>CM057379.1:57740000-58940000 GCA_030015415.1 Cynopterus sphinx | reverse complement strand
TCAATTAGCCTGTGGTAAAATACTTCATTTCCCTTAAGTCAAAATTTCCAAGAACCTATAGATGATATTAAGTGAGGACTTACTGTTTGTTATATACACTCACTATTCAACTACTTTGCTCATCAACTAGAACCAATTCAAATATTTCAGTAGAATTTTCTTCATAATTGTTTTACTATTTTAAAATTACATGAATCAAACTGCTGAATCCCTGAATATCATAACTCTAAATAAGTTGCCTTCAGATAAATTAAACTTGATTATTTTGAAAAGGCAAATATATTCATAATAAAGAGCATTTACATTGCCACATTTAAAAACAGTATTCAGACTCAACTAGTTAGTCTTTACGGGTGCTTGGAACTGAGATCTGTAAACTCAGGAGTGGTGTTATGGCAGTTTTGCTAAGATCACCAAGAAGCAAGAAAAGCCAATATGCAAAAAAAATTTGTAGACTGAAAAAAAGCCAAAAAGCAGAAAGAAAGTATATCTGACATTCTTATGACTTTCTATCTAGATTAAGTGTATCTTGAGAAATGACTCTCCCCATCCTTATATTCCAGGAGATAGCTCTCTGTCCATCTGGTAATCGTTATGGTTTTTGTTCAAATAAGCTTCTATAAGTTTCTCTAATATTTAATCAAGAGAAATGTAATAAGATATAGTGCTTTTCAAAGCAATAAATTATGACTGGCCAGAGAAACTTTTGCTTATTTGTGTGCTGTGATTTGACCTCCAGGTTTCTAGGGCACTCTCTTCTTTCAGGAAGAGTCAGCTAGTTGGAATCATCAACTGTAAGAGAACCTCAGATTTATTTCAGATACTAAAAAAGGTTATGATCTAAAATAAAATAATAGGACAACTTGTATTTTGAGTAGCTATAGAATTGCTAATGCAGGCTCAAAGGCTATTTTTTTCCCCATCTAATTCAGTAATAAAATGATGAGCCAAGAGAAAAAGAAAAGTATGGAAATATACTCTAAGTGCATATTTGCTATTACTTTTCCACTGACTTTATCTCATTAGTAAATCAAGAAGAGTATGTATTAACTCAAGGTCTAAAGGATACACTCCTGTATATATTATTTTAATTAGAAATCTTGAGGTTTTTTTTGTCATATCATAGGGCTACCAGATGAACAAGTAACTGGAAGAAAATTTCATGCTACTGTTTTTGATCACAGTATGAAATGAAACCAATAAAGACATCAACAATACATAGTACTGAATTACATCTTCATAGAGTGGGTAAAAGAGATGATTTGAAACAGCCATTGACTTTTTCTGCACCCAGAACCTAGAGTAAATATATAATTTAATCTTGGCCTATGAATTGAAGGTATTTTTTGAGAGTTTTAACATCATTCATGTTACTAAAGATAAGGCCTGTCCCAGGTTTCAGGTTTTAAAGCTCAGTTATTAAATTTGTCTTCAAGATAAAATGTGACGTGGTAAATGCAAGATTGAGAAGTTGGGGATGAAAGTTGGATCTCCAGATACAGAATTGAAAAAAATCAAAATGTGGAACAACAAAAAAATTGTGGCATCTGACACTACCTCAAATTGTGGTTCCAACTGTCTCCTCCTTAATATATTTTGTGAATCTCTTTTACTTTATGTTAGCAGAATGATTGTTTGGAATTCATGTGGAATATTTAACAGAGAAATAAATAGTTACTGGAAAAGAGCAACTTTTTTCATTTCCTCGAGGAGCTTTTTTGAGGCATGTTCAGTTTCGTTCATCAGCTGTTTATATTAAATACTTAATACCTTTTCAATATAGATTTTTGGGGGTGACAGGAAACTATAATTGTCCAGTCTGTATAAAAAAACATGTTAGTCTACTATATGGAAATACATTGTTGTCAAGTGAATAAATTCTATTCTTAAAGGCATCGTGATAAAAAAAAGTATCTTACAGAAAATCACACCCCATGCTTTAAAGGGTATTTAAAGAAATAAAAACATGATGGGTGGAGGATTTCTCTCAAATTAATGAAATAATATATATTCTATGAAAATAAGTAAGCACATTTTTAATACCACTGAGGTTCATTGTATTATGCTGAAGCATAATAATAAACTCAGTATGAATATAGAACACATTTGTCATAAAAAAATGTGACAAAGTCTAAACACTGTAGATTGTTTTGAGAGAGTAATTTATTGAGATGGGAAGGTGATAGAGATGATGGACATACGAAGACAAAATATCTTTTAGTTTGTTTGGCTTTGAGGTGGCGGGGGCGGGGTGGGGATACTGATTAATAGGAGAAGCTATCTCTCCCAGGTATGTAGGTTTGTTCACCAACCTGGAAGCTCTCTGAATCCCATAATATTGAGATTTGCATGGAGGCTTCATTATGTGGGTATGATTTATCATTAACTCCATTTCTAGACCATCTCCATTCTCTAGAGATGTAGGGGCCAAAAATTCCAGGCTTCTAATTATGGCTTGATCTTTCTGGTGACTAGCCCCCATTCAGGAGCCATTCAGGAGCCCACCCAGAGTCACCTCTTTGGAACAAAACATGCTTCTAGTGTTCTTATTCCTTAAGAATTTACAAGGATTTCAGAAACTCTTGTCAGGTAGGAGAGCAGAGACATATATATTTTTCACATATGCCATTATGCACATATTAATGTGCTGATGGTAGTGATGGAGAGGACAAGTAATCCGATGTTTTATAGTTTACAGGAGAATGTAAGAATACACTTAATTTGCCTAAAATATATTTAAACTTGAATTATAAACAAAATCTTATAAATTTTTAAAATTCTAACTCAAGCCCTACCTCTGCTTTGCAGACAACTTGACCCATTGAGACGTTTTTCTTTGAATTCTTCAGTATTTACTGTCCTTATCATTATTTGCTAATCATCACATAATATTTTATGTTGGAAATGACCTTCATTGAATTTTTGTTTCATTGTCCCTACTTATACAATCTGATGATGTATCATCTCTGTGTAATCACATGGTTTCATATTTATAGCATACCTGTTCTTTAATATTTTGCACATCAAATAGTAATTGCTTTATGAATACATAAAAAAATTTATTTCTTTTTTCTTTCAACTGAAGTTTTGGCAGGATAGATGACTCTTGAAGTCCTTTCCTCTTTATTTTTATTGTAACTTCACAGGAGAGTATTCGTAGGTTTTGATAAATGTTAATTATTCTAATTTTCTGGAGAAGCAGTTAACCTTGAAGTTAGACTAAATTGTACACAAACCATGAGTTTTGTATTTGTTGTCATATTGAATGAATAGCTTTGGAATCAATTTGTGAATTTACAGATACTCTTTTATCTAGAATAGTATGTATTTAGATCATGTTAATCAGATTCTAGCCCCATAATATTAGTGCAATTTATCTTCCTAATATAACTTCTTCTTCTGGTAGTTCCATGATGTGATAAACCTACTGCATCAGCTTAGAAATGTTTTACCCCCACAAAAAAACAAAATACATGTTTTACATAGTAACACATAGTGCCTGGAAAATTAATCTTTAATAAACATTTTTTAATGACAAGGAAGGAAAGAAGAAAAAAAGTGAAAAGGTAACAAGGAAGGAAAGATTGCAGGCTAGATTTAAAGGAGAAAGGAAGGAAGGAAAGAAGAAAGTGTTAAAGAAGAGTATTTATTAGTGACACTTGTTAAAGATGATGAGGCAGACTTTATTCAGGGGGACCATCAGGATAGGTGTAGAGACCACTGTAACGGGATTTTGCAGTAGGGAAGAGAGATTGCACTCAGCTCTGAATACAGAAGGGGGAATTTATAGCTAAGGGATCTGGGGTGGAGCTAAAGTGTGCATCGAACAGAAAATTAGTTAAGAAGAAATATTAGTTGTAAGGCTTGGATTCTGTCTAACCAGACCCAACAGGATTCTTGCTGAAGGCAGGCCAGGATGATCAGATATCACCTGGAGGATGATGGAAGATGAAGAAATTTGATCAGATATCAAGGATGATCAATAATTCAGAGTGAGGGATTCAGGCTAAATTGACTTAGCAGGATTCTTGCTGAAGCTGGACAATACAGAGGAAAATAGAGAAGTCCAAAAGTTGAGGCCTTGTTGCAAAAGAGTTCAGAACCTGCATAGAATTTGGTCAAGGATAACATTTTTGTCACAAGAAAAAGGAAGGAAGACAGATGTAATTATCAAGCTTCTTTCCAAATGGCATCCATGAGGTGTATAATCTTCCCGGAAGCAAAAAGCTGCTTTAAAAGAAAAGTCCAAATTGAGCAATTTTAAATTTGAGGATATTTGTAGCACCATGATTTTGTGATTTTTGTTTTGCTAGCAAAAATTCCCAATGAACTTGCACCTGCAAAATTGCAAACTGCAAAACATGTTCAGCATGTCATTCTGTGTGTACAAAGGAACAGGTTACACATCTAAGTAATTTTAAGTTTTAAAGATATTATCATTAATATTCTAACTGTCTTGCAAGGCATAAAAATCTGACTTGGAGTTCTGAAATCTGAAAAAGTGCTGTGTGCATGTTGTTTTCTTTGATAGGCTTTCTACCAGTTATTTCTCTCAGCATACTTGTACTCTCCAAAATTGAAAAAAAAAATCAGAAATTAGAATTTCTTTTGCAGTTTTATTTTTAACCAGAATATAGGTTTTTTTTTTTGTTTGTTTTTAACATTAAACATTTACCTGTAGTAAAAACTTCACTAAAGGCACTTCCATGAACCTGACATCTGTCTTCTGTAATAGCTGAGACACTTTGGGAGCACAGAGCTATTATATTATTGATTCTTTGCCAAGTTTCTTGGAAGTATTAGCATGTAGAAGCCCTGGCCTTTGGATTACAAATGGATTATATGCTCTGTCGTGTGCATTTTTATTTAACTCATTCTACTAATAGGTCACTTCTCAGGTGAATAGCACCAAAAGCGCTGTAGACATTACTGTAACGTTTCATCTTCCCCAAAGCACATGGAACTGGTCTAGATGGGCAGAATATTTATAGAATATTACAGCATCCCTCTGAATTCTGACTATTGCTTCCTGATTTTTACTAACTAATATAATTATTTTTTGCATAGCAGAGGGATATTGATAACAGATTGCAGAATACTTTAAATACAGTAATGTCCAACATTTTTGCATATGTGTATTTCCTTTTCTGCATTTGTTTTCAGGTGTTCTCCCTTTCTACTGCACTGAAATGGATATTTCTATCTGTGAAATATATGATAATCATATGGTACTGTGTTATTTTATCTATTGATTCCTAGTGTAAGTGCTGTTAAAATTAGAATAAAAACAGTGAAAACTCTGCCTTGCTGAGGCACAGATGGAAATGAATTTTTATTACCAGGAAACAAGAAGACAAACTTTGCTTTGGATCCATATGAACATGTATAATATATAGAATTAGTAGGAAGTTTGCCTTTATTATAAATGATAGTATACTGAGTCACTGCCAGAATGGAAAATAAGACATTTTTGTTGCTAAGTCTGTCTTTGATAAAATTTAATAATATAATCAAACAGAATTATGCTCTCATAGACAGAGACTCATGTTGCCTTCTGGTCTAATGCATTTTGTAAGTTTTCAGAGATTTCTTTTAACCAACTTTTTAGAGAGCCATCTATAAGCCAAAGAGAGAAGCCAGGAACAGGTTCTTTCCTCACAACCCTTAGAAGGAACCAGTCCTGATAACACCTTGATTTTGGAATTCTAAACTCCAGAACTATGAGATAACAAATTTCTATTGCTTAAGCCACCCAGTCTGTGGTACTTTATTATAATCATCTTAGGAAAAGGATACCTCATCACTTGGAAATAATGCCATCTTGTAGCTGGTATCAATATATAAGAAAAATTGCAAACTTTTCTCAAATTCTAGGAGATTATAATTCAATAATAGGTAATTTTACATACAATTATAAGAGTATTATTATCTGTTCAAAAGTTTCATTTTAAAGTTAAAATACCAAGTGTTGTAATAATATATTCTGTGACTCATATTCCATAAGACTGAAAGTAATTCTTTGAAAAATAAATTTTTTTAATGTTCCTGTGTTTTTAGTTATTTCTTTACAAATAGATTTTCTACTATTCCATTTAATTACATGTAAGGAGAGAATTTTATATTATTAATTATATATCTTTAAAAAACATATTTTAGGGTTCACTTTAATTTCTTTTGTGTTGACCAGCCTGAGAAAATTATTTTCTGAAATTTCCTCTTATCTATAAGCATATGTTTTAGCATACTGGCAATGAAAGTAAAGTCAACTTAATGGAACACAATATTAGATACAAAATGCTAATAATTTTGTTAGGCATAGATTAAAATAAATAATTTTAAATTATGCATAATTCATCATATGTAAGTTCAAATTTACGTGAAGGAAGATTGAACTTCTTAGATACACCTTGTAAATTAGACATAGCCATTATCTAAGACCTTTCTAGAGGTCTTTTGGCAGGACTACAATGTAATCTCATCATTATCAAATGTGCAGTGTACTGAATGCTTAGTGAGCTTAATGACCTGCTGTCCAGACTGAAATAAAACTCTAAGTCTCTGTTTTTTTTATTTGTTTTTAATTTAAACAATAAGAATGTTTTTCTCAGGTAGTTGAGAGAACAAGTTACTTTTTTATACACTCATGTTTTGTTCACCATTAAGAACTGTTGAATAAAGGCAAAGTATTATTATCATCATTACATTAATGTGATTTTGATCTAAATCAACCTGTCTAATAGAACTTTATGGATTAATAGAAATACTCTTTTTTGTGCTTTCCAGTATGGTGGCCACTAGCAATGTGTGGCTCTGAGCAATTGAAA
The DNA here is from genome assembly GCA_030015415.1 of Cynopterus sphinx. Lineage (NCBI taxonomy): Eukaryota > Metazoa > Chordata > Mammalia > Chiroptera > Pteropodidae > Cynopterus > Cynopterus sphinx. The sequence continues at coordinate 58,933,176 of CM057379.1, read as the reverse complement.
TGCGAGTAGTGTAACAAAGGAACTGAATGAATTAAACCCACATATATGGGGTTCATTAATGTTTAAAGAGAGAGCCAGAAATACTCAATGGGGAAAGAATAGTCTTTAATAAATGATATTAAGGAAACTGGGTGGTCACATACAGAATTAAATTGGACTCCCATTTTACCTTACTCAAACTTTAAAACAAAATGGGTGTAAGATTTGAATTTTTAAACTACTAGAAAAAAACATAGGAGAAAGCCTTCTTGACATTGGCCTTGGCAATAATTTTTTTGGATATGACACCAAAAGCACATGCTACAAAAGCAAAAATAAATGAGACATCAAACTAAGAAACTTCTGCAAAAAGGAAGAGTAAGCAGATAAAAACACAACCTACTAAATTGGAGAAAATATTTGCAAATTGTATATCTGGTATAAGTTAAACATCAATAGCAAAAAAAATCTATCAAAAATGGGCATAGGCGTCTATGGCCAGGCCACCCTGAACAAGCCCAATCCCATCTGATCTCGGAAGCTAAGCAGAGTTGGGTCTGGTTAGTACTTGAATGGGAGACCATCTAGAAAGACCAGGTGCTGTAGGCGTAAAAAATAAAAAAAAAAAGAATTAAAAAAAAAAGATTGCAAGCTGACAAGGTTATTGTAATCTGTGAGGTCAACCAAGCGTTACCTCACCTAAAATAAATAAATAAATAGATAGATGATGATAGATAGATGATAGATAGATAGATAGATAGATGATTGATAGATAGATGATAGATAGATGATAGATAGATAGATAGATATAGATAGATAGATAGATAGATAGATAGATAGATAGATAGATAGATAGATGATAGATAGATAGATAGATGATAGATAGATAGATAGATAGATAGATAGATAGATAGATAGATAGATAGGCAAAGGACCCGAATAGACATCTAAAAAAGACATACAAATGGCCAATATGTACATTAAAAGATGGATGCTCAACATCACTACTCATCAGGGAAATTCCAATCAAAACCACAATGAAATATCACATCACATCTTTTAGAATGGTCATTATAAAGAAGACAAGATATAACAAGTGTCAGTGAGATTTTGAGAAAAATGAACACTTGTGTGTTGTTAGTGGGATTGTAAGTGTTTCAAAAAAATAAAAAATAGAACTACCAATTAGACCCAACAATTCTACTTTTGGATATTTATCCAAAGGAAATGAAATTAGGTTCTTGAAGGGATATCTGTACTCCATGTTTATTGTAGCATTACTTACAATAGCCAAGAAATAAAAACAACTTAAGTATTTGTCTATGAATGAATGAATGAAAGAAGGTATATGTATATATAAATGCAATGGAATGTTATTTGGCCAGAAGAAAAAAATTTTTCCTTTTGCAGCAACATGAATAAACCTTGGGGACTTTATGCCATGTGAAATAAGTCAGATACAGAAAGACAAATACTGCATAATCTGAAATATATGTGGAATCTATAAAAGCCAAACTTATAGAAATAGACTAGAATGGTGGATGCAAACAGACTAGGCTGTGTGTGAAAATAGGGAGATGTTAGTTAAAGGATACAAAATTCCAGTTATAAGATGAAAAAGTTCTGGGTATCTATTGTACAACATGGTGACTGGAGTTATAATACTGTATTATATACTGAAAATTGCTAAGACTGTAGATCTGAAGTATTCTCATACATACACAAAAGGTAACTGTGTGAGATGATAGTGCTGTTAAGTAATCCTATTGTGGTAATCATTTCACAATAGATACATGTATCAAATCACCAGTTTGGCCACCATTTACTTGCATAATGCTGCATGTCAGTTGTATATCAATAAAGGTGGATAAAAGGTGGTACAGAATAAATTATTTGTAAATACAATTTAGACTACCTTTTACCTGGTCTACTACACAAATAAAACATTTAATTGAAGGAGTCTTTGTATTTTTATTAATAGATATGGAAGTTAGTAAATATTTAGTAAAGGATGGAAACCTAGAATTTAAAAGTATAGCTTGGCTCCTTATGTGAGATAGACATGGAGAAAGCAAAAAACATTAAAATCCACATCCCAAAACTGCAAGTCAGATTACTCTTAACAGATCAACTTAAAGAATTACTTATTAACTTCAATGAAAAGGTACTTTATAGATTCAATATGATATTGGGTTTTTGTCAAGACAATTGCATAATTTCTTAAGTTAAAGTTTCTTGGAAATTTTGAAGGTTAAGAATAATATGAAGCATACTGGTCAGGTATTTTGTAAAAAAAAACCCTCAATTTTATTTGTCTGATTTTTTTTTTTCCATGAATAGACCTGGGTTATAAATTTTGTAGAAGACAACCATGGAGGTGATGCTCCCATCTCACTGCATTTTTTTCAAGGCACATCATGACAACATGCTTTATTACTTGTCTTATTACCTTGATCATTTGGTGAAAGTAGTATATTCCAGTATCCTCCACTATAAAGTATTTTTTTCTTTTCTGTACTGTATTTATTATAACTGAATCAAGAAATTCAGCCCCCACTCAAATGGAGGAGATTATGTTCCACCTCCTAGAGAGATATCAAAGTATTTGTGGTTATGCAAATTTCTCCTCCTTAAAGTGTCCCAGACTGATTTTTGAATTTTTTATAGGTCTTACCTGCAACAATTACTACTATGGTTTTCTACTGATTATTTTCAATTTCCATCATTATTTTCACGCTAACTAATTGGAATTCTTCTGTAAGATAGAGTTGTCCATTATTCCTCATTTATTCATTCAATTGCTTATTTATATCTGCATGGTCACAGAATATTAACTCTATATTTAGGATTGTAATAAAATGTATTATTTATTTTGTTGCTCAACTTGTTTTATCTTTGGCCACTCAGAACTCTTTCAGTTTGGTCTTGTCTCCTTTTAACATGCCCCTATCCCTTTTTTCTTTTTTTCTTTCTTTCTTTTTTTTTTTTTTAATGAAGTGTACTTCTGTACTTTCTGGTTCCAGAAGATGCCTCAGGCTCTCCTTGGATATATTCTGGCGCTAGAATCAGCCTTTGACTTTACAGTGAACCAATTCTCCAAGGAGCACTGGTTTATTCTATTGTGGATTATATCTAGGTACCAAGACCTAGGCCCTAGGTGTGTTTGTTGCCACTGGAGTTTCATAGCTTCTAGATCCAACTGGGACAATGCTAGGTCATGTATCTGTGTATACTATCCTGTATATATGCACATATTTATATTATTTCTGCTCTACCTAAAGGCATATTGTATATTTTGAAAAAAAGAAAGAAAGAAAACAAGAGTTCAAACTGATATCTAGCCCCACAGGACTCACTCTAGGCTTCCTCCTGTTCACTTATATTTATATATTTATTTGTTTGTTCATTTGTTTATTTGTTTTAAACTTTTTTCTCTGACAGTGAGAAACTTGGCTCCTTTTTCTACATATGCATTGTTTTCGATTGCTAACCCATGTCCTGAGGGAAACAAATTTACCAACTAGATTATAGTGTGATGTTAATTGTTCTTTAAGTCTTTTTCCTTATAGTATCCAAAACAAACTCTGTTACCTAAAAATTGCTTAAGTACTTTTTCTACACTCTCTTGGGTGAGATTATATCACATACACATAATATAGCTGAATTTATTTGTTATAACCTGAATTTAATTCTGATAAGAATTTTTAATCAATAAAAGCTTCAGGCATTCAGATCTCAGATTTCGGTACTAAGATATCTTAATAGAAAAATACTATGGGATAGAATGAAGATTTTTGGTAATATAGTTACATTGATAATCCCTCACTAAAGCTACAGTATTGATCTGCATTGTATTTTGATGGTGTGATGACTTAAGGGGGGGAAAGTGAGGACTAGGGTCCAATGTTTCTCATGTGTAAGAAGATGACACAAACTTTAGCATCTATAGTGACAATAAATAGATTTTGGCTTTGAAATAATAGGTGGTCCAGTTACTCACATAATTTGGTATAAGGACATTGCCTCATGAAATGTAAATCTAAACAGAAACCAAAGTGTAGTTGAAGCATATAATACACAAAATATCTATATGCAGATCAAAATTTTCTAGTCTCTTTTGCAATTAGGTAGGCCCATTTAACTAGATCTGGCTGATAGACTATGAGAGGAAGTGATTTGTGTTACTTCTGGGCTTATGCAAAACTGGTATGTATCCTCTCTCCTAACTTTCCCTACCATTTGATCCAGAAGGCATAGTTACCACAAAACAAAACAAAACAAAAAAAATAAAAACTGTTGAATTGCTTTAGACTTGATATAAGCAAGAAATAAATCTTTATTAATGCAGCTAGGGGAAGCTAGTATAAATCATTCTACTACTAAGAAAAAAAAGTGATACTTTTTGTTTCATTCTAAAATTATTCAAATCATTTCAAATATTCTCTATGGTATGCATATTAGTAACCACTGCTAATGTTAGTCCGGCCCTTTGTATTGTCCAAGCAGATGATTACTCAGTACTGGACCATGAGAACATTCTTAAATGCCTTCTGCTAACAGCCACTTATTGTGAAATCTTCATTATTTCCTCTTGAATTAAGTCATTGTGTCAACAAAACTAGAGAGGCAGTTTGTAGCAGAAGGTCTTTAGACAGGCATTGAAGAATGACAAATTTGACCTTGTGCTCTGCTCCAGCTATTAGTTTTGATATGTTTTTGGCCAAACATATAAATCATATTTGACAAAAATTTTGAAGGTTAGAGTTAATAGATATATAAAATTGCTGGCAAAAAGCAGGCACTCTGACCTCATAATTTTTATTTTTATTTATTCTCATTCTTACTCTTATTTTCACTCTAATGGCTTATTTAGAGTAAAGTATGAAGCCAACATTTTCTTAGCACCAATTCATTTACTTTTAGGTTACAGGTTTATCTAGCACAATAAAATCTGAAACATGCATTTCTACCATGGTATATAGGTATACCATGTGCTATAAAAAATCGAAGGTGTCAAATGGTCAGATATTAGCTAAGTAATAATTACTATCATCTATATAATTATTTAGAAATTTATGGAGGCATTTATTTGTATATCCTTATTTGATTATTAAAACTCTGTGAAATGTTATCAACATTTTCCTCTATTAAATTTAAAATGATCTATGGTAAATAAACAATGAGACCAGGCCTTCTGACTCCAGAACCAGTGCCCTCCTGGATTGTGCTATACCTCTGGGGGAAAAATATATGGTTGGCCATATACCTCTTTAAAACATTTGCTGAAGACCAGCCATACATTTTCCCCCAGAAGTACAGCCAATCGGTGTGTATATATTCAGATAGATAGATAATAGATATAGATAATAGATGATAGATAGATAGATAGTTAGATAGATAGATAGATAGATGATAGGTAGGTAGGTAGATAGATAGATAGATAGATAGATAGATAGATAGATAGATGATAGATAGATGATAGATAGATAGATAGATAGATAGATAGATAGATAGATAGATAGATAGATGATAGATAGATAGATGATAGATAGATAGATAGATAATAGATAGATAGATGATAGATAGATTGATAGATAGATGATAGATAGACAGACAATAGATAGATTATTGGCCACCTCCTGAATATAGTTGCTGAGGACTACTAGCTCTACCTACATAGTTACCTATATGGGATGCCTCAGCATTACTTAAAAAAAATGAATTTCTCACAGTTTACTTTGTCATGTTGCTACTTTGTCTGCCAGAGATCTGTTTCTAGGTAATAAAATAAACATAAAAGTGCATGTAAAGTAGCTGCTTAAAGACATTGCTCTAGATCAAGGAAAAGAGGATGTAAAGAAACAATGCCATTAAGTTCTAACAGAATTTCTGTGGCTGAAACTCAGTCTTCCCATTATTTTCTTGAAATGTTGGGTTTTTCTTTTTTGTTTATCAGAAAGATGGCTTTCAAGATCAGCAATGCAGGAAGGATTCTGTGTTAGAGATATTGGAATGAAAGTGTTGCTGTGTGCACAATGTGCAGCAATGCATGTTAAGTTATTCAATGTGAAGATTATGGACAAAAGGATACATAGGGTAGGGAATAAACAGGCATTTTCATTTAAAAAGCTAATTAACACAATGAGTTTTCTTCTAGCGCATTGTGTTGATGACTCAATTAACTTCTTTTCTGGTAGGACATATCATAGTGATATGTTTCATGTTGGAGCCATTCTACTCAGCTAGTTGCCACTTTTCCATTTATTTTTTTAAATATTTGCATCACTAAAACTGCATCTTCATATTGAGATTCCTTGCTGATGAAAACATAACTTTTCTATTAACTAAAGCAAAATAAATGCAAATAGCCTGTTGGGATAATACTCTGTATTCTGTTAGCTCCTCCTTAATGGAATTTATCAATGGCATGAACAATAAGAAAAGAGGAGCACATAGTTTAATCATAATTATGAAAAAGTATTGTAAAATACACAACTGTGAAATATGAAAAAGTGTTATGGCTATTGTTGGTTGCACTCTATCATCTGAAGTAATGTGTGTCTTCTGTAAAATTACAGCTATAGAATGGTACAGCATGAGACAATAATTGAGGGAAGGGAGAGAAAGAGAGTTGATAATGAGAATGTCACACACAGTGGTCAAAGTCTCAGGGGGGCAGACCTGAGGTGAGGTTGAACCTAATGCAGTAACGAGAATACAGTTAGTTACTATTCTTAAACATCTACAGAGATGTGCCAGTCACTTAAATGACAGACCTGGGTCAGGTATTGCGTCATCAGGTGAAGAAAATTTGTGATAGAAGAATAAACTTCATTCTAAAGAGGGCAAAGTTTGCTTATTTCAAACCACAGAGAAATGTAGTTGAGTGTCCACCAAACAAATTCTTGTAGGAGTCCTAAAGTGCTATCTGACTTTGTGTTTATAAAAGTTTTTGGAAATATCTCTTATGAATGCCAAAGATTTGATGTGACCAGATCCTTAAACTGCCATTAAGATATTTGAGTTATAATGGTTTGAAATGTGAGATAGCAACAACACTGAGATCATCAAAATATTATGAAATTTGAAAAATGTCTCATTATATACACATTATGTGTGAGTTGCTTAAAAAACCAAAGGTCTTCACTGAAATTTAAGACATTTCTCTGCTCCTGTTTGTCCACTGTCAGAACATCTCTGCTGTCCATCCAACCTTTTTTGGGGGTTTTACTTATAATCTCTTTTTTGAAAGTTGCATTACACAGTCTCTTTATAACACAGCGATCTCTGAAATATATGTCTATATCTACTATAACTTACAGATGTGACTGGCACATAAAAAGGTCAGAAAAATATTAGTTTATTATGAGTATATTCATCATTTTTAGGGATGTATTTGATTTTTCAATTAGTCTTTTATATCCCTTTCGAGTATAATTAAAACAGCATGAGAAAACTACCTAGTTAAATACATAGAGATTTGGTATATTATTTTCTTACCTACCATTAGAGTCCTTTCTTATTGGTAAGAAAGTTTGCATCCATCTTCTTTATTTTAAGAGCTTTTGGATATAACCATGATTTATGATCTACAATACAACAGTAGCCAATGAAAACATCTGCACTTGAGCCATCTGTTTATGCCTAAATACCAGATGTTATATATGTTGAAAATTTATATTTACTGAAATTGCTTAATACATATACTTAGCAAACTTACAACACTACAGCTAACTAGAAATATTCTTGAATCATGGAAGGATTAAATGCATCCTATTATATCTCTCAGGACATTGAATATAATGCGCTGGCAGGTAATGGCACTTTATCTAAAGCACCTAAAGTTTTGTGGCTGGTAAAAATAATAAGAATTTGTGATTAGTTAAGTTTTTCCTCAGTAGAGTACAGGGAAGACTGCATTACTAGTAGGTATATATATATACATACACACACACATATATTTATATATGTGTGTGTGTGTGTGTGTGTGTATGTATATGTATATATATTTTTATTTTTCTATTAGTTTATATATCAGCTATCTATCTATCATCTATCTACCTATCATTACCTATCCTGTTGTTATATGTTGGAGGCAGGCAAAAGTTCATTTGTTCCAGATTCCTCTCCTGAATTTTAAATAACAATAAAGTTAATGTATATTACCTGAAGTGTAGTTTAACCTTTGAAAGCCTCTATTACAGTAACCTCCACACTACCGCGCTACGAGATGGCTGAACACCACTTTCCTTAACTCAGTTTACTCTGTGATGTGTGTGTACATGTAAGTGCATTATTATGAATATGTACACACTAAAATTTTTGTAAATATCTAGGTTCAGGGATTTTGATTACGCAGAATAAAAAACTGAGATAAAATAACTGAATAAATTTAGAAATATTTCATTTTAATATAACAATAGCAAGAAAAAAACTTAAAAATTATTGTATTTCAATTCTTATGGGCTCTAAAAATAGGAAAGGATAATATATAAACATACTAACTTTTATACATTGAACACCATGTTCAGAAAAAATCAAGGAAAACCACTCTCTATGAGTTTCCTCAACCATGGCACATTTTTCACATCTTTTTTCTTCAAAGATATTTTGCTTCTAATTGGATAGAGAAGAAAACAGCATATGAGTAGGAAAATGATTTTTTAAAATTTTTCTTTAATTGTATAGTTGAGAAATAAAAAGTGCAAATATTTGACTTTTATATTTTCTGAGGAAGATTTTTCCCAAATGAAAGACTTAGGAGTGAAGTAAAATACAAATTATTTTTAAATTGATGTAACTTATTTTTCTACCTATTAAAATAAATACAACTGAGAAGAACATGAGTACACATTTCTATTTTATGTAGCTGTTTCTTTTAGGAAAATAAAAATTCTAAAAACTTACATTTCACTCTGGTATCACTATGAATTTCCTTTCGATCATTAACAAGTAAAGTAGAAGTCTTAGCAAGAATTCTGCCTTTTAGGTGTTGTGCTGTCACTGTGATGGCAGTTGGACTTACACTGTTTGTTTTCAAAATGGTGTCTTCCATGCAATAACTGTCTCAAACTCTGCTTTCCTACTGTATTAATGTGTTTGTACAAAAATCTCCATTAATGTGGTTGCTCTGAATATTTCAAGTGTTAAATTTTAGACACTTATAAATTGACCAAAAAAAAATAAATCCCAAAAAACATTTTCTTATATAGAGTAGGACCCAGATAAAATGAATAGAAACCTGATTTTAAAGTACTCTATTATAATGTCAGATACATAGTGCTGTTTTTTTATATATAAAAGTAGCACGTTACTGAGATATTTCAAGGGAAATAGCAGTAAGTGGTGAGAGAAATTTTATTTATATCAGAAAAAGACTATGTTACTCCAGAAGTCAAAACCTATATGGCATTTTCATCAACTATTAAATATCAGTACCCAGTCTGAGGTATTGAGCTGAGAAAAGAGATATCTTTTTTGATGACTTTTATAAAATTTAAGTATATGTTTGGTAAAGAAATCAGTCCTTTCAGAAGGCACAGAATATTAGCCCAAATGTTTACGCAAAAATACAGAAAATACATTGTTAATTGGCCCAATTCCCAGGCGTAGATTTTTCTATGAGCATTCATTTTTCAGTTTGCCCTTGTAAGTCTAACTTAGGCACTCTATCAGAAGATGCGTAATGGTGGAGACTGTGCTCTGGGAGTATCTGGCCAGATTAGTGAAAGAAGTTTGGTGCAGCAAACAATAGAGAATGCTGTCCCATTCAGCAAATTCTAAATATTTTATCTGCTGTGTCTTCATACTAATAATGATTTGAACAGGTTTTTTTTTAGCCCCAAAGAGACAATCTTATTGGTGAAAGAGACAAGTGATGCTCACATACAGACCTCAGGGAAATGTGCCAATAAAAATATTAAAAGTATACACACACATGCATGCACACACACGAATCATAATATCACATCATTACAACAATATTCTGTAGTAAGCATTTCCATTTTTACACTTTGAAAATATTTGGGGAAGCCAAGCTTTAATACTGCTTTTATAGTCCCAAACAAGAATGCATCTGGAACAACTCTTTCTTTATCTTCAACCTGAAGTTGCATCTCTGACTATAGACTATGCATAGTACACACTCAGAACTTAATCAATATTATTAATTATGATAAAAAATAAAGACTTATTTAGTGTTACTTAAGTTCCATGTGTTATTCTCTGTGCTTAACTTATAATGATTTGTTATATTCTAACTATGACTTTCTGAGGCCAGTGCTATTATCATCTCTAAAATGCAAATGTGAAATTTAAAGTACAGATTCACTAGGTCACTGTTGAAGTTCACACAGCTAATACACATTAGAACTGGAATCTTAATTCAAGCTTTGGCTCTATACTTCAAATATTATATCACATGCCTCTCCACTCTTGCACCTACTCCTCCATGACTTTTATTTCCCTGTCACTACCAAGAAGTAACAGAAATCATAGAAATGTTAGATATTATCATTAATAATGATATATAATCCTTGTATACAATGAGGTTAAAATCTAGAGAGAGAGAGAGATGATTTTTAAAAATATAATGGAAACAAAATAAAATATTAGATTGTATTTAAATATTAATATCTATAAAAATGAAATTATTTGTTAATATGCATGAATACTATAAGAAAAGTGTGGGTTCAAACTAAAAATTCATCCATAGGAAAGAAAGAAATATTTTATAGAGGGATTTCAAGGTACATCAATGAGAAAAAATAAAGTTGCTTTCTTGTACCACGCCAAATTAGATCATCAAGTGAACCACTTCCACATGCATTATACATTTACTCCTGATAAAGCTCTATATTGAGGAGTCTAAGATTTAAAACATTAAGTATCATCTTCCTGGTCATACAGGTTTTAAGTTATTAAGCCAGAAATTGTGATAGAGAACTATTCAAACAGCTTCAGAGTTAAAATTGAGACTTTAGTCTTCAGAGAAGGCAAAAGGAAAGACAAAATCACACACACACACACACACACACACACACACACACACACACACACACACTTGGGGGAAGAATCTTTAGTACGTGTTGTCTGAATATATGGAATGGGCCACACCACTCTTCATGAATGTCTTAGATACCATATTTGCACCTACGATTTTGAAGATGGCTAATTTGACATTACGAAAAACGTGATGGCTTGCAACTGTGGGAAGAGTATTAGAAAACAGGCACACAAGTTAAGATGTGTCTACAGGTTTGGGGTTTAAGGCTGCAAAGAGATACCTATATTCTTTCAGGTACTCATTTGGAAAGAAGATGGTAGGTAGTATGCCGACTACTGGCAGCAATGAAGAGTATATTTTCCCAGTTTGTGTAATAAATATCTTAAAGCAGAGCTAGTCTATGGCAACTAGCTGAATTTTTAAAAGCTAGAAAGGACTTAGATATCATTTAATCTATCCAGTTTACACTTTAGAAGCATAAAGATAAAAAACACCTTGCCCATGTCACAGTTAATTAATGACAAACTCAAGACTAGGAATAAGGTCATCTCTCTCCTTACTGTGTACTGTGCTGTTTTTGCAATTAGATAATCCACAGTATGCTGCATTGTAAAACTGCCTGAAAGTTTAGGTATTTTTCTTTTCCATCTGTAGTATTTGACATGCAGGACTGATTCAGATTGTGTAGGAGGACTCTGATGTCCTTGTAATTGCCACCACAAAAATGGATCATGATTATTCTGGAAATTTGTAGATACAAAAACAGCAGCTTTAGAAGCCTTTTGCTGTAATTCAGAAGATCATGAAGCAACAGTGACCAAGGTAATGTGGTTTTTTTAGCGTTGCTTTCTCTGCTCACCTGCTGGGTTGCCTATGGAGACAAGACCCCAGAGGGCTGCTGACTTCTTAGTTGCAAGGAAAATAAATGCACAAGAGCACAGTGGTATGTGCACTTTATGCACTTTATCTTGTAATTGAAACACTGTGAGTCACCAAATTTGTTTACTGTTATTTGGGTAATAGTTCTTGTCAAGATACAATTCGACTATCTGGCAAAGTATTTGAACATTTATATACAATATGTTCATTTGTCTTGAACTATATCTATCATTGTCTTTCTCCTACAGAAGAGAGTATTATAAAGTAATTATTTCAGACTTAGAGTCAAGATATTAGTGAAAAAGTGGGACTTTGCACTTGTGTTTACTGATATCAAGAGCTTTGTGCAGAAGATCAAATGACCAGTCTGGAAGTTTGTCATTTGTAAACCAAATTGTTTTTTCTTTTTCATCACTTCTATTTTTCTTTTTGCTGCCTTATTTATAAACCCTGTGGTATTCAAAAACCTGTAAATACAATGGCAAACACTATATAAATGTGTTCATTGATACCATTTGATAACAAAACTATTCCTTTACCTGGTAACTCTTTAATCTCACCTTTTGCTGTCATCATCATCATTGTCATTGCCATTAACAGGCATCCAAATCCACAGCTATTATGTTAAGTAACTAACCAGGAAGGAAATCTCTTTTGAAGGAAATGAAATATTTTTCTTACCAATTCATCTGAGAAAATATCTTTGCTATTTAGGAAAACATAATAATCAAATAATCAGCTAGTTGGCAACAGACAATTCAAAAAAAAGAAATGATAATTATGACATGATAGATGTTAGCCAATGTTCTGGTGGTGATCATATTACAATCTATACATATATCATATCAACACACTTTACACCTAAAACTCACACAATGTTGTATATCAGTTATGTTTCAAGGGAAATAAAAAATAGTATAAATTTCATAGTGTTTACCATAACTTGTTGACCATCTTAGTTATCTTATAAATATTTCTTCGTATAAAATATTTTCACACAATCCCAACTCATCCTTATACTGTAGTAATAAAATATTTGATTCCAATAAATATCATATTTAATTTTATCTATTCTTTTATTAAAAGTCTTCACCCAGCCATGCCTAACTATGCCAAGATTGTATTCTTTCTTGTCTGCTTCAGTTGTCTCAAAATGTTTGATCAGGTCTTCAGCGGAACCCCTTGCTACTCTAACATCTAACATCTTGGAGCTTATTTTGCACCAAGAAAGAAAATAGTTGTTAATAAATGTATGTTGAGACATCATGACTTTATTATTTCCAAGGACACTATGTATATTTCTAAAATAATCTAACTATTCTCATTTAAGTGTTAAGTGTTGAAAAGAGTACTGGTTCTTTATTTCTAAAAGTTAGAACATTTTGTGACTTCAGTCTCCCATTTCATTTTTAAATATATTTTTATTTTCTCTTTCATCTGAATATACTATTCCCTAACCCCCACGTAGCTCCTATAATTGGGTAGAATATCTTAATATTATGTAGCACGTTTTCTCTTTGTGAAAGTCTGCTTAAGCAGTGTTGCTTTCATCATTTAATAGTGTCCTTTCTTTCTCTAGGTCTTTTTGAATCTAAAAAGGAAGTAAAGATTCTTGCTTTAGCTCACAAAACTTATAGCTGTTGTCCTGTTGTTTTAATTCTGAGTTCTGCTACAAGCAAAGGAATATAATAATTGCATTTCATATTTTGATGGGACTTTGGTATCCTAAAATATTTTCACTGCCACCTTCAAAACAATCTGGATAGGTATGTATACCATGTCTCCTATTGCTTTACCAGTGTCATAAGCAACCCCACTAAATTAGGCAACATTTCCACAGTCTCATATACTACAAATGAGATATTGTTACTCCACCTCCAATGTGCTTTCCTTCAAAAACAAAAACAAACAAACAAACAAAAACTGACAGCAGTTTTTACAAATACACAACATGCAGACTTTGATGTATTTGAACTAGATGCATGTGAAGGTTTCTTCCAACCATAAGATTAATAATTAAAATTGCATCTAGAGGAAATGAGAAAAATATGCCAGAACTTATTATTATTTAAATTATTTCTTGTTTTCTCTAGGTCCCTCCTATTTTCCCACTCCACTCATATCCTGTTTGTCTTTCTCACCCAAGAGCTAAGAGCCAAGAGAAAAAAACATCAAGCGTATCACACTCTGTAGGATCATGCTCCACACCTTGCCTTTCTTCCACATGGAAGCTTGGATGGATGCTTGGTTTTAAATACTAACCATGATGCTTTGATACTTTGATGGGAGAGTCTGTGGGAGTTTGGGTCTGTTTTTCCACAATGAATGGAACATTCGTAGGCCACTTTATGCTGGAATTTAGGGCATCGTTTTTCTGCACTCCTTGGGCCTTAGACCTTATACTATGTTTAGCATTTTCCAGCTGTCAGGATATAGCAACTTTTTACATTTGTGAAAATTTAGAATAAGAGAACATTTGGCAGCATGGAGCTCTTTGTATGCTTGAGGAAAAAGTCATAATGTTATAAGTTCGTTGGGGAGTATAAATAAAATTGAATTTACCTAGTTTCTAGACTTAGCTATCATCCAGAAGATTAATTATAAGTAGAACCTATTTGTGGCTTTTCCAAACACATTGCCATGTAAGGCAGTCATATTATTGCTCATATGCATAGATGATTTTTCTTTTTGTAACTTTTTAAAAAACATACTTTTCTCTTTTTGTTGTGCTTACATGAACAGGAGTAGATGAATAAGCCAATAGGGTTTTGAGTGATTATAAACAGAAAATGCAGAAGGCAGAATGGACACAAAGCATAGAGATATTATAAATCGAAAAACATAGGTCAAACTCTTTTGAACCAAAAAATTTTGTTTTCTAGCTGGCCAGCTAAATTTCAATTCATTACCAGCAGAGCAAGTTCCAGTGCCTTTTGTACAGTGCCAGCTCTATAGAAAAATATATTTTAGTGCCACAATTACAGTTTGATAATACTTAATACATATCTACATTAACTTTTTAAAATCTGAGGATGAGAATAGATTTTGTAATGACTTGGAATTTCTATGTTAAGGAAAATTAAATAGATGCAATTTCATTTTTTGAGCCATAATCAGATTAGAGTTATAACTGTATCTGTAATTTCTCTGTAGATTTTCCTGGCAAGAAGACTATTGGGTAAGCTTCTAAGTGTATAATAAATTTAAATCTCCCTATTCAATACATATATGCTAAAAGAGATTACCCTGAGCTCATGAAGTAGCCATATTTTAAAGAAAATATGAGAAATATATAAGATAGAAGAAGTATTTAAAGTGGTTGTCATAACCAATCAGTAATGTGAAAAATGATATGGCCTTATAGACCAAATTTGATCAGCAGTGTTACAGTTTTTGAGAATCAGTATTGTATGCTAACTGATATTGAGATGTGAACAGGCATAGAAACTTCAGACATATTTTGCTTCTGGGTCAAAGAAACCTTGAAAAATCAGAAGCAAACAAAAAGTGCACTAGACATTGATTTATGATTTACCTTTTCTGAACAAAGATCTTGATGATGTTTTATTTTCTTTCTAAGATTTAAGAGTAATCCTGGGATCAAAGGAAACTTCTTCTAACTAGACCTTTTGTAGAATGTAAAACTTTAAGGAGATACTGGATGGGGTGGCAATTAATACTGTGTTATTCTATCATACCTGGCTAATTGTTCAACACTGTTACTTTCTTCATGTAACTTGTGAAACAAGGCAGAAAAACATTGTGAAATGAATAAAAAATGGCTAACATCAACCCAGACCATCAAAAAGATGGATACATAAATTTATTATTTTACTAGATATGACATTGTTATCTAGGCCTGACTAACATCTTGACCATGATTGAAGACCTATTGTCAAGTCTCTTAACTAGCTGCCATTCTAAATTTTCCTATATGAGAGATAATTTGCAATTCTACTCCTTTCTTTTACTGCTTTGTGAGTTCAGAATTATCCTTTTATATCAATTGACTTCTGTCTAGATCCTAACTACATTCCTATACATTTTCATATTTGTATAAAGAAAAGTAATATGCAATTTCAAAGTTAATTACAGCATATCCATACATTAACTTTCATGGACTTTTGTGAATATCAGTAGGGAAAGTATTATTATTCATTCTCTTCTGTAGTTGAACAAAATTTATGTTCATGAAGAGTAGATATCTTTAATGAAATAGATATCTTATAGCTGGCAAATGTTAGAACTAAAACACAAATCTATGACTTCTAGGTTCAATTCTCACTTTCTTGTCATTATTCCATTAATTTTTCTAACAAAAAAAAAGTGTGGTGGTCTTGTACTTGAACATATATAAATAATTATATTTCCCAAGATTCTAAAATAAGGATGTTTTAGTTAATCAGAGAATGTTTTACTTTCCAGAATCTAACATAAATTTTGTTGAATGTAGGAGCTGAAAGCTTGTATATTTAATATAATCTGTCACTGTTAACACAGATATCTTTAACTTCTCATGTAAAGCACATGACAACACAGAATCTGATAATGGCTTTTGATATTATGATCTATTCAAAACATTTATTAATATAATTAAATCATGTTATCGTTTTTGCCATTTTTACATAAGTGAATAAAGAATATTTGAAAAAAAAATAATATAACCAAAGAGAAACAACATTAAACTCTTCAGATTAAGTACATAGTAGAGAAGGAAGAAATAAGGACCGAAAAAACAAGCTAACTGAAAATGAAATTGGTGGTCAAAGCTGAAAGGGAAAATGAAATAAGAAAAGACAAAATAGCAGGTAGAACTGCATGCTGTTTTGTCATTAATTATTGTTATTCACAGAGCTCCCTTGATATTTGACTCAGGAAAACAGCTATTTTGGTCATTCTGTTAGTTCAATGTTCAGGATATAAACAAAGTACTGAGAGATAAGAGAACTGAAACTTAATCATTTTAAGGTCACTATTCTTACATATTCTCTCTCTTCCATATCATCTCTTCCTCGGGGCCTACATAAATTTGACCATAAATAGTAACTAAATTCAACAAATGAAATTGCATACACATTGTATATAAATATTTATGTTTATGCGAAGTGTGGAAAAGTGGTAAAGTTGAGAGTCCCTTGACTTTCTTAGGCTTTTGAATATGTTTTTGGACACATGTGGGAGTATTCTGCAGATGCTTTTGAACATTAAGAAAGTGGTTGATGAAGGTGGATTACTTCTTGACAACTCCTTATCAAATCACAGTCTGAAACAAACTTAAGCATGGGAAGCAGGGATAGAGTGGACAATGGGGTATCTGGTTAGTTACTTGACAGAACATCAGAGGGCAGAAAGGAGAAATTCTCTTTTAAGCAGTCTTCAGAGGAGCACACAAATAATCATTCTCATTAAAATATATTCAAATGGTTTGATTTTTCACAAAATTTCCCAGCTGTTCCATAGTCTCCTTAAATAATATGCTTGACTAGGATACAATGATAGATATTATTTACTTGAAAAAACTATGCTACAAAATATTTTTATAAAAACTATAAAAAGAAATGATTCTATTTCAGCTGTCAAATATGCATCTATATTTTCAAAAAATATATACAATTGTACATTAGAAAAAATGTGCCATTGAGCACTGAAAATTGCACCTGTGAAGATTTAGAATTTTAGTGGCTTCTAAATTTCTACCTTTCTTGGAAATATTGTACAAGGTATCCATATGAATAAAGACTTGAAAAATATTATTTCTCAATGGTAGCATATAGTCAAATTTTGATTTTTGAAAAGTTTTGAAAAGTACAAATCTCTGTCATACCATATAGAACATTACAAATATATGTTTTAACTATATTACCATTTATGCCTCATATGTAAAGTTTGTAATATTAAGTGATATTAAATTATCCAATTCTGGATCAGTCTAAAGAAATTTGAAGGTCTTTGCCTTTTTTTCTGTTTTTCTTCTGTGTCAAATACACATAGTTTTCAATTGGCTTTGTGATTTCAGCCCTAACAAAGGTAGAATCTGGAAATGTTTGCATCTGTAACATGAGAATTAGTGACGAATTAAAAACACTTAGTGATAACTCCTCCTCCTTTTATTTTTGTTAATTCTTTTATACTCTGTTCTTTACTTTGCTCTTATTCCCTCAGGGTATAAAGATATGTGACTTTGTTTAAAGCAGTACTCCTAAACTTAATTTATTTCCTACTCCTTTGCAATGAGTCATCTCTGCCTTCATATATAATGGCTCTTTTGTGCTTCCATTTTACTCCAAAGTTGTAAAATTGTATACAAAATACACTCTTTTTAAAGAACATTAATAGGTGTGGCAAATTGTTGTCTCCTTTGTCAATTGAGTTTATGAAATATGGGCTAAGAAAGGTTCAACAGGTTTCCTGACTCCAAATATCTCAGAGGAGTCTGTTACATACTAATAAGCGATATGACCTCTATGAGAAAGCCTTAGCATGCCAGTATGTGAATCATTCATTGGAATTTTCTGTGTATTTAAAAGCAGGAAATGTGAAGCCTAGTTTTGGGATTTGTGGGCCAGCTATTTTGTTGTTGTTGTTGTATCTTACATTCAGCTACTAGAATCAAAGACACTTTGCTCTCTGTATGTTTTGGCCAGATAAAAGGTGTGTATAAAACAAAGTAGGTACTATTAACAAAGTAGGTAGTAGTAACTTAATATAGTTATTAATTGAAGATCATCAAGAGATTGTGGTTATTTAATTTTCCTTAGAAATATACAGCATTCTAAATCAATTCTACAGATGGAAAGAGAACTTAACTAATTTCCTCATAGCAATCTAGTAAAGACATGAATTGTAAATAACATCACTTTAGGTTGAGTAAATAATGCCTGGTTCCAAAATTTAAATTTCATGAAAATGCTTAATCTTCAGCAGAGTTTGTAAAAGATTAGTCAGTTAGATGACCCTAGAATTTTATAAATTTATCATTGTTAATAATGTAAAATTATAACATAACTACTCATTTCTGGTGTATCATTTTAATTATTTTGAAATGTACTTTGCTTCTCTAAAAATTTACATAGAGAAGTTTTGTTGTTTTTTTAACAAGGCATCACAGGAGTGATTGTCTATTTTAAACTATAGGAAAATAAAATAAAATCGTAAAACATATTCTTAATATACAATTTTATATTCCCTGACCAATTTCTATCTGTAAATTGCATGAAATATGTTGTAGAGGCTGCAATACTCACTTACTAGATCTCAGCCTGGGACTCTACCTCTAGGTGGAGCTCTGGTTTCTTGCTGAGCCAGGAATTGTTTAGGTCTGATTTGCTGGGGATACCACAAAGGAAAGAAAAATCACCAGGATAAATGAATAACTAAAAAGAAGGTAGTCTAAGAACTCTAAGCTATTAACATTTCATATAATTCCATCACTGCTATACTCAGCTGATTATTATAAATATATTTCTAATATAGTTCTCCTGTGGTTTTATACAAGACTTTTTAGGGAGAGACTGATATAAGAATATCTTATTTGTAATGTTATATACACCCATATACATTACTGGAACTCTATCCCCAAAAATATAAAAACAGCATTCTAAAACACTATGATTCAGGTGAAAATTGGATAAAGAAACATAAATCTAAAATTGATTCTAATATTGAATGTTAGGTTGTATGTATTGTTTCTATTCACATTAAAATGATCTGTAATTATTTTGAAGGAGATATGTATATACATATCTGTAATACTATGTTAGATATATAGATTTCTATGTTATAGATATATCTAATATATGTATTAGATATATGGACATGTATGTATATTCTATGTATATATAAATTTTAAAGTAAATTAAGAATAGATTAAAACAAAAGATGTTTGTGTTTTTATCTGACTACATTAAAAGAAAATTGGTGTATTAGGGTCTTGATACTATAAAAGTAGTCTAAAAATATTAGCATTGGCATCACCTGACAGAGTTTTAGAAATGCAGAATGCCCACCTCAGACCTACTGAGTCAGAATCTGCAGTTGAAGGTGGCCTATGCAAATTAAACATTTTCTCAGATTGCTTTTTTTGACGTTTAGTTAACCAACAGTAAAATTTGCCAAAATCTATCAGTTACTTTTATACATAATGTTTGTGACTTTTGATTCAATATAATTACTTGTCTTTCTAAAAAATTTTTATGCTACCAAGTTACTTATGCTATATCTAATCTTTTTATATTGACACAGTCTAATTTATTACTAACTTTGTGTAATTAGGCCACATTTTTCTAATGTATTCTACTAGAATATGAGCTCACTGAGGACAAGCTTGGTCTGTCTTGTTGAGTATCCCAGTGTAGTAGCCAAGAACAAAAACAACAAACTAGCCTGGGAGAGTGACAGAATCCAATGATAACAAAGCAAAATAATAAAATAAACAACTAGAAGGGTTCACAAGAGGACTTAGGAGATTGATCTTATAGAGAGTCCTTGAACTGCTGAACATAAGTGCACATACACTTTATATGATACCTCCAGCCTCAACAGTAGGTGAATGGAAGTGCTCCGAAAGTTAAAGCTGTACACACACACACACACACACACACAAACACACACATACCAAACCATAGAGGAGTTAACAGAGATTTCAGAGAAGGAGGAGATAATTTCTGGCTAATCAGAGAAACAACTAATCTCATTTTTTTTGTTCATTAATATTATTGTATCATTGCACAGCTACTTTTAAATTTATACTGTCAACTACTTTGCTGGTTACTACGGATGGAATTCAAAGATAGTAGATACAGAGCCCTGCCACCGAAGACGTTATTGCTTTACAGGAGAGCGCACCGTCTTAAGACAGATGTGATTTAAAAACAAACAGATGTTTTGATTGTGGAGAAACAGGTGGTCATGACACTTTAGAAGAAGAGAAAAAAATTTGCATCATACAATACTACTTTAGATGTTCCCACACATTGTGACTTATATTCTGAATAGTTAGGTTGAGTATGGATAAATTATACATCATTTCTTCCAGGAAGCTTGAAACAAAACATTAGCTGTTCCTTTGTTCAATCAAATATTGCTGAAATATATAATCAAAATTTGAACCTTCTTCTGATCACACAGAGAAACAGAAACCATGGTAAAAGGCCATTTGCTTACAGATATGCAACTGCAAATAAATTTAATATTAGACTATGTATGATATGTTATTGGTCATTTGAAATTTAGTCCAAACTTCATATGAAGATTACAGAATAGTGAAAGCCCCCCGCACTGTCTGAAGTTGAAAGTGTTACAATTTTGATCTTAGAGAAAGACAGAATTATTGATATACCAAATATGTAGAACTCTTGAAAAATTCCAGTTTAATTTTTTTCACGTTCTAACCATGCATTGTTTGCGATACTCCATTTATGATTCAGCTTTTCCAATGGTGGCTCAGAGCAGGCTAAATGGAGGCCAAAGGTAGTCAATGTCTATTTTGGAATTTTAACATCCTATGAAAAAAGTCTTTCTTTAATTTCTACCTGTAAACTTTCCGAAATTAATATTTTTGAGTTTGACTGTCATTGCATTTCATAAATACATGTTTTTAATATTATAATGGCACATATATTTAAAACAATTAACATCTTGTTATACTTTGCAAGTACTAAATTATTCTTTTCATTACATTTAGCTCATATCTCAAAATAAAGTCATTGTATATATGAATAATAAAATTATAGAATGATTTTCAACTTTAATTTATATTACAGATATTTCTATCTCTTTATGTGCTTATTTTGTAGCCTCTCAATATATTTAAATTATCTCGGGATAAAACACTACTTATATTAAAGTAATGCTATATGTCTAAATAAATAATGATATATCAAATATATACTTGCATCTTTCAGAAGCAGTTTATAGAAAGGTAGTAATTATTTAAACTGCTTTGTGTTCACCATGATTGTATCTGTTAGCATTCAACCAGAGATCAGTATAAGATACAGTAGAGATTTGTCATAGAGAATTGGTTTACTCAATTGTGAGAGAAGTTAGGCAGTCTTTGTAAGGCTGCATCTCAGCATCAGTTACTGAAGCTTGAATACACAGGACAGGCAATCAGGAGAGGAAGACCACTGAGTAGGCTGGAACCTAGAGGCAGTAGCTGTAACCCAAAAGAGATGGACCAAGATTCATGCCTTTGACTATGGTGACACTGCTATCCTGAGGAAATCAATGTCTTTCTTCAGGACCCTTCACCACAAAACTAAAGACATACCTGGCCCACTAGTTAGAGAAACCGAAAGACAATCTAGATAAGCTAGAGCAGTTGCAGGACCACTACTGCTTCATCAACAAAGTGAATCAGCAAACACTTAATGTGTACACACAGGCGTGAGCACTTATAGGGCACACTATGAAGTGGCAACTGCCACCTTTGTCTTTCACATCCATCAAAGATGTCCCTTGTGTCCATTTGCCAAAAGGAAACATACAAGAAATGGATTCTGAAAAGTGCAGTATAGTCTAGCCAAGTTGACTCATTCCTAATCCATAACAGTGATTTTAACATCTAACAAATGCTACATAGCCTATTGCAAAGTAATACTTTTTCAAACAATGATCTCTTCTACCAATTAATGTTCAGTCCATGCTTCATATACTTTAGCCAAAACGAATCATGATTCTATTAATACCTCATCACTTATTTTTATGTCACATGGGGGAACAGGGGCAGAAGGAAATATAGGAGAAAGAATTATGTTTATGTCTCATGACAATTATTTTCCTGAAAATGAAATTTTGAATGAGTACCTGGTCTTAATGTCAGAATCAACTTATTAAAATATGTATGATTAATTTAATTACCTATTTATAACTCATGATTCAGATGTAATCATTTCTTTCTCTTTATTATTCAATAGTTTTTAAAATGAAATTTGTTATTTAAGAGATAATTGTGGAGTCACATGTAGTTGTAAGAAATACTGACAGAGTTCATATACACTTGACCCGGTTTCCCAAAAGATGCTTAAAACTTCCAAAACTATTGTAAAATATCACAATTAGAATATTGACATTGATACAGTCCACACACAGAACATTTACATCACAAAAAGGATTCCTCAGATTGCCCCTTTATAGCTACATGCACTTCTCTCCCACCCTACCCCTCCCCTTCTGTCCCCTTTGGCAACCACTCATCAGTTCCCTTTTTCTATAATTTGTTACAGCAATAATGTTACATAAATGGATTAATTGGGTATATAACTTTTGGGGATCAGCCTTTTATACTCAGAGCAAGTCTTTAGACATTTACCCAGGTTATTTTGTGTATCATTAGTTTGTTCCTTTTAATTGGTGAGTAGCTTTCAATGGTATAGATCATAACAGTTTCATAATTCACCCATCAATGAATGACATTTGTATTGTTTCCTCTTTTGACTATTATGATTAAACTGCTATGAACATTCAATTCCTCTATAGTTTTTGTGATTTACTTCTACTGAATAAATGCCTAGAACTGCAGTTCCGTGGTATTTAACGTTGGTTGTTTAGTTTTTTCTTAAAGAAAATGCTAAACTATTTTCCAGAATGACTGTATCATTTCACATTCCCATTCTTGCTAACACTGTATAAAAGGTCAGGTTTCTCTGAATCCTTGCCAGTCTTTGGTGTTATCAAATTTTTTTTTTCATTTTAACTATTTTGATAAGCGTGTATTGATATTTAATTGTTTTTAATCTGTATTTTCCTAACGGCCATTCATACATTTAAAACAATCACAGAATTATAATTCTTACTTCAACATTTAATTGTAATTTGGAGAACTCAAGAGGACAAGAGAAACCTATTATTTACCTGTATTTTTGCTTGTTTTGTTATTTCTTTCATGAAAGGCCTTGGTTCCTTCTTTTATTGTTTCTCTTTATTTGGAGAACTTCCCCTAGCTCTCATATATTAGTACTGGTCTGCTTACAAAAAAATTATTTTAGTTTCTCTACCTTTTGAATGTCTTAATTTCTCCTTCCTGAAGGACATTTTTGCTGGGTACAGGACTGAGTTGGCAGTTTTCTTCCTATATTTGAAAAATGTGCTACTTTCTTCTCATCTCCATGGTTTCTGATGTGAAATTTGCTTTTCCTCATTTTTTCCTGTAAGATATCTCTTTCTGTCTACTTACAATATTTTTCTTTGTTTACTTTTCAGAATTTAGGTTTAGCCTGGATTTATTTGATTTTATCCAAATATTTACCTAGCTTTTATCTATAGCTTTGTGCCTCTTGCCAACTGTAGTTTTCAGTCATTTTTTCTTCAAGTACAAATTTTAACTCAGCCATCTTTCTCTTCTCCTTCCAGGACTCTCATACAAAAAAAAAAAAAAAAAAAAAAAGTTAAATCTTTTGTTATATACTATAAGTTTTTAAAGCTCTTTTCATTTTCTTCCAATCTAATTTTTCTCTGTTTTCAGATTGTGTAATTTTTTATTGTTTTATCTTCAAAGTCAATGGTTTTTGTTTTTTTTTTTTCAATCTGTTTCCTGCATTCTTTGTTTGAACTCATTCAGTAATTTTTTTTTAAATTTGTATTTACTCTAATAAACTCTAAAGTTTCCATATAATTCCTCTTTATGATTTCAGTTTCTTTGATGAGATTTTCTATTTCTTTGATGAGGTTTTCTTTTATTAGTTGTTTTGTAATTTTCTTTTGTTTCATTCATGTTCATAATTGTTCTTCGAAACTTTCTTTTAAATCATACAGATAAATAAGCATCTTTGTCATCTCAGTGTTGCAATCTATTGTCTTTTTTTTGTATAGTTTGAGATATTTCAGGTTATTCATAAGAAGAATCATTTTTATAGAGTTATCTCTTATGATGAGAGACTCTGGATCTTATGTATACTTTGTTTAAGCTAGCTTTATCTGGCATCATTTTGGCAATGCCACCTCATTACTGCCAGGAGGATGTAGGAGTTCAGGTTCCCCGTTTGGCCTCTTTTAACACTCAAGGCAGGGGCTCCTTGTTATGGCTTTTAGGGAATGGAAGCTATGGCTCCTCAGGTGGTCTCCACTGACACTGTGTTGAGTGCGGGCTCATTATCTCTGGGAGATGGTGAAAGCCCTGGCTCTCTGCTAGGTTCCTGTTGAGACCACTCCAGAAAGCAAGTAGGGAGGCAATTCATTGACACCATATGGGGGTGGAAGTTCAGGGTCCCCACACGATCTTCACTAACACCATGATGAAAGGGGCCTTGTTACCAGCTGGTAGAGATAATAGTTTCAGACCTGTATTTGACCTTCTATGATGTTATCCCAAAAAGGATGTTGGAGTACCTTATTACAGCCACCCAGGGGTGAAAATCTAGGCTCTCCCCTGTATTTGCTGGCATGAGTGGGGATGGAGTCATAGTGTTTGGCTACAATAGGAGCAGTTCTTGTCTAAATTTTTTGTCTTGTTAGGCTGCCCCTTCCTGGGTCCAATCCAAACAGACTTTTTGAGAGGATTTTTTAATTGTACCTTTTGATGTTTCTGGATTGCCAGCTTCAGCTTCAAGAATGTGATATATGAAACCCTAGGGGACTTACCATCATGTCATTCTTTGTGTTTTGAGGTCTCTGTCTCCTCACTTCATTTTAAGCTTTCTTTGTGATTGTTTTAGATGTAATGTATTTAGTTCTACTTGTCAAGAGAAATAAGTAAAAGAATGTCTACTCTATTTTTTCCAAAGTAGAATTATATCTCAATGTGATTTTGGACTATGACAATCAAATTTAATGTCGTCCTAGTAAAAATACAGTTTGGTAAGAAAAGCGTTCAAAAGATATATGCAAGTAGGTAGTTTGGTGTTAATTCCTAACAAAACTTGATTTCTTCTCTTAGTTTTATCTCTTTCTTTTATTCTTCAAACTCCATTACCAGATTTTTTTACTAAGTGGTTTGTGGTTTATGGCTATATTAAGCCATTGAGAGCCTTGGTAAGAGATCACAGAAAGGAACACCAGACTGATTCTCATTCTCTCACTATCTCTCTCCACCCTCTTCCCTCTCCTTTCACCCTTCACCCTCCCATCCCCCTTTACTCCTCCCACCACACAAACTTATGAAAACATAGTCTTCCTATGTCCCTCCCAGGCTAAGAGTGCTATTGATTTCTTGCTGTTGCTTAGCTCTAGGTTGTTTCAACATTGACTTATCTCTTCTACCTGATTACCGATGTGATCAGCTTGCTGTATTAAATACTCTCTGATTAAAATACCTGGAGTGGTATGTGTTTTCTTAACTGGAAACAGACTTAGACATTAGGGGTTTTCCACACTACTATTACAATTAGGACAAATAATGTCCTTCTTTCACTTATTATCTTACCGTTTGCCCTTTCTAACATAATAGGATGCGACTGAGTCAATGAGTGAAATAAATTTGTTTCTCTATTTTTATGACATTCTGTATACATAATTTTTGTATTTGAGACATTTCTGTAAGAAAAAAGCCTTATTTCCTTCCTAGCTCCTGAATTTTGTAGACTCTTCAAAACGGTAACCAACTAACAATCATTTTTGTCATTAGCAAATATTTTTAAAGTTGATTATTGCCTTCTGTTTTTTTTTTTTAAATAAATAAGCTTCGTTTTTTAGCAGTTAGGTTTACAGAAAAAAAAAAGTTAGCAAAAGTATAGAGTTTTCATATACACCCCATCTTGCATTTGCGAGGTATATTAGTTATAACTGATGAGCCGATATTAATACATCATTTTTAACTAAAGTACCGAATTTTATTAGGGTTCACTCTTGGTGTTGTATATTATAGGGGCTTGGAAATGTTTAATGACATGTATGCACTAATTCTTTCTGAACACCATGAAAGAAATATCTGTTTCAGGCCTATGTCTTTGGCTTATAGATGGCTGCTTTCACTCTATGTTTCCACCTCATCTTCCATCTGTTTATGTCTGTGTTTAAATTCCCTCTTTTTTATAAGGATATGAGTCATATTAGGGTCCTCCTAAGGACCTCATATTAACTTGATTATCTTTCTGAAGACCTTATTTACAAATATAATTGCATCCTCAGGTATTGAGAGTTAAGAATAGTACATTATGTTTTGGGGGTAAAGGGGAACAATACTATTGAACCCATAACACTACCATTACAGTATCATAAAAAATAATGGTTTAACTTTTCTAAAAATTGTTTTTCTCATGTGTTCCATGTATTCATACTTCTCCCCCATCCCCCAAACTCTCAGCAAACATTGATCTTTTACTGTCTCCATAGTTTTGCCTCTTCCAGAATTTCATATAGTTGAACTCATATAATATGTAATCTCTTTAGATAGCCTTCTTTCACTTAACAACACACAGTTAAGTTTCCTCCATGTTTTTCCATGGCTTGACAGTTCATTTATCTTCATTTTTTAATTTACTTTTCTCTTTCATTTATTTCAAGAAAAATAAATGTAATCATTTTAATTAAATATTGAACTGGTAATATAATCTCACTTTTATAAAATAACTTCTATCTTAATATACAAATATTCTTATATGTTTGGTTTTTGGATTATTTCTTTATGCTTGTATTTACTTCATTGTACATTTTCTTTTTAATAAGCTTGAATTGTTTTCACTAAGTAAAAATCAAAATTTAAGCAAAAGAACAATAAAATCATAGATATGTTATTTCTTGAAAATACGTGCACAGTTACAAGTATAAGAGCCAAACCATCTGTACCTATGGGCTGATGTCTCCAATGTCATCGAGAGTAATGTGAAATTATCTCTACATACCCAGCTGTGACTATGCATATCTGAGTTCATATATTAAATTGCCAGAAAGAAACTCAAACTAAGCTATGACAAAGTAATGATTCTCAGCATAAAAAGAAAACAAAGTGAATAAAACTATACATTAGCTAAAATTAACATAAATTTGGGACCAATAATGCAACACCATGTGTGTTATAAAATGTTGAATTAGATTTTCAATGACTGAGATAACATTCAAATAACCTTATTGACTCTTTTCAGAATAAGAACATTCTGAAAAGAGTCAATAACTCCCAAGTTCTGTAATATTACTAATTTTAACATTGTGTTTAAAAAGATTTTTTATAAAATAATAATAAAAAAAACATATATACTACAAAATGTAACAAAACCAGATCTAAATATTTGAAAGATTTTCTTATTTTCTCACAGGTTTGTTCTTAAGTAGAATATGCTAGAACAAAAGAAACAAATCTTTTCATGTACCAAAAAATTATGATATCTATATATTTTTCTTATAATGCACTTATTCATATAGACATTTTCATATTCATTCCATCTTCTCTCCCTCCCCATCACCCCCTTTCTCTTTCTTCCTTCTTCACTGCCTCCCTATTTTTTTCTTTTATGACCAAGGAAAGGAATTAAAAATACAAGATAAATCTTCACTGTCTTTGTTTGTACAGAAAAGGAAGTTTCTAGAAAATATATGTCAAAGGAGGTGCTGAGCTTTGATGATTTTTATTAAGCTTTATTTATTAGTAAAACATTGATCAGCTCAGAGAAAGTTGTTCTTTTTTATAAGTAGTAGGCTGTATGTTTCTTCTCAGCCATGATTTCCCACTATAAAGCGCCTTATTCTCTTTATTATTCTTGAGTTCTTCATCGTCCCAGAAACTTCAAGATGAAAACTTGGTCACTAAAATTCATGTGATGCAGAACACTCTAGAAATATATGTGGGTCCTTATTTCTGGTGTCAGCATTCTGGGAAGCTCCCTTAACTGTTTTATAAAATAAAATTTGAGAAATCTTTCTTTTATTTCAAAGCAATTTCAATTTAACTTTGCACAAGGATCTTCATGGACAAATAGTATAGGTCAAATTGCATATTTTTAAAGTCATCTGTTAAATTAGAAAAATTTGTTCATACGTTGCCCCCTACACACACATGCATGTGCTAGTGATTTTATATATATATATCCACAATGCAAGGTCCATTTCTTTTTTTTTATTAATGTTCACATTCCCTACAATATTAGTTCCACAGTATGATATTAGTTAAAATCGTGAGTATTCCTTTTTTTACTGCAATTCTCCATTCATCTTCCAAAACATTATGTTAAATGATATTTCAATCACAAACACCCATCAATACATAAAATCTAATTTTGAGCATTAAATTTACTGTTGAAATATATATGAAAATGTGAAAAACTGAAATAATATCAAAGATTTTGAAAGTCATGAAATTATATGTGTGGTACTAGAAATGAGAGAAAGATATTTTACTAGAATTAACAAAATTGTGAAAACTAAAACTTGTAAAACCTTAAATCTTAATAATCTGTGAACTAAATTATAAATCAGAGATGAAGTGTCAGAAAGTTGAATTGTCAAAATATCAATTGCTCAAAGTACCTATTGAAGGAATAAGTTTACTTAAAATTGATTGCTGACTAAAACTGTACATTCCCTTTATTTTATTATTTTCTAAATATACTTATGAATGCGATAGGTCATTAAATAACTTCTTTTCAAAATTGCATTGCTCAAAAATTACTATAAAATATAACATTATAATTTAGGAAAATATATTCCTATGTGCTCTCAAAGTATCAAAAGAATTTTTAAGTTATATTATTTTTATTTATTTGCTCCTTCCACTCAAGACAAATATTTTAAAAAACAAATTAAATTTTGGTGAAGTATACTATATTTGTAATAAAATCAGTTCAAAGAAATTTAATTCATGCAGATTTTTTTAAACTCTTCAGAGAAAGTGAAGGAAATGAAAATTATACAAATAGAAGAAAATATTTTTTCTAATGAATAAATTTGTTAAGACTAAGACAAAATCTTGACAATTTCAAACTAACAGCATATTTACCAAAAATATAAATATTTAAACTAATTTATTTTATCTTAGACAGAATACCACCTATGCCTTGATTAGCTTCTGTCTTGCTAAAATGAAAGCATTTTCCTAAAAGTAGTCTGATTTTCATGAATTCAATGCATATTCATTTTAGTGATTACATCTAAGTTGAATGAGCTTTACTCTCAAGCAACCCAAGTCATTTGTTCACACATATACAAAATTTTATTTTTTTTATGTGTACTTACCTAAGTACAATTTCCTGCTTACTGTGTTTAGTTTACTTATTACCTTTCATAATTATATCCTGGAAATCATGAAACTCACGCTTTTTTATTGTTTTTCAATGTATCCATCTACTGTCAGAAGATCGAATAAAATATGTAAAACAAAAAAATTAACTCTTATGGAAACAAAAAGAACCTAATCAAAAGATTTCATAATTTCAACTTTCATATCCTGGCAACAACTTCACCTTCTGCCTGTCACACTTTACTTACTGCTGTTATTTGGTGCAGATATTTTGTACATATTGCACAATTGTATCCTTTCAATGATATAATAAACATTTTATAAACATTGTAGGTTGAGGAAATTGAGACTTAGCAAGTTCAAGTGGGAATTATGTAGTAAATCAAAGATATAATTCTAGGTTTGGCTGACTACACACACATGCACACACACATTTTTTTTCTATGATATATACAATAAATATATTTCAGGATTCAGCTCAAGAAACAGAAACTAGTCCAGGTGTTTCAATAAGAATCAATTTAGAATTAAGTCTTACAATATTATTGGACATGCTAAAGAAGTGGCATTTGGTTTCAACATAAACACAGTTGTAAACTAGCAAGAGGAAACTGCTACTGCTATTACTGCTGTAGCAACCACAAAACTACCACATACTTATGGAGCTGGTGATTAGACCCTGGAACATGGAAACAGGCAGTTGTGGACTCTCATATCCAAACTAGCTTGCCAGCTGACATAGGAACAGGTAAGAATGGTCTCAGCCTTCTTTCAGTTGCCAACTTTAAAAGAATAAAACTCATTAGCAAAACCTATGATACAGTCAGAACGCTAGAAACAGAGGAGTTTGAGAAGAAATATAGTTTTTTGGCTTTACATATTCAGTGATACCTGAAGAATATATAAGAATATAGAAGAAGTGGATGGGAATGTTGACTTATAATGGTCCTTATTGAGCACAATATAATATATATTTTCTTATGGGACTTTCCTAGTTCTAAAGAACAGCAAAAACAAGTGTAGCATAAATTCTGGTATCTTATTAGATATTCATTTTTTTTATTGAAATGATTGTGTAAAAATAAATATTAGGACCGTGACAGAGAGAACTTGAACTTGGCATGTATACTGCATGTTTGACTTAAGGTTTTTTATACTTTATACTGAAACATGGAAGTAAACAGTCTTAACATATGCCAAAAAAAAAAAAAAGCGGGGGAAGACATTCAATTTTTTAGTGCACCTCAGATGTTTAAAAACTAGAACTTATTTATTTTTCAGGAAAAGCTGGTGTTTAATTAGTTGAAGAGAATTTTAAAGGGAAATGATCTATTTAAATTGAGAGGTATAATAACTTTTTATCTAAATTTGTTATTTAAAGTTCAGCAATGTTTGAATACTTTCTCCATCATGAAGCCCTGCTATAGTTGTCAACTGGGGATGGAATAATAATCTCTTACTGTTCTACAGGTGTTGCATCTTTTGACTCAATCATGTATAAGCTATATAATTTTGGAGTCCATTTAAATGATTGGTAAAAAACATGAGGAATAGTCAAGTTGTATGGAGAAAATTTCATAGCTACCCAGCAAAAAAAGTAATTTATACAAGAAGAAACAGCTTGAAATTAGATTTTCCATCTGCAGCACTAGAGACTATAAGACTAAACAACACTAGGTACAATCTAATCCTAGACTCAGCCAAACTTGTTCAACTATCATAGTTAAAAGATTGAGATTGTGTCATCCACACACCCAACCTAAGAAAATACTTGAAAAAGTACTGTAGTCAAAATTTAAATAATTCAGAGGAAATAAAGCATATAAGAAGAAAAAAAGAAATTAAAATTGTATTGTGTGTTGTTTAATCTAAATGGCTAATAATGATTACCATTGGAAATTTAAGGACAAAAAATACATTCTTGCATTAAAAATGGCTGTTTTAAAAAATAGATAAAATCATATTCTTTTAAATTTGAGGGTTATTTACTTAGACAATTAGTGATAAGAAACAGTTACTGGTAATTCTAGAGCAAAAAATATATATTGACTTCTTTATTCAGTACCTATGATAATAAAAACATGAATTCCTTTTGGGTAACTATCATAATTCTACAAATACAGTATTATTGGTACTGAAAATCAAAATACAACATATATTTTTATGGCCAACTAATGAGCACATGATCCAAATGCACCAATCAAATACTCTCTTCTTAGAAATTACATTTTGAATAAGGTCTTAAATTTTTTGACAATAATTTAACACTCTGACAATACTAGAAAGATTTTACCCACTTATTCTAGCTCCCAAATCTTCCAGAGCCATTGTTTCTGATGCCTGCTTATCCAGCTTCACCCCTATATTCTGTGGATGTAAACAATCCTATACCCATCCAAAGAATTTCCTTTTCTGTTTAAATTAGAGTTGGTACCACTTGTTAGTGACAGAAAGAATATACTAAACAACTTATCACAATAGAAATATTTCAGAAAGCTCAGTAAGCAATAATATTAGAAATATACAACAATTTTAAGGGTGATATTAACTATATCCCGATTTCCAATGTTTGGAAGTTTTCAACAAGATGGGATATCCAAGTTTGACATGGATTACTCCATGATTATTTTTAATTATGTCAAATAAATCATCAGTCACTATCATTGGAAGTTTTAAAAAGTAATTAATGTTTGTTTCAACTCTGGGTATAAGAAAAAATTAATTTTGATAATTTTTTAAATCACTTGCATAAATGAGACTTAATGAAGGAAAATTGTAAACTATGCAAAATGTAATTATGTATTTATAGTTAAGAGAATGAGTAGAGGTGATAATGATAATTATGTGACATGATAGAGGTGTTAGTTAACACCATGGTAGTGAGCATATTACAATATATAAACGCATCACATACAAAATGGGTAAGGATGTATTCTTTATTTTTTTAGTTGACATATAGTATTATATGAGTTTCAGGTATACAACATAGTGATTAGACATTCATTTCCCTTATGAAGTAATCACCATGATAAATCTAGTACACACCTGGTACCATACATTACACCTTCAAAAGTAATTTTATAACTAGCAAGTCAGTAGTACTTAATACCCTTTACCTCTTTTCCCTACCCACCCACTCTCATTGGGCAACCATCAGTTTTTTTTCTGATTCTATGAGTTTGTTTCTGTTTTGTTTTATTGTTTGTTTTGTTTTTTATTCTAGATTCCACTGTAAGTGGAACCATAATGTATTTGTTTTTCTCTGTGTGACTTATTTCACTTAGCGTAATATTCTTTAGGTCCCTCCTTATTGTTGCAAATAGCAATATTTCATTCCTTTTTATTGTTGTGTAGTATCCCATTGTATATACGTACCTCTCCTCCTTTTCTATTTGTCGGTGGACACCTAGGTTGCTTTCATATCTTGGCTATTGAAAATAATGCTGCAATGAACATAGGAGTGCATATGTCTTTTAAAATTAGGGTTTTGGACTTCTTTGGATAAATATCCAGAAGTAAAATAGCTGGAATATACAGTAGTTCTATTTTTAATTTTGTGTGTGTATGTGTGGAATCTCCATACTGTTTTCCATACTGACTGTGCCACTTTACAATGCCACCAATAGTGTACGAGAATTCCTTTTTTTCCACATCCTCGCCAACACTTATTCTTTATTGTCTTTTTAATAATAGCCATACTAATAAGTGTGAGGTGATATCTCATTATGGTTTTGACTTACATTTCCCTGTTGATTGGTGATGTTGGCATCTGTTCATGTGTCTGTTGGCCATCTGTATGTCCTCTGTGGAGAAATGCCTATTTGAGTCCTCTGCCCATTTCTCACTTATTATTATTATTTTTTTTTGATGTTGAATTGTATGACTTCTTTATAATTTTTTGTATATTAACTCCTTATATATATTGTTTGCAAATATCTTCCCTCGTTTAGTAGATTGTCTTTTTTAAAATTTTATTTTATTATTAGTTTCAAGTATACAGTACACTGACTAGACATTTATATAGTTTATAAAATAATCCCACTAATGCTCTTTCTCTCTTCTGGTTCTCCCCCTAGCAATTAAATTAATACTAACTGTGATCGCTATGCCATGTTCCCCATCCCCACGTACAGCTATCAACTACTAATTTGTACTTCTTTAACCCTTCACTCCATTCTCTCAACCCCTCAATCCTCCTCCCTCTGGCCATCCCCAGATTGTCTGTTTGTCTATTTGTGAGTCTAGTTTTGATTAGTTTGTTCTTTTTGTTCCTTAGATTCCATGTATAAGTGAAATCATATGTTATTTTTCTTTCTCTATCTGAATTATTTTACTCAGCATAACCTCTGGATCCATCCATGTTGTTGCAAATAGTAAGATTTCGTTTTTAATGACTCAGTAATATTCCACTATATAACTTCTTTATCCAATATTCTGTTGATAGGCATTCAGGTTGCTTCCATATCTTGGCTATTGTAAATTGTGCTTCCATGTACAAAGGGATGCATAGATCTTTATGAATTGTTGTTTTGGTTTATTTTGGATAAATATCCAGAAGTGCAATTACTGGGTCAAAAGATATATCAATTTTTAATTTTTTGAGAAAACTTCAGATTATTTTTCATAGTGGCTGTACCAATTAGCAATGCCATCAACAGTTTATGAGAGTTCTTTTTTGTCTGCATCATCACCAGCACTTGTTGTTCTTTGATTTATTGATGATAGCCATTCTGACAGGTGTGAGGTGGTATCTCACTGTGGTTTTAATTGCATTTCTCTGTTAATTAGTGATCTTGAGTGTCTTTGCATATGTCTATTGGCCATCTATATTTTCTCTTTGAAGAAATATCTGTTCAGATCTTCTGTTCATTTTTTAAATTGGATTGTTTGCTTTTTGTTTTTATTGAGTTATATAAATTCTTTATATATTTTGGATGTTAACTTCTTATTCAAATATATCGTAAATGAATATCTTCTCCCATTCAGTTGGTTGTCATTTTGTTTTATTAATGGTTTCCATTGTTGTATAAAAACTTTAGTTTCTTGTAGCCACATTTGTTTATTTTTCCTTTTCTTTTCCTTGTCTAGGGAGATATACCTGAAAAGAAATTACTGTTAGCAATATTTCCTTATATTTTCTTCTAGAAGTTTTATGTTTTGGGTCTTACTTTAAGTCTAATCCATTTTGAGTCTATTCTTGTATATGGTGTAAGAAGGTAGTCCAGTTTCCTTTTTTTTCTTATTAAAGACAGTTTTTACCTCATTGTATATTCTTGCCTCCTTTGTCACATATTAAGTGAATGTATAGGCATGGATTTATGTTTGGGCTCTCTATTCTGTTCCATTGATCAATATATATTTTTATGTCAGTATTATGCTATCTTGATTACTGTAGCCTTATAGTATAGTTTGATATTGGTAGGGCGATACCTCCAACTTTATTCTTCTTTCACAAGATTGCCATGGCTATTCAGGGTCTTTTATGTTTCCATATACATTTTAGGATTACTTTTCTAGCCCTCTGAAAAATGCCGTTCATATTTTGATATGGATTGTATTAAATCTATAGATTGCTTTAGGTGGTATGGTGATTTTGATGATGCTGATTCTTTCTACACATGAGCACAGTATATGCTTCCATTTATTTGTACCTTCCTCAATTTTTTTTCAATGACATAATTTTCTAAGAACTTGGTTAATTTGATTCCAAGGCATTTTATTGTTTTTGATGCAATTATAATGGGAATGTTTTCTTAATTTCTTTTTTCAAAAGTTCATCATTAGTATATAGGTTACCTTTTTGTTTTGTTGGCCAAGAAGGTAAAAGACTTGTACTCTGAAAACTGTAAGACATTGATGAAAAAAGCTTAAAAACACAAGTAATTGAAAGAATATACCTTGCTCACAAATTGGAGAATTCATATCATTAAAATGTCTATACTGCTCAAAGTGATCTACAGATTTAATGCAATACTTATCAAACTACCAATGGCATTTTCTACAGAAGTAAAACAAATAATCCTAAAATTTATATGGAACTACAAAAGACCTCAAATAGCCAGAGAAATCTTGTAAAAAAAACAAAAAACAAAACAAAAAAAAAACAGAAGTGGATGTATTGAGCTTCCTGATTTTAAAGTATACTATAAAGCTGTAGTAATCAAAACATTATGGTACTGGCACAGAAAGAGATGTGTAGATCAATGGAACAGAATAGAGAGCCCCGAAATAAATACATGCTTACATGATCAGGTAATCTATGGTGAAGAAGGCAAGAATATACAGTAAGATAAAGGCAGTCTCGGTAAAAGCTGCTGGGGAAACTGGACAGACAGATACATGCAAAAAATGAAACTAGACCGCACTACAAAAATAAACCCGAAATGGATTAAAAATTTAAATGTAAGACCCATAATCATAAAACTTTTAGAAGAAAAGATAGGCTGTAAACTCTTTGACATTGGCCTTAGCAATACTCTTTTGGATATGTCCCCCAGGGCATAAAAGAACAATAGCAAAAATAAACAAATGAGACTACATCAAACTGAAAATGTTTTGCACCATGAAGAAAACCATCAACAAAACAAAACAAAAAAAAAAGTGAGAAATACTCTTACATATCTTACATATTTAGTTAATTTATTTTATTTCAATTATAACAGTTAAAATAACTGTATGATAGCCATCAAGTATTTGCTGATACTTAGTTGTGGTCATTGTATTAACTTCAGTGGTTAAGACATGAACTTTGGGGTTCAGTATCTCTAAGACTGATTCTTAGTTCTCTCTTTTGCCTGTGTAAACTTTGCAAATAATATAAATTCTATAATTGCCTATTTGTCCTCTAAATATAAAATAATAATAGGAATAGACATGTGAGAATAAAATGGGTATAAATAGATGATAGATAGGTGATAGATGATAGATAGATAGATAGATAGATAGATAGATAGATAGATAGATAGATGTTAGTGATAGAGATCTTTCTTTGTAGAGTATACCAGAATTAAAAAAAAATTTACGAAGTCAATATAGATTTATGACACGATTAAACTGTAATTTTTATTGGAGGAGGGGGGAGGTAGATGGGGTAAAGGGAGTCAAATATGTGGTGACAGAAAAAAATCTTAACTATGAAAGGTGAACACATAGTATATATGTGTGTGTGTGTGTGTGTGTGTGTATACATACACATACATATATACATATGTATATATATATATTTATATATGCCTTACTGTTAAAGTGTACATCTAAAATTTATTGGATTTTGTTACCAATGTCATCATAAAAAATTAATTAATTTCAAAAAACTGTAATTTTTCATCTGAATTTCTCCAATTATTTACAAATTGATTTTCAAATGTTCTTTTTACCAGCATGTATCTAAATAGTAACTTTTTAATGAAACCTTAAGCAAAGGTAAAGAATAAATATGAAGTTATAAGATATGGCTCCTTTACTCCTATAAATCAGTTTGAAACAATGTCAACCAAATTAACTTGTTTCCCACAAAGAATCAGAGATGAATTTATTAGACACATCATCTTTATATTGTACAGTACAACTTATTGATAACAAGAGCAACTACTTATTAAATTATGGCACTATACCAAAATAGGTTAGAATTGAATATGAATATCATCATATGCAGTCTAAACTTTGAAAGTTTAGTTTTAATCAGATGAAATAATATGGAATAATGCTATAAAATTACAACCCTGGCTCATCATTGCAGGAAAATTATCTCTTATTTTAATTCACCAGTGGTCATATTAGCAACCACAAGAACTCTTAGTTCCAGAAAAATGATTACTATGCAGAACCACAAAGGTCATTTATCTACTAAATTACATTGAAATGTAAACTATAGATATCTGTTTCTAGATGGTATAAAGTCTGTGTTTTCATCAACATAAATTCCATTAATATAAATCACATTGGATAATAGGTTGCTAATGATAACTAATGATGTTTGATCTAAATCTGGAAACCTCAAAGACAATGGCTAGAGATCAAAGTCCTAACATTAACATTTTTGTAAAAAATTTTACTTTTGAAATGAATCTAGTGGTTTCAAGACAAGAAAATGTTGCGAAATTTGAAACAGCAGTGTAATTTCTTAGGATCCTAACTTGTAGTTTTTTATATTCCATATTAGCATGTTAATTTCAGGATGAGAAAGGAGGAAAAAACTAAGAATATGATAACCTTCAGAGTTTAGTAATTTTCAAAATATTGCTGTCTTCGTTAACAGATAAAAGTTAATTGAAATGATTTTTAATAAATAAAAGAAATTGATACAAAAGGGTAAACTGAGTATGAACAATGTTATGCAACTAACTTGGCCTCATTTAAAAGCATAGGCTCAAAGCAGGCCAAGGGCTCTGATAAAAATCTGGGGAACACAACCATGTTAGAGTTAAAAAGTAGCACAGAACATCTGAGAGAAGCAGTACTTGTGTGACAACATCCTTTATTCAAATGAAATATGAGTTGAAAATGCCACAGCTTCAATGACAGCCACCGAAGTTCTGTGAAACATACTGTGAAAATGTATTGATAGTTAAAAAAATTAAAACTCATGCAAACCTGTAACATCTATGGCATTTGGAGGCAAAAAGATGTAGACATCTAAGCCAGGGTCTGAGGGATCTATATTCAAATTTTGACTTTATCATGGACAAAGTGTCTAACCTAAGTGAGATGTTTTCTATTTGAAAAAAAAAAAAGTTAATATCATCTAGTTTGAAGTTTTTGTGATAATTAGTAGTAATGTTCATAAACTGGCTAGCACAATACTTGAATACAGTAGTTTTCTTTGTAGAGTATACATCCATGTTTAAGCTTCTTAAAGTACACATTATTTTATCTACTAAAAACATCATTAGTAGATTAAAGTTTATCGCCCATTTTTAGTAAG
The DNA here is from genome assembly GCA_030015415.1 of Cynopterus sphinx. Classification (NCBI taxonomy): domain Eukaryota; kingdom Metazoa; phylum Chordata; class Mammalia; order Chiroptera; family Pteropodidae; genus Cynopterus; species Cynopterus sphinx. The sequence continues at coordinate 58,894,287 of CM057379.1, read as the reverse complement.
GTTATGTATTTCATGTATACATATATACATGGATTATAAATATTACATAAATATAAACATAGTCAAGTATACAAATATTATAAACCTATACTAGAAAACTTGTTCATTTATAATGTCCTAAGACAGATTACTTTTGTAATTATTTCCTAAAATATATCCCATTAGTTTTCATTTGGGGGCATTAATCCATGCCTTTTTGTCATTAACATTTCTAACCTGAACTACTTGGGCCAAATACATACTTCTAAGTGTCATTTTGTTTAACTAACATGTTTTCAGAGGACTCAACGAAGTTTGATAATACGAATTGTTCTTACATGTTTAAGCGTTATTTAATTCAGAAATTGTTTGGAAAATGGCCAGTATGAATAATTCTTTAATTTAAAATGCTCTCTTTTATATATCCTATTATCACTGAAGGACTTAAAGTTATGGATATTTTATATATCAGTAGTGATATTTTATGTATAAAATGATACAGTTAAGTTTCTGATCACCTTTTTAACTTGCCCCAAAGAAGAAAGATTTCAATGGAAGAAAAACTGTTAATATAACAAGAAATTGTCCCTACACATAAAGCAGAAAGTCTAAATCTCTCAAAATTACCCCAAATGTACCATGATGGCCTATACGACATAGCAGATTGTGATGTTTTAAAACCAAACATTTAAAAATCAATGTCTCCCTTGGGTGTTTTTCAACTTTTAATTTAAAAGGTAAGTCTAGTATAAATCTATCATCTATCCTATACTGTTCCATTATGCCCTTGAATGAAGCATGATATTATTTATCAAACTTTGATACAAGTAAAGAATATATATGTGTGTGTGTGCACACACACATATATGTGTGTGTGTATATATATATAATTTAGTGCAAAATTAAATGAGTTACTTTGCTTAATTTACTCTTAGTGAAACAATCCTAATGACTACCCATATTTTTTCTATATTTACTATCAGTTTAATATGTGATGCTAAAATGGTTTTATGCAAATTACTATAAAGCAAAGAAGTGTATCATTTCTGAGACACTACCTAAAATCCATATATAAAAGTATAAACATTTGCCCATCTTTTCGGTAACTCTAGCTCTCCATGATATCTCAAATATTGTTTAGAATGACTTCTAGCTATGACAGATTCACACTACAAATTTCCTTTCCTAGAATAAGCAGCAACGAAATGTACAAAAGTCATGGAACAATGTTTTCAGACATTGTACATCAGATAAAGGAACTAATAGAAGGAAGCTCCTTTATCACCTAGCTTCCTGCTTGGAGAGACACTTCTAGACCATGGTGCAAAGAGGATGATCATAAGAGAAGCATTTGAGTATTGTCAAGTTGAGGAAAAAGAGAGTTTTAAAGGATGAAAGAGCTAGAAATTCCAGGACAGAGAGCAGGAGCTGGGGTAGTTGTGCATATAAGAAGCTTCAGGAATCTGCATTTGGATGCAATTAAGTAAACTAGTAATCCACCTTAAGAAGCCAAAAAAAATAGAGCAGAAGGAAATAATATGGAACTGAACAAAATAAAAGAAAAGAAAATATGGAAAAAAGAAGGCAAATTTTAAGAGACCAATGTTGAGTTTTAAAAAATAGCTCCTACACACTTTCAGTTTGGCCCTGCCCAATGCAAATTGACACTTGCTCAAGTAAACTCTTGGAAAATGTTAATGTGCCTCTCAGTTTATCATTTAACAGATGTTTTATTAGGGTGAAGGATGTGTGAAATTTTCCTGTTTCACAACTTCTTGTGTGTCTATAATTATTTTGAGATAAAAAGTTTAATAAGAACCCTTTGTCACCTTCATTGTCCATTCCGCCTGTTTGGTCTCTTGTAAAACATGAGGCAATCAGCCTGTTCTGGAGGTCACACTGACTATACCAGATTTTGGACTTGTGTTCAAAGGAGGCAGGTTTGGCATCAGTTACTGCTAGTCACGCCCATCACGTGTTTGTAATACATAAGCGTGATGTGAAATTCTAGAGAAAAAGAGGACGTATTCGGAGACCTCATACAGAGTAAAGATAGTATCAAGCACCAAAATATCAGCAATACTGCCTTTTCTATTTTCTCCACTTTTAAAAAACTAACTGGTTTATTGATGTAGGACTTAAGTGTGGGGTAAAAGAGAGTAACTGTTAAAATATAAATGTTTATTTTAATATCAATTATTTTTTACTTAAAAAAATCAGAGCTCATTTTTAATATCTTGGTTACAGTTCTAATAATGTCCTTTAATTATAAATCAAATTGAATATTTGTCTCTCAAAATAAGAAATTATATCTAAAAAGCAAGGCATTTTATAACATTTAAAAGATACATTAAATAACATTTCCTAGATAACACCTGAGTATGACTGTACATTTTTTCATTTTGTTCTTTTGCTGTACGTTGAACTTTTTAGATGGAGAAGGGAATTGCAATGACTTGAAACTCTTCTCGAATCTGTCTTGTAGCTTTGGAAGTTATGATTTTTAATGTGTCCACATAGATCAGCCAGCCCTAACTGTCACAAATCACATTTATATTTAAGCTCAGTTGTTAAATGGCCTCGTTGAGTTAATATCTGTTAAGCCCAAATAAACCTCCTATGTTCAGTTATCCACTGGAGTAACAATATTTTTATTATGAGTAAAAATTTGTACCTTTTATTCAGTAAAAAATAATTGTTGCCTTAGACATAGAATAAGTAGTAGTACCATAGGTTTGCCTTTTACATCTATACCTAATCTATATCTAATATCTGTATGCATTGATTTTTTTAATCCTTTGGGGGAAAAAAATCTATGTACAAAGAACCAACATTTTCATTGCAAATTTAGTGAAGTGAGTATCTACAAAAATAAAAAATACTTTCATAGGACACTGTAGCAAATGACAATGAATATGTACTATGTTGTTCTATAAGTAAACCAGTCCTAAACAACTAACTGTCAATGGCCTAAGCATACAAGATCTGAAAATGAATATATTTTTAATCAAAGATATTTATCTATGGCATGTATGTGTTGGATAAGGTCTTTTGTACTGTTATTATTTATTTATTTATTTATTTATTTATTTAAAAACAATATTTACTGTTAGTTCTACCAATGACAGGACATGAATGGTGGGTATGCATTTTTTTTTTATTTTCAACAGCCTAATATTTATTTTTTCATAGACAGCAGAGTTACAAATTCAATGAAGTAGAGAATAATCACAGAAGAAGCAAATAGGACACACCCAATCCTTGAACCCAAAAGTCTCAGGAGCAAATTCTACATTCAATAAGATAATATATTTGAATTTAATAGGATAATATATTTGAATTTGATGTTTATCTAGTAAACTATCCATAGTAAGTTCACAGTATTCTTTAAAATATTATCTCTCTATTCCAAAAGTCATGTCTACATGAAAAATACTGACATTGTATTAAGACTCTTAGTTTAAATACTAAATATTTGTGGATTCTTTATATAATGGCTTAATATTCTTCAATGCCAGTCAGTGCCTTGATTTGCAAAGGAACTGTGCTGAATGATACACACTGCATGTAGAGTATCGTTTTCTTCCTTTGTAGAAAATAAATTTAAAATCTCTATACTGAAATTATTTCTGGGAAAAATGCTCTTGGTGGAATTTGGTAGTAGAGTTCAGGAATATAATGTTAACTTATTTTCTTTTTTTATTATTATTGAATTTATTGGTGTGACATTGGTTGATAAAATTATGCAGATTTCAAGTATACAATTCAATAATATGTCATCTATATATTGCATTGTATGTTAACCAAAGACAAATTTCCTTCTGTCATCATATATTTGATTCCCCTTCCCTATCTATCTCTCCTTCTCCCCCCTTCTGGTAACCATTTAACTGCTGTTCTGTGTCTATGAGTTTTGTGTATTTGTCTGGCTCATTTTTTGCTTTGTTTTGTATCCCACATATGAGTGAAATCATATGGTTCTCAACTTTTTCTGTCTGACTTATTTAACTTAATATAGTAATCTCAAGATCCATCCTTGTTGTCATAAAGGGCAATTTTCATCTTTTCTTATGGCTGAGTAATATTTCATTGTATATCATTTTTATCCAATCATCAACTGAAGGACATTTCAGTTGTTTCCATGTGTTGGCCACCATGAATAATGCTATAGTCAACAAAGGGATAGATGTATCTCTATGGATAAATGTTTTTAAATTTGGGGGGCAGATGTCCAGAAGAGCTATTGCTAAATCATATGATAATTCTATTTTTAATTTTTTGAGGACCTTCCATACTATTTTCCTGAGAAAAAAAGAAAAAGGCCAGAGGTTTCATACTGCTTGACTTCAAATTATACTGCAAAGTGACAGTAATCAAAAGAGTATAGTATTGGCAGAAAAACAGACACATAGACCAACTTGAGAGCCCAGAAATAAACCTACATGTACATGGACAAATAATTTTTGACAAAGGAGCCAAAAACATACCATAGAGAAAAAAAAACCTCTTCAATAAATGGTGCTGGGAAAATTGAAAAGTCATATGTAAAAGAATGAAACTAGACTGCTGTTAACATTAACTCAAAATGGATCAAAGACCTAAATATAAAACCTGAAATAATAAATTGCATAGAAAAAAAAACACAAATACTAAACTGATGAACCTTGGTTTCAGAGAAGAATTTATAAATTTGACCTCAAAGGAAAGGGAAGTAAAGGCAAAAATAATTGAATGGAATTATAGCAAACTTAGAAATTTCTGCACAACAACTTATCAACAAAACAAAGAGGCAACCACCTAAATGGGAAAAGATATTTGCAAATGATGCCTCCAAAAATGGACTAATATCCAAAATATATAAAGAACTCATACAACTTGACAATAAAAAATCAAACAATTCAATTAAAAAAAAACAGGGAGAGGACCTAAACAGATCTTTCTTCCAAGAGGACATACAAACGCTCAACAGACATGAAAAGATGCTCAACTAGCTATTAGGAAATTACAAAATCAAAACTACAATGAGATACTATCTCATACCTGTTAGAATGGCTATTATCAACAAGACTATTAATAACAAGTGTTGGAAAAGTTGTGGAGAAAAGGGAACCTTCATACACTGCTGGTGGGAATATAAATTCGTACAGCCATTAACCTACTTTCTTTGGAAAGTGTTTTTTAGAAAAATGAAGCAATATAAAATGTGTTTTTCTTAATAATGATATAGGTGAAACTTTGGAATGGAGATCATTTTATGAAGTAAAATTTTGATTAAAAGAAATTGATAAATTTGAATGATAAAGGAAAAGCATATTAATAGTGACAAAAATTTTGAATCAACATATAAAATTCAATAAAGCCATATACAAATTCACCCATCATTCAAATTTATTTTATAATTATTATATTTAAATATAAAATTATTAAAATATTAAATTATGTAAAATATTAATATAATAAGAATAAAACTGAATATTCCTTCCATTTGACATTTTGTAAGTTTACACTATGTAGGTATCATTAAGGCTTTTTTTTAAGTCTGTTTCTTTATACTCCAGTATAAATTGCAGATTTAAAAAGTTATAGAATTATTTTGATTAATTATCCTAATAATTTAAAATAGCATTTTTCACCAAAGACATTCTAAAGTTTTAAACATTTGAGTATTCAGACTAATCAAACTTGTCAAGATAGCACACTTTGTTTAGAAACTAGAAAAATGACTATAAAGATCTTTTAAGTGAAACAAAATGTTAAAATAGATGGCAATTTCCTAAAAATATTAAGTATCTTCTTGCTTATGCCTTCATCCAAAGGTTTAAAGTGGCTTATTCATTATATACAAAGCTGAAAGTAAGAAATTGATTAAATGCAGAAAACATTTAAGTGTGTTTTTTAATCTTTATCATTTGAATACTTCTAACCTCATCATGAAATTGTGAAACTTGTTCTCCAGGGGCCAACTATACTAAACTATTAAAAAAATCTGAAGCTATATGGTTTTATTGGGAGGATACTGTTCGCTTTTGTTAAAACTCTTAAAACTGATTTTGAAATCATAGTGATTTTCTAGGATGTATCAAAGACTTTTATATGATTTGTCTTTCATTTAACCAGAGAGAGAGAGAGAGAGAGAGAGAGAGAGAGAGAGAGAGAGAATTGATTTAACAACGAAATTAATAGAACTTTTTAGAGAATTTATGTTGAGTCTTGCAGAGTCCCTGTGATCATTTAGTCATATAGTGGTGCTGTTTACTAAGTAAGAGTAATTCAGTGACTTTTACAAGTCTGCTGGATTATAAATCAGTAACTCTGCAAATGGATACACATATACTTGTATGTTATTTTTGGTAACAATGATAATTTAAAAACAAAAAAAACGTTATCTGAGTTTGATATATTTAGATATTTTACAAGTTATAACTAATTGTCATACAACAGAAATTTCAAAAACTCTTCTTGAACAGTTAACTTATTGATTTATGTACATTTTCCTTGAGAAACAGTTTTTCTGCTCAGCCAGTTGCTTCTACTCCTAAAATCTCTGAACTGTCTTCCTCTAATGACTCTACCAGATGTTTTTTAATGCTCACAGCAAATATTTTATACTAAATGGTACAAAATAGTAAATCCAAACTGCAGAGGGCAAAGTAGCTGGGTTGACAATGCACAACAACTTTGAGACTACGTTTCCACCTCTCTATTTATGTCTGTCACTGGAATTCAAACACTATCATGTTAGTTAGGAAAAGTCAAGAAGAATTATCTACTGATTTATATTATCTATACTATTAATAAGCCGAGAAATTACACCACAAAAACTTTAGATAAGAAAAGACTGGATATCTCTCCTCAGTAATGAACAATCTATAAGTTCACCTCCTTCTAAATCTTGGAATGCTTATCAAGCAATACTGCCACAGACACAGGTGAGTCTGTCATTCACCAGCCCTCAGATAGACAAGATCTGATTGGAAAGCCTTTAGCTTACTTCTTAGATTCTCGGTTGAAAACACACACCAAAGAAAACCAATTATATATGCCATCAGATAATTTTAATGTTATTCAAGCTAGCCTGACCATATATTGTGGTTTACCACTATTTATTTGTTATTACAGAATCCCATCTTGTTTATTATTTTTTGTCATGTAAAGATTCACCAAAGTGACTCAACTAGGCAAGATACACCCTGTGGAGCCCATCCTAGCATGATTTAGTCACTACTAAAAAGACAAATCAATTTTTGGAAATGTTTTTATTTCCTTTGAATATCTTGATATTTTCTGAAATGTAGGTAGAAAAACCAAATAGACATATTTAAATAAACCACAGAGATATTACACATACATATAAATGGTTAATACTTTAAAATTATCATATATAAGATTGTGTTGACTCTGGGATTAAGGTCAAATGATGTATTGTTAAGAATTTATTATGACTTTTTTTATATTTATAGTTTTTTTTTTACAAAATCTACAAAACACTAAACATAAAAGTAAAACTAAGTATTATCACATTAAAAATGAAGTATTTCTCATTAATCAAAGTCAACATAACAAGAACAGGATAACAAGAACATGAAGAGATTATCAAATGACAAATACAGTTGTCTGAAATTTTAGGATAATAATGCTTGTAGAATATAGAAAAATGGAAACCTTTATGCACTACTAGAAATAGCATAAATCAGTGTAACTACTTTAGAAATTTTACTACTAGTTATAGCATAAGTCAGTGTAACTGTTTTGGAGGTATTTCTGGATTTTCTTCTTATGAAATTAAGCATGTATTTCAAGGCTTAGCTCCAAGATACATTACCTAATGGATTCAGTAGGATGTTCTTCTTAACTTGTTTGGGGTGGCAACATTTGGAAAAAACTGAGCCGCCATCATAAAAAAAATAAATAATAAAATGTGTTGCTTCTATATTTAGTGATACTATGTATTACACTTAAAACCATCAAAGTAAATCAGAAAACTATTTAGTACAATTCAATTCATATAAATAAAATTATAAAGCAAATTAATATATTTTTCAAGTAGATTTTTATCTAAACATCTATCTTAAATTATTAAGATTTCTCATGGGTATGGGAGACAATAGTATTGGGGAAGGGGGAAGAGGGGAAATATAATTAAACACAATAAAAATGTTACATTTTATATGTTTATGATAGTGACATGCCATGAATTAAAGAATTTAACTTAACACTCTATGTAAAGACCATAATAAACAATTAAATATCAATAAATTAAACACTAATGTTTAATCTATACAAAAGCTTCCAATATAGGTCATCCACTAAAATACAGAAAGTACGTCACTAATACAATTTAACTTGTTTTTTTTAAAACATATTATCTATCCATAGATGTCACCAACTCTGAGACAATTTGTAATGAAAGTAAAGAAAGTTATTAATAATAGGGTACATTCCACACTTGGGATGAATAAAACAACAACCAAGATTTAATAATCTCATTGCAGTCTGTATGAAAAAAAAACAATGAGAAATGTGGTTTTGAATCTAAAAGTAGCATGTGACAGTTTGTTTCTGTGGTCACCTGGTAGAATTGGTGCCCTGAGCAGCAGCACTGTCAGAAGATAGGTCTATCTAGTATGGTGGGGCAATCAAACCACCAATGGCACAGTGACCCTAGCAATTAATATCACACCATTATCATTATCATGATTTCATACTCACCCTGTGATTAAATTTTCCAAATTTGCTCTCTAATTTATACTTTATGAGTTAAGATTTTATACCTCTAAAATTTATCAAATATGCGTGTCATGTAAAGATTCACCAAGGTGACTCAACAAGGTGACAGTGTATGAATGACTGTCACTTTTGTGTGTAGATATAAAGAACTCTGCCTTTTCATTCCAGTATAAAATAACAATTGTAAAACATTCAAACAATACAGAAAGAAATAAAAAGACAAAAATGAAGTACCATCAAAACATTGTGACCATTAATTTCTAAGTATATAAGCCTTCAGATATACATCAATGCATACTGAAAAATGTATATGCTCCACATATTTATCAGATCTGCTAGCTGCTAGTTTTCCTAAAGCAATATATAAATCTGCCTGGCCTTTTTGACAGTTACATAATATTTCTTCTTTTAAAAATTCATGACATGAAAATAATATTTGAATTAGAAGTTTTTAGTTTTTGTGTTTTGTTTTCATTTGAGTTTAAAGTTTTTCTTTATTGGTTATATTAGAATTATAATTATAAAAAATTGTATTTAGCTCAAGATTGTGCATGTTTAAATGTTCATTAAAGGAAGACTCCATCTTTTTGTCTAGACTGCTTCATTATTTTGTTTGGGAGAAAAAGGTATGTAATGATAATGTTTCTCCTTAAAAATTCCAAGGGCACTTTAAAAATAAAACCCCAAAATTTATCACCTTAAAGTTTTATAGGTCAGAAGTGTGATAAAGTTTTTACCTGGCTAAAATCAAGGTGTAAACAAGGCTGTGTTCCTTTTGGAAGTTCTGGGGATTAATAAATGTCCTTGCTCATTTAGGTTGTTGGCAGGATTCAGTTCCTTGTCATATGAAACTTGATTTAACAAAGCAAAAATAAAGAAATAAAAGAACACTTTCTGCATACCACTATCACTACCATTTCCTTTTGAAGCTGAAATAGCATGAGAGAATATCCCTAAGTATTCTGTATTCCCAAAACTTGTGGCAGAGAGTAGAAGAGTAGGCCCAAAGAGATTTCTCTATTTATAAGGCAACTGCACCAACACGGTGACTTGAGAACAAATTTGAGCACAATTCAACTCTCGGCATGTAAATTTCTGCCTACCTCATTCTCCTACCAAACTCAAAGAAGGAAGAGAGAAAATAATGAAGGAGAAATAAAAATGCAGAACTGGCTGATCATCTAACCACTAAAGAGCAAGTGAGGGGGAGGGAAAGAAAAGCAGAGACAGAGAAAACTGATTTTATCTTAAGTTGGCACTAATTTTCTAATAAAAGCAGGAATTGGGACAGAATACTTAAATATATGAAAAATAAAGTTTTACTATGGCAGTTTGTGTTTTCAGACTGTTATACCAGTGAAGACATCTCAATATAGTAATGGCCATCTAATAAAGGTAGTACCATTATATAACAGCAGTATTAACAAGTTGTTCCTCGTGGTTTCAGAATATTTGAACAAAAAATAAATATTACAAAAAAAATGCCTAACAGAAGAAGATAGAAAAAAATAGCTCTCTGTATTTAAATGTTGGTATAGGATAACTTGCAAGGTGGTGGGAATCCCATCCATATCTGTTTGAGTAAAAGGAAGAAGGAAAAAATGTATACAATAGCCACTACCTAGACTGCAGTTGTTAACCTTTTAGGAGGAGAAGGATTAAAGTAGATGGTTTCTCAAAATACAATCTAGAGCTGTCATTCTATCATTCCATGGCTCTTTGATGTCAGAATGCAATCCAGAGCTTTTTAAGTATATTAGAAAACCCAGTATAATTTGCTCTCTTAGGCCATGAGCCAACATGAGGCTTACAAAAGAAAGTGTCAAGGATGGCATCCACTAAAGATGCAAAAATCACCCAAAGAAATAAATGAAAGATAGAATAAGATAGTGACGAATACATTAGGCAGGGAAGTGAATAGTGTAGACATAAGAAACTCAGGCAGAAACAATCTAAAATAAGATGGCATATATACAGAATACTGCTTATATGGTTTTATCCATTTCAGATACCTGAATTTTGAATGTTAATAAACAAGTATGTTTTAGACATAGCGCAGGAAGCTATAAAACTTTGTCTAGAGGAATTTCTTAAAATACTATTGTGAGAAGACATCTTTATTGAGAATATCTGAAATCCTGAAAATGAAGTGTTTGTGTACGTGAGAGAGAGAGAAAGGAACTGAAAATACAAACACATATATGGGGACACTAGGATCATTAATCCTTCAAATAAATATTTATGAGCACTTACTATGAACTAGACACAAGGCCATATTTTGTAAATAAATTAGTAAACAAGAAAAACAGTCTTGATTCTCCCAAAACATATAGTCAGTGCTAATCATATGTATCCTCTACCTTTCTCTCACTCTCTGTATCACAATGGGGCTGATGCTCATAGTCAGCACCCTCCTCACTCTCAAGTCACCAGGCTCCAGTCTGGGTCCTGCCGCAGCGAGGTACTAGTGGGAGGTAAGAGGGATAATTGGAAAGAGAGAAGCTAAAGTATTCTTTGCCCTCTTGCTCTACTTCTGGACTCCTTTTTCATGGCAGCTGCATATTTTCGGTGGTTCTTACTTCTTCCAGATGGCCATTCTGCACATGGTGCCATATGAGACTGTGGATGCCTGAGACCATCCTATCTATGTTTTTAGCTCTCTTCTAGTGATCATGGATTTGCAGCTCTCATAGCACTATGTTTTCCTTTTGTTTCTCAAGCATTCAATTGCTGCTGATATCTTGGCAGGCTTATTATCCTCCATTGGCTTCTCAGCTCTTCTAAAACCTTTATTAAACTATGTCTTATAGACTCTGTTTTCTTATCTTAACCCTAACCAATTCAAGGCCTAATAGAATAATTTAGCTAAATGGGAATACAGAGGACCTAGGATACTATAGACACACTTATTAGTGGGGACTATCTTATTCTTAGGTCAAAGAAATGTCTCTCAAGTCAACTGACATTTATGCTAGGACCTAAAGTTGAGTGGGCATCAGCCCATTACAATAAAAGGAAGATTTCAGACCTGGCAATAGTACCCTCAGAGCTAGTGTGTGTGTGTGTGTGTGTGTGTGTGTGTGTGTGTGTGTGTGTGTGTGTGTGTGTGTGTTTATGCACACACACACATGCACATGTGCACATATGTCTGTGTGAATGTGGTTAGAGCACTTAAGATCAACTCTCAGTACATTTCATGTCTACAATAGATTATTAACTATAACTACCATACTGTACATTAGATATCTAGAACTTATCTATCTGTAAGTAAACATTTGTGCCTTATGACCAACATCTCTTATTTCCCCCAACTCCTGGCAACCAATATCCTACTCTCTGTTTTTCTAAGATCAATATTTTTAGATTCTACATATAAATGATATGATGTAATATTTGTTTTTCTGTGTCTGGTTTATTTCACTTAGCATAATATTCAACAAATTCATTTATGTTGTCAGAAATGACAAGTTTTCCTTCCTTTTTAAGGCTGAATAATATTTAAATTCAGCTATCATGTTTCAAGAGTTGTGGGGATGTAAGATGAGACTATAAGCTTGCTAGATGCAAGGTAAGCAAGTGAGGGGTTTGAACAATGAGAAGGAGGTGACATATTGATAAATAAGAATCTTTGCATTTCACCTCACTACGGAAGTACAAATGTTAATGCATGTTAATCCCCACAAATTCTTGATTATAATCTTTTCTAAAACTTTTCTTCCCCCAGATAACTAGATGGCTCACTCCATCAACTCATTCAAGTATTAAACATCACTTACTTATTTCTTCATCCCATTTAAATCTCAAACTCTATCCAATACGACTAATTTATTTTCCTCACCGTTTTTTTCTCTCCTTAATGCTTATCATCAATAATAAAGCATATTTTTTTAACTCTATGTGTTTTGCTCCTCTTTTCTCAGCATCAGATCAGTGATAAAAAATATAAATGTAAAAAGAATTTAATAAATATTTCTTTAATTGAATTTAATTAAATTATCTCAACTCTGCTGATCCTTTTTTTTTCTGACAATGACTTTATGAGCCTTTGAAACAACAACAACAACAAAAAAAAAAACAGTTCACTTTAAGTAGAATCTACATAAACTTTGCTTCCTCTCTGAGACGTTCTTCAATATGCTGACGGCTTTCCTCGTTTTCCACAGGAATAATGTCTCTCTGCTCAGACTACAGCTCTCCCTATCATGAAATCCCCTACTTCAGGGATCCTTGTCATGTTAAATGTAAGGGCCAGAGATAGAGATTTTCCTGCTGTGTGGTTTGAACTGAAAATGGGCTCTCCTCACATAGGGCCTTAACATTTCCTATGTAATCCCTGTAAATATTCACTGGCAGTAATTTTATATAATCATTTTGGCATGGTCCCTGCAAAATAGACCCAAATTCAGAGATGTTTATTCAGAGATGTCCTGCAACAACTGCATTTTATTTCATATATCATGAACATTTTAATAACTTCAAATGTTATAAAATACTATTCTACTGGTTACATATTATTCTGTTACACGGAAGTGTGACAGACACTTATAGAAGTTTATTCAGACTACCACACAGAAGATCTGAGATGAAAGGGATGGCCCTTCAGAGAAGTCTTGGGTCCAGGCACAGGGCTCGCCATCTGTAGCTCAACACTAGTCATTGCTTAATGATGGCTACTCCCAGGGGAGGGATCATCAAATCTTGGGTGGCTTGTCTCTCCTAAGAGAAAGGCATTTCTGGGGGAAGCACCTGAGTGCCCATCATTGTCAGACAGCTTTCCTGGTTTCTAATGGAATGAGTGTCCTTGGGGCACACCAGCATCCACCACAAACTCATATTTATGGGATTAACAAGAGAAAAGAAAATAGAAATAAAATAGAGATACAAGAAAGAACAATATTCTTTTCTTTGAGGTAAATAAAAGAATGGGTATAAAATAAACAGGTGAATCTAGGAGTTACAATAATTATAAGACAATAATATCTTGTCACTAGACCTAGGAGATATAATAATAATTGTTTATATTTGTGTGTAATTTTTTAAAAAAAGAAAGTTTTGAGGTTTAAAAAATTTTTTTATTGTTCAATTACAGTTGACATACATTATATTAGTTTCAAGTGTATAACATAGTGATTATGCTTTTATATCACTTATGAAGTGATCATTTTGTTCTGTTGAAATAAGTAATTATTGGTATAGTATGTATTAAATGATTAATAAATATATTTTCTCTACAATCATTAATAAAGTTTTTTTGAAACCACCATTGTCTTTTAATAGTTATATATAGTCGTGATGAAAACTTTAAAAAACTGAAAAATAATAAGAAAAATAAGAACACATAACCTCACTACCTAGATGATGCTTGTTATTATTCAGTTATTTCTTTCTGGGTGCTCACTAGCTGTGGCTGTCTGTCTTTATCTCATTTTCCATACACACTATATATGCACATATATACACACATATTACATTGACCCACACTATTTTTATCATAAGGTACATATAGCTTTGTCATAACTGCATTTTAAAAATATATCACAAACATTTCAATAACTTCAAATATTCTTTTAAAATACTATTCTTCTGGTTACAAATTATTCTCTTGCATAGATGTATCTTAATTTCTGCATTTTACAAGTTTACCATAATTCATATGAGTCATGAACTACTGCTTTTGATGTCAACAGATAACACTTTAAACTCTTCTAGTTTTTCTTAAGCCTTCAGCAGGTTTTCCCAAAACCCAGTTATAGCAAAATATATGACAACATATTTTACACAACATGTTTATAATTCCTCAATATGTTCCTCAGCATGTAAGGAGGCTTCAAGGCAGAATATATCTTTGAAGGTAATTAACACATTAAAATGTTGAACCACTCAAACATATGATTATTTGTATTTTTATATTTTGTTGAATCCAACATTTCACTATTAAAGAAACTCAGCATCACTATCAACTTCCATAAGAGAGAATATGTGCTGCTTTAAACTTCATTCACATAACTGAGAATTATTAGATATAAAGTTTCTTTTGTTTTAATTAAATATTTCTTTTAATAATAAATGCACAATATCATTTAAATTTTTAACTCTGGGTAGCTTGTCAGCATCACGTATTGCTATTGAAGGGACATTAACAGGATAATTAAAGAAATCAGTGATGTGCTAGATAGATTCTTAACATTCTTTTACAGTAAACTCATTTTGTGTAGTAATAAACTTTGTCGTTACAAATGAAATGCACCACCTGGCACAATTAGTGTTATGTTTCTTGTTTTTTAGTACATCTCAGAGCTGTAGTACAATGTTATAATTTGCAATGTTATAGCTCAATCAAAATGCTAGGACTTGATTCAAAAAATGTCTTTCACACCAGGGTGTAGGATCATTTAATATATCATATAACTCCAATTAGATGTCATGAACTTTTTAAATACTGCACAGTGGTGGTAAAATTATGGCCAAATTTGTAATATATATAAATAGCTAAAACTTTCAGGTAAGAGTACCTGACCCATGTAATCCAGTGAAAATTACAATATTATCTTAAAATATAAACTCAGTACAATTAATCATGTATAGGTATTAAACTCTCTAAAGGTAATAATATTTAGCTAAAGCATACAGATTATCCTTCCAACATACTAGGGGCAGATGGGAGGAAGTCTAAAAAAAATGGTCTATCCAATGGGCCTGGCTTTGTTAACTTGAGAACAGCTCATAGCATTGTAGCCATTAAACTTGAGACAATAATGATTCCAGTACAATTGTCAAACATACATATAGTAAATCTCTCAACTACGAAACAGATTACTAGGATTATCTCCATCTCTATCACCAAATTCCATTAAAAGCACTATAGAACACATGAATGAGAATAAAAATCACAAAACCTCTGAAATCTAAATATAAAAATAAGAACAGAATGGTATCTCTCTACATGTGTGCTAAATTAGAAACCCAACTCTCAAGCAGTGCTTTCAAAGCAAGCAGATGGACCCTTTTCAGGGAAAGACTGGAAAATGGGTGATATTGCCTGCACTCTCTACCCCGAGCCCTGAGGGGCATAGCCATAGCCAGAGAAGTGCCAGTGTGCTCACTAATAACTGCTCATTTGTTTGCTATAGCTTGGTAGGTCTCTTAGTTGCAAGCCTCAGTGAAGCTGGGAGCTGGGAGTTCCTTCCCAATTGTATGGCACTATGCCTGGGATGAGACTTGTGGAAAGGTGGAGTCTCAATCTTTTCTAACCTGTTTTGATGTGAGTATTGTCTCATTTACCCATGTGTCCCCAGGGGTAGGGAGTTCAGGAGCTTCCTATATTGTCATTTCGGTTGAAACCTGAAAAATTTTCTGATTGGACAACAGACATTATAAATTTGAAATTGTTAGTCACTGAATTTTGTTGTCTGACTTTTAACAATGTTGGACTTGGTTGTGACAGGCTGTTGAGTTGCATGAAAATTCTTCTGATTAGAGTGAGTCTAGAGGAGGAATCAGCACACTTTCTACGAAAGGGCAGTCACTATCTATCTTTAGCTTTGCAGGCCAGTAGAACTCTATATCCTGAACCAGGCAGTGGGTGAAATTTGGTCTTTAATTTGCAGAACCCTGGTCTTGAGTAACCTATTCTATAAAAGGAGTTCAGCCCAATTACTAAAGTGTGGTCTTTCTTGTATCTCTACTAAATATCCATGTATTTAATGAGGTTTTTTCACTTTGGTTGCTGGGTTTTAGAAGGATCCATAGCCCTGTTTAAGATACAGCAATTGTTTGGCATATAGGTACTTGGCAATTTCTCTGAAATTTTTCTTTGTCTCCACTTGTGGAGTTGCACTCTACACGTGCAGGTTGATATTTCACCAAGGACTCCAGAGAATCTCTATGCACATTTTCAGAGGTCTGACTCTCTATAATGCCCTCCTCTGTGGTTATCTGCTTACAGTTATGCTAGCCACCTCAACTTCACACTGTAAACTCCTCAAATCAAACGTATATCACAGGTCTTTTGAGTTGGGTCTTCCTGCTCGGGGATTTAGAAACTGCCTGTAAGCAGGAAGCCAGAGTGATTGAGAGCATTTACCCCTTTTGTTTCTTTCAGCTAATAGTCTTGTGTTGACTGCTATTCAGTATCTGAAAACATTTTTTTTTCTAATTTTCTAGTTGTTTAGGGATGGAAATAAGACCTTACCCAGAAGTATAAGTCCTCTATGGAGTTTTTATGAACATCTTTTTTTTTTTATTAAAAACTCTCTACCTAGGCACATATTTTCCCCCTACTTTTGAAGTAACCTTAGGGACAGTTGCTATAGGAAAAAACAATGTTATATAGTAAGTTTATATGTTGCTTGCTTGGAGAATTAAAACCATAATTATGTAGAAAAAATTTTAAAGTTTAAAATTTCATTGCATGTTTTGATCGGTTCTTTTAGGTAGAAAGATGTTAAGCAGGAATATTTAAAATGAAAGTTGTTCTAACAATGACTTGAGTTTTTTCCTTATCTGACTACTCTATATCTATATATTGTCATTTTTTTCTATGACAGTTGATATTAATATTTTTAGTCATTTTTAATTTTCTTTCTTCCTTTTCCATTTTCTTTTGCTGTATTTGTGTTTTTAGATATTAAATAACTATTTTTATTGTCACTTTCTTGAGAGCGAATGCTGGTGTATAATCATAAACCTGCTCTGGCAGTGTAATTAGTAATATAATCTCTTTCTATTAAGCAAGCTCTGTTATTGAAGTAGAGAGAATTTAAGGACCTAGATACAACCATGGAGAGATGCTAACAATGTGATCATGGTTATATTTCTGAAACACACTTTTATCTGATTTGAATATCCAAGTTTTCCCAAGGGTTCCAGAGAAACAGATCACATAAAATCGGTATCTATATCTATATAGATATCTATGCCTCTATCCATCTATCTATATACATATATCTATCTATATATATCATTATTTACCTGTCTATATTTATATCTCAATATCTCTACCTGTATCTATATTTATATTTATATCTATATGGAGAGAGAGAGAGAGAGAGAGACTGTGTTTATTATAAGGAATTATAGAAGTTGGAAAGTCCCAAATTTGCAGTGTGGACCATTAGGCTCCAGACACAGGAGAGCCAGTGGTGTAGATGATGTCCAAAGAATTTCCTCCTGCTCAGGGAGGCTGATCTTTTTGTTCTATTAAGGTCTTGAACTGCTTTGATGAGACCTACTGACATTATGGAAGGCAATCTCATTTATCCCAAACTCACCAATTTAAATGTTAATCTCATCCAAAAACTCCTAAGTTGACACATGAAATTAACCATCACAACAGCATTTATATTAATCTCTTAGGTCTTATTAAATACTGACAAAAAGATAAACAATTTACAATGAATATGTTTGATAAACTAATGAAATCATGCTTAGTTTATAGAATGTAATGGAGAAGAGATATGAGGAGGAGGAGATAGAGGTTGTAGAAAATGCATTAGAATGTGAAACACTGAAGAATTTGAAATAAAGAAAAACAGCATTTTTTTTTTTTTGGTATTCTATTATTAAATCTCTAGGGTGTCTGTTGTGCTAAAGTCTTTACATGCCAGTAAGTAGCACATAAGGACAGCTGTGAAGACTCATGAGCACTAATGTTTTCAGAGACTTCAAGGATCATATGTGAAAACCCTACAATTAGTGTGGTAGTTAATTAGCAGTTTTAATCACACAAGGGGTAAGAGATTTTTCAACCTTAGCTTTTGGTGTAAACATTCCTAAAGAGAAAGCAATATTATTCACAACAATTATTAAATAATTAGACTTTGTTAGAGTTCTTGTTCTGCCTCCCAATCCACAGGAATTAGATTGATTTTTTTTTTTAACCTCTTTTATGGTTTCTCACGCTAGAGCCAAGGATTTAGGGTGTCTCTGACTTATTTGTGAGGAATTCTTCCTAGTTACCCTATTTTCTTTCTTTTTCTTCTCCCAGGATACTTCGAATATGTGAAATTTCTGTGCTCCCTTGAGCATTATCCCCACCCTCAAAACTTAATTTTTAATCCAGGGATTAAGAATATTTTGGGTCAGCTATGTAATCACACCGGGTGAAACAGAAAATAAAAAAGCAGAATATTGTGCCTTTTATGTCAAAAACAGCACTCTTCCAAGTACTCAAAGATAATGGAGCCACCTCTATTTTTACAAAGTTTAACACTCATTCAAAAACTCTCTCTTTTTAATCTATAAAAAAATAATAAAATGACTCTTAATTCTTTCAGAATAACCTGTAAAATATTCATACAGCTCTCATATTTTTATATCTGGAAACAATACAAAGACCTAGTAAACATTACAGTGAGTAGACAATGCTAGAATATCAACTAGGTCTATTTTCATTAATCATACATTTAAATGTGCACTTTCAGGCTTTGTATTTGAATCTATCCCATGACAATATGAAACATTTAGGTATGTGTTGCTGAGCATTATGTGCAACTGTGTGATTATTCATGAACGTTTATATGAATCTTTCATTGCCCATCTAAATAAATGCCACATTGAGCATTCAATATGTTTGAATGTACAATCTCTCACAAAAAAAAAAAAATAGTCTTTCTTCAAACCATAATGTTATGCATTACCTTACTATGGGGTTTTTAATATCATATTGGAGTATGATTCTGCACATATCATCTTTGGGAATTTGCTCTATGAGCCATGGGATGCTCTTATACAGTGATGCCTGAATCAATGGACTCAAGCTTTATTATCCTACTGTGAAGAGAAAGTAGAGCAGAGGCACTCTCCACTGTCTCTTATTTTGATTGTTTCATTTAGACAATAAATCTTGGTGACATTAAAGGTGAACTGAAAGTTACATACTGTGAAGAATCTCCAAAATTAACAATGGACTTCTTTAAAACAAAATTATCTTAAAATTGCAGGTGGTATTTATTTGGTTTTCCCTTTTTTCTATTTTTCTTAACGCCTATACAAATTGATTAAATAGCCCATTTTATTCTAAAGTCTACAGAGATATTGGGCTTTGTGAAGTTAGCCTTTATAAGGGGTCAGAAATAAGCTGTCTTTTTGCTATAAAACCCTGAGTTTCTTGAAAAAAAAAATGTTGTAATTCTCATGGAAATGTTAAATAACACTTCAGCATGTATCACAAAACAGCCATCACATGCATCACTGATGACAGTAGAGAATAAACCTAATAAAACTGGAACCAACTTACTTCATACTTCCAGTTATAATAGAAACAGGAAGTAAAATTTTTCTAACATCCTAATGAGTGTAAAATCTAGGTGTGACTAACCAACAGTGTCAATCTTAATCACTCTGTAGTGGTTAATAGAATATGCCACCCAGACTCTCCCTACACTCATTCCCCCACCTTTTGGGAATTCCAGCAGCTGAGTCCTTCCTAAAAATTTACATTAGCTGGAGAGAGCATCTATATGCAGGTCATGTCCCATCCAAAGTAGAAATCTACCCATTGTAAATATAAGAATGTAAAGTGATGGCTCCCTTTTCTGAATGCAAGACAACTCCTAAAGGCCATCCAAACTCCAGTGCTTCTCAAGACACTATATGAGTTCACCATGTAACTGCACCAAAATTCAGCTTTTCTCTTTGTCTGATTCTGCTGCCTTTCCTCCTACAAATGTTGTATTGAGGTTACTACCGATAACACTTCACACATGCAAATGTACATCTCAGAGTTTGCTTTCCAGACATCCTGATTTAAAACAATTAGTGTTCACAGTAGCTTAAATAGGTTTTAATATGGGATATTGAAGCTGGATGCACTGCCAGCCAGCTGGCAAAGAGGAAGGAACTAATTATAATAGCAGAGAGCATTCCAGAGAACGTTGAATTGTCAGTCTTTATAACAAAGACTACCAGTGATAGATCCCTGGTCTTAAAGAGTGAGACTCTGAGGCTTGAGTTGGGGACATTTAGGTTGATTAATTCACAAACATTAACTCCCTATATCATGAATCCTCTGGGATTGAAGAAGAGGCCCACTCCTTCCGACTAAAGCAAGCATGCCTTCACCACTTGAAAACGAAGCAGTGAGCTCTGCCTCACAAGGCATCATGAGCATCCCTCAGCACCAGGCTGTAGCATCCATTTATCCCTCAAGCTGGGGAAGTGTTAGGCATACTAACAAAGATAACGGACTATACCCCCAAAGGCTCCTGAGGTCACCTCTCAATAAATTTCTAGTTTGATTCTTTATGACCTAGTCAATATATAGGAGTTGGAAAAATATGATTGGGATTACATTCCAAGGGTCCTGTATCAAAAAAAAGTAGAATGTGTGATTGGATAAAGACTCCCAAATTTATTAATAAGGGAGAACTATTCCAAGATAAAAGATTCCACACCTTGACAAAAAAACTCAGAAAATAGTGCTGATGCATTGTTTGGATGGTCCTTATAAGCATGGAGAAAGTGATAGCCCATAATAAGTAAAGTAGAAATGTCAAAATGCCATGGCAAACATAAAAAAAAAGGGAATTTAAAAAATTCACAGAAGTTCTCAAGCTACTGGATGTACGAGTAAGGCCACAAAACCCACCAGTTAACCATGTTCTGGAAGAGCCTGGAAGGTACCCCATTTACCAAAGCAATAGTAATGCATTGATAAGGGAAACACCATTATCCTTAGCTCACTTGTAGCTGTCATCTATTGGTAGGGCTCACGGTAATCAAGGCTGTACAGAACTGTGTTCTCTGTAAGAAGGATGATAAAATCTTGAAAATATAGAGGCCATAGGCAGCATCTAACCATCAGAAGCAAACTGGGTGCAACATTATAATGAGTGGCAAAATTAGAGTGGCTGTCATAGGCACCTACTCAGAGAGTTATGGAAGTGGTTAATAGAACACATCATCTTAGTATGGACAGCTGACAAAGATATTCCTCCATATGCATTATCAAAAGAAATATCACTGATCAGAGGCTGAGGGCATCCACTTCAATAAGATGTCACAATTCCTGGTCCCACTTTCTGAATTTCAGCCAGTTTTCATGTCTGGATCCCATTGAGAAAAAAAAAAAAAAAAAAACGAAGGGAGGGAGGCAGGTTACTAGGCCCTGGTATATATAGGAGTACCTAACCGTGGGAAGTTAAATTACCATTCAATCCACGGCCAATTGTGAGCTTACTTCTGTCAGATCCTTCAAGTCATAAGCAAGGCAGACTTAGTAGCTATACCTTATAACATGGAAATAGTACACATAAGATCAGGAATGTGCAGGGCCGGATGGAACATATAAGGAGTAGGAACAGGTGATCTGGAGCTTCATTACACCCACAACCCTTGTACCAGCCAGCACCATTTCCTCTGTCTACATTTGTGACCATATAGCAGCTTGTTTTGTGTAGCAGATGGAGAAGAAAAGAAATTGAGCTTAATCTGCTGCTGAACTACAATCTCTCTCAGGAGTAGCCCTGAAAGGTAACAGTGATAAGGCTTCAGTTTTAAGACCAACTGCTTTTGCAGAGGTGATAAGTCATCTCACTATCCTTTCTTTTTGAAGTTTCTCTTGAATAAGAGTCCAGCAAGAATCATATAAAATATGTTCAAGATTTACTACAGGGCAGAAGTGGATTAGAATAGTACAAGGGGTGGACTGCAGAAGATATTGTGTCACACAAGCCAGAGACCTGACTTCAGAACTGTTGATAGATAATGGTTCTCAGTTGAGTCCTTTTCTATACGTTGCCTTTAGTTAACAAGAGCTGCCTTGCTCTATCCTGGAGCAACTCACATCTCATAACCACTGGTCAGTAAAAAATATTTAGGCCTTATCCCCTTTTCTTAAAGCTGAGTGACACTGATTGTCCTTCCCAGATTCAGAGCTCCTTAACGGATAGAGTGAGGCTTTTGTTAAGACTGAGTCACACTTCACCAGTTCTCTTCCCAAACTTATCACTCCAACACAGATATCAATATCAATGTCACTGAAAATTTTCGACATTCAAGTCTTCATTTCAGAGTGTGTTTCTTGAACCAAATAATATGCACACTTAAGGAAAATGTGATATCTTTACTGACTATACAGGTATACCTTGGGGAGATTGCTGGTTTAGTTTCAGACTGCTGCAATCAAATGAGTATCACTATAAAGTGAGTCATAATCCTTTTATTGGGGAGAGTCTTGCCTTTAATCTGTAAAAAACACAACATCTTTGAGGTGTAATAAAATGAGGTATGCCTGTATTAACATGCCAAATAACTTGAGTTCATCCAAGCACCCTAGCCTTAAATGAGTAAGAGGATAATCCAAACATGTGTATATAAATCCAAGAAGGCCTGGAACTTTCTAATATAGTGTGAGGAATGAGGAAATAAAGCTAAAGTTTTGATCCAACATAAAGTCACTGTCTCTAGCAATCTCTGCTGGATACCTGAGATGAAGTATGGTGGTCATAATTAAACATTAAAAGAAGAGTTCTGGCACAATAGAGTTTTTAATAGGTATTTACATTTTTCTCGAATAAGCCATCCTTATGCTGAGATGAATAAAACAAGCTATTAGCTTCCAAAGCTTACTAATGTGAGTCTGCTTTTTTATGCATGGAGCACTTGTGAAGTAATGGATAAAATATATCTGATCCAGTAAATTTGGTGGCCATTGGATGATGAAAAATTACCATAGAAGAATTGCTGCTTTGTGAGAGTTTTAGGAACACGGACTCACTAACCTTTCTCTTCTACCAGCACTTTTACCATCACTTCACCTGTTTTCAGTTCCTGTGATTTTTAGAGAAATATTTTTTGACATTTATGCTGTCTTTAAAATTCCTACCCTATTGGACGGACCCTGCAGATTTCTAGCCATAGCAGGTACCCATCTGTCTGCCCAATGTGGATTTATCTCCTGAGTATGAATCTCTTAATCATTGATCTAGATTAACTTTCTTGTGTGAGGTACCAGTGCTACTTTCCAGTGGTAGACCTTACTTTTGCCATTAAATTTTGCTCTCTTCTCTTGCTAGTAAAGGCTTCACCCAGCCTCACTCGTGGACATGAGGCATAAAGAGCCCTCCTGAAGTTGATGCTGCTTTACCGTCTCATTGATTTGGAGCTCAGCCACAATACAAGCTTTAGCCAAAGAAATGTGAGGAAACATACAGAAATATCTGAAAAAAGAATACTTTAGGAGGCGTCAAGAGTTTCTGCCAGCTCTGTTTCTGAGTGTCCCAAATAAGGCCCACTTCTGGAGTCTGGAATCTGAAATTCCAGAAGAATGTGAAAGATGTGTGGAGCAAACGCACTGAAACTAACCCACAGCCACTGACATCTATCACGAACAAGGGGTAAATGTGTTTTTTTTTTTTGCAAGCCATTGTGATTTGCAGGGTTATTTCTAGTTAATAAAGCTAATGATATTCATTCTCTGTATTAGGAAATAATCAAAACAAAATATCTTGCAGCAAATTCAAATAGCAAATTTGAATCCATTTTAGATGACGTATCAAATATGAGTGATACACAGTTTAAACAAAAGTAAAAATCAGATTGAAATTACTTCAAATTTACATAAATACAAAACTAAAATTTTTAAATAAGAAGGTATCTGCAATCCATCTATCTATTCATTCTCAGTAATTAGAGTCCTGCTTAACTCACATAATCCTTATTTACTTCTGTCCAATCATGTTGACAATGCCATTTCAAAATTCCAGTCTCTTTCCATTCCTTGCCTTTCTCAACTCTAACAAAATTCAGTTTCACCTCAATCTAGTCTTTCATTAGTCTCCAATTCCCATAGAAATTTTGTATTTTGTACCTCCATTAACTTGTTTTCCTCTGAAATCCAAGTTATAAGTATTTCATTCTCTATGTACCATTTATCACCCTTTCAACTTACTTTCTCTGGTAGCCCCTTAAAATTGCTTCATTTTGTTGAGAATTCTTCCTGTTTGGTTGTATACATGTGTCCCCTTCTGTTTTCACTCCTCTTTTTACCAGTTTTGATTAGGTGGTTCATCATTATTTTCATGAGCTTTTAAATTTCTTTCAACTTTATTTTCTCTCCCTTTCCCATACTTGTCTGAAAAAATTTCAACCTAGATTGAACTCAAGTATATACATTCTATGTCTAAAACTTTTATAATACAACTCAAATGAAAATAGTTAAATAATCATGCTGACTTGTTTCTGTTTTAATTCACAAGCTCAAGCCTCTCAAATAGATAAGTAGCACTGCCTAAAAATAATATTACATGTCTTAAATAATTTTGCTTTCCTAGGCTTTGGTATAAATATTTTAAAATTTTGCTTTCAACAAATATCTTTTTATGTGGTCCTCTATCTAGTTTGCTTAATTGATTATGCACAATATAATGACTTTCATTGTATTCTTTACTTCCTGACATTTTTGCCTAGCTGTCTTTTATTTCTGGCATTTCCTTTGCACTTGCCATTCTCTCAGCTTATAATGCTCTTGTCCAGTTCTGTGCATTGCTAGCGCTCTCTTATTCTGCAAGTCTTGCTTCAGATGTCACCTCCTCAGAGAGCTCTTCCCTGACCATCTTATTCAAAGAACTCCTTTACACTGCCCTGTTGAGTCCTTCACAGCACTAATTATACTATGCAATTATTTCAATTTTTTAATTTTATATATTTCTATATAATCTGGGAACTAAACTCCTCAAGAGGAGGACATTTGTTTGTTTTCTATTCTGCTGAATCTTTAGTACCAAGTATATTGTCTGGCAAACAGCATGTACACAAGAAATATTTTTTGGCTCAAGAAATATTAATGAATAAATGAATACCACATGCAAATCACTAGATAACTCTTCATTTCATTTTTTAATCTGTACAGTGAAAAGGTGATAGTATATGGTTTCCAAAGTCTTCTGTGGGATTTTAGTCCCACCTTTAATTTCTGAACTATAAGTTGTGAATAGCTATACTATGGGATTGAGTGAGTACTTGACTCAAGTAGTATACTTTGAATTGTCTTTTTGCACTTGGTCAACCATTTGTCATCAGAGAACTAATGATATAAGCCTAGTTTTGATACTTGCTATATGTGACTTCATCTTCAAAGAGATCTTAACATCCATGGGCAAGAATCGTTAACAGCCCAAACACCCCTACTCACCTCCCACAGACATGACAGGTTATCTGTAATACCAAGGACACACGTACAAAATCTTCATGCGTTCTAGGAATTCTACACATCAGAAATATTGTAATAATTCATTCACTCCTGAGAATTCCCTATAAATTCACTCCTGTGTTAAAAAGTGGGCAAACCTTATCTACTTTCTTCTTCATGTCTCCATCTAACACATGTGGTCAAAAGATAAATAGTTCTGCATTTAGATCACACAAGAGTGTTTAAAATCCCCAGCTATTTTAGATCTTCCCAATAGAATTTTAAAATATATTTCTTTGTTTTCTTAATAATAGGAGCACAATCATAACAATATAAACTCATAATTTACATAAATTGTGACTTTGTGAGTGTGTGTTTAGCCACAGTACCTATGTTAGCCATAGGTATTTACATAAAGTTTTCTGGTGGAATGTGGAGAAATATGATTGTGGTAATGTAGAAGACAAATCAATTATTTATATTATGAGGCACAGGTCAGATGTGAATTAGACTCATTATTTTTCCTTTATTCCCACAGGCTCCCTCCAATAAGTATTTATTGATTCATTTTCCCACAGCAACTTTCTCCTGCTGACAGATTAAGCATCTCTAGACATGGCATTCAAAACTTTGGTTTATGAGGGCTTTATTTAGTTATTTGCTCAATAAAAGCTGACCTTATCAAAATTTCAATACATTAAAATTAAAAAATTACAGCCCTAAAGAATAAACTTCCTAGATAGTGATACAGAAAATTGCCTTGTAAGTGACCACTATTTGGGGTAATAATTAGCCTAATGGTTACTCTCTTCCTTCCAGACAGTTGATGCCATTACCATTGAGCATGAAAACACAGCCAAAGCAAAATACTGAAAAAAATATCAGTAGGCAATAAGGTAGGACATCTAGGACTTTCCAAAGCATGTGAGGGAGAGTATATGTGTTTGTTTCAGGGGTCTCTGCAGCAAGAAATAAAATATCAAGGCCTGGGATTACAGGACTAAAGGAGATAGAGATTATAAACAATCAAAATGTAGACCACAAGCAATTGAAGACCAATTCAAAACTGGAGTATATTTGACTAGCAGTAGTTAAAAGATGTCTCATACATTTCAAATGGATATTACAAATTGAAAAATATTTGACTAACAGCGCATAAGAATTGTCTCTTCTAAAGACATTCATGCTTTAATAGAGGTCAAGTAATAAATGTAAACAATAATGTAAGTGGCATGGATTAGATAATGGGGAAGAACTGAGAATGGCAATGATGGGGCTTTTCCTGTTATTTCAAAATTATACTAGATTTATAACTGTATATTGTACCTAGAGTCAAAATCATCCTTCTGTTGTAAGCTTATTAGTTTGCTTATTATGGATAAAAACAAAAACAAAACAAAAAAACAAAAAACAACAAAAAAAAAACCTGAAAGAACAGAAGTACTACAAATATACATGCAAAAAGAAAATCAGTGAAACATTTATGATATTTACATGACAAAATGAATAAATTTAAAATAAATTTTTTAAAACTAGTTATTTTGTATAAAAATAAAAGAGAGTGAGCTGCCTAGTTGAATGTTCTCATTAATATGCTTCTTTTTTTTTTCCTGGTCATTTGTTCATAGGTAAAAGGCTTTGCATGAATAATTCTCACTATATTGTAATGTCATTAACAAAAACTCCAATAAACCCATCTGCGATGACTTTTTGTACTAAATTCATTAGTCCAGATATTTGTTAAACACCAATCTAGATGTTACTGTGAAGGTAATTTTAGATGAGAGTAACATTTAAACTAATGAAATCCCTATGAGTAAAGCAAATTATCCTCATAATGTGGGTGAGCCTCATCTAACAAGCTGAAGGCCTTAAGAGAAAAGAGATTGAGGTTCCCTAAGGAAGAGGGCTTTCTGCCTCCAGATAGTCTCAGATTTGAGCTGCAACATTAACTCTTATCTTCCCAGGTCTGCAGGCTACCATCTCACCCTGGGAAATTAGAATGCCCCAGCCTCCACAGTCACACAGTCAATTCCTTAAAATAAATCTCTTTCTCTCTGTACATACACACATCTTATAGATTTTGTTTTTCTGAAGATTCTTGACTAATAATACCAACATTTTCATTATTACACTGTTATGGGTACTAACTAGCAAGGAACAACTGAAATTTGAAATGAAAAAAAAAGTACCATTTATTTTAAAATTCAAAAAAGTAAAATACTTAGATATAAATCTAACTCAATTTGTACAAGATCTTTATGGTAAAAACTAACCAATTCTGATTAAAAGAATCAAAGCATAACTAAGTAAATGAAGAGATAATCCATGTCCATGGATAGGAAGTCTCTATATTGTCAAGATGTCACTTCTTTCCAACTTGATCAAAATCTCAGCAAGTTATTTCGAGGATATTGACAAATTTATTCTAAAAAGTGTATTGAGAAGCAAAAGATGCAAAATAGCTAACATGATAATGAAGGAGAACAAAGTCTGAGGACTGAAACTACCAGACTTCAAGACTTACTATAAAACTACAGTAATCAAGACAATGTGACATCTGTGAAAGAATAGACACACAGAAGTATAATCAACTAATCTTTGACAAAAGATTAATGGCAGCACAATGCAGAAAAAATAGTCTTTTTAACAAATGATTCATAAACAACTAGACATCCACAAGCAAAAAAAAAAAAAAAAAAAAAACAAGACATATACCTTCACTGTTCACAAAAATTTACTTAAAATAGATAGTAGAAATATAAAATGCATAATTATAAAAGTCCCAGAAGACAACATAAAAAAATATAAAGGACCTTGAGTTTGACAATGACTTTTTAGATTTAGCATCAAAGATATGATGAATATAAGAATAATTGATAAGCTG
Organism: Cynopterus sphinx; assembly: GCA_030015415.1. NCBI lineage: Eukaryota > Metazoa > Chordata > Mammalia > Chiroptera > Pteropodidae > Cynopterus > Cynopterus sphinx. The sequence goes on along the minus strand of CM057379.1, from coordinate 58,865,566 downwards.
GACCTAATTACATTAAAAACATTTGCTCTGTGAAAAACACTGTCAAGAGGATGAGAAGATAAACTGTGGACTTGAAGAAAATATTTATAAAATATGCGATCAATGACTTTTATTCAAAATATACAAAGAACTTTAAACTCAACAGTAAGAAAATGAAAAAAACTGATTTAAAACTGGGCAAAAGATCTGAACAGACATCACACCAAGAAGATATACAGATGGCAAATAAGCATATGAAAAGATGTTTCATCTCACATGTCATCAGGAAAATGCAAATTAAGACAATGAAAAATCATTTAACTCTTATTAGAATGGTCAAAATACAAAATACTGAAAATTTCAAATGCTGATGAAGATGTAGAAAAACATGAACTCTCATTCTTTGCTGGTGGAATGGAAAAAAAAACAACCACCTAGAAGACAATTCAGGTTTTTTACAAAACTAACCATAGTCTTACTATCAATCCTACCAGAAGTTACACTTTTTGGTATTTACCCAAATAAGTTGAAAACTTATGTCCACACACAAAACAACTGCATGTGGATGTTTATAGTAATTTTATGATTGCCACAACTTAGAAGTAACCAAGAGGTCCTAGCAAGAGGTAGGCATTTGGATAAATATTGCGGTATATCCAGACCATGGAATATTATTCAGTGTCAGAAAAAGCGAGTTTTTAAGCCATGAAAAAATATGAAGTAATCTTTATAGCATATTACTAAGTAAAAGAAGCCAATATAAAAGGGCTAAATACTGTATAATTTCAACTATTTGACTTCTGGAAAAGGCAAAACTATAAAGACATTACAGATCAATGTTCACTATGGGTTGGTGGGGAGGGAGGGATGAATAAGATGAGCACAGATGATTTTTAGCACAGTGAAACTACTCCTTACTACACTATTATGGTGTATATATGTCATTACACATCTGTCAGAGCTTATAGAATATCAAGAGTGAACCCTATTATAAACTATGAACTGTGAGTGACAACGATATGTCAAGGCAGTTTCATTGATTATAACAAATGTACTACTTTGGTGTGGGATGTTGATTGTGAGAGAGGCTGTGGATGTTTGGAGGTGAGGGTTTATGGGAAGTCTCTGTTCTTTCTGTTCAATATTTCTGTAAACCTAAAAGTACTCTAAAAAATAGTCTATTAAAAACTGTCGTGGACCATTAAAAAAACCACTGAGACTCCAACTGTCTATCCACATATTTCTAGCTAAAGTTGAGGACACAGCCAGCAATTAAAATATGATTTACATTAAGTTAAAGATAAAGTAGCATTTTAAAAGCAGCTGCCTTTACTTGCATTATTTATTTGCAGGGTACTGTGTAATTGCAAAATTGTGCTGAATAAAGACAAATGTGTTCTCTTTACTGAAGAACTTACAATCCAAAGATAGAATGGAAATTTAGGAACAACTTTAATTTCTCAGGATCGTCAAAACAACATTCTAATGAAAGGCAATGAGTCCAAAGGACTCTTGTGTGGATAAGACTTCTTACCCAGTATTTACATTTATTGTTCTTGTACCTAATTGCATATTGAAAAGAACCAGACAGTCCTCGATTTGGCTCAAGTGTTGGCCTGTATGTTTTTTATTAACTTGGCAAATTGTTATGGATCTAAAAATATTAAACAGATGACACTAAAATACACTCTAAACATTAAATTATTCAAATTTGAGACTGGGAATCTCTTGAGTGTCACTGAACTATTTTCAGTCGTTTAGAAGTGTTCACCTTGATATAAAAGGTGTTATGCTTAATGAATTTAGAAACAGCCACATTATACAATTGGGAAGTTCACTTCCTCCCTTTTGGGTGTTAAAACGTCTTATGTGTTCCCATCACTAGATCTCAGTGTGCTTTCATTTTGCTGTTGGTGGGTCTGTTCTTTTCTGTTTAGGCCAGATGAACAGTTTCTCCTAATTTAACTTAAAGCTTAATACAGGAATTAAACCCGCTTTTCTCTTGAAGATTTTCTCATGGTAACTTTCTCTTTAGAAAAGACAGTTTGACATTGTCGAGCTGTATAACATTAGATCACCCTGAAACTTTTGTCCCATTACTCTAATTTCTCACTTCCTGTTATAATAGTACTTGAACTACTTCAAAGTTCCCCAAAGCACCACCATTTTATTCCTTTCCCAAGTCACACATCCTCTGCTTGTAATGTTCTGTCCTGCCTCAGCCTGCTTGTCCTTAGCTTTGCAAACCCCAGTTTGTGTGCCCTCCCCCCAGGAAGTTCAGCTTCCTTGCTCCCAAAGACTTAAAGACTTCCTCTGTTTCTTCTCAGTAAGTTACCCCAGAACCAGGCAGATGCTTCATATGCTGCTGTTAGTTTGTGGTGCGGTCTCACAGCTATTTCTCTTACAATCTACCTCCTCTCTCCCAGGGAGTGAACTTTGAGTCTGGTTAGATGCTATATTTTATTCACAGCTGTGTTTCCATGCCCTCAAATTGCCTGACCTATAGTAATTGCTCAAGAAATGCTGGTTAAATTTAATTAAGTGATGCATATTACTGTATCACCATCAGCAAGTGGTTTTATTTAAAACCCAAAATATGTATTTATTATTTAAAAATCAAAAGATAACCTGGAGAATTTAGCATCCTAACCATGCATTGTCCACTTCTTCCTTGTCTAGGTTCCCTTTTAACTTAAATAAGCTGTTTTGTTCTTGCACTTTCTGCAAGTTGAGAAGTCAGTGTGATAGAGATGCATTAAAGCAAGTGAGATTTGCCTAGACATCAATAAACTTGAAAGGCTCCCAGTGGGCCACTTGTTGTGTCAATAAAGGCTCATCATTACTTGCTCCTTTGAGCATTTTAGACCCAACCCCTTAGTTCGCCCTGCTGTGAATACGAGGCTCCAGAACTGCTATGTTTTTTAACTTCCTAAATCTTAGGCGAAGAATATTAAACATTGGCTGGGACCTCGATTTTTTCTAAGCAAGGAAGCTGGCGGTTATCGTTATTTTAAGCTGTCAAGGGACTAGTAACTCAGAACTCCCTTTTTTAGACCCCTCCAGCGAAGAATTGGTGGTGGGCCTCTCCATTTCCGGGCTTGCGTGGGTGTAAACCCCAGGAGCCAAGAAGGGATGAAGGGTGGAGCCACTGCCTAATCTGAAGGAACTAGGAATTCAGTTGAGATATGGGGCGGGAGCGGGGCATGGGGCGCGAAGAATTTGGGACTAGCACCTTTACCTGGTGGAAATCCTGGCTTCCAGGCATTGTCTAACGCTCAGCGTGCCTTGGATTCATTCCCACCAGCCTAGCGCTGAAGAGCCAAACGAAGTGGGACGTACCCCAGCAGCAAGCTTCTCTCTGGGTGGGGGCGGGGATCAAAGGAGAGTACTCATACTAAAGATTGGGACCCAGGACTGGAAAAATGCTCCTGCTACATAATACAGTAGAAGTGAAGAAACCGTAGGAGGAAGGAGAAGGAGAAAATCAGAGAATAAATGCATATCATTGAGACTTTTGAAGAAGAGCTTGTCCTCTTTCTTTCCTTTTTTCTTCTTTTTTTTCCTTCGCGTGAGTATGCTTACATTTAAGAAGGTCTGTGGTGACTACTTTTTCTCAGAATCCTGTTTCTCCTCAGTAAAGTTTAAGTGGGATTGGAGTTTCCTTGACTTCTGCGTGAGGAGTTTTTAAATGGCAACGAGTCACATAAGCATCCATAAAGAGCCTAATGATACCTCTGTCATCACTTGTTTCCTACAGAATTTTGAGTCGGGGTTGTCATCCCCCACCCACTCTGAATGGGCGATAGGTTAATCAGTTCATGTTTGTATTTATACTTTCCGGATTGAGCTGTGCACGGAATGTAAAACGTCCTTCTCCTCCTTCGTCCTCCCTCTCCCCGTTCACTCTACTTGGGAGGGCGCGCGGATGCGTGTGTGCACGTGTGTGTGTTTAGCAAAGGCGCTTGGAAGAAGCGACCCTTCTTGCAATGCACCCTCGCTCTAGCTGAAGAATGTCTCTACCAAGAAGCGTCTCTGATCTACCCGCAACAGAAGTGTCCTCTCCACGCTGCTTGGGGACAGACTGTCTCGGCGCTTCTCAATTCAGGGAGCTGACGCTTTGGTGTTCTGGGAGAGGTGCCTGACTTCCCCCTGAGTGCTGAGCTTTCCCCTGGATGTAGGTGTGTGTGGTGTGGTGTGGTGTGGTGTGGTGTGGTGTGTGTGTGTGTGTGTGTGTGTGTGTGTGTGTGTGTGTGTGTGTGTGCACGGCTAGGAGCTTGCCGGCTTCCTCTAAACCGGCAACGTTACTCTCCGAGCAGCCTCCAGCAACGCAAGGCAAGAGCAGCCTCCGCCTCCTGAGTCCGGTGATTGGCTGCTTTTGCTCATCATTTCCCTGCTAGGAAAAGGGAAGGGCTAGTGACGCCCCCGAACCCAGCTGCAGAAGCGGCCGCCACCTCTGATGCACAAGGTGTCTCGTCCTCAGAGAAACCTCAAACCTAGGTTGGCGACGCGGAGCGACCCGGCAGAGCTGGCGCGAACCGACAGGGAAAGCTCTGGGCAGCGCTTGAGCACCCACAGGAGCTCTGCCTCAGAGGACCCTCGCGACCTGCTCCTGAGATCCCTGTTCCACGCTCTCCTCGCATTTTACAGATTCCGCCCCCCACCCCCGCGACTGTATTTCCTAAAACAGAGCTTTTCTATCCAGAGAAGGTGCGAGAGCTGGGACAACCAGGACTTTCCCGGGCAACCAAGATGCGCTCCATTAGGAAGAGGTGGACGATCTGCACGATAAGTCTGCTCCTGATCTTTTATAAGACAAAAGAAATAGCAAGAACTGAGGAGCACCAGGAGACGCAACTCATCGGGTAAATACAAAGCTTCATTTCGGGATATGACAAAAGTCAAGCCATAAATGAAATGTGGATATAGATGTCAGCGAGAGGGTTGGGATAGTATGTGTGTTCGTACGAGCTTGTGTGTATTTAGTTTCGTGAATTAAATAACAAAGGCAGTTGTTAAGGTGTGTGTGCTTCTCTACGGTGTGTTCCCAGTAAGAGTTCAACTTGCCCCTTTTTGGTAGTAGTGACAGTTGTTTTGGCGCTGGGGGCTTGCACGTCAAAGGGGAAGTCACTGCAGAAGTGTCAACAAAGAACGTGTGCCCTTGTCCTTTTAATCTCTTGGCAGAACTCAAACGGGATGTCTCTATTGACCATCTGGTTGCCTTTCCTTCTTTCTCTACCCTATCACTCCAGGAGATGCTAGAGAAAGCTGGATTTTTGGAAGGCTGAAGTTAAAGCCCAGAAAGCAAGAAATGTGTCTCCACCGTTTCTTTACTCTTATTTGGCATAGGGTAGATTTGAGTATCTTAAACTCTAGATACTTCCTTATTTACTCTTCCGTGGGTAAAAGGCATGGGCACCATGGCTACAACTTAGAACCTGGGGGACCGTAGCTTTACGCAGACTATATTTGGGGGATTTTTGTTTGTTTGTTTGTTGTGTTTTTTTGGTTTTTTTTCTGTTTGGTTTTTTTTTTTTTTTTTTTTTTGTCTTGATGAGTTCAGACTCTTTCCCTACCCCAAGTAAGTTATCTAAACACCACACTTCCTTCCTCCCTCCCCCTGGCCTCTGTGTCTTTGAAGTTTACCCAGGAGGTGGCTGCAACTTTGTGTTGCTTACATTGCTTGGAAGCGTTTTCTGAGGATGTGAACCCGGTTGTCAACTGTGTTCAAAGTCCTGTTTCGGAAATCCTCCCTCATCCGGAGCCGTCTGCTATCGATAACTCCACACTGGCAGAGATACGCGTTTGATTTTTATTTTCCTTGACGTTTGTTAAAGCGAACATAGAACCCTTGCCGGGGCGGAGGGTGGGCATAAGGACTGCTAACATGCGCGCGCGCGCGCGCACACACACACACACACACACACACGAACTTCCTGCACTCCATTTCTTAATAGTCCTGTTCTTCCCTAAGTAATGAGCATTTAAGTCAGCAAGAGGCAGCCTTACCCTTACAGAAGGAATTGCCATTTTATGTAATAAACTAAGATAGCCAGAAGTACAGTCGAAAGAAACTGGAAGAGAATGAGAAAGCTAATAAGGAATGGACTGGATGGTCTTTATGCATCAACGAATCTGTAAATGGTCTGGGAGGGGGGCAGGAATGCCGAGCCGTATGAGGTCGTTTACACAGCCTAGCTCAATTGTCAGACAAGCGGGACTTTGGGCCAGGGTGTGGGCATCCCTGGCAGCCCTCTGCTTCCCGAGCAGACAAAGGCGTCTTTAGGAAGGTGATGAACCGGCGCGTGGGGGGAGAGGAGGAGGTTGGGTCGTCGGGGTCGAGGCTCTTTGTTCTCTTCAGGGCTGATGGGCTCCAAAGACAAGCCTGAGCCCAGACAAAGCGGCCGGGCTTCTGCAGGACTCTCAGGGTGCGGGCCCACGGCTCGCGACCCTAGAGAGCAGGAGTGGGCGGGACGAGGAAGGCGAGAGGAGGCGCCACATGCTGCCCGGGCGCCCTTTCTGGGCCCTCCTACACCGCCCGCAGGGAGGCGCGCACCTCGAGTCCCTCTGGGGGAATAACAGACCTGGGACGCTGCACATGTGAGGGGTAACATTCCTCCTGTGGCCCTTTCCTGGATGCCGCTGGCGGGTGGGCGCTCCCCAGGGTGCCAGGGAAAAGGAGGCGGCGCAGTCACAGGCGCGGCGGTCGGGCTGGCCGGGCTGGGTTTCGCTTGCACCCTTTTCGGGCTTAGCTGCAGTTTCTTCCCTGCTGCCCAGAGAAAACCTGGGGCGGGCGCTTGAGTCAATCACCGGGAAGCGAGGTGCGCCACGGCTCCATCCCCGAGCGCTGGCAGCGAGGATGGAAGAATGAGTGAGGAGACGGGGAAGCCTTTATTGCAGAAATCAAGCCCCCTTAAAAAAAAAAAAAATCACTTTTCCTGCTCAGCCCGCACCCGGGCTCCCCCTCCTAAATTAAAACACACCATTACAGGTGTGCGTGGAGAGGCAGAGAGCACGCTGCCGGCGTCTCGTTTCTCCTGGTGCCCCGCAGTGTCCTGGCTGCGGCCGTCGCCCCCGGCTCATGCTCAAGCGCGGCCGCGAGCAATGAGAGGACAGCCAATCCCCCGAGCACCCTTTCCCTCAGAATAAAACGTTCAGCGGAAAAAGCTTGTGACATGAGTTCATGATTTCGTTTTAACTCCCAAATACTGCTTCTGGTGGAGGAATTGACTCATCAAACGATCATTTCATTTCATTGATGAAGATCCAAGTCAGGTGGGGGGGCTTGTTTTGAGATGAGTCAACAGGAATGGAGGTTTGACTCTAGAGCCGAGGCTAGTATTTAAGTGAGGCAAGACTTTTGGGGTGGGGGACACTGCGTGTCTTGCCAGTGGGCAGTAGATTCAATTAAGGGGTTTCCATATTCCTCACATCTTAAAACATCCCCCTAGATTTATATTTAACTTCCCTGCTATCATTTTGCAATAGGCAGGCAATTTTTTGGCTATTGGACCTCTCCCTCTCTCAACTGAAGGTCCCATCTAGAGTCAGTACAGTTTTTTACTCTTATATACGATGTTTTTACTCTTATTTACGATGTCATTCCCTGCAGAAGGAAAAAGAACACCAGCACAACCTTCCTTCCACCCATTTACATTCTCATATGTCCACAGGAGTACTAGCAGCATGGATTATTTTTTTTTTAAGGAATTATCTGAGAATAGGTCAAGTAATTATGGAACAGTTAAAACTGACATTTCTTTCCATGCAAACCTATTAATTGTCTGGCATGATGACTAGTTAATAAGGTTGAACTCAAAGGGCATTGAGAGTATGAAGTGGTCAATTTTCGACAGAAATCTTTTTGTAATGGGAAAAATGTCACTTGCCTCACAAGTGGTCCATGATTTCACTGGCTCTATGTACCCTTTGGGTGTCATTGGAAATGTGCTAACCTAAGGGTCTTACAGATAATAATATGTGGGTATGCTCATTTAATGAGATAATATATTTGAGAGTGTAACAAACTTTAATACCATACAAATATTTTTTGATTGTTATTTCTTAAAATTTGCCATATACCACTTTTCTGGTTGACCACAAATGAGATTTCAAATTATTTTTCTTATCATTTGAGATCTTTTTCATTTGATTGTGTACCTTAGGTTGTCTCATCAGTATTTGTTCTGAGACATGACAGAATTGATTGGAGAGATAAGTATTCATACTTAGAGTATCACCAATGTCAACAAAGTTCCTTCCAGTTTGTTCTAGGGTAGAACATACTTTTATAAATTTTGAAACCCAGAAGATGTACTTTATATGTTATATTTGAAAATCTGCTAAAAACCATAAAGCAGTAAGGTAAGGTAGTATATCTCCCATCTTTGTTTTTAGTTGTTTGACACTTAGGTAATGAAAATACAAAGCTGCCTGCTGTTCGTGTTCAGACTTAGTTGGGTGCAAGTTCTTTTTTAAAAAATGACTTTAAAAATTTTATATTAAGGAGGAAATTTAACCTAGTCCAAAGGAAACACATTCATTCCAAAATCAAGTCATAAAGAGTTTTCAGTGGAGTTGAATGAAAGGCTTCAGGGACCTAATTCCATGAAACAAAATTAATCATATCTGTTATGTACTGCAGAATTAATAGAATAAATTATAGTGATGCCTGACAAATCAAATTTCAAATAAAAAAATATTGATAAATATAGTAACATAACTAATGATTAGCTTGTCACTAGTATTGCATTGGTTCCATCTAAGTGGATTTTAAGCTCCACATAAGCAGGAATACTATATAACATATATTGCTTTATGCTGCATTATTTCCTTGATATGTTTTATAATTTTCCCTTTAGAAGTGCATATTGAATCTTCCTGTATGTAACCCTATGCAAGAAATATTTTCAGTGCAGCTGTTTAGCGATCATGTCCGATCTGGAAAAAGAAACTGTAGTGGGAGGCAACATTCTTCATGCCTTGCATTCATGGGAAGGAAAAGTCTTTTTTAAGACAGAACATTACCAAGGTCACAAATGAAAACTCCCTTGGGACACATTTAACTTTATACAAAGAAATTTGCTCCAGAGCCTGAGATTGCACTAAGCCTGGCCTTCTCATGTAGGAATTTCATTGACTTCAAGAAGTGTGACTGGTTGTAGCTGGTTTTTATTCCAACTTCTTTCCAGTGATAAAAGTCTGAAATTTGGCTTGTCACCAGTCAGTTCAATGAAAACAATTCAAAGAGTAGAGTAACATAGTAGCATTTCATTAATATAAATCACATTTTTAAAAATCTTAGAGGTTCTGAAAGGCTCCATACAGATACATACATCATAACCATCATTTTGCTGTGTCAAAAGTATCTACATCAGTAAAGCAATCTTCCACAGATATTTAAAAATGCCAACTTATGTATATTTTTATTTCTCCTATAAAAGTTCATTGGTATTGGAATTAATTATATTAACCATAGCAACCTATGGTTAGAAACAGATGATAATGGTAAGCTGGAAAGGTCCTTACCCCTAGAAATAGTGAGAGTTTGTGCCAGACACTTAAAGGCATATCTTCAAAAGTGTGAAGGTTAACCTTTTTATATCCACATTTTCATTCATATGTAGGTATGAAAATCATTAGACATGTATTATAAAAATTGACTTTTGGGCCACTGACTAGTAAATTGTTCCCCATGTTTCCTTGCATCCTACATGACCTCTATAAAATGATTATTCCTAGCCATGCACAGGCATGCAAATGTATCATTTTCACAAGTAGGTTAGTTTAAATATTAATTTTTACAGAGTTCTAAATTTCACAGGAGTAGTTGAATATAATGCTTTGAGTTGCTTCAAATTGGAACTACATGTTTAAAAAAGAATGCAGACAAAAATATCAAACTACAAGCCTCCAATTAGAGAATTCATCTAACAGCTGTTACACATGCACTGTTTCCATTGATAGTAGGAGAGGATTGCCTACGTAATAAACACAGATTTAGATTTTGTGACTGAGCAAATAGTTATGTTACTTTTTTAGTTATGTTTTTGAGATTCTAACATTAAAAAGTAACATGTAAAGAAATAAATTTCAACACTGAAAGGGTTATGCCATGCACAGGTGGCTTGTCAATTCTCTGAGTCTGGGTTTACATTTGTAAAGTACCAAGAAATTAGTCTATTGAACAATTAACTGGTTCAGCTATAAATGTCCTAATAGCATAAATCTATCAAAGGTACCTGTCACTATTATCATTATCTCCAGCACTCCTGCTACTACCGGGTTACATGGTATACTTTCATGACACTAATATTGATTGGAGGGAATAGCGCAGTTAATTCTTTGATGTAATAGAAAATACCAGTAATAATGGCCACTCAATGAGTTTTCTCACCACTACAATCTCTGTCTCCCCACCACCAATTATTAGGAAAGTGTCTCTTGTTTTGAGACTCAATGTAATTTTAGAAATTAGCACTTCAATAGTGCTTTATAAATTACTTTAACATACAGGTCCTTCTTAATCCTCACAAAGTCATTGTAAATTAGATAACAGTTATTGCAATTTTCAAAATAAAATAAGGCCTAATGGCCTAGAAAAAAATATTGTCCAATGTCATATAGCCTAACAAGTGATAGAATCACCAACATGTCCAATCACCTGATATTCCAATGTCTTCTTACTCCTAAACAAAAGATTTTTTCCTTATGTTTATATGCCTTCTGTGAAAATAAAATTACAGTCTTGGGAATCACAATTATACAGATGCAGAAGAATTGGCCAAACATCCTGTTCTATTGTCTAAACACACCAGGGAGGGATTAGCTAAAGGAGAACAGAGCTTTAATAGTTTTTTTCTTTTAATACTACAAAAGCCTTTTCTTTCAAGATTTTTTTTTTTTATCCAGGTAACATTTGTTTATATTGGTTTATGAGGGCTTATATTAGTTTATAATAGTATGTAAGTTTCAGGTGTACAACATTATAATACACTATAACACACTCACCACCACTGTTGTCTGCATCAAGGAGTTTGTTTTTGTTTTGTTTGTTCATTTTGATTTTTTTATTCCATATAGTATTTGTCTTTCTCAATCTAACTTATTTCACCTAGCATAATACCTTTGTGGTCCGTTCATGTTGTTGCAAATGACAAGACTTCATCTCTTTTATGGCTGAGTGGTATCCTATTGTGTGTGTGTCTTTATATATCACGTCTTTAGCTATTCATCTATTCATCTGTCGATAAACACTTAGGTTGTTTTCATTTCTTGTATATTTTAAATAATGGACATAGGGGTGCATATATCTTTTTAAATTAGTGTTTTCATAGTCCTTAGATAAATACCCAGAAGTGGAATAGCTAGATAATATGGTAGTTCTATTCTTAATTTTTTTTAATGGACTGCTTTTCTTAATTTTTTGAAGAACTTCCATATTATTTTCCATATAAACTGTACCAATTTATAATCACACCCATCGTGCATGAGGGGTTTCTTTTTACCACATCTTCTCCAACACTTGTTATTTCTTTTTTTTTTTTTTTTGATAATAGTCATTTTAGCAGGTGTGAGATGATGTCATGATTACGATTTGCATTTCCCTAATAATTAATGATGTTGAACATCTATTCATGTGTCTGTTGGCCATCTGTATTTCTTTTCTGGGAAATGTTATTCAGATGTTCTGCCCATTTTTTAAATCAGCTTTTTTTTTTTTACTGTTATTGAGTTGTATGAGTTCTTTATGTATTTTGGATATTAACCCTTTATTGGATGTATAATTTGCAAATATCTTTTCCCATTTGGTAGATGGCCTTGAGTTTTGTTGATGGTTTCCTTTGCTATCAAAGACTTTTCCTTTATATGAAAATCGTTTTACTTCAAAAAGAATAAGTATAAGTAATTGTCCTGATGAAGTTATATAAAATTAATATTTATAATACCTTTCATTGTGCTCATACTTCTTCTAACATGTAGAAAAAAATTTTATTTACAATTTGTTACCAGAAATCTAAGTCAAGTTGTGTATAATGCTACTTAGACAAAATGCTTCTTATTTTCACAAAACTGGCATTTTTATTTTGTTTCAGAGATGGTGAACTGTGTTTGAGTCGATCACTTGTCAATAGTTCCGATAAGATCATTCGAAAGGCTGGCTCTTCAATCTTCCAGCACTCTGTAGAAGGTTGGAAAATCAATTCTTCTTTGGTCCTGGAGATAAGGTGAGTTTCTTTAATAAGGCAGAATACATTTCACATCATGTTTTTGAATACATTGGGCTTGGCAAACTTATTTGAATGCTTGATTTATAGTTTAACTATGAATACTTTAAAAAAAGAGTGAACTAGCTCTATATAATATTATTCAATGAAGAATATGAAACCATAAAAATGAAATCATACAGTCAGAAATTTAAGGATGAATGTGTGAATTTTGAATATACTGTCTTTATATCTAATGAAATAAGATATTTAGTAGAGTACTAATATTTACATACTTCACTCAATTACTCAGGATAGACATATATTTTGAGAGTTAGCTTTAACTTTTCTACTAAGTCTTCTTACTGATCTTGTGTTTTCTCACACTAGATGAAAATAGAACCTATTTAACTTTTATTTTGCTGGCAATTACAAATACAAATTCCAAATACAATTACAAATAAATTTAACTTACTCTATCAATGGGTATGTGAGCTTATGTAATAAAAATCTCAATAATTTTATCCTCAATAGATAAAAAACAGAAAATAAGCTTTCTAGAGTACTAACTTATTCTTTGTAAGATGTTAGCATTATAGCTAAACAAGCTCTTAAAATCAAACTCAGTGCCTAAATATACCCATTATATCTATTTTCTTCAATTTTACTTTTATTATTAGTAAGAAAGGTAGGGCCACATCTTCCTAATTATGAACGAAGAAAGCAAATAATTTTTTCCCTATAGTTACATTGTTGTATTGGTTGGTATGTTTAAATCAGAGGATTTTGGTAAATCAGAACTCTTTAAAAGTTTGAGTATAGCTATTCTTTACATAATAAAATTATTGCATTTTTCTACCATTGGCATAATGCTAATTATTCAATGATTGGATATTAACACAGAGATTTTTATAAGAGTGGGTAGTGGTTAAGAGGATAAGCTGCTGATCTATTTAAGTTACTACTAATCACTTCTTAGATCATACCCATAAATAATGTAGAGTGTAAGCAACTTGAAAAAAGAATCTACTACCCTCATCTTTTGAAGTATGCATAGCAATTCATAGAATTCATTGCTGCAAATGCACTCACTACATGTTGAAAGAGTATCTTTAAAAAGATGTGTCAGGGAAATGTAGGGATGGTTAGACTACTTTGTTTTAAAATTTTAGAAGTGACTAGAAAAAGAAACAGGAATCAAATTATGGCATTGTCAAGTGGTACTGTGGTTGGTTTTCATTTAGAGCAAACATTGTATATTTTTAGATAGAATACAAGAACACAAGAATAAGTAGAGTCTGATTGTCAAGTATATGAATTGGCATATTTGGGGTAGAATATGGTCAGCATGAAAGATTTATTTCAACCGGATGGAAAAAAAACTTAAAGCCAATATTAAAAAGTTGTAGATTCCTTATAAAATATAGATTTTCACATACACTTGAAAAATCGAAAACTTTGACATTCTGGACATGTATTCCCCCTAAGAACTTGTTGTCTGAAGTGAACACTAGCCAAAGTCTCTCTAGTTTAACATTTTTACACCTAGGGCTCACTTTTTTCTTGGTACCTACCTAGTATCTTCCTTCTTATTTTATACCCTTATACTCACATTTGAATTCAGAAACTCTATAAGAGATGAGATAATTATGAGAAAAAAGTTACAGTATGTGGAACTAGATGAAGTCATAAATACAAGGTGGTTTAGTTTAGAAGAGAGTAAAGATTCACATTTCTTAAAAGTAGATTGTAAAGAGAGAAAAATAAATAGTTAAAAAGGAAAATATTTGATCTATAAAGATGTCTTAAAAGCAAACTTTAAAATTCAATGTTTGGCAGGAAGTGAGCCAATTAGGTAAAGCTATGCAGATCAGGTAAAGGAAAGAAATGGAAGAAAGTAAAATGAAATAAATTGTAATAGTTTAATATATCTAGACATTCTAAATAACATATCAGATAAAGTAAAATCTATTAAGTAAATTAAATAAGTAACTGGAAATAGTTTAATTAATGTATCTGGCTATGTCTTCCTAGTATCTATACAAGAATAAATATTTTAGATATACATGAAACTACAGAAGTATGTTTTGCTATTTTTAAGATATTCAAGCTAAAGCTTTAAGCAGTTGATTATTGCAACTTTACAGATTAATGAGGGTTGTATTCATATCTTTGAGGGTGATCTATTTTCAATTATAACAACTGATAATGTGTATGAAGCATTATTAGTCTTTTCATAAGGTTCTCCTTAAGAGATAAAGAAGAAAACAATAAAACAATGAGAAAATATTGAATAATACATACAAAATTGTCACTTCCTTACAAGAAAATAATAATTTTTAAAACTGTTATTGCATAATGTGCAGTTTATTGAAATTATAATTGCCTGTAGCATTAGTAACTATTACTAATCAGTTTGACACCTGTAGTGAAAAATTTAGAATACAGAAATAGCTTAGCTTTTGTTTTTCTAAGTTATCCTGGGAACTAATCATATTTTTATTATATTTTTTCTTTCCTTTCCCCCCCACATCAGTAGCATTTATAAAGAATCATATTACTTTGTCTGTGAGTAGGTAGGGGCATATTTTACAAGTATTCTCAAAATTTTTCTTTGAAATTTTTGATTAAGACATTACAACTAATCATTTTTGATCTTACATGATTGAACCATGCTTACATCTCTCTCACTTAAAAATCTCATTGAAATTATAATGCTCTTGTGACATTTCTAATAATTTATCTATTTGCATTAAAATGTGAAACAGTCACTAAAGATAAATTGTTTTTTCCTACATTTATAGACATGATTTTCTTTTTTACTAATTCTTTCAGTCCTATATATACTTTGCTACTTTGATAAGCATATCAAGAATTGATTCATATATATTCATTGAATAACTGTACCTCTGGGGTGTTGTCTAAAATATATGGTTTCATGTATTAGTTCATTGTACTTTGAAGATTCATTGTGATTTAGGAAAGTTTATGCGTTCTACAGCTAACTTCACAATTAAAATAATTAGCTTGGTTAAAGGCTTGATTTTATTGGTATTATTTTGTTCTTTATTATTGTAAGCTAAGAAATGACAATTTTAAGATGTATCAGATGTTGTGAGTAAATCTGTAAACATTGTACTGAGACATTATTTGGTCATGCCTAACCCTTGTGACTTGATGTTTTCTTTCCATTTTGGATTGTTTCTTGTCTTTTTTTTCCCCCATATGTTGAATAGAACCTAAAGAATTAACAATACCTAACATGGATGTCTGAAAATGCATGAGCTCAAATACTCATCAGAACAGAGTAAGCACATCATAATTAGTCAGAAAAAATATTTTCAACTCCTAGTATCATTATATATCAGAGTTCTTAAACAGAAAAGGCTGGCAGGTTAACTAAGCATATTGTGAATTTGTATGTGCTTACCTGTAAAAAAAAAAAAATCTTGCTATTGCCTGCATTTATTTACTTTATAAAAAGATCCACAAACACTTCTACTTATTTTGTTCAGTAAGCAACCAGTAGAGCACATCTTTGGTCACACAGCTTCTTAGTGACAGAGTCAAGTTACAAAGCTAGGCCTTTCTGCCTGTAAAATCAGAGCTCTTATTAAGAAACAAACTTATTGGAAGACTATCTATTAATATTAAAAATGTATATGGTTAAAGCATCTATGAAGTACACAGTGTTTTTGTTCTAAAATAACATAATACATATAAGATGTTACTGATGCATTATTACCAAATGCTGAGCCAAATATGAAGTGGCCATCTGAGGTGTAAATTAAACTAAAAAATGCTTTCCTTCAAGCATTCTGAGATAATTTTGCCTTTTCATTTGGTTGTTTTTAGGATATTTATTTTGATACTAGAATATCTTTCAGTGAGATAACAGTGAGGACCCTCAGTTCAGAAGTTTTAATAAGATACAGATTATGTTTTTTAAGATCATTGACTTATGGTGCCTCATGAAACTAATCTTTGAGACAAAAAAAAAATCATGTGTTTTCTCAGTTTTTGTAGGCAAAACAAAACACTTGGCATTTCTTAAAACTTTTTTTTTTTAAATAAATCATGTAGTAACAATTAAATTCAGTGATGACTTTTGTCTGGATTTTTGTCAAAAGTTTTTAAAAACTGATTTCTAATATGCATGTCAACCTAATTTGCTTCTCGACTTGTGATGTATTCCAGTTGTGAGATTTGTCTCACAATACTTGCTGGTGGTGTCAACAATGTCATCTAGATTAAATTTCAGTTGCTACAGCACGATGCTTGTTGTTGACAGGAAACCTACAGAGAAGAAAGAGTGGCACCTGGTGATAGGTTAGCTATATTTAACATTTCACAAGTGAAAACAATGTTTAGTAAATTAATTCTCTGAGACTACAGCCGTTATTTCGAATGATGGGCAATGTTGAAAGGGAAGTTCTAGTTGAAAATTCAGTTGAAAAGTTTCTGTATAGAATCTATTTTTGTCAGTTTAACGTGTCAGTCTAAACCAACCTTTCAGTTTAAGCCAGCGTTGCCTAACAAAAATATGATCTTTATGACTAAGACTTTTAGTCTCATTAAAAGTGAAACATAATTTCAAATTCTTTCAGTCATCATTATCATGAAAACAGTTGCTGATTTAGGTGTATTCTTATCTAGTGGGGTTTAAAAAGTTACATTATGCTTGTAAAATGACAGTTAAAGACATATAAGGAATCTTTTTTGTTGTTTTGTTCTTTTAAGTTACACACAAGAAACGCAACTCCCTGCTTTAAATACCTAGTAATAACGAACTACATATTAGGAAAACTTGTACAGAAGGATCTTCAATAACATGGTTTCCATTCAATGTAGTTTTGTTATAACACTGATGAGAAAAAAAAAAAATCTATACCCGTCTAGGACCATTGCCTATGTGGAGTTTGCATGTTCTCCCTATGTCTATGTAGATTGTTCTCTGGGTCCTCTGGTTTCCTCCCACAATGCATGTTAGGTAAACTGGTGAGTCTCTATTCTCCCAAACTGAGTGAGTGTGGGTGTGAGTGCTCCCCGTGATGGAAGGGTGTCCTTTCTAGAGTGGGTGCCTACCTTGTGTCCTGAGCTGCCAGGATATGGTCTGGCCACCCATGATCCTGAACTGGAACAAGTGGGTTAGAAAATACTTCTCTTACTTGTTTTCATTCATCTTTCTTAAATAAATGTGTGTGTAGCTTGTGTTTATTTCAGTGTTTAGTATTTGAAGTGTTTTGGGTCTTTAGAAGTTTGGTGACATTTCGTGACCAGATATATACTGTAGGAACTTAACTCTCATTTATATCAATTATTAGCCTGTGGCCAAATCAGTTTTGTTATATGTCCTTTCACTTAAAGTTGCAGTTTTCTAGAACTTATCCAGGACATTAAATGAGGAAGGCTTATTATACCAGTTTAGCCTGCATATTAAACAGTAGCTTTTGTTGATTCATGTTTCTTTAGAGCCCAAAAGTTAAACTGAGCTTTCTTTCTATCTCTCTCTTTCTGAAGCAATTTGTTTAACTTGCTCTTTTCATTCATATCAATTATCTTCTGAGCAAAAGCATGTCTATTCTCCTTGGTGATACTTAAAGGGTTATTTCAGTTCAATGTACGTTACAAGAGTTTTTCATGCTTATATTTAAACATTAATTTTCTTTTTTCTAAAGTCTGAACAGCAACTAGACTTAGTAAATTCACAGAACTTTCTATAGATGTAAAGGAGCCTGCAAGAAAAAAGAACTAACTTTTGCTTAACTGTTTCCAAAAAAATATTAAGCATTGAAGTCACAATATTATTCACTAATAGTCATTATTTTCAATCTTTCTTGCATCCTACATGAAGAATCTTAGCTCAGATAATTTTTTATGCATGTATTTAAGCCCTAAAAGAGTAACTAAATGTTTGGTTCAGTGTAAGAAAAAGAACTTACTGGAGATATTCAAGGTTTCCTCCTCCATTCTTTCAGTTTTAAAAAAGCAAGTACTACATTAATAATCATTTTGAATTTTGCCTAAAACCTTATATTTTATTATTTTGATTAGTCTGTATGAATTGATATTTCTTATTCTGTCTTGGAAGGCACTTTTACTGTTTTCACTGCTCCTATTTAAAAAAATAAATTGTTGGGCATACAACAGCCTTGGAAGAACATGTACAATAGTATAATCTGCACTTAATAATTATAGTTCTCATTAAGCATACAGGACAATATGATGTCTTTCAAAACTTTTCTGAACTCTAATAGTTCACTTTTTTAAAACAGTTTTCCCTGAGTGAATAAATTAAAGATGTCCCATGATACTCAGGAACTTAGAAGGCTTAATGTTTGAAAATGCTTTTACTGTTAACTTTCTAACACAGTAGAGGAGCTGTTATTAGAATGTTCCTGTTATAATCAGTTGACATACATTTATGTGTTAACTGTTTTCACGAGTATAAGGATTTTCCATTTTAGATTTCCAAGTTAAAGAGTCTTTTTTCAAATCTGGACCTGGAATCTATTTACACCATGCTTGCAAACATGTCACTAACTGTGAGTTACATCTTTAAATATCTACTGCAACCTCTTCAAATTATGTTCAAAGGAAAATGATAATACCATCTAGTTTGATTTGACCACATCCGTGCAGTCTTTATTTAAAGCCAGCCTTGTCATTTTCACAGGAAATGAAGTTTTTGTTGAAATGCAGGTGTCAGGTACTAAATTTTTCCCCTAAACAAATAGATAGTTGTTAATAAGTATGTACAAAAGTTTCTATGGATTTCTGCTCTTGGTGCTAGTTAACTTTTGTTAAGAATCATATTTGTTTGCGTAACGTAATGAAAGACTTCTGTATTTTCTGCAGTTCAAATGACCTATAGTTACTGATTTAACCAGTTATTCTCTTCTTATATATTCTCTACTTTGTTAAGATGAACTGTTATGGTGCATGATACTATTTCTATTAAATTTTAAATTTCATTTGTAGGGCATTTATACAGGTTTTTCTATACAAAGTCCACTCTGATTTTTTGAATTTTTGAGAAATTTTTTTCAATATATTCTTTTTCAAAAACCTGATGGACATATTCCTTGTAAAATCTTGCCAAATAAAGTTTTAAATCACCTGGTTTTCTAATTAGACCACACATTAAACTGGGACCTACTTAATGCAAACCAAAGTAAAGAAAACAAAAAGATCTGTTATTTTCCATTCCTCCTTGCTAGTCATGCTTCTGGCTCACAAGTGTGATTTGGAGAATTGCCCTTTTGGTGGATGATGGGAGAAGGTTATATTTTGTGCTCAGTAATAAAATGTACAATTTGTGATGGAGTTTAAAGAATAATACCACTAAAGGAAAAATATATCTGTCATATCTTGAATGTCATAATCATGGTATTGTTTTTAGCACTCTGAAAATATAAGCTCGCAGTAAGAGCACTTCAGCAAAAAATATGCAACTTTCAACCTAAAAGAACTTTCTCAGATTGTTTCTAAATGTTATGTGTTTGGTAGCTTAAAGATCAAGCAATCACCAGACTTTGTAGGCCAGGTTCATAGTTTTTTCTTTTTCTTTTCTTTTTTTTTTTTTGGCAATATAATTTCTTCAAAAATTTATTTAAGTTCCCGGGCTAATTCCTTGTAGTTAATCTCTGATATAAATAAACCCACCTAAAATTTCTTCTAAACACAGCTCTTCAGTGTTCTGTCTGTCCTGTCATTATTTGGGCCTAACCCTCCTTTTCTCAATTTAATGGCGCTACTCTAAAGTCATTTGAATAGACATACTTCAGTGGGAAGGCAATATCCCTCTTGCTGCTGGGATAGCTCTGATTTATAGTTGTACTTGTTGCTCATTGGAATATTAGAAACATTTGGGAGGTCCCAATTACTAGACCTTCACAGAGTTTAGATTACAGGTCATTGCCAGAGATATTTTCTTCCATCTCATCTTGCAACTTAACTATTTCATGCAACAAGCATAAAACATGAAAACACTTTTTAACCAATTCTCCAAGAATAACAGGCTTATAAGATATAGAGCACAACTCTCATATTATTGCAGACAACAATTTCATCAAGAGATTTGCTGTATCATGCCAAGGGTCACCAGCTTTCCAGCCAGCTATATCTATTATCTCATTTTCCATCACCTAATTTAGTATATGCATATATATGTTTATGTAGCTTCTCATATCTGTTATCAGTTTATTTATTGGTTATGGGATAGGCTAAGCTTCCATAAAAAAAGAGACCTTAAAATACAAGGATCAAACAAGTTGAAAGTTTATTTCTCTCATATAGTCATGCACAGGGTCCACTTATATACCACTTAAGAAAATTAACTCACATGACCAAAGCCAGTGCACCTAAGTTTGAAAGCTCGAAATGTTCTTGTTGAGAACCCATGTGCTCAATTAAAATGTAGAAGATCAAAAACTAAAAGAAGTAAAGAAGTTCAGTGTTCTGTTTGTCTTTTTCTCTAATGTACTGAACTTGCTTTCTGGATTTTTGAACTTGGAAGAAAACTTTCATATGAAGATAGTGTTATAGTTTCAACTTTTCTTCAAATAATTATAATATGCATGTGATTTGAACTGTATATCTAAATTCATTGAAAAGTTTAATCATTTTAATAGAGTTAAATAAGGTATAATTCCAAATAATTTTAAGTTAATTCTACTCATCTTAACTAGAAAACCTTAAACAAAATAGATGATTGTAGAAAATTAAATCTAACAGACTATCTAGTTATAAAAAGTCAAGTAATGACAATTTTATTTTATTTAATGAGCATTCTATATATTTTGGTAGATGGGGGCTATGTTCACTTCACAAATAGGTATAAATTGAGAAACTGCAAATGATTTTTTAAAAATATACTCTATGCCCTATGAAATTTATTTAATTGGTTGACTTACCACCTCACAATTTAAGATTAATAATTTACCAATTTACATTTTATTATTTGGTACTTTATAAATGATATCACCAGTTCTTGGATATGTTATCATTAATGGAAAGCTTTATTTTTATTTCAACTACAGGAAGAACATTCTTCGTTTCCTAGATGCAGAACGAGATGTCTCAGTGGTCAAAAGCAGTTTTAAACCTGGTGATGTCATACACTATGTGCTTGACAGGCGCCGGACACTAAATATTTCTCAGGATCTGCATAGTCTCTTACCTGAAGTTTCACCAATGAAAAATCGCAGATTTAAGACCTGTGCAGTTGTTGGAAATTCTGGCATCCTGCTAGATAGTGAATGTGGAAAGGAGATTGATAGTCACAATTTTGTAATAAGGTAAGCATTCTACTATTCCTAAAGATAGTAATTTCTTCAAAGATGTTTAATTTAAAAGTATAAAACTGACATGTTTCAATCTAACAATATTAGGGATTATTGAAAGCTCAAGACAATATGCTTTCTGTGAAACATCCAAATTTATATTTACCCTGAAATATAAAATTAAAATTATTTTGTCATTGAAAGAAAAGATTCACACCAGCATTTTTTTCATCAAATGGCAATTTTATTAGTTTTAATACTACATAGGAAAACTATTTTTCTTAATATTTTTTTATATTCATTATTTAACATTAATTTATTCACAAATATAAATAATTATTTATATCATTGCATGAATTAATTGTTAATTATGTTTATAATTATCTTTATATTAAACAAATTCAATTACTTTATTCATAAACATTATAAACATTAATATGCAATGATGTAATAGATATAAGGTAATTTTACTTTTTAATGATAATTAGCAGATTCTAAGAATATAATTTAACAAGTTGATATTTGATAATTTGGGCCAAATTATCTTCATTATTCTTTATACATGGTATTTGTGCATGTTAGTATTTTTTAGTTTTTGAATTATTGCACATAATTAGACATACCTGTTTGTTTTTAATTGATAATTAACAGATATTTGATGAGTCATGTGCTTTATTAACTTTTAATTAACTGAAAAAATACAACAGTAGAAATGGGATCATGATGGCATCACAACTATTAGCAAATTTTAATCCCCAATTTATATATCTGGACAGATTTTTTAGCTTGTTTTAGTTCTTTAGAAAAATTTGCTGAATGAATAAAGTATATATATTGAATTATGAAGTAGTGCAATATAAAGATCAGTAGAAAAGATGCTGAATAGCCATGTTTACAATAACCTGAAGTCTTGAATATGCTGGAATCCAGCTTATCAAAGTATAGATCATAAAAAAATCATTTTGATATATAGTCTTAAAAACAAGTATCATTAATTATATAGTTATTAATTATAATTAATAAGTGGTAAAAAGGCATTAATTGTTTATAAAACATTCATAGCCAAGAAAAATCATAATGGAACATTATCGGGCAAATATAATTCACAACAATGAATATAACTACAAACATTTTGCCTTATCATCTTACCTTTTCTCAGTCAGATGCAGGGTCAGAAATTCATTTGACATCAGTTGAGCTTTTCAAAACCTGACCTCTTAAATTGATTGGACTGAGAGAAAAACCCTGTTAACATGTGGATATACAAACAAAATTATATCCAGAAGGAGATAAAAATATTTGATGAGAGAATGACAATGGAAGTGGAAGTAATGAGCCTCAAACATTGAAATCTATGTGAAGTATGGTTGTGAAAAAAAACCACAAAGCTTCTAGAATTTCCAAAGAGACTAAACTCAGAGGATTAGGTAAAATAAAGAAGTAAATATTTTAGAGCATAATGGAAAATGTTGTAATGTAAAGAAGATAATTTTAAAAGTTGATTAATACTGAAGGAATACAGGATCCAAATGTGACTGATTCCTCCTTCCTTCATCCCTCTGAGCTGTAGCATTAGGATCATTACAACGAATGAGGTTCAGTCCCACCTCAGACTCTGACATTAAAACCTTAATGTTATCTCTCACCTCTATCAGGTCACATAATTATTGTTTCTTTTTTTATGGTGAGAACAGTAAGATCTAATATTTCATAACTTTTAAGTTTAGAATACATCATTGTTGACTATAATCACTTGATTAGATCTCTATAACATCTTAATCTCAACTTATTTATTTACTTGTTGCAAGTCACTTCCTGGTGTTGGATCATTGCCAACAGTAGAGTGTTATTGGGAATAGAACTTCAAGAGATTCTTTATACTTTCCTAAGCTGTGATTATTTTTAAAAGTTATTTAATAAGAATGCAATAATGACTGATCCTATAAGTCTATAACTGTGCTATGATCTAACCAAGAAGTATAAAAAGATGAGGATAAACATCTTAATGAAGGCATGAAAATTACCACTATATATATATTTTTTAATTTTTTCTTTATTATTACTATTTTCCAAAAATAGAAGTTGGAATATTCTGGATTAAAGTGTATATTAGGGAAATGTAGCTCAGGATTGAGTTTCTGATTTTCCAAGGAAAACTTTATCAGGAGTCCACTTATCATTAGAAATAATTAACCTTTACAGAAAAAAAAATCTGTACTGTATAATAGCTACTTGAGGAATTCTGGTCTTCAGTGATGTGTCATCCTTTCTAAACCTCTTGTCTTTGTCACAGCAACTTTTCTTGCTCCAAATAGTGTATGTATGGCCTTTTGTTTTTGTACATGTGTCTCTTCTACACTAAAATATCAAGAAAGATTTTTTATTTAAAACTGAACAAAGCACCATTCCTCAAAATAATTTCTCATCTATATCAAACTGTTTAAAGTTGTTAAAAATTTTAGTAATCTATAGAATCTTTCAAACTTCTCACCTTTCTGGAGATATATTTTGTGTGTATCTGCATAGCTATATAGATAGTTTTGGTTGGTTGTTTGCATGTATAGCCTGGGTTCTTAGCTTGTTAGATTCACACTTTTCTTGTAAAATAGTAGATTTGTTAAGAGAGAGATAAATTATGCCTGGTCTGCTTGCTGTGGACATTAATTAGTTCAGTGACCCTGCAATGATCAGGTATTATATTCAAATTGACCTCTACCTTTATAAACCAAAGCATTATTTTTGGATAAAATCTACTTCAACATTAATTAGATTATAAACTCTGCCTTTATTGATTTGATACACTTATACATTGCAATATGAATACCTCTATCAGGTCACGTAACTACCATTTCTATTATGTGATGAGAAAATTTAAGACAACTCTTTTAGCAACTATCGAGCTTGTAATACAGCACTGTTAATTATAATCACTATGCTATGCATTAGGTCCCCAGAACTTATTCATCTTAGAACTGGAAGTTTGTACCCTGTGACCAACATCTACTAATTTTTTCCACCTTTCAGCCTCTGGTAACCACCATTCTACTCCCCATTTCTACGAGTTTTGCTTTTTTAGATTCCACGTAAGGGTGATATAATGTAGCATTTGTCTTTCTTTGTCTGACTTTTTTCACTTAACATAATACCCTCAAATTCCATCCAGGTGTTTGCAAATGCCAAAAAAAAATATTTTAATGTTATTTTTTAGACCTACTTCTTCAAATATTGATAGTTATTTTGAATTCTCTGGATATGCTACCTTGAAAGTGGAAGAAACTGTGATTTCCTTTTATGTGCTTTTGCATCCATAGGGTAGGCACAGGCCAGGATCTACACAAAAGAATGTTCTGTAAGATGTATAATTTCATCTCCAATATTCTCTTTTTTACTCTCTAGGATAAGCATTTTTTTTTTCTTCAAGTAACATCTATGTCTATGGTGGTGTTAAGTAAAGAGAAGTGCAATTTTAGATCTAACAATAGCTTTATTTTATTAACTAATAAAGAGACATTCCAGATATTCAGTTGACTAAACTTACATTTCTAACAAAAAGAAGGTAAAAATATATATGAGTTTAAAATCGTGAAGCACTTTTTTTATACCCAGTACTTATATGACCAATAAATTTAGAGGCCTGCACAAATCATTCTCTAAAGTTCTTCTTCCACCCAGGGGCCACCTTAATTACAATCCTACCCATTAAAACACATTTGTTTGGTATTTTTCTTATGGTAATTTAAAATGAAAATAATCTGTTAAAAGGTAAACATTAAATTATTATCTCAAAGGTATTAACAACTTACTACATTAGTTTATTTATACAACAAAACTTTATGAGTGCCAACCACAGACCGTCATGACTAGAGCACAATAATTCTTATGTGAAAATATAGTAAAGAAATGCATAAAATGTAAAACAAAACTAATGATGAATGATACTAAAGCACATCTTGTTCAAATTAAATGTAGTTAAAAATTAAATTTGTCACTGCATCCTGATAGCAATGACCATTGATTAGAAATTCAAATGCTCATTCTCTGATATAAACAAAAAGACAAACTTTCCCCTGATTTATCAAATATATGTATAGTTGACATTGATTAGCACAAGATAATATGAAGTGCAGACACAGTAACACTGCTTGAATAGATGAATATCTATAAAATCTGAGTACATAAAATTAGAAATAATTGTAGCAGATATATAGATATTTATTCATGAAACTAACTATGATAAAAATGTTTTACTTTGTGATGATCTAGCTTTCTAAGAGAAGGCATGATATGTTTCACAAAAGAAAAAAGATGGAGGAATTGATTCGCTTTGACTGATATAATGAGTTTTTATAAGTCAGTTTTTCATTCAACACTGGTGGGTAATTTATGGCAAATTTTCAATTATTCTCTTGACCGTCTATGAATGCTAACTCTTTCATAGCAAAATAAACTCTTAGGAAAAAAAGAATATGCCTGGTTTTCGATGTGTTCATAGCCATTCTCACAGAGAATATATTTGTCATTAAATCAAATGTTTTTACTTCAAACAACTAAGTTTCTGGTAGGGATCCATCAAGGGAATTCTAACTTATTTTTATTTAATATTTTATTTATATTTTTGACCTATGAAATTTTGTAGTTTTTAAAGTAATTATCTTTGTGATTTCTATTGATTTTAACCATAGATTGTTTATTTTGGGTAGAAATCAGAATTTCTATTTTATTTTAATTATGTGTGATTTTAAAATTTTAACTTAAAACAAAAAATGGAATGTGTTGTGGATTGTGTTTTGAGGTAAGGCTTTAGCTTTCTTTTCTTTATCATGTCACTTTGAATAAAAAAAGTTTATTTACAAGAGATAATTTTTTAAGAATAGAAATGACAATTACTGATAAACTTTTATATTTTAAAACATTTTCAAAAATACTCCATTTTCTAAAAATAATATTAACAGATATAATTGCTTATCTATCAATCTAGTAAGTATTATTTTTTAATTAATACTTAGTACACAGTTGCAATGATATTGGCACTCCTATGAAATGCTTTCTAAAATGTAAATTGATAAAACTTCCAAAAATCAGTTTGATGCTTAGCAATACTTAAAAACTATGTATATCCATACTCAATATTTTCAGTTGTAGGAATATATCCAAATGCAAACAATTGTTTAAGTAGAAAGGCATTTTACAATCACATGGTGACAGAAGGAGACTAGACTTTGGATGGTAAGCACACAGTGCAATTTCCCCATGATGTATTTTAGAATTGTACACTTGAAACTTTTATAATATATTAACAAATGTTACCACAATAAGTTTAATTCAATAAAAATTATACAAAAAAATTAATTCAATAAAAATTAACAAGAAAGGACAAGTAAATCATCATACATCTGATGATTAGACATTGAACAGATAGAAAAGAGGAATCTAAGACCAAGGGACCAGTAAGTCCAAAGACAAATTCTTTCCAAGGTCTTAGGATAGTAGGGTTTGAGACCACTCTACTATTATGTTCATAATGAGCAGCAATGTGGCAAGGGGAATGGCAAGGCTCAAGGATCATTACACCATGTTAAGAATTTACATAGTATCCTGTAGTTCAAGAAAGGCCCTTAGAGTTTGTTGGTTTACTGATTTATTTGTTTGTTCTTGTTTGTTTGTTTGTTGCTATTGCTATAGGCAGGAGAGGAACATACTTAGAGGTATAGAGCATGAGCATATTTGCAGATGGAAGGACCATGTTAATAAATAAGTCAAATATAAGATAGAGAAAGAGCTCTCAATAAGAAAGATACCAGAGGTGGCAAAATGTGATGAAATCCAAGTCATAGGACAGAGTCAGATGATAAACCAAGCTTAGATGGTATGATTCATATTAATAAATCAAAATATTGTAGAGATCCTTTCTTGACATCTAATGAGCATTAGCAAATGGACAGTTGATCAGTCCTTTCATAGATTTTAAAATATAACTTCAGTTTGGGGC
Organism: Cynopterus sphinx; assembly: GCA_030015415.1. NCBI lineage: Eukaryota > Metazoa > Chordata > Mammalia > Chiroptera > Pteropodidae > Cynopterus > Cynopterus sphinx. Next base: position 58,838,111 of record CM057379.1, on the reverse strand, counting down.
TTAAAGTATTTGTTATTTTTCAGCTATCAGACTCATCTGTAAATGGACATAAGCCTAAAGTTTGTACTCCAGAGCCAAACACAAACTTTTCAGTATTTATTGTTTTAAGTTATGCACTGTATACCTTTGATCCTTCTTATACTTTATTCATTAACTCCTTCACTCTTTTACTTGCCTATTTATCAGGAAGTGGAGATACAGAAATGGAGAATGAGTCTCTATATTGAGATGATGGCAGTCTAGTGAAGGAGATAAAGTAATGAACTAATAAATGTTTTATTAGAGGTATGCAGAGAAGTAGACACTGTGGAAAAGGCAGGGAGGAGACATAAGTGGATGACCAAGGATAATTTTCTGAGAGAAGTAGCACCTGAAATGAGTCCATGAAGACTGAGGAGATAAGTACAGAAAAAAGAAAAGAAAGTGATACTTAGTCCAAACTGAATCTACAATGCACATAGAGACCTAGAAATGAGTGGCTTTTCCAGGTCCCTGAGTAGTTTCAGCATACTGGAATAAAAGATTGTATAGGTCGGAGAAAGCAGGTGAGGCTGGAGAGGGAGGCTGAGAGACAGGTAACACTGGGTCCATTATGCCTTAGTAAGGAGAATGGACTTAATTTCTAGGTAGTCTGTGGAGCCAATCAGTAGACGTATGACATGATCAAATTTAAATTGCAGGAAGATTTTCTGGGTGATAGATAAATTAGAGGAAGACAAAGATGGTAATACTGGAAAGAGTCTAGGAGGAGATAATGAATGGCAAATAAGATAGTAACAGTGGGAATAGATGTAGAAGGAAAATTAGGAAAATCAAAGAACAGTATGAATTATATAATGGAAAGTACAAATGATAATATAAATATGCTACATTTTAAAATGTAACATATTTTGAATGACAGAAAATGAATCTTGAAGAATCTGAATTGTTTTCCGTTGGTTCCTCTGAAGTAGTTAGGCTTAAGTTAACTACACTTTTCTGTAGAACACAGAGTTTTGAATTACTTTCCTGAGTGTACACCATAAGTTGGAGAAGGAAGCAATAACAGAGCTTTTTATTCCCTACTGTTCAAAGAGTTAAAACATCTTTTTCAATTAGAAATCAGTTAGTGCTACACTAGATTGGTAGATTTTTAGTTCATGATTACTCTGAAACATGAAGATCAGAGAGAGATTGTTTCATTTATAGATTTCAAATTCTGATGATATGTAATAAAAGACAGAAGAAAAAATGTCATTTTAATATCTGATATTTCCACAAGGTACTAATCATTTTTCAAAATTTAGGCTCACAAATCCAATTGAGCAACAAATTAAATCATGCTTCCACAAAAAGGGTAACTATGTAAGGTGACGGGTGTGTTAACTAGCCTTGTCCTGGCAATCACTTCACAATATACACATGTATCAAATACTCATGTTGTACAGCTTAAACTTACAGAATATAATATGTCAATTCTATCTCAATAATGCTGGAAAGAAATTTAAAACTCAAAGAAATATAAAATAATAAGAAAGCTGATTTTATAGTGTTGAGTAGTTTCTCCATTTGTGGTCTATGGATCATCTGTGAGATTTCTTTCTTTTATCAAGTACTTATTATATGCCAAAACTATGTCAAAATATTTTAAAATAGTAAGTGTACTGGAGACATGACCTTCTCTCTCAAGGGAGCTGACACCTTAATCAAATGAGATAAATCTTTAAATCAGGTAGATCTGATTTCAAGATCTAGCTCTTCCATTTAATATATGTATTCAATCTTAAATGCTTTATTTACTTCTCTAAGCCCCAGTTACTTCACATTTAATATGAAGAAAATAATCTGTATATTTTTTTTGTTGTTGTTGTAGAAATAAAATTAGATAATGTGTGTGAAAGGGTATAAGTCTAAGTACAGATTAGTTATTCAAGAAATGTAAATCTTCCTTCTGATGGCTTAGGATTAATATTCATGATGAGAAAATTGATGACATAAAATGTAAATATTTGCAGTTGTATGGCCATTGTAGCTAAGTAGTATGTATTCTCCCATGAAGCCATGAGTGTGATTGAAATGATATTTATTTGATATTTCAGAAACCTAGATCCTCCTGCTGACATTGCTGCTAAGTATAGGTGTGTGACTTTGAACAAGTAACGTAAACAACTTAAGGTTTTAGTTTCCCAATATGCCAAATGAGACAGTCAAACTAGATGGACTCATGAATTCCTTTCAATATTCGAAACTTCATGATTCTATTTTCTTATTTTTCAGTAAATAACTTTGGAATAGGTCCTGTCAACTTACATTGTTATTTGAATTTTTTTTCTTCTGGCTGACATATTTTATGAATAAATTTCCTTCTCGTCGTTCACCTTGTATAAATAACATTTTCCATTTAGTACTGCATCCCCCATTCTAGCTGTTTCCTTTGGTCTAGGAGTGTTTCCTTTCCTTCTGATATATGCAAGAAAATGTTATGACTTAAAATCAGGAGAGTATCACTTCCTCATCAGAGAAAAACAAGGATGATTTTTTAATGATTTATACAAATTATAACTAATAAAAGTTATGAAGTCAGGGGCTTGGAAAGTCACAGTATGACAAAATATGTAAAGAAGAACCAGTAAATACAAGTATTATCAAAAGGGAGAGAAATTATTTTACATCAACATCATTTAGTATAGTTTTGGGGAAAGGACGCTGACATTTGTCTGGGAGATAAAACCTCCCGCTTCCCATATCTACTTCACTGACAACCACTGAAATCTCTAAAGCCACAGAAAGCAGTCTTTTCATATATTATTTGACTTATGTCATTACTGGAAACTTCTTTTTAGAACAATCGCGATCAGTATGGTATCAGATGTTAATGCAGATTTTCTTTTAGAGGGAGACTTACAAGTGTTTTATGTTTGAAAACTTGCTTAACTTCTGTTTTTGGTACTGGTGTGTGTGTGTGTGTGTGTGTGTGTGTGTGTGTGTGTGTATTTCCTCATGCAGTGAACACAAATAATGTTTTTAAATTGGGAATAAAAATAATTTTAATTTAGAAAATTATGTTTAAAATCTGGAGTATGATTGGGACGGGTGATACAGGAGATTTTACAAGAGTGAGGCTCATGTTCCAGCTCTAACAATCCTCACTGAATTTAAGCATGAAATATATTTTTTTAACAAACATAAAATTTAACAGAGTTTTATAGTCTGTAGTTTTAAATATTCTCTCATTAGTGTCTGTGTGTGTGTGTGTGTATGTGTGTGTGTGAAAGAGAGAGAGAGAAAGAGAGAAAGAGAATATGTATTTCAGATAATCAAATCATTTGAAATTTCAGTATTGTGCAGTAAATTTTGGATTCATTTTGTTTCAGATTCAAAGTTTGTTTCAAATTCTAGCTCTGGAGATTTGTAAACTGAAGCTCCTCCACCTTATTTGTAAAATATGATTACCAATACTCAATTATATGGACATTCTTTGGGTTTGAATAACTTAGATGTATGTGGTATTGGGTATAAGGTAGTAACATTTAGCTCTTATAATGTTTAATGAATTATATTAATGATCAGACTGAACAATACAGTCTTGATTCAAAAGTATGGTAATCCTATTAAAAACTGGGAGTGATTTTTCTACTATGATACATTAATTGTTTAGGAAGATGTTCCAAATTAGAATCCCACAACTATTTTTTGACTACCAGTATGACCTTTGGTATTAAACGTATGGTTCCTAAATATGATTATTGAAAAATTCAAAAACCATTTATTTGAAATTTAAAAATGGAAGTAGTTTTATTAATCTGTTGTCACATTATTCATCAAGTAGTTCTTCCTTTAACAAACAATTATCAAGCAACTACTAGATGCCAAGTTCTGAGGGACTTCAGGAAGTATGAGGGATATAAAGATAAATTATGTAGTCTATTCTGTTTGGGATTTGCAGTCTGTTGGAAGAGACAGACATGTAGAGAAGAGTAACAAAATAGTATAGTGACAGTAGTAATAATAGAGCTAGGAACAGAGCACTGCTACCAGAGAGACAGAAGGAATTAATTATAAAACGAACGAAACTAAGGTTTAAGGCAGTTCCATTTGGGACAAGAAAAGTAATTTCTCTTCAAAGATTCATATATTTCTGGATATTCTTGCCCTTGTTCTTTGTGCTCACCATCTTATCAGAGTCTTATGTAGATGTGCTTTTCATGCTCTAGACCTTGATGATTGAGTTCATTAATAATCCTACTCAGTTTTGTAACATGTAGATATACATGCCTTGCCTTTCACTTTAATTTTCATATTCTCCAGGTATGATCTTCTATATGTAATTTAAGAAAACAATTATATTTGGAATGCTAAATTTGGTTCCTTTTTGATTAAAGATATTTGTGATCTATTTTTAATTATTCATGAGAAGATTTCTAAGTCTTGGACAATTTTAACATACAATAGACTTTTAAGCATAGTTCAGTATTTTATATGAAGTTCAACAGAAAGCCAAACACTATCTTGGTTAAGAGAGAACTGAGAGTTTCATTTTTTATAAACCACAAACTGAAACTGTTATGCTTTAATAAAATTAAGCGGGGAAGGATCCTAATAATTGGAAGAATGCTAAACACTGTAGTTTTTTTCCTGCTTTTCATACTTACGTACCAATTCTTATTATGGGTAAATTTTGACTTATGAATATTTTTTTAAATTAGGGTACTTTTTAAAAAATCATTCTTTAGAACTTCTCTAGTTTCCAAACTTGTTTTGAGTAATGATAGTTCCGCTTACAGAAAACACTACTCATCTAAAATAGGTATTTTGGTGAAGTAGATTATATTTCTTGTTTAAGTGTAAATAATTCCAACTAAAAAGGACTTTTTTTTCAGTTTTGATCTAATTTAGTTAGCATAACTTCTGAGGGTTAAACATTTTAACAACTGCAGTTTTCAGCTTAATATATTTATTGGTACCTTTTGTTTTCCTTAGCTTATCTCTCAAAACATATACTATATCAGCTTTCCAATGGAACATCTTTAACAAGTTTAACTGAACTAACATGTTAAAAATAAATATTGAAATCAGAAGATTTAATTCAGAGCTCACAAACTGACAGCCTGGGAGGTCCAATCCAGGTGGTAGCTTTTTTTATTTTCTTTTGCATTAATCATAACTGACCCAGGAGAGGCTGTCCCCTTTAAATAGAGAAATGTATAAATAAAATTACCCATTTTTCAGACTTCTGTTAACCTCTGGTCCAAGGGCCTGTATGTTTTCAGGACCTGGTTTAAAGCATCAGCAGTGCTTTAGAAGACTGCTGATTCAATACCATTGAGAATAGTTCTCATTTCATGTGTAGATGCAGAGTAAGTCTCATTATTATTATGGTTGGCTCTACTAATTTCATTAAAGATATACATCAACCGTATAAAAGGAACTAAATATGACATAATTTCATGCATGGTAGAATAAAGATATAAGTAAATATTTTAGAACACTGCAATGAAAACAATTAGTTCTGCCAAAGAAAACATGCAAAGCATTGCAATAGATATTAGCCTTTGAATTTTAAGGACACTTATGACTTCTTTTTAGGTTAGAGGCTAGAATATCTTGATAAGGGAGGTCACTTTAGATAAAGATATCATCATAAACAAAGGGACACAGAAAAGTACAAAGAGTATAGTCCGATGCCATTCAGATCTAAAACAGGCAATGGACGTAGACAGAGAACATTCTGAAAGTAAGAATAGGCAAGCTATGAAGCACTTGATCAATATTATTGAAGATTTTTAGTTAGGATAGTAACATGATCAAATGTACATTTTAATAAGATAATACTAACCTTGAAGCAGAGAATGATAAAGTTGGAGTCCTTGCGTTAAAGAACTGATTAGAGCGATACTGTTTAATAAAGAGGCATGGTAAGAAATACAACTTACATGTAATATACTTCTACTGTTGCTTACACTGCTACTATTATTACAAATACATAAATCTGGAACAAAGTTTTATAAAATTATGTGCAAGGAAATCTTACATTTTCTATTATAATCCATTCTGTTCTTTTTTATTTGTTAAAAGTTGCTAATCAATGACCCCTAATTTAATTAATGATCTACTAATGTAGCTAACTAATAGCTTCAAAATAATTAAGAAATGATTGCAATGATAGTTCAAAGAAATATGGTGGTGGCTAAACTAAGAAAATATAAATAGTTCAATGGACAGAAAATATATTCAGGAGAAATTTTCTGAGAGGAATTTTTAGGGCTCTGTAATAAATAAGATATGAAAGTTAAAAAATTTATGGATTGAGGCCTTTCAACAGAGTCAAAATGTGACTTTCTACTAAGAGCATAAGGGAGATCCACATAGAATAAATATGATGTAATGAATGAGAAGTTGCCTTGGCCTACCTTATGATATCAGAAAATAAAACATTCACTATTATTTTCTTATGACATGATACTTTTCTCAATGCTTGACTGGTATTAAAATGCCTAAATTTTCTGGTCATTACACCAACTGTCTTTCTGAGACCAAGTGTTGAATAAATCATATGCACTAAGTTAGAAATCATTTATCAACATTGGACTGTACTTTCAAAAACAGTAAAAAGAAAAAATATATTTGTAATTTATAATTACCCATGAACATGTCTTTAGTTTATTTTCTTAAACAATAAAATAAAATGTCACGGCAATGGTACTGTAACAAGTTTGATGATGTAATCACTAAAAGTTAGAAAACTCAGTTGTTTCCTACAGACACTGTAATGAACCCATGATACCTAGTTTATTAACAACATGAATTGCAAAGAGAGAAGTTATGATTTCTCTGCCTTGGCTTTCTGGCATGGGTGATTAAAGTATCAGCCATAATATTTCATGAATTCGGTTTGTTTACTTTTAATGCAGATATTAATTTTTAAGAAGATGAACCCATGCTAAAAAGTTCTTTCCTCTATAAAACAGTAGCAACTGTTCAAGCAACCACTGATCAATGGAGAAGTCCAGTTCTCTGATTTCGACAAGAGTGGATGAAAATGCGTTCTAAGAGTTCTTGCTTGGTTTCCTACCCTCTTGTGTTTAATATACCATTATGGATTTTTACCAAGACAATGAACAGGGAATTTCTCAACAGCTGCCAGAAAATTCTTTATTCAAAAAATTATTCAAAACTTTATTCAAAAAATTAAAATTATCCTACTTTTTCAATTACAAAAAAAGCATTTAGAGGGTATGTTTAATATTCATTCTATATGCAGTTTCAAGGAACATGAATTTATAATAATTCAAATAGATATTACTTTTGCATATATATGTATATGTTCATATTCACTGTTGTGGGGGGGAATACATGCAAGTCTTTAATTGTGATAAAGGGTGAAATGACCAAATCATATATAAATTACTTTGAAATTTATACAGTGTAGCAGTGAGTATTTAACAATGCTCATGATGTTTAGGAACTTTTACAAGTACGTTGTCAAACCCCAGATAGAGGACAGCAGTTAAAGCTCTTACCTTCTAATTGCTTAGTGCACACAATCGTGCGCTGACCACCAGGGGATGTAAGACTTTATTTTTAACTGAGAAAAATATATTTGTAAGTTATTATTCCTTCTGATGTGTTACTTTTCCCTTTTACTTCTTTTCATATTGCTTTTATTTCTTCATTCATTTCTTATTTTTTCTTGAAAAATAAGTGATGACTTGTAAGTAGTCACACCACTCAAAATTAAGTGGGCTCCAAGGAGAAGGATGACAAATGCTAAGTTTGAGTTTGACTAAAAATGTGGAATCACAGGTGTACAGCATAGTAGTTAGACATTTACATAATTTATGAAGTGATTCTCCCCACAGTAGTCTAGTACCTGGCATTATATGTGGTTATTACAGTATTATTAACCATATTCCCTGTGCTGTACTTTACATCCCCTTGACTATTTTGTTATGATCAATTTATACTTTGTCATTCCTTCATCTTTTTCACCCAGTTCCCCAAACCCCATTCTATCCAGCAACCTGCTTTTAATTACCTAGCCCTTCTTTCATCCCCCACTGATAGGAATCCCATAATCAACCTTCTCTTTTACTTCACATTCCTTTCCATGTCTATTTGCTTTGGAGATTTTTCAAAAGAGCACAACTTTTATAGATCCTTTCCTAGAAGTGACCTTCCATATGCTGAGATTGTCTTCTTCTCCCATCCTCATCCTCACCTTAGGGGAGTGAGGAAGGATGAAACCTCCACTTTAGCCAAACAGACCTTCCAATCAGACATGCGAATCAAAATCAATGAGATGATAAAAGCCATAACTGTATCACATTCACCTGCAACTAAATTTGTGGTCAAGTTCTCTAAATTTGTTCTGTGGTCTAGTTCTTCCTTTTCATTCACAGGGATTAACTGATATGCAATTTTTAAGAGATTAAAACCAGCTTCTACCACTTGCAAGCTGTGTAAAACTTGTACAATTTACCGCAATTCAGTTTCTTTATCAATGGGAAAATATATGATAGTGCCTGTCTCATGGGATTATTATGAGAGCTGCATATAATTTACATGCAAATAAAATAAAAAAGTTTCGACACATAATAAGTGCTTAATAAAACCTAGCTATTCTTCTTTTTAATATTATAATAAAAGACCTTCACTATCTTATATATGAACTTTCAAAGTTCTAATTGTAGAGCCTTATTCTCTTGCACACTTATATTTTTCTTATGTACACTGGCCATGTCTATAAGCTTCTAAAGTTTTTACATTGCCTTTGCAGTCAGATTTGCTCTGTCTAATACTCAAGGTATTTGCAATCAACCATTTAATCAACCATTCAAGCCCCAGTTAGTTTTGGGGGTGCCTAAATTCCAGACAAAATGGTTTATTCAATGTGCTATAAGTAAATCTTGTTTTATACTGTTGTCAGTTCTTCCTATTACATGCTCTTTAATTTGCTTGACTGTATTTCTTTTGCTTCTCACAATAGTTGTAAAAGGAAAGAGCATGTAATAAAGATGAGTATAAACTAATATTTACTACCAACTCTAAACAAGCAATCTTGAAAGGATATTCAGATATCCTGCTTCATTTTTTTCAATAACATTCCAATCAGTGTTAATAGCCCCAAAAAGTTGGATATCAGAGAGGTTAACTTGTCTAAGGTCACATATGTTGGAATATGAGCACCAATGCCCATATTGCTACTATTGAAAAAATGGCTAAAGTCAGAAACTAAGCTGAATACCTTTTATTTCTTAAATTATAAGCCAAAATTGTATATTGTTAGGTGAATATTTAACATTTTATTTGAATTAAGCACAATATACCCATTCTTTGGCATACCTTCTCTCTTCACCTTCCCCTCAAATAACTTATTAAATAACATCTGTGCAATTGTAGCAAATTTGCCCAATGACTCCTTTTTGGTTTTGGCTGAAGTGTGGGAATGACATAGTCTAAAAGATTTCTCGGTATTTAGATCTTTGTCTTTTAGAATGAGTTTGATTTTTTTCATTCTGTGATTTCCCTAGAAATAACATGACACTGTTCTTCTCAGCCTTGCCAGTAATGTAAACAAATCTGGATTTGTGAAAAATTTCCTTTTGTTTAATCAGTTTTTCATGATACGTGTCATTAGTATTTATTTCTATGAAATTTAAGATTTTTTTATTACATTATCAGCAAGCATAAAATATGATGTGTGTATTTTGTGCCCATCCACTATACTGAAAATCTAAATCTTCAATATGATGTTTTACCACTATTTCTTACACTGTGTTTACTATATGATATATAGTCAGTTTATATGATATATCATATATTAATCAACTGTTAGTTCTATGCCTCATATTTAAAAAAGTCTCATTAATTAAATAGTTAATCCTTTTACTGGCATTTTGAAAATCTCCCTCAAGAGATCTGAGGTGTTAATATTATTTTCATATTTAATGTACTTAAAACCTTTTGTTTAATAACTGCTCAGATTTTGGGTAAGTTCATGGCTGAGGGGCCTTATATAACATGCTTAAGTCCTGGGAGTCTGTAACCAAAATCTAAAACTCCTTCTCTTACAGGAAAGTTGGGGTGAAGAATGAATATAGAGACATTGCCTCCAATTCTGGAAAAAAAATTACATGTGTAAATAGTGTCAATTAAATCTTCTGTCCTGGAATCATTCTAAAGTAGCCATGCTTTTCTTTTATATGCACTATGTCCTTGGTCATGTTTCTTAACTACTTTGACCTTAGTTCCTCATCTCTTACGGTGGGGGGAGATACTACTCCTCACCTCAAAGTATCACAATAATTATTGGTTTCATATCCATTTGAGGCCTACTACCTACCCTCACCTCAAGAAAGTCAGAGAAACTGATATATTTCATGTTTCAGCTTCCCCTAGCAATTCTGAGAGGGTGACCACAAAACCTAAAACACTCAGGTATCAGAGATTCTTTGTTCTCTTGGTTCTTCAAGCTCAAAAGCAGGATAGGTATAAATAGGAACCATGAGCTTCCTCTGGAAGCAGAAAAGAGAAGAGGCTCTCTTCCTTTTCCAGCTGGTTGAAAAATGTGGTTCCATTGGTAACGATGATTTGGGCTGAGGGATTTCAGAGCTAGTACAGAAAAATACACATTGGGATTGGTCAAGAAGAAAAAGGATACTAATTATGTGTTTAGAACTTATCTGGACATTAATGGTAATAAAAAATAGTTTAGTCTGTAATCCACTTAATATTGTTTTCTTCTCACTTAATCTATGTTATGTGTGTAAAGAATTAACTATCTTCTATTGCAACACACACTGTTTTACCTCAGTATCATGGATGACTAGTCCTGTGCCTACCACAAATATTTAATTTGCATCATGGGAGGAATAAACACATGGCTAAGTGAGAAGTATCTTATTGATATTACTAATAATAACTGTCAAGATTATATTTTGGCCAGATTGTATCATTGTAAAATAGCATAAATAGTAAGATAGTCAGAAGAAGGAGTTTTCTGCATGCAGTGTAATATTTGTACAACGAACTCTCAAGACAAAGCAGTTGAGTTATTGAAAGAGGGATTTCCTTGTTGCTTAAACTGTTGAGCTGTAACTTAAGGGAAATGCATAGAATATCAACAAATCTAAGAGATATGTCTTCCCAAAGGAATTCTGTGATCTTGAGGTATTATACATGAAATAAGCTTGTCTTTCCTTAAAAATTTAAATGAATTAATATTAAAATGAATTTTAAAAATTATATAGCCTTGAAGAACAAAAATACCTTCAATTTTGCATAAAAGGAATGTTGAAAGACAATCATGTGTAGTGTGAGATCACGGAAGAAGTTATAGAGGTCTAGAGAGCAAGAAGTTTTAGTTGCATTTCTGCAAATTTTTCATCAATGATGGAAAATGAACACAAACAACTTGAAAAATTGGGCAGAAGTTTGACCAACATACCTCATTCTTTGTATATGTTTTTAGAATTTTAATATGTCAAAAATAGCTGGACAATACAAAGAATTTAATTTGGCTAAAGAAATAGAGTTTAGGTGTATTAAATATTCTTATGCACTCCGTAAGTTTGACTCATAAAATTCATCATTTAAAAATTGGCCACTCTTTAATTTTATGAGATTTAGAATAACATGTCAAATAACATGTTATTTTATAAATGCTTGCTACACATTCTGGCTACTTTTGAATATTATAATCCCAAAGAAGACTTAAAGAAAGGAAGATTAAAAATGTGTGATTGCAAATCTATTCATGATCTTGCTCAATCAGCTGTATTTCTACTACTATCGCTATGAAGTTTACAAGTCTACTGAATCGCTGGAGTGCAACACAGCTGCTCCGTTATTTTGGCTTCTTAATGCTTGCCCTGATTATGTGGCAGTCAGCTAATTATATGACTAAATATCTGACTCAGCCACAGAGTAGTTAATTTACTGGCAACATGTGGATATGATGTTAATCTTTCCTTCCAATGAAAAATTAGAGAGCCACTACAAGGAAAATGAACAACCAGACTCCTGGAGCCAGCATAGGTTACATTTTACAATGTGTCCTTCTGTCATGCTATTTTCAGTACCACTATCTCTGTCTCTCACAAAGCCTGGTTGGAGTATGTTTAGCTCATAAATATTTTACAATAAAGCTCATATGGACTAATTACTCTTTGATCTCCTGGTTTCTTTTGGTTAGAACCACAGCCATTTAGCATTCTCTGATTGCATCAAATATGTTGGTTTGTCTTCTGGGTCATCCCTATTCTCCAGAAATATTCTTATTCTGTTAATTTCCTTTTGCTTCCAAGGTGGAAAATATTTTATTACCCAAATTTATTGATGAAAATCTCTTTAGCACTTAAGGACACATGGCCAGACAATAATGTTTTAGAAACATGCTGAGTCAATCCTAAAAGAGCGGGTGTTGGTAAACATTGAGGTGGGGGAGCTTTTAAATATGTTATAAGAAAAAGTAATGAAAGTATAAAGTAATTAATCATTTTGTTTCCTGAAACATTCAGTGGAATGTTATTTTCGTCGTCTTTAACTGGATTGGCTTGGATTATTTTTATAAGTATGGAGAAAATGAAGTGCAGATATTGTTTTTTCTACAGTTGAGATCCTCTGAAAAGAATTGCTGAGGAATTGTTATAGCAGAACAATACGTCTGAAGCCAGCCCCCCTGATGAGGGCATGTTAACTGCAACGTTAACAAGTGTTGTCTATTTTTTACGTAAAGAAGAAGAGTCTATAATAAAGAAGTCCAGAAGACATGCTCCCACAGTATCTAAATTCATCTTATTATCAGCTTGATTAGAATATTAAACTATTTTTAAAGCTGGTGTGGAGTGCATGTTAGAACTTTGAAAATTATCATGTCCTCAGTCTTTGAGTTCCACTGCTAAGATGTTCATTCTGGTTTCTGTTCACATGCAGCTAGCTGTTCTTTTCCAGGGCAGTCCCATTCATAAATATTCTGACTGTGATGGGAATGAATAATATCTAATCTCAAATAATGCGTGGATCATGGATAGAGACAAAAAAATTCTGTCATACAATATAGTGGGTGTCATTAAATACATATAACTTGAAACGAGTATTTATTTCTAAATAATATGATGTTAATTTTTGTTTTCTCTTAGTAACTCATCGTAGACATTGCTTAATTGTGTGAGATGAAAGATATCTGTGTGGTAGTTAAATATTTTCAGAGATCTAAGAAGTAATAGGATGCATTAATTAAAAGAGATAAGGAAGGATATACAAGCCAATATTTTTAATAGCAGAGCACACACTTTACTTTTTAATTAAATTTAACTTATATAAGAACTTAATTAACGTGGCAAAATGCACAAGGAAGGAAAATGTGAGAAACTTATAATGCAGTCAAACCTGCAAAATGCAAAAAAAGGAAATTGGTTTATTTTCTCTCCCACTGAAAGACTTTTATAAGGATAGAAAAAGCAAAGAAATTTTCTCTGTGTGAGTGTGTGTATATATGTATGTGTTTTCATGATGGTATAGATTGAATAAATTCAAATAATTTTTTTTCAAAATTAGCAAATTTTCACTAATCAATTAATAAAAATTTGCCTTTTTTTGGCAAGTTAAAATATTTTCAAATATAAGACTACTTTTTAAGTATCCAAAGATTAATGTGACAGATTCAAAAAGCATCACAAATTGGTCAAAGACAAAATTCAAGATGCTCTCCAAAGCGTTCTTCTAATACGAGCATGAAATCAGATTACAAGGGTAAAATCCAGCCCGGGCACTTTGAGAGGTCCTGGAGCTTCAGTGGTGAGAACAGGACAACCAGAGAGGTCATGTGGTCTGCTAGCAGGAAAAACAAGTATTTTGAGGATGTCCTCAAAAGGAATGGAAAGATATTTAACCTATAGTAAAGGCTTTTCTGCATTATTTAACATCTCAAAAAAGAATACAAAGTGTGATAACTCCATTTTCTGAATTTTATTTCCCATTTAGGCCTCTAGAAGGTAATTGCAAATATGGCTATGGAAAATATTATAAGGAATTATAGTTTTCCCTTAACTTCAGGAGACAGAATAGCTATTGACATACGTTTATAAAGTTGTTGAAATGACTTAAGTGGTGTGGACTGGAATATCAAGTCTCATGTGTTTAACTTACTTATAGAAAGAACAGCATGCATTTTAGATTTCCTACTTCATGACAACAGCCAAATTTACCATCATAAATTTACCAGTTAGGAGTATTCTTAGACAATAGGTTAAATAAACATAAATGACAATTTGATCTCTATACCAGAAATGTACACCTTTATTGAAGACAATATTGCTGAATGTGTGGTGACTTACTAAAAATGTAATTTTACCAGATTATCTGTTTTTTTTTTCCACCTGGTTAAAAAAATATGCCTGTTCTTCATTCTCTTCATGCACACCTTTTTAGGAGTGAATGTTTCATATTTATTTTTCATTTGTCAATTAATTTTTTCCTCTTCAGGTGTAATCTAGCCCCTGTGGTGGAGTTTGCTGCAGATGTGGGAACTAAATCAGATTTTATTACCATGAATCCATCAGTTGTACAAAGAGCATTTGGAGGCTTTCGGAATGAGAGTGACAGAGAAAAATTTGTGCATAGACTTTCCATGCTGAATGACAGTGTCCTTTGGATCCCTGCTTTCATGGTCAAAGGAGGCGAGAAGCACGTGGAGTGGGTTAATGCATTAATCCTTAAGAATAAACTGAAAGTGCGAACAGCCTATCCATCATTGAGACTTATTCATGCTGTCAGAGGGTAAGTGTCTGGAAAGGACCAGTCTGTCCTTGGCACAATGGAACACATAACTAAACATTTGCCCTAGACAGGAAGGAGCCTCCATAAAATCTCTCAATGGATATATGTTTTCATTATTTTATAGTGGTATTCACCAACTTGAATTTCGTTTATGTGTTATATAGTATTTTACCTCATTCTCTTTCTTGAAAAAGCAAATATTTGAACTTGGCACTTATTTATGTCTGTCATTAACAAACTACTGTTTTTTATATTTTCTCTGTTAAATAATAAGAAGAATTCAGAGTAAAACTGATGAATTTGGGGTAAGAGAACTACCAACAGAAGTGCTAAATGGCTAGTGGGTAATGTTATGGACGCATAAATGTTAAATGTATTTAAGGAGCAATTAAAATCCATCTGTAGTTAAGAGGCCTACTAGTAATAGAGAAGGCTGGCTGAGATACTATTCCTTATTGCTTCCCCACAAAAGTTACAGACACTTTTTATGAGTTAAGTCAACATTTTCCTTTTATTAACTCAAGCTCAGAAGAAAAGACTAATAAATAGATTCTTTTTTAAAAGTGCCAAATGATCAAAAAGTCAAATTCAGTCATATATGTGTGTGCAAAATACGTGACACAAAGATAAGCAAGCAATAAGTATATTTTTGAAAATCTACTAAGTGTCAGATGCTATGTGTACAAAAATGAGGAAGAACTGATCACTGCTGAAAAGGAATGTATAGGGTTTATGGTGGAAACAGAGGCGAGCACAAGCAGCTAGGGCATAAACAAATGATAAGGGAATCTACTGTCGAGGAAAGGAGGGACAGAGGGGTAAGAGAGAGGGAAAGGGAAGGAAACAGAAGGAAATGTTATTGCATCATTTGAGCAAACTGAGGCAGGAAACGATTAAGTACACAATAAAGCTGTGGAATTAGGGAGTTCATGTGGAGCATTGTAATATAAAAATGGAAAAATTGCTTGTGATCTGGTTGGGAAGAGAATTCATTTTATTCTGCATTAAGCACAGTTAGCTGTGTGAATTTAGGAGAGTAAGTCATGTAACTGCAGACTCTGCATTGGCAAGATGAGGTGCTAGTGGAAAGAAGACCAATTAGGCTTTTGACTAATTTATTCATAAGATGATAAGGATGTAGGGCAGAATCAGTGGACATGGAAAGGAAGGGCAGGTTCAAGGCACCAATTAAATACAGTGGCTAAAAATCCTGAAAGAAAAAGGTTTCCAAGCCCAGAGTTAAAAATATTTTGCTTCATATATTGTAATTGAGACTGGGCTAAAGTGTTTCTATTTTGTTTTGTTGAAACACTTTCAAGGATTTACTGTTTCCTTGTTTAAGCCTTCTGATTGGGTTATTCTGCACAAAATTAAATAGAATTTTTTATAATTACATCATGATTATTCAGTGTTCATTCTATTGATGTTTGGCACAAAGTTTCAACAAAGTAGGATAAAATATGTGCTTTGGAAAATAAGTATTTTTTAAGTTACAAAGATTCCTGGTAATTTCAATTTGACTGGAAAAAATAATGTGTTCTTAATAGAGAGTAACTATACAATGTTATAATTGTGCTAAGATCACTTCCTATTTTTTGAGATATTAATGTTGAGTATCAGTTGATTCTTAGAAAAACAAAGATAGCACTCTGTCCTATCTTACAAATGCCCATGCTGTGACACATACATACATATACACGATACACTCCAGTGATAGCTTATTAAAATTCAAAATTGTACTAAGATTCAGTTTGTTACAACTGACGAATCTACACTGTCATATTATGACCCAAAGTCCAAAGTTTAAATTACAGTTCATTCTTTGTTTGTACATTCTATGGGCTTTGACAGACATATAATGACATGTATCCACCATTCTCGTACCATACAGAGTAGTTAAACTGCCCTAAAAATCCTCTGTGCTTAACCTATTTATTCTTTCTTCCCCATTAACTAACGCATGACAAGCACTGATCTATTTACTGTCACAATAGTTTTGCCCTCTCTAGAATGGCATATAGTTGGAATCATACAACATTGAGCTTTTCACATTGGCTTTGTTTACTTAGTAATATGCTTTAAAAATTCCTCCATGTCTTTTTATATCTTGGTAGGTCATTTTTTAGTGCTGAATAATAGTCCATCATCTGGATGTACCAGTTTATTTATTCAATCACCTATTGATTCCAAGTTTTGGAAATTATGAATGAAGCTGCTATTAAATTTGTGTGCAGGTTTCGGGTAGACCTAGTTTTCAGCTCATTTGGGTAAATGCTAAGGAGTATAATTGCTGGAACTTATAATAAGAGTTTGTATGTTTTGTAAGAAATTTCCAAGCTGTCCTCCAAAGCGCCTGTACCGTTGTACATTCTCACCAGTGATGAATGTAAATTCTTCTATTTCCACATCCTCACCAGTGTTTTGTGTTTTCAGTGTTCTAGGTTTTGGCCATTCTAATAAGCATGTAGTGATGTTTTATATTTATTTTAATTTGCATTTCTCTGATGACATATGACATGGGGTGTCTTTTAAGGTACTTATTCACCATCTGTATCTTCTCTTAGTGAAGTGTTTTTTAAGGTGTTTGGCCCATTTTTTAGTCAGGTTGTTAGTTTTTGTTGAGTTTTAAGAGTTCTTATATGTTTTAGATAACTGTTCTTTATCACATGTATATTCAAAAATATTTTTTCCAAGTCCGTGGCTTATCTTTTCATTTTCTTGATGTTGTATTTTGCAGAGCATAAGTTTTTATTTTTAATGAAGTCCAGATTGTCAGTTATTTCTTTTATAGATTACTCCTTTGGTGTTATATCTAAAATGTCATCACCAAACCCAAAGTTATATAGATTATTTTCTGTGTTTTCTTTTAAGAGTTTTATACTTTTGCATTTTACATTTACATCTCTGGTCTATTTTGAGTTGTGTGTGTGTGTGTGTGTGTGTGTGTGTGTGTGTGTGTGAAGGGTATAAGATCTATGTTTAGGTTCATTTTTTGAATGTGGATATCTGGTAGTATCAGCACTATTTATTGAACTATCTTTTCTTCATTGTATTATGTTTGCTTCTTTATAAAACGTTAGCTGACTATATTTATGTGAGTCTGTTTCTGGGCTCCTTATGTGTTCTGTTGATCTATTTGTCTATTCTTCACCAACACCATACTGCCCTGATTACTGTAGCTTTATGGTAATTCTTGAACTCTGGGAGTGTCAGTCTGCTGACTTTGTTCTTCTCCATCAGTATTATCTTGACTATTCTGGGTCTTTTTCCTTTTTATATAATCTTTGAAATTAGTACTTTTGTTCTCTACTTTTGATTCTGGTTTATATATCTCTATTAGCTACCAATAGCAAGACAAAAAATAAGAGGCATGGTTAAAACAGGGCATTTTCGGATCATTAGAATCCAGAAAGAACTACATATATTAAATATAGAAAGTACACAGCCTTTAAATTACTTCATAGTACTCTCCTTTTATGTTTTATCTTATCCATTTTTCTTCTATAATCATTAAATATAAACTACTTCATTAATTCCTAAATATTCTGTTTCAAAGAGCAACAAGACAAAACTTCCGACCACCAGTGATGTTAATGGTATAGCTTTCTTTTGATTACTATGCTTTAGGTGTTTTTGATAAGACTTATTTTGCATTTGCCAGAAAGAATTTATCTTGCTACTTTCTTGTTCATGTTTCCATATCTTCCCCCTGAAATGTCAAGTGATTAAGTTCTAAACTGTGGCCCAGGATATAAAAAGTAGTTGTAGAGATGCCTTTCCACCTTTGAAATACTTTGGAAATTTGTACACATAGTATATTTGAAAGGGAATTTTGTCTGAGGAATTAATGAAATTAATACATTAATGTATGCGGTATAGATTTCTAACGTAGTGTTTGTACCCTACACGGCTACTAAAATTCTGAAAGAAAATAAGGAGATGTGAATGCTGATTAAACAAGATTCTCATGATACTAAAACAAGAGCAGTTTCCAAAGATCTTGAAGTACTCGTTTTACATCTCTTTGAAACCTGTGGTTAATACACAATTCAGGGAAATACTTTAGAGAGTTTCATATCCTCTATTGATTACTGAAGTTTGTTGTCTCTTATGAAAGGTTTAGAGCACCCAATACATGCATTTTAGGGTGCACATAATCACAATGTTAAAATGTGAAGGCCTTCCCAAGTACTGCGATTACAAGCAAAAAGTATAAATGATATGGAAAGCAAAAGGTTCTTGAACACAATGAGAATCATTTAGATAGTTTTCACATTGTTAAATTACATTATGTAAACTTTTCTGGAAATTTTGATGGCTTACTAACTTTAAACATCATTCGTTTGTAGAGTTTTTTAAAGCTCATAAAATATAATTATAAATCACAAAACTCAAAGAGATTTTTAGATTATTTTAATGTATGGTCATACTTCCCAAGCCATATTAAGTGAAACAGTAGGGGAAGAAATATAGCTAGATTCCAATTTTAAAACAGTCTTACAAAATAATGAAAGGGTTATCTAATAGGGACAAATAAAAGCTGTAATTACACATTTAGGAGAATACATAAATATATTAAACTAATTTGAGATTGCAAGCTTTTCACTGGTATTCTTCAGAAGCCACACAGGTCTATATATTTTTATTGCTATTTTGTAATTTTTCTTTTGAGAACTGGAACAATTTTCATAAGACTTTAAGACCAAAGAGGGGATTTTTGAAACTATAAAATGATTTGTTGAAATTTGTAAAATGTGACTAGATATAAAAATCAAGGTTTTTTTCTTTATATATTTATAATAAAATTATCAATGTGCAACCTAAAAACTTCCAAAAAAATTAACCCAATGACATAATTTAATATACAATTTAAAAATAATATTTAGGACATATAAAATATATTTTTATAAAATAATTTTAGGCAAAAACATCTTATTTCTATAATTACTATAATATGATTCATCAACAGCTAAATTCTAATTTTTTGAGTGAGATGGTTATACGTAATTTTTTTATTTTTCTATATGTTGGAAAAAAATGAACAGTGTAAAAAAATAGATTCACTACCAACTACCATAGATGATTTCTTAAGATTTTTCCCAGGACAGATAGATAAATGAGCATATTTTAAAATTACATTTTATGAAACTAAACATATATAGTTAGTTCTAGATTAGACTCAGATGTACTCTTGTACCTTTATTTTGAAGTTGGTATTTTAGGGAGTTTGCCCTTATAGTTATAGTTATCATCTCCATTCTTCTATTCCTTATTATAATGCTCATGTCTATTCAGATATTTGTATTTAAGAGCTTAATTGGTATAAACATATTTGTTTATAATCAATTCTTGAAAAAATATCCAAAGTTTATATTCAAATCCTTTGCCCCTTGGCAATTATTATTAACTATTTCTAAAATATTTAAATAAAAACCAAAATAAATATTAATTATTTTAGAATGTATATGATCTAATAGTTTTATTATTTCAATTCTACTTGTAACAAAAATTATGTATTCTCTTTTGTCACCACATACTAATTTTTAATTTGTTTTAATATTAATATTAATATAACAGTGACTTTACTCATTCATTTGATAAGCTGATACTTTGTATTAAGATAAACACTTGTATTAAAGATTTATTGGCAATTTCTGAGATTGATAAAAAGTACAGATGTTCTGTGGTGTTACTTTCATAGTTAACAATTCTAAAGTCATCCAACAATTTTATAAACAAACATCTTCACCAAAATAAGTTTTAACAAAAATGTAAATTCAGTTCATATAGATTTAAAAAATTTATATATGAGTCCTACTTATGACTTTTGTTCTTTATCTTTTAGCAGAGAATAAAATAGGTGATTTCATTTCTTTGGAATTAAAATTTTTTAATTTGAAGTGCTTGATATACCACTCATGATCCATACCAGTGTTTCTCAAATTTGCAAAGTCTGAGGAAATGTTTCTATTCTCTTTAAAATGCATTTTTACATTGATCCCAAGTGAGTATACTTGCTTAGAAATTTTTCAATAATTATTTTGGAGTTTAATTTCTAAGGAAGATCAAAAAAAACCCTCTCCTATTTTGACTATAGACAAGAGTATTTACCTCCTTAAGTATAAGATTTGTATCTTTAAAATGTAGATATTGACATAAATAGTCATATAGATTTTTTTGAGCTTTGAGTTTTAATGATTCTGTACTTGTTCTTACTAAAGTGAATATTCAAATCACCACAGTAAACTTTTGTACTTAATTTTCATGAACATTCTCAGGAATGTCTTCTCAATAACCTAAAGAAAGCTTATGTAACTTTTGATCATTGGGATAGTGAAGGTAATTTACTAAAATATTCTTGCTTTAAAGTCATTTCTCTTTGAATCAATATTCTTCATTTTCTTCATGACTATAATTTAACTAACCCACCTTATATAAATGTTTCCTGTTGATAGTAAAAGATACACATACACATGCATATCTACATCCAAATATATATAGGCATATGTGTATGTATGTATATATATAGGTAGATATAAAAAATATAGACATATATGTTTATTATGAGGCCATTTAGTCTATTGAATTTATTCTTTCTTTGGATTTCTGCAATTATTAAGTTTTTTAAAAAGCAGCTCTGTTTATAAATGCATATTATGAAAAAATTATATCTGGAGTGGTATATGTTGCATAGATGAAAAATAAAATGATATACATATATGCTATATATACACACTCAACATATAACAATATTTAATATACTATTTACATACACTCACAAATATAATGCACTATTATATAGAATTATATAGTGTATTACATAATATAATAATAATGTATATATGTATGTATGTGTATACACACACACACACACACACACACACACACACACACACACACACACCTATTCCTGGCAGTTGCTTTGCTAGACCTTTTGTGTCAAACACAGTATCAATAATCAATCAACTTATAATTATGATACATTGTGGATTCATATTCAACTCATTGTCACTTGGGATTTTCAAAAGTTGGTTTTGCCATGCTTAATATACAGCAAAAGTCTTCTACTTTATATTTATGTTATTGGCATTTCTTGTGCTGTCTTGCATTCATTTCTAGTAATTTCATCTTACATTGGGAGGATAACTATTCTCTTACACTATTACTATGAGTGACTAAATAACTTTTGAATTATTTTCTCTTATTCAAAATATAAGATAATATTCTAATTAATCTTTGTATTTCATGAACAGTATACTTATTTCTTCATTTTTGTCATTAAATAAAATTAAGTTAAACAATGAAATATTACTTAATATATCCTCCTTAATTTCCCAGGGTTTTGCTGGGTCACTCATGTTTTCTTGTGGCATGCAGCCCATAAACTATTTAATTCACAATTTAATGATTAAGATTATAATCCCTACCTTGTGTAATTAAATATAGAAAGGAATAACAAACCTTACAGAAATCAAATCAAGTGACATCTCTAGCTTGCCTCTTATCTATGTAGCTGTCACTCTGCTGTAAAATATTTCATTGGTCAAGTATGTCTTTCTATTAAAAGAAACACACAGTGGCTTTGTTATAATGTATTTTTACGTGGCTCTTAACAAATAAACAGATTTTATTTTCACATATCTTCCAGCATCAACTTTTTTTTCCAGTTTTAAGATTAACACAAAAATACTATTTATCAGACTTTAGTCACTATACTCATCTTTCAGATGTAAAAATTTGTCCATTTTTAAATGAGTATAAAGATAAATGGCTGTGCAAAATTAGGGTCATTTGCTGCAGGCTAAATTTATGTGAATGGCTGATGCTTGCAGTAGAATTTGAATCAAACTATGGTTCCAATAGAATCCCTAGTAAAAGTGTAGGCTGAATTAGACCATTAGTAGACTTCTGGAAATTTGAGTTTCTCACTGTTATTTAAATGAATTGTTTTAGAATATTGAATCAACTCAGAGTCACTAAGGAAAAGCAGTTTTAAAAAACAACTGAAAATGGGCACATGCACTCCAAATGCTTTCTGAAAAAATGCCTTATTTGTTTTAAATGTAGTCTTATGCCAAAAACATTTCATATGGTTTCTATTTTGACCAATGAACAACACAGCTGTAATATTTCTTTGTATCCTTCTTTAATATTTTTTGAGTAGTGAGATACTACATAAAGGTATTTTAAACCTCATGAGATTTTTATGATGGTGTTATTTCTTTGCTTACTGGGAACTCTAATACCCACCCTTCTAGCATTGCAGCATTTCTTGATATTTATTCTGTTTTCCCTTATTCACAATATTATTTCCTACCAGCTCCCATCATTCATATTTCCTTCTGGAATATGAAAAATGTAAATAGGTTATATCTGAAAAGGTGAAAATATCTCACCTTTTAAGATTGGTCATATGTTGTTTTTATTTTAATAAATATTTACTTAGGTTTGCAAAAACCAAACAAACACATAAGTTGTATCTGAGAAGTCATTCACAGCTAAAAGATTCAAACAGAAAGCTGTGGGAAACAGCTGCCAGGGTACCCTTCGTTAACATGCTTTTCAATTCTGATTCTTTCTCCTTGAGACTAAAAGACTGCAAAGTATCTAGAATGTCTTTTGAGAAATGGGGAAACCTTCATGTCAGTGACATTGACACATCCTGATTTTTCTCTTTGATATGCATTGTTCTCTCTTCTCCACCTGGATAATTTCTACTCCTTCTTCAAGTCTCAATTAAAGGTAAGATCTAGTTGGACACAAATCTTCACTCTTATCTCTTTGGGATTGATCTGGATGTCTTTTCTCTGTATTCTCTTCTTAAGGGTTGTATATCTCTAATAGAACTGACTTCAGAATGTATGATTATTGTTCATTTTGTTCTCTGTTTATATTTTAAGTTTCATGAGGGCAAAGTTTGATGTATTCATCGCTTATATACCCAAGAAGCACAAAAGCCCCATGTTCATTATAGTGAGAGCTGGGGCAAAGGTATAAAGCGGTGGAGAATGGTGTCATGTTGAAGTTTGGTTCAGGGTTACTTATTTAGAACAATCAAAGAAGCAGGGAAGCAAGTAGAATGGAAGAAAGAATTTTTTAAAATCAATCTGGGTATAACTGGAAATTACATTCACCCTTTAGTTTATTTTGAAACAGTGGGAAACCAAGCAAATAATGATGGTTTGAATCTCAAATAATGAGGCTAGAACCTGGATAGCTTGTCTATCCAGGTTAGCAGTTTATTAACTAATCAACTGGTATATGTTAAGAACCAACTTATGCCCAGTATCCACAAAATCATAAAACCAACACTTAACTAAATTTTACCTAATGTGTTATTAGAATGAAAATATAAGATTAACGTCTGATTAAAAAGTAAACGGATCACAGTAATGAAGTGTGACACATGTACACATTCAAACTGAACATTTGCAAATTTATCCTGGCTATTTGAGAAAGTTGCCATAGTTCCATAATTTAGTGATTTAGTGTTATCTCTTGAATATTGTCATGAGAATTAGCTTTCAAAATCTCTTTGTATATGTGTACAGGGGGATCTACTAATTAAAAAAAATAATTTATTATGGTGCTTTCAGGAAGAAAAATGGTAATTTTAAACACTGTACACAGGGAAATAAATTATTCTTCATCATTTTTTTTAATTCTGAGACCGAAATTTAGTATATAGAAATAAAGGTTTATATTAGTATATTTAAGAGCTACAGGAAAACTTCATAAATTTATTTTATATGTTATATTCATTACATGCTTTTGCTTGTGTTATCACTTTTCTACTTTCAAGACCCAATCTTGTACTGAGTGGTAGTATGTACATTAATAACCTGAGAAATTCCCTTGTTTCTCTGACCTTTCAGGAAAAAAGAGGAACACTAATCAATATGCAAAATATGTATTGAATTAATCTGCAAAAAGCTATATTCTAATTTAAGCTCAAGTGACTGAACAATTACTACATTGAGAGATTTCTTATATAGATTAAAATAATTGTGAACTTAAAAAATGAATAAGTAATAATGGTTTTTTAAAGAAATGAGTATGAGTGGATACTGAGTTTGCTGAAGGAGATTATTAAAAAAATATCACATAAATCTTTAGAAGTTTACAGTTTCTTATCTCCTTAAGATTATTTAACTCTGGTTTACCTTAAAGGCAATAGTTTAAATTTCCTTATGATTGATCATAGTCAATATACTAACTCGAGCTTCTAATGTGGTCACTCAGATGATCACAGCCTTAGGCTACAACTTCCAAATTATGGCTTTAGATATTGGAAATGTCACGTCAGTAATATATTAGAATAAAGTAAATGATTTAGGGCTTGCCCACTAGAATTTTCATATAGGAAACAAATCTGTTCCATATTTCAAAACCCGATATGCTAGCACACCCTGATTCCTGTTGCCAAGAGATTAAAAAAAGAGCTATCTCTTTTTCCTTTTCTCTCTACTAGACAGCCTTACCCCCCAAATCATTTGAATATCTGGATGAATAACTAAGCATATTGTACTAGAATAAAGACTTTGACTATTACATATTTTTAAAGTCTCTTTAACAATTTCTTTTGTTTATATAAAAAAGAAGAATAGGGAAGCACATTTGGACCCCAGGGTCAGGCTGGAGGCTCTGTGTCCTACAGGTTCCTGTTGGAGCCATATAGCTGGGATTGACTTCTCAGAATTAAGACATTTATATTTTCACATTCTATGGATGAAATTAGTCAAAAAGAATATTCACAGAGACAAGAGAAGAATCAAAGTTATAGAGTCCTAGTGAAAATCAATAGTTGGTGGTAGGGAGGAAAAACTACAGTACGGCTGTCTGAGTCTGATACCTCTGCTAGCCGCCCTCATCAAGGTGCAGCACAAACAGCCAGGGCCCTTCTCTGTTCCCCACTGACATGCTGACTGGTATTCCTTTTTATGTATTGATAAGTGAGTTTGCTCCCTCTTTTAAGTTAGGACATTTGTGGGTCAGTGTGGTTTTCTGAAGACTATACTTGTTAAACAAGTATAGTAACAATATATGTTTATTGGTATATGTGGGGAGCATTATTCAATAGTTTATTCTGAGAACCAATCAGGTCACATATAAGTTTCAAATTCTTACCTTCATTTTTTTTCAGTTCGGTGTTCATTCTCACAATCATTTCTTCTAAATAGTATTATGCAGGACCTGTCACGTCAGGGCCTAAGGGAAAGTAAAATCCAAAGCATTTTTTTAAGTTCTTAAGAAAGGATAGTTTTTATCATACCATAAGAACTTTAGCCTCCTTATACACCATTGTCACTACTTGGTGATAAATTGGAGTTCTGCTATATGGTAGAATGTTTTGTTATGTGCCATGAAGGATTCCTTATCCCTCAAAGGACCTTACTGCTATAGAATTTGAACAGATTTTAGTCTCAATGAGAAATGACCCACTAACATTCAGAAGAGAGATAATAAAATAACTTAAATAAACAGTAAGATAGCTGATTCTTACTTAATGGTAGATATATTTTGAGAATTAAAGGAGAGTAGGCCTGATATATAGACTTTAGGGACTGAGAAGTAAGTAAGAAGTGAAAAAGATGTGGGAACAGCAGTACTGCTGATTTTTGATATCACATTTCTCTTACCCTGTGCATCTTTATCAAACTGAATCATAAAATTAGTCACTGCATTTAAGTTCAGTACCAAAAAATGGTGGGTGACAAGTCAGTGCTCTATATTAGGTAAATGCCTACTGCTTTTACATGGGTTTTCAATACAAAACCTCATTACCGCAGCAGTGGTATTAATTAGCTATAATTCTTGATTAAATTTTCCTAAAGAGAATATCAGTTCAATGCTAGCATATTAATAACTCAGTTTTAATTATTCAATTCTACCCTGTTCCACTTTCATCTTCCACTTCCATCATCCAATGACCATGTTGGTGGTCAAATAATATGTGTTGCAAAGAGATTGGGCTGCTATCTTATTATTGATTTCTTACCAAGAATGAACTGGTTTTGTTTTAGGCAGTATACATTTTCATTGTCAACACCCAATTGTTTTCACAATGAAAAAGTGTGGCTCATAGTATTTGACTCATTCTCTAATTTCTCATTTAAAGCATACTCTTGAAGAAAATATTGCCCTTTGATGACTCTCTAGAGTTGGAAAAATCAGTGAAAGAATCCATTTCTCCTTCTGTAAAAAAGTAAACAAAATGATAGTTTAATACAGTCATTAGGAAATCTTAGGTACTTAGCTTGTATGGATTTCATTGAATACATTATATGGATTGAGTTTCCTTGGCCTTTATAACAATTTCAAGGAAATTTGCCAAAATTAATAAAGCTGTAGCATCAAGCAACTGAGTTCAGAGTTACAGCTTCCATGTTTTAGCCATCCAACGATACTTATGTCAGTTATAAACTTAGACAAAATTAAATAGCTAAGACAATCATATGACATCTGGATATTCTTACATAATCTAAAATAGAAGGAATTCTATATTACATTATTAATATTTTTGATAATTTAGTCTAATAAGAACTAAATTCTTTTTTTTCTTGTTCCAGGGAATCTTACTTAAAGTATTACTTGCATCTAAAGTTATGATTTTGTATTTTATTCTATTGTTGATCTTACTCCTCTCAGTAGAATTCTGTAAACTTCCTGCAGAAGTTATTTTATAGACATAAGAAATTTTTACAAGATGACAAGCCGATCTTACATTAAAATATCTGTTTCTCAGTAGTGCTTGAGAAAATTGCAGTCATTATAAATGTTTGACAGTACCTATTTTGAAATAATAAAAATTGAGCAAGCCTTGTTCAGTTGGAATGTGGGCACTTTTCCAAAACTCTCATCTTTGTTTTTACTTCTTAATAATCATTATTAAAAATAGAAAAGAAAAGAACTTGATACTTTGTAGAGTTCATATGTGTATAATAGTCAAATAATCCATCAGCAGGTCTCTGTTAATAAAAGTCATACCAGGAAAAATAAGTTCTACTAAGCA
Organism: Cynopterus sphinx; assembly: GCA_030015415.1. Taxonomy (NCBI): domain Eukaryota; kingdom Metazoa; phylum Chordata; class Mammalia; order Chiroptera; family Pteropodidae; genus Cynopterus; species Cynopterus sphinx. The sequence goes on along the minus strand of CM057379.1, from coordinate 58,810,342 downwards.
CATTTTATAGTTTATTCAGCTGGCAGATATTTTTTTTTTCCCCTGGAACAGATGCCTACAATAGAAATGCTGTTATTTTCAAAATTAGCAAGCTAATTATTTTATGAGAAATAATTAACTCAGAATATGTTTCACACAAATATTTCAGTAATGCACAAAGCATGGCATTCCTATCAGACTGGATAGAAAATAAAATAAAAAATTTTCCATTAAAAAACTTTATATTAAAGTGGCAAAATATTTTAAATCACATAATTCCACATTTAGAGCATATGAATAGGTAAATGTATTTCTGTTCATTCACTCCTTCAACAACATTTTAAAAGTGTTTTCTGTGCCAGGAGTTGGTCTAGGTCTGAAGCTGCAAAGAAGTTAACACAGTGGGGGATTCTTCAAGTGATACAATCTCCACCCTCACAGTCCAGAGTTTATATAAGGAAAGGACAAGGTAATATGAGAATGTTAACCCAAGGGATTTAGCAAAATTTAGAATCTCTCCAGTGGGATATGTAAGCAGAGTCACTGAATAGAGATACAACAGTTTTCAAGCAGAATTAAAGGTCACCTAAGAGTAAAAACCAAGAATTTACAGTAGTGCCTATTCACAAGTTATATCATAGCTATATAATATATAATAGTTTTATTTTGAAAAAGCTAAATATAATGACTCCAAAACTTTCTCCCTTGATTTAAAAAAAGAAAGAGAAGAATATTAATCAGAGTCCCAATTTACAAAAAAACTTCTGGATCCAAAAAATGACTTTACAATGTTAAAATGGTAAAAGCGGTGAAATATGTTGTGACAGAACAAAATCTAACAATAGGCATGAACACACAATGCAATGTGTGTGTGTGTACACACACACACACATATACATATATACATGCACATATCTATATTTCTGTGTGTGTGTATATACATACATACATACATACACACACACACACACACACATACACACACGCACCTTACTGTTAAATTGTACACCTGAAACACTGGATTCTGTTAACCAATGTCACCATAATAATAAAAAAATTTATTTCAGCAATTATATAACTAGTGAAATGAGCTACCTGTTCAGAAATAATAAAAGTGAAGAACAAAATTATGTCAAGATAGATTTGTGAATCTCTCTTTTTTTCCACTACAACATATGGTGAGATTGACATTTCCCTTATTCTGGTTTTCTCATTTAACTTGGTGTGCACAGGAACTAAGTCCTCTTATTTCTCACTGCCTGTAAGACACTGAATATGACAGTAAGAAGGCATACTGTGATTGCCAGTAGATTAGGATGGGGGCAGGGACTTCCTGGAAAATAGAAGAGGAAGAAGTAATTACAAAAGAAAAAGGTGACACGCTAGATAAACTATCTGCATTTTGTTTTATTTTATTTTATTTTTGCATCTATGTAAAGGTTTTTTTAGAGATTGATTTTCTCATATTCTTAATAACCCGGGGACAAGAATGTTACAAGAGCAGACGTAGACTGACTGGGAAAGAGACTCAAAGGCGAACTGAACTCTTTAGATGGGATGCTGCCCCTACTGGTCAGGCAATGATTGAAGATGTGGTTTCCTCTCCAGAAGTTAGTTAGGAAATGACTGAATTGCGCAAGCATTGTGACTCATAATGAAATGAACTGTTTGGGGAATTTGGCATCCACCCTCAACCTTCTGAACCTTTTAACACTTAGGTTTGATTAGGGACTTTCTAACCAGTCTGATGGCTGATGATATTAGGGGACATTTTCATACCTTGTTCTTTATCTCATTATAGTAGTGCATTGAAAACAGGTTTTATAGTTTCTTTGAAAATCCCCTTTCTTCTACCCTAAAGAAAAATCTAATGTATTATATATGGTCATCAAGTAACTGTATCCTCTGTTTTGAATATCTTTAAAAATAGCACTATAATCCTCCCTGAAATAAGTAAAACATATTTGAAAATGTTGAAAAAGATTTGAGGAAATTTATAACTAATTAGAAAAATCTAGACCCATCATAAACATAAATATGCGTATCTAATACATTTTAGTGATCTTTGACACATTAGTTAAACCCCTCATTTTACAAACCAGGCTGTTGAGGCCCAGAGTCTCATCCAAGACTAGATACTCAGAGGCAGAGCCAGAATTGCTGATCCCAGGAGCATCTCACTTTCCATCAATATTTCTATGGATATTGTAGCATGACAATATTTGCCATTTTATCATTCCTTCTTGATGTTTATTTTTCAACATAATAAAACCTATTAATTTATATAGCTTTGTACTCTTTGCCAGAATGATATTCAGAAAATGAATTCATTCCTATTTATAAGTTATCACAGATCTTGAGCTCTATTCTGACTTGTATTTCCTGGCCAGAGATAAAAACTTTATTTTTCAAAGACAACTAAATAAATTGTCTATATAGCTAAGGATTATACCTCAAATTGCAGGCATAAGTTTTTAAGTAATTCTAAAATAGAATTCAAATGATTTTTTTTTTAATTCTAAAAGAAATAAATTCAACAGCAGGGTTCTGATGCAATCATCAAATATAAGTTTATCTAGTCAAGCTTTCAGCTGATATCTGCAAAGCAAAATCAGGATCTCTTCTAGAAAATTTGTTTATGGTGTGCCATATTACTTGTAAAGCTCTAACCACCTAAATTTCAAATATTTTAAATGAAATTTGAAACACAATATGGAACTTTAAAATATGTATTTAGCCAGAGAATAAGTGCAATTTGTACCATAACTAAATATAAATTTGTACACATTTTAAGTTAGTGAAAGGTTATAGAAATAAAAGATCTGTTTTTAGACCAAGCTTTGTCAACATAGTTTAAATAGTGTTGCTGAGAAGTTTAATGTGGATAACACAATGTTAGAATTAGAATGTCACTGTTTCACAATTAGTTGAAATTACCTAGTGACAATTTTGTTTTCTGTTGTACACATTTATTGTTATTATACTCAAAGCAAATATTCATGAGGACATACCTGCGAAAAGTGCCAGAGAATATATTCTAAGTAACTACAACACATTGATGACTTAGACTTGAGTCTTTGTACTCAAGCCTATAAATCTTTATTTTGAATTCAAATTAAACTAGGACCTTTATGCTTAGAGATAAATAAGCAAATGACTTGTAGTACTATGACTTTTAATTTAATGTTTAATTTAACAGTTTTTTTTTTTTTTCTCTAGTGTTCCACATAGTGTTGGAAACAGAATCAGTTACTCATGTTTGGACTGAAATGAAAAAATATAATTTAGATATTTATGGTCAAGACAGATTTTTGAAATGGGTTTTTTTCAGTGAGTATTTGGCACTTACTTTTTCACAGTGTACGTAATACCATGTCGGTCTTCATTAATATTCCTGATTTCTTTTGTTTCTCTTGAAGAAACACCCTATTGCTATTTCTGTTCCTCTTTCTGATTGTAAAATAGAGGTAACAAACTCATGAGTAAAAATTTGATGCCAGTTTACTGACCTATTTAACCATGCAGATATTTAAAAATAAAACTTGCTGCCAGAATTTAAGAACCATGAACTTCCAAATAAAATTACAATTTTTGTTGATTCTTTAAAAAATCTGAAGTTCTGGATATACTGGACCTTTATTTTTTTCTTGAATACTGTGAGCCAGAGCTGAGTTGTTCTGTCTTCTGTAGTGTAGGCATTGTTGTCCAGTTCACAATCCACATACCCCTTTGTCTTTTTCATCTTGACAGTCAATCTGAGTCCCTCATCCTGGTTTTCTGCTTTATCTAGCTTGTAACTATTAGTTTTATTTTTCTACCTTTTGTGAGGAGAATGAAGTATAAGCATATTTGGTAATTGATTCTCACATTCTTAGAACAGAAGATTTGGTGTATCATCTAATCAAAGGACTCATTAAAAATAGAGACACTAAGTCAAATTTGTGTAAGTTAAGTGACTTAATAAGACTTTATGCACAGTACCTTGGTCTCAAACTCACATCTGGCATGCTCTTTTGCTTGTTTAAAAAGCTGACTGTGAAATAGTTGCAGAAAACTATGTAGCATTTCAGCAGTGGAGGTTCTTTTCAGGCAATAGGTGTTAATAAATGTTTAACAATCAGCAATCTGGGAAAACAAAGAAACCTGGATAATAGTATTTGCTGATTTCTATGGTGTAAATATTCCCACCGTGCCCAATTTTAAGCTAATGATGAGGTGTCAACCAGCTTATAAAAATCAAAAAAATTTAACAATTGCTTTTGTGAATCACTAAGAACCAATTTCCACCCACCAAAATAATTGTATGATTCTGGAAGATTCTTGTATGTATTACAGAGAAATTCAAACCATTGACATGCAAGCTTATTAAATTTTATTCTTTCTATCAGACTGGCAACTCTATCAGAAATATCTACTTCATTTATTAGGATATTTTATTTTTATTATACATCATCATAGTTTAGAGTGGCTAATGCAAATGCAGTGACTACAGTATATATGTAAAAGCAAAATCAAATAACTTATATAATTCTCTTTGGTTTAGTATACTAATCAAATATAAGCATGCATAATGGATATTTTTTATAATATTCTCTAAAGTGGAGTCTCTGAATGTTATTGACTAAAGCAAAATTACTCAAATTCTTCACACTGCTTTTGAGTTTGGTTTGGCTAAATGCTTGTGAATGACATTTAAATTTTAAAATGTTTGTCAGAAATGAATATTTCTCTATACCTATTATTATTTACATACATGTTCATCTTTTTTTCTAAAATTTAAGAACTCCCAATCTTATTAATAAGTTATTATATGGCAAAATTCTTATATTCTAATTTCTCTATTATAAATGCTTGAAAGCATTTTTATATGAGTTAAAATTTTCCGTTTTATTCTGGGAACTTGGTAGTTTGACATTTTTGCTCACAGGTGTGAAATATGTTTACCTATACAATTGAAACAATGTGATTTCTTTACTTTTCCTAAAAACCAAGATGATATAAGTAAAATGATAATAACTTATCTGAGATATTAAAATTATATTGAGTAATTTCCTTTACTCATATCTAAATATGTAGTTAGAAAAAATCACTTTTGGTAAATTTTTATACAGAAAACAATGTTTTAATACTGGATAGTACATGATTAATATATTATAAGAAATATATTTATACATGTTTTAGATATGTGCATATGCGTCTTTTTTCCAGTTAATGTGTATCTAATTCTGTATTTATTTCCAGAACTCTAATGCAGTATTTTATTGAACTAATTATTAATACAGATTAAGATTCATTTCTAAATGAAAAAAAGATGTATGTGTGAAAAGTAGTAATTCAGATTTTCAGAAATTTTTAAGATTTAATTTCTAATGTTTTACTGTAACTCATTTATCTATTTCAGAGTTATTTTAGGCTAAGAAATTGAAATTTTGCTAAGAAACTAAAATATTGTTTCTTCTTCATTCCATAAAAAGGCATCTCATCAGTAAAGGGAATTAGAACCAAACCTTTTACAATACTTGAATTCATACATAGTTCATCATTACTCTATTTTCTAGTATTTTTAATCTCATATTTGAAGAGAATGATTTTGTCAAGAAAACTATCTTTCTAGGGATGTACTGGCAAAATAAAATAGTGGATGTTTTATCTAAAACCTTTTATATTTGTCCCCATGTTTGAATGTGGTTTCATCATAATCATTGCATCTAAGATATTTCACCCCTCTGGCAGGAAGATGATTTTTGTAGTGCCACAGAATTATTAAATGTTAGATAGTGAATCTGCACCATTGGTTTTCATTAATTGTCCTATCTGGATGAAAGAAGCAATAAGAAAACAGGCAAATGTAACATTTGATTTAGGAAGAACTTTAGGAAGAACAAAGATGAGATTTCTAGATGAACATTCAAATACTAGTAAAAGGTTGCTGCTGCACACAGGACTTACAAACCCCAAAATGGGTTAGGACTTTGAGTTTGGGGTAAGTAGTATATGAAAAAAAAAAAAGAACAATTAAAAAAGTTTGTGCTTTAGTATTCTAGAATTATTCTCTGTACAGAGTTTGGGGATAGAAGTGGGTACATAAGTCTAAGATATAAATTGTCTTATTAATTTGCTTTATGTGTTTTCTCCAAAGAGAATGTTATATGAAAAACAAAACTGTAGGAATCTACTTTATCTATCTATCTCTATCTATCTATCTATCTCTATCTATCTATCTATCTCTATCTATCTATCTATCTCTATCTATCTATCTATCTAGCTATCTATCTATCATCTATCTATCTATATCTATCATCTATCCGGCTATCATCTATCTGTTTATCTATCTTTTATTTTCTTTTTTTGTACATCAGTTTAGCACTGACACTGCAAAGCACCTCTTACACTTATGTGACTTAGATTTTACAGGTGGAAAGTAGAGCTAATAATCAGAATAAACTTATTTCCATAGGATGTTGTGTGTGTGTGGGTGGGATGGGGTATATTTTAGCATTAATGAAAAAAATCCCTAGACTTCCTTTAGAGCTCCTATGAGTAAAATCAATAGTGATAATAACTGACATGGGAGTATTTTTACCTGAAAATTGGGAAGAACATCTCCAAATATTCCATTTTAATACACAGAACAGTAGCAATTTTCTCTGATGGATTTTATTCTTTTCCAAGTATCAGTGTTATTTCTGCCAAGTCTAAGTAAAACTAAAATCTGGGATGATAAAATACTTTTCTAGAAATGCTTTTCTAATTATTCATAGTTTAAGTTGATTTAAATTATTTTTTATTTCTAAAAATTATTTGTCCTCCTCAGAGATATGAAATGATAAAAGAATCAACAAATTGAAAAGTCCACATGAGATTTAACATTTGCCATAGAAAAGGGAAAGTTGTTAAATTTCAGGTTACACTTAGTAGGAGGTACCGTATATATAACTGAGAAAAAAGAATGTTAAACTTCTTTTCCAAATTAGATTTTAGAGGGTTTTTACTTCACTGTGTGAGTGTGTGTGTTTTGTCAGTTAATACAACACACCTATTCTCAGAATAATACCAAATGAAGTATTGGACCTTCCTTCAGTCACATTTTTTACTTTTTAGCAATTTAAGTTTTAAAGAAGAAATAATGTAATGCCAACTAAAATGGCATGGCTAAAGTAATAGAATTATTGAAATTCAACTCAACCTAATATTTAGGATATAAACTGGAGAGAGACTGTTTTTCAATTCCCAGTTCCACAGCTTACCAACTCTATGACTTTGGGCCAATTCTTTATTCTCATCCTGCTTCAGGTATCTGATCTGCAAAACAAAGTTTTTAAGAGTGCCGACCTTGTAGTTTTGCCGAGATGATAATTTGATGCATACGTAAAACATATAGAACAGTTCCTGGCACACCATAAGTGCTAAGTAAGGCTTAGCTCTAATAAATGCCTCACTGAAAAAACAGATGTATTAAGTTGCCCTGTGGGTGATTAAGTAAAGCTCATTTCTCTCTCCAGGTACAGGTTTTCCCTGCTTTCCCAAGGTAGAGTGTTCCTTTTGTAAGCCAACATGGCATAAAGCAAAAAAGCAATTTCCTTAGGACACATCTTGTTAAAAAATGCAATAAATAGAAATAAAGCCCAGGTGCTCACAGATACTGTTCAATGCTATGGCAGCTTGATGGGGAGATGTGTATGTAGTTCCCAGGGAGGGAGCTTGTTGGTGCCAATCTTGCTGCTGGGGATCAGGGATGGTACATGATGCCTCAGTAATGCTTGCTGCAGAACAAATGCTGAAGCAAATTTTTGCCCTTTTTTTCTTTTTTCTTTTATTTTTTTTTTTACAAAATTGAAAATCGTCTTCAAATTTCTTTTGGTTAGTGAAAATAGATACTAATGTAGGTCTTTCATTAAAGTGAAGCGAACTTCCAAAATGCAAGGAATACCTGTATTTCCCTCTCTCCAAGCAATCCTCACCCTTTTCTGCTGGTTGATTTAAATTAATAGCAGTTGCTTCTAATAAACTATATTGAAATAAATAAAATATTTGACTAGAAAAAACAATAAGAGACCCAGTAATTACATCTTATGCCTTACTCTTATACTAGGGAGTACGGTACTCCAGATGTCTGAGTTACCTCTCCACTTCTATTTTTCTCTCCATTTCTTTCTCTCAGTTTGGTTTGGAGTCAACTTATGTTTATCTTTCTACACCAGTGAATATCAATAATGGATGGACATGTCTAATACATCCCCCAAAGGGAAAATATATTCATTCCAAACTTGGCAGATGAAACAGCTCTACATTGATTGTTGTTAAATCTCTATTGTCTTTTATAATATTATTTTACAGTGTCCTCTTTCTGGTGGAACTGAAAGTTCTCACCCTCTAATTAGTTGACCTTTTTAATCATTAGCCCCAGTCCTGAGGTGTATAGAGGCCCACCCTCAGTCACTTTTTTAGCATAAACTCAAGTGTAATTGAAAGGGACTCTGTGATTAACAAAAGACATGCCAATCACTCAGAAAATTTTAAACATTTTAGGAGTTCTGTGCCAAGAACTGAGGACAAATACCAAATATATTTCTTAATATACCAAATAATCTAAGAGAGAAATTTCACTTTTTATAGTTACTAAAATGACCACTTGCTAATAGATCTAAACCTCATGCCCCACAAATTAACAATTACTTTTTTTATCACTATAGGATTCCATATTTTATTTTCTATTATTATTCTTTCATCTTTCAACTTTTCTAATTCTATTAAAAATAGACCTAAATATTATATAACATATATATTTTATACAATAATATTATTTAGATTTCTTTTTTTAGCACTCTCCTTTATTATTATATTAGTACTAACTTGATTAAGAGGAATTCCTAAACTTTAATTTTCTTCAGTAACTTCATCTATTATTTAACTTTTATTGAACATAAGCTATGTGCCAGGTACTTTGCTAGGTCTGAGGTGCAAACTTGGCTTAAATAGACACACTTGGATGATTATATCAGTACTATGAAATTATAACAAATGCTATGATGGGGGAGGAACGTGTACTGTGGGAGAGTCACTTCTTGATGTGAAACTGGCAGGTTGATTAAAAAAAATATGCTGGAGAAATTTCTGTTTTACTTAATGTAAGAATAGGGAGGGAAATGGATTAAGGCAGAGAAAATGACATGTGTAAAGACAGACGTCTTTTTGAAATCATTTGATTGTTTAACATTAGCTAACACTCATGAACTCTTACTGTGTGCCAGTCTTACTACTAGCTGTTTTCATAGTGTGTAAGCAACCCTGTAAGCTAGTTCTGTCATTACTTTTATTCTCCACATCAGGAAACTGTGGAGGAAACTAGTGAAGAAGTAACTTGCCAAGTTTAAACAACTAATGAAAGGCCAAGCCAGAATCCAAGTCAAGCAGCTTGAATCTTTACTCTTCCTCTCAATTCCATAGTGCTTTTACAATGTAAATGCATTAAAGTAAACTTTTAATTTATTATACTAAATATTCATTTTGGAGGCCAATAAAACCAGTAAAAATATTTTAGAGAGCAACTTATAATAGCTGAAATAAAATAAATCACCAAAAAGCCTGCCTGCCAAATATCATAAGTCATAAATCTACAACAGACTAGGGAATACTTCATTTCAACAAAGATCTATTGTCTTTCTCTACATGCGAAGTTCCCTACAAGGACCCAAGGATGTAAAGAGCAATCAGTTTAATCTCCGTGGTTTTCAATTTTGTGATATGGGGGTAGAGAGTTTGCCTTATTTGCTTCTTAATTCATAGTACAGTGTATAACACCTGATTAAATATGGAGTGAATGAATTAATGCAACAAAAGGAAGAATTATTTTCATCTATGTAAATTATGAGATATATCGTTAAAAATAAGCATTTTGAGCTCTAAACAATGGATTGGATATCTCTAATGGAAGATGGTGTTGCAGCAGGGCAAATGAAACTTGCTTAACACAAAATCAATAAAGTCGAAAAATAACTAAGCAAGGACAGTGAAGTTACTAAAGAGTTTGACTAGTGGAAAATTTTAGAAAGCCTCAAATGATACTTATTATTCAAATAACTTTGTCATTTTGAAAATGGAGAATCAATAGGGGTTCATGAGCAAGAAGTGGCAAGATCAGAGCTGTACTACCACAAAATTAGTGTTGTGTTTGGCAACTGGAGCCTACAAGAATATTTTTAGAGACTAATTTCTTAAAGTGTTTTCAAGTTAGTGATGGTCTAAAGTAAGAAGAGAAGAATCCAGAAAGATGTAGAAGTTAGCTAAAGCTGTATTGAATTTTTTAAATGCTACAATAGGTTTTAATGCACTAACCTACAGTATCTGAAAGAGAGAGAACCACACTTTGAAAATAAGGACAATTTCTTCATTTCATTGATGGAAATAGCAAGTCTTTCTTTTTATTATTATAGTTGCTGTGGCCCAAAGCATACTTGAAAATGAAATATCTGTGATACTAAAATGATGATACTAATAATGAAACATCTGTGATACTGAAATGTCCTCAATATTTTTTTAAGACTTAAGAAGGCTTCCCCGAGACATATGTCCCAGATATATTGTATTTAATCTTATGTCTAATTACAAAAACTGTGGTGCCCAACAGAGATCCAAAAAGGAAAACTAGCCCACCTGGAATGAAGATTTAAAAAAAAGATAAAACCTAAAGTGTGGACAGATTTGTATCAAAACTCTTGCTTTAAGTATAAATCAAAAAAACACATTTAACTTATTAGAATCTGTTATTGATAATTTAGTATATGCTTAGACAAAGTTAAGTAGTGTTGTGCTTAAATTAACCTAGATTCTGTTTAGAACTCATAGATAAATTCTAAGTTTTTCCAGAAGCAATGTTTTAAAGAAAGTTACGATTCTAGACTCTGAAATATATAAATTCCTATCATATCTCAACTCACATATCACCCATCCACCCCCACTCAAAACAAACAAACAAATAAACAAACAAAAAAAAAACATAAAGAAACACCTCCAGGTGTTGTAGGCATTTAAAAACAACAACTGTAGAAAAGTTAGATAAAGAGTCAAATGAGATTTTTAAAAATAAAATGATTTGTTTCAGGCCCCTTTAGAGATGATCAGGTCAAACCATCTAGGAGCATGTCATCTAGCTGAGAACTGAACTCCAACTCCAATGTAAAGTTAAGTGGTAGAGCAGAAGTAGTGGAAAATGAAAGGAAAATGAATATGCTGACACAGAATAGAGAAGGCAAGATATACTAGAGAAGAGTTGGGAGTCTGTGCTCAAGAAAAAGGCCAATAGCAATAAAAATAACTACATTTCTCATTTAACTCTCATAACAAATAGTTTTTATGGGTCTCTTTTTAAGATGAGAACAGTTGAGGCTAATAAAGAGTAAGAAACTTGTTCAAGAATCCAGGTAGTAAGTCATAGAATTGGGGAGAGTTTTATATTGTATGATATAATCCTGGTGTTTTCATAGTCACATTTTAGAGCTTTTCCTGATATGGGCATCGTAAAGGCATTCCATACATTTTCTTTCTTGGCTTCTAAAAGGCTCGCTGGGTGCTCAGTTATGGGATGGAGATTGTTTGTTTCTCCAGGGAGGTTAACTGTATCTATCCTGTTCTGCATTGGTCCCCAACAGAGTACCTGGCAAATAACTGAGTGGTTGCTGGAGGAGTTGAGTGGTAAATGAAAAAGGAGAAATCTTTCCAAAATTAATTTATGTAGATAAATATAATTACATAATATATTGTAATGATCCACTGGTAAAACCAGTAACTTTGGTTTCAACTCATCCTATTAAAGACAGTTGTCAAGGGACACTTAAAGAAATCTATTTATATTCACACTAGGATTCATTTTGAGAAACTGTGGGTCTAAATTATAAGAAGTAATGTATTGATCATATTGTATTTTAGCAATTTGTTATTAAAACACTAGACTTATAGTTACCATCTAGGTAATTACAATAAAAATATTTAGACTTGAAGTCATATACAAGTATGGTTATATAAATAGATATGACTACTTAATTCACTGTAGAAAAATATGTATCTTTTTTTAAATTAATTTTAGTCATCATATATACACACATGCTTTTTGCATATCTCAACACATATGCACACACATGTACACACATAGACAAAAATAATATAGCCATTCAAAAGGATATCTTTGCTTAAATAACATACACTGATTTGCTATGTAATTCTTAATGAAGTGTCCTTGACTGCATGCCTAAACTCATAAGCAATATTACAATATATTACTATCCATAGATATTATAAGACATAAAATAGATTTATTGTGTGTGGGGTGGGGAGGGGAATGAATCTTCACTCCTGAGGCTGAAAACACACATGCTCTCCCAACCTGGCCAATGACCCATCCCAGGCTTAGAGGACTGCTCTTGGAGTCCAGGGACCTTCCATCTCTTAGTCGTGTATGTGTGTGTGTATGAAGAGGACTCCTGGGTGACATCTGGAGGAAGCGCGGAGGTGAGAGATTCTCACAGATACCCCATCATAACCTCTAGAGGTGGGCAGTCTCAAACAGGGTGACTGAATATTTAAAGGGGTATCCTGAATTCAAAAGAATAAAATATTTGTCTTATGTAGATATTTGCTGCATATGCACAGTTTCTAGCTTAGAAATGGATTAAGCTTTAAAAATTTGCTTTCTTAATGGCTGTTTTATTCAGCAACAATAGTATAATGCTAACTGTGTGCCAGACATTGTTTGCAGCACTTCACAAATTTTAACTTATTTAGTCTTCATAACAATCCTATAAAATGAAGGTTATCCCCATTTTATTGATGATGAAGTTAAATACCTTTTACAAGCTCATGCAGTTAAGTGGTAGCACTGAGCCTTGAACCCCGTCAGTATGGCTCCAGTGTGTCCATAACTACTATACAGTGTTCTATTTTGCTAAATTCTGCAGGCTTTCACTTATTTGCCCATCAGAACAGGACTCATTAAACAACATTTTTATAATTTCTATGAAGGGCTAAACTCAGACTGGGCCACACAAGCACATTTCTTTAATATTGTACATTCATAGCCAAAGATTGAAAAAATATCACTATTGCACTCTCAATAGTATGGCATAAATAATAGATAAGACTTTACATTTCTCCTTTGTTTAATTATACTTTAGAAAATTCAGTTTTACTTAGATGAGAAAATATTGTTAGATAGAAATATTATGACAATTCTAAAGGATATGTTTAAGCATTTGAGAAGTTAGGAATATAACTTATTATGTCCACTTTCTGTTCAACTTATGACTTTCCTTTCCCTATTACAGATCTGTCTCTGTCAGCATTGTTTTTAGATACTTTCTTTATAACTTTAAAATAGAATTAAGGCAAAGAAAAACTGCAAGTAAGTGAAAATATTTATCAAAACATTTGGGCAATCACTGGGAAGAGTCAAGGAAAATGGCTCAAAGAGGATCTATATGCTTGTGTTTGAAAATGGATTAGGTTAAATTTCTAAATCATAAGAGGAAAAAAAATACAAAGAAGAGGACATCAGCCCTAAAGATGATTTTGCTTTGAAGGAGGAGAGTGATAGTGCTTGCAGGGGTTCTGCTGTTCGCAGGTATCCTTTTCGTAATTATCCTGAGAAGGCAGAGCACGGCAGGCCTGTGGGGTGAGTGGAAATGTGAGTTAGTGCATACACTGATATTTCTACATGCAGGATATTCACAATTCATAGGTAAAGATTTATGACTTGGGAATATTTCTAAACTAGCAAATCTCTATTCCCACACCCTCCACTGAAGGATCATGGCACTGTGTGGGGCCCAAATACTACTGTATCGGAATTCATTGGCATTTCATAGTAGGTCATTTGACATGGTTTTGTTCTTTTCTTGACTATAATAATTAAGTTAATGAAAATTCTTCCCAGTCTCAGACTTGCTAAGAACATTTCAGAGGAAGCTGAGCTTTTGAAAAGAAAACTGAACTCTTCCCTTTCTCAATTAGGAAGTAATATTTTAACAGGTGAACTGCAGGTTTAATCATGAAATACAGCCCTAGATGTCTCTAGTGTCCCACAAGTGGGAAAATCTAAGGCATAATCTAAGCTTTGGGACTAAGAGAAGTTCTTTTGCAAAGATGTCCTTAAAAATCTTAAACTCATCCTATGTTCCCATCTAACAAAAAAATTTCAATTCCATGATGAGCCACTTTCAGAGTTTTCAAAAAGGTATTGCTCTTTGAGGTCTCAACGAGTGAAAAATGGACCTTCAAGCTTGCAAAAAGTATAGCAGAGTTGCTCTCTCAGGTGCTCTGGGAGATGCCCTGAAAAGCTGCTTGCCTGGCACATGTGAGGAGCTCTGAAAGGCTGCCCTCAGAAATGCTCTTCACACTGGCACATATTAATTCATCACCTATTGAATCATTTGGGTTTTGCACAATGGTTGGTTTGTGCAAGCTGCAGTTGGTAATGAATCTGAGAAGTGGAAACTCACCTCTGGAAGGACGCAAGGACTTGCCTAGGACAGGTAATCCACTTTCCAGTGAATGAGAGTGGATTCATGTTTTGTTGTTACAGTAAGACTGGCTCTGATGGCTTATATGTCCCAGAACTATAAATTCAGGTGTTTTATTTTTATGTCAGTTTATACATCTGTATATACACAGATAATGTGTAGATTTAAATTTCAACCTGAAATGTGAATCATTGTTTACCAACAGGATACATAGTGCTGATGTTGCTCGCGGCATCAGGGGAAAATACTGCAACGAAATCTGTGAACTTAAAAGGCACTTCATACCGTTCTAATAGAGTCGTAGAGATTGCTGCCAAAAATGTCACTGATAGTTAGGCAGTGACATAGGTACCTCTTGGGCTTCTTAAGGCGTTCTATAGCCACACACGTGCAGTACAGCTTGTCTCTGAAACCAGGGAGGGCCCACAGGAGGGCTCACCTACTGTGAGAAAACTCTGGCATCCCAGCTGCCATTCAGAATGTGAAATCCAGGACATGACCTGTCAAAATGAGCCACTTCAGCATACTGTGGCAATGCAGCTGTCACTGAGACACATAAGTCTCTAGAGGAAAGCATTCAAATTGTTTCCATGGTAGAATGAATACAAATACACAGCTCCAGTCACATTTGAATGTGATATTTTTCAACAGGATGGCATAGACTAAATGTGCACACTGGAAATGACCCCATACCTATTCTCAGTTTTGATTGCTGTGAAATTTATGGAGACAAACTGGTTCAATATTTCTCTTAGTCTATATCTGAGAGGGGTATGGAATCTCTGTCAGCCATACAGATTTAAAATATACATCGTCCTTCTCTTTCTTCGATGAAGACGAAATTGCTATAGATCCCCCAAAGTGTTTCAGTGAAAAGCTTAAAAAAGAGACTTACTATAATCCAGATTTAAAAGAATTATTCATATCTATTCCTTGAATCCGAATTTATTCTTTTTCAACATTTTTATCAATTTATAGCACTAACGCCAAAATGTATAGTAAAATTTGAAATTTTCTAACTTATATCATTAATGCCAAGGGAAGGTCAATGCATAAGATTAGTGATTATATAAGCATTTTCCTAGTAGAGAATTTGCATACATGGTCCCTCAGGTGTGTCCAAATAGGTGTCAGTAAATCAATTTTAGAGCGAATTTCTTTTTTTTCATTTCATATTAAAAGTTTTTGAAAAGTAGGAAACAACATCAAGTACCACATTCAAGCATGTTTAAATAAAACTGGCTGAAATCTCATTAAAAAAGTGCCTTATCTTAGGCAGAGTTTTATCAAGAATTATTCAGATCTGCATAGTCAAACAACAGACTATGTTTTCCTAACAGCAAAAAAAGAAATGAAAGAAACTTTGCTTCAACTAACACAGTTAAAAGAAGTATTGCTATCCCAAGCTATTTTAGATTTTAAAGCACTATTGTCAACTATGCATTCTGATATTTAAATACACTTATGTAATGTTTGTGTATTTATATATTTGCATGGCAAACTAGATATATATATTTACATGTGCATTAGATATATATTTATTTATGTTTTTCTACATATTAATGTATTAAGTATAATTGTATATGTAAATATATGTGATATATAACTTATTTTATAGCTATACTTCATAGTACACTTATATATTCATTTTATTAATTAGAATGAATTATTCCATCTCCTTATCATAACCTGTAATAATTTGTTTTACTCATTTATCTCAGAAACTCTTGATTCCAATAATTTGTTAATTTATTTAACAAATAATATGTTCATGCTTACTATGTAAAATTGTTTAGTAGGTAAATGTTTCTAGCTTGTGTGTATGTATCAGAAGTCGTCTATCCCAAAATACCTGAAAGCCATCACTGAACCATGAGTAACCTTGAGACTTTCACACATGTCATTTCTTCATTGCACTATGACAGATTATTTTCCCCCAAACACCCATCATATTCCCCAGATGGCTTAGCCATCATCGCTGGCAGAGTATGAATAATGTTTTCAGTGGAACAGATGTAAGCAATTTGTAA
This sequence comes from Cynopterus sphinx, assembly GCA_030015415.1. Lineage (NCBI taxonomy): Eukaryota > Metazoa > Chordata > Mammalia > Chiroptera > Pteropodidae > Cynopterus > Cynopterus sphinx. Next base: position 58,793,823 of record CM057379.1, on the reverse strand, counting down.
TTTTTCCCCTTTCTGAACCAGCTTTGTTTTGATGAATCAACTGGAAATTGAAACTTATGTGGAGCTTCTGTCTGAAAAGGATCAGTGTTTTCCCACATTGAAATATGTAGTTAGTTCTTAAACATGGGACAAGAGCTAGAGAGCAGGGAAACTGGCCAGATTGTGTGACAATAAAAAGTGGGAGATCATCACTTAACGTGGCAATGTAGCTCCAATTTCTTTAGTTTATAGAACCACATATGAAAAATAGTTTTAGGTCATTTTACACCAACCAAACTTCCAACACATTTTGAAAAGAGGATTTTTAACCAGTACATATATCAGTTTGCTTGCATTTCTCTCTAGTCAGAATACTCTGTGAAGAACTAGAGTACTGGAAAAACAGAAAGTACTGATGAAATATTAAAAGAGAAGGGAATGTACTATTCTGGCAAGGATTTGTTTATTCTGCCAAATTAATTTTATATAAATAATACAAATTGTAATTATATTTTTGACCTTAGTAAGCTATAAAGTCAACTTAAGTTGAGCCTTACTGGTAGTTCAGTTTTTAAGAAAGCTCTTTACAAGCTATGAATTAGTTAAATATTCTTTTATTTTTATTTTAGAAAAAAAATGATTAAAAAAATCTACCTAAGACAGATCTCGATTGTATAATATAAAATGAATATTTACTTATACATTGATATTCCATTTGTATACAATATAATTTATTTTTCTTATCATAACCAGTTGCCAGGCCTAAAAGGCCATACTTAATGTTTAGAGTTCAATCACTGCCCTGCACTTTCAGAGTCTGTCTCTAACCTGATAATTCTTGCTGTGGGAAGAACAATCATAGTGAGTACTTTTAGCTTTCTTTAAATTAAGGTTTGTAAGACCAAACTAATTGGTAATTGATCAAGATTAGATAACTCTGAATTCTTGAACACTTAAGAATTTGGGAACTCCATATGCTACAGACAGGATTTAAAAACCAAAATGAAAACTATCAGAGACGGCCATCAGTGTACTTCTTATTTCTGTGCTTATTACTACATTTCAATATCACTGACTTAGAAAGTTTAATGTTAAGATTGTAAAATATATTTAGATAGACCCATTGACCATCCTCAAGGCTTTTTTAAACTTTGCTCTTTTTGAAAAACCATGAAATTTCATTCACTTCTTTTGGAATTTCAACATAAATAGTATGATTTAAATTTGATCAAAACAATGAAATTTTTATGCTGCTTCTACTTCTGTTCCACTCCAGAAATCCACCTGTTTCACCAGTGAATGATCACTGGTTCTAGTAAGCTGGTTAAGGATTTTATTTACCAAGGTCTTTCATGTAGGTAGCCATTTTAAGTACCTTATAAGGTACATTTTCTTATTTAATTAAGGGTCTCTATGGATGGCCTATGTTGGCTCCTTTTTTTCCCTTAGATTCCCTAAGTTAACGTTCCTCAGATATATGGCTCAGTCCTGAGTTCCTGAGTTTGCTTTCATGTACATTTGCTAGGCCAAAGACAAAAAGGCTTCTCTTTAAGTCTCTACAAAATGAAGGACAGCTCTTCCAGAGTGCTCTGGAATTTTAATGATTTGTATCCTTTTTGATGTTGCATTTCATTTATCCTATTTATTTGAAAGGATGAATATTGAGATAGCAACCAAGAAATTTTGGAGATGTTTTCATTAGTTAAGCAAGACTATCAGAGATTTGGTATGAGATTTCTTAATATATGACACATAATCACTCTTATTCCAAAATTTAAATATAACATTCTCCAGCAGTGTGCACTCCTTTTTTGAACCTGTATATTCCCCAGATTCATCTCTTGCTCTCTGCACTCTGTGTGTTTTGTGCATTAAAGTTTATAAGTGAAACTTGAGTCAGCACACAAAACAATGATATGTGAATGTACTAACACAAAAAGAAACAGATAGTCAAGGATACTGTACACATGCTTTGTAAACCAACTTCCACAGATTGCCTGTCTTCACATTTTTTTTTCCCCAAGTAGAATCAATTGTCAGACAAGTGATTTGAGATGCTTTAATATGGAAATATTTCTCTTGAACAACAACAACAACAACAAAAGCCATTTCAATTACATTTTCATTTTAAAGAAAGTTATGTGTCACCCTCTTGATAAGATCATTGTTAAGAATTCAGAGCTAATTATCTCCATCAACATATTTTATTCAAAGAGTCTAAAAAAAAAGTTTTGTTACTCTCATTCTTGAATTTCTGTTATATCAGTCTAGCTAAAAGAAAAAAATTAATTGTGTGAAATAAATGATCATCTTAGGCAGTGCCTCTAAATTTATGAGAATTTCATGATTGCTGTATTCAGTTAATTGTATAGTTCATATTCTAGATGGAAACTTATTTATCATTTGTCTCTGCCTTTTAAAATTTATGAAGTTGAAAAGAAATAACTATTAGGATTTTTGTTTGTCTATTTGCTTTGTTTTGTTTTCCTAGATAATTTTTAAGCCCTTGTAATATAATGCAAATAATAATTCATCAAATTCTTTGAACAAAAACAAGAACTAAGCTAAGCTGAACTCAGATTCACTAGTTCAGTGTTATCTAGCCATGCGCATAGGTTATATGACTAAACTTTTCTAATATGATTGCAACAGTACAATATATTAAATTTCATTTGTATATAAATTCATTAAATCACAGTGAACTGGAAAAAGATAGAGGATGAAGAATTTGATCAGATATGAAAAGTAGGTCTATTCTCCCTAAACTAAGTTGGCACGGTTCTTGCTAAAACGGGTCTAGTTAGGATGGACACAGGAGGCCAATGCAGAGGCCTATTTGACAAGAGTGCTCCGAGAAATCTAACTAAACTTTGGCTTATCAGAGAATCTGATACCTAGCAATGCAATTGCTGCATCATATGCAACTCTAGGTTTAATATTTTGAGGAATTTCCAGACCTTGTCCCAAAGGGGCTACATCATTTTACTTTCACACACAAGCACCAACAATGTATGGGTTCCAATTGCATCACTTCCTTGCTAACACACTATTATTTGTCTTTTTTATTACTTTTTATTATTGAGTTGTAGAAAGGATTTTTTTTAGTGTATTTTAGTTGTAAATCGCTTATCAGATATATGATTTGCAAATATTTTCTACTATTCTATGATTTTTTTTAAGTTTTTTGATGACTTCATTTGAAACAAACTTTTAATTTTGATAAAGTCCAATTTATTTTTTCTTTTGTCACTTGTGCTTTTGGTGTCATATCTAAGAAGGCTTTGCCTAAGGTCATGTTATTTTGCTCCTGTACTTCTAAGAGCTTTAGAGTTTTGTCCTTAATTTTAGATCTATAATTCATTTTGAGTTGTTTCTGCAAAGGGTATTTTTAAGGGGTGTAACTTTATTTTTTCACCAACTGCATTTTAACTGAATATTATGACAAATGTCATAATAGAGGCAAGTCTCAGGCAAGGGATTGTTCGTTATACAATAGCCTGATTTTGTTGTACATTCTCACTTTCATATTTTTCATTGCAAAGAATAGTATATTACATAATGTAATTATGTTTATAGCTGTATTGCAGATTGTTTTATTTCTTCAGAACATTTTTTTAATCTCTACTAATGATCTTTCATTCAGCAACTATTTTATTTTACTTTATTTTTTTACTTATAAATGTATTTATTTATTTAATTTATTTTTAATTTTAATTAAGTTGATTGGAGTAACATTAGTTAATATAATTATATAATTTTCAGGTGTACATTATCATTTGACATTTGTATATTCTATTGTGTGGTTACCACCCAAAGCCCAGTTTCCTTAAGCTACCATATATTTGATCCCCTTTACCCACTTCATCCTTCCCTTAAACCCTATATTCGACCCCTTTTACCCCGACTGCCTCCTTCCTCCACCCCTACCTCACTAGTAACCACTAGTCTATAGTCCTCTGGTAACCACTAGTGTATATTCTATGTCCATGAGTCTCTGTTTGTCCTGTTCATTGTTGCTTTTAGGTTTATATCCCATATATAAGTGATATCATGTGATTTTCAACTTTTTCTGTCTGGCTTATTTCACTTAGGATGATTATCTCAGGGTCCATTCATGTTGTCACAAATGGCAGTATTTCATCTCTTCTTACGGCTGAGTAATATTCCATTGTATGTGTACCATAGCTTCTTTAGCCAATCATCTATCATAGGACACTTTGGTTGTTTCCATGTTCTGGCCAATATGAACAGTGCTGCTATGAACATTAGTGTGCAAATATCTTTTTAGATATAAGTTTTCAAGTCTTTGGGGTAAATACCCAGTAGAGGGACTGCTGGATCATATGATAGACCAATTCTTAATTTTTTGAGGAAACTCCATACTGATTTACATAGTGGCTACACCAATTTGCAGACCCACTAGCAGTGTATGAGTGTTCCTTTTTCTCGACATCCTCTCCAGCATTTGTTATTACTTGTCCTGTTGATTATAGCTATTCTAATAGGTGTGAGATGGTATCTCATTGTGGTTTTGATTTGCATTTCCCTAATAGCTAGCGATGTTGAGCATCTTTTTATATATTTGTTGGCCATTTGTATGTCCTCTATACAAGTGTCTGTTCAGGTTCTCTGCTCATTTTTTGATTGGATCATTTGTTTTTTTGTTGTTATTGAGTTGTATGATTTCTTTGTATATTTTGGATATTAGGCCCTTATTTGAGATGTTGCTTGCAAATATATTTTCCCATTTGGATGGTTCTCTCTTTACCTTGTTCAGCAACTATATTTTTAAAAGTAATTTATATATTTAATGATTCTACTTAAAAATATTTTGAAGAGATCAGTATTAAGTAAGGCTTACAGAAGAGAAAAGAGGAAAATTAACATTGATTCCATTAGATTGGTCTTTCATCAGAAAAGATTGACATTTAGAGGGGGATAAAAACAAGTATTTATTAACATCCGATTTAATGAAAAACAATATATATCATTTTAGAGCCCTTTGAAATGTGTTTATTTATTTACTTATTTAGGCAAATAATACCTTGGTTGACCTCACAGATTGCAAGGAACTTGTCAGCTCACAATTCTTTATTTTTTTTTTTTTACTTTTTATACCTATAGCACTTGGTGTTCCTAGGTGGTCTCCCATCCAAGTAGTAACCAGGCCTGACCCTGCTTAGCTTTTGAGATCAGATGGGATCAGGCTTGTTCAGGGTAGCATGGCCGTAGACCAAAATTTAAATAAAAAATTAAATTATCTTCTAATTAATCTCTTGGAGCAGAATTACAGTCATAGTAGTTCTAATGACAGGTAGCTTTGGAATATAATTCAGATCCCACAGTCTGCATTCCTGATATTTTCTCAACAATATTTCTTCACAGAGTTTTTCCCTTAGCTGGAAGCCCCTTTCTCAACTTATATGCTCATAGAAAGCACTTTACTGAGTAATAAATCTACGCCAAAGACAAGGCAATTGTCTAAATGGGCAGTCCCTTCAACATCACATTTTTTATGGCAGGAATAAAAAGTAGAGAATAATGACCTAAATTTGACTAACTTCCCCTTATGCTATTATTTTGAAACATGCTGGGAAAGCTTTAAAGAACTACTTTAAACTTGCTTATGGATATCTTGATTCCATTCCTTCACTGGGCTTTGAGAAGAATTCTGATTTGGGCTAATGTTGTTTGTACAATTTGCTAGCAAGCATTTTACATTATTAAATGGATTATGGATGGCATTTGTTGGTCTTCTCTTGAAATAGATTTTAGCACAACTCCTTTCTGTAAGGTTAATGTAACCTGACTTATTGATGTAAACTGGGCATGTACATTTGAAAATGGTCTAAATCAAGCTAAAATAAGATCATCAGGCCATTAGAAGAGTTGTTTCCATTTTGTTTTTATAGTAAAATGGACTTTTATTGTAAAACTGTTCTTATGTTGGCTGGGAAATGTGGAAGTGTAATCGATAAGTGCGTCTTTGGAATAAATGTTTATGTAATGAAAAAAATTTGCATGGATAAAACACCATTATCATTTTCATCTTCCAATATCTAACTCATTTTTGCTAAGCTTTAGGATAATTTACCCCAATTTGCTTTTAATTCTTTCTCTTTTTTTGTAGGACTCCACATCATCATAAATAATTTCACTACTTCCTTTTAATCTTAATAGGAAAAATGTGAGATTTTCGAAAGCAATCTGATCTCTTTTGTATGAAGAATCATACAAAAGGCACTTTAGCATTAAGCTCATTGAATTCCTTCATTGTGCTTCAAAAGACCATCCTCCTCCTATTTTTCCAGTCCTTCACCTTTTAGACATCACCACTTCCTCATTCTGGCAGTTTAGATTATAAATTTTAGTTGTCTTTCAGAATTCAATTAGGTTACAAGAGGTCATTAAAACCTTCATTTTGGTCATAGCCTCCATGCACCAGTTAAAGTTTTTAAGGATTGTCTTTGAGACATCCCAAAATACAATTGATTTCCATTTACTTACTACAATTATTTTAAAATTTTTTTTCACCAAAATCTAACAAGCATATAATGTACTTTTGAGGTCATCCATTTAAATTTCATTCAGGTTTCTGAGATGGCGAATAAAAACTAAAGGAGTCCTCTGTCTATTTTTGTTTATTTTTTTCACTTAGCAAAATTCTATTTTCTAATATCATGCTCTTCCATTAGCTTTATCTTCAAAATTATAATTTTATAATTTTAGATGATCAAAAATCAATTTATTATGATTTTATAAGTAATTTGTATCACCCCTAATTACAACTATTACAGAAAACTAGAAATGATGTTGAATTTTTCAACATGGATGATTTTATCAAACAGCTCTATGTTGTTGAAGGGAAATGCTGCATGTTATGTCAGATCACACATTATAAAAATAGTAGTAGTTAATAACTACAAGTAATGTAAAGATTAGACTACTGCTACAAGTGAATGAAACTTTCATGTTCCTCAATTTTAATTCAGATTCCTTAGGAGCTTTTATAAATCAGAGTTTTAGGTGTATTAGAAACCGTATTAAGAAATCTCATTGTATTGGTAAGTAATCTGAGTCCAAATTAGGTTAAGTGGTTTGCTCAAAATCGCATAGTTAACTAATGATAAAGCAAAACCAATACTCCAGCTTTTCCAGGAGTATTCCCACTATTGGATATTGTGACTGAGAGAATGCCAAGCCATGAATGTGCTCCATTTTATTAGCACTTCAAATCTCTAAAATGTCAGCAAGAATTAATTAAATAAGCACTCCTTAAGTACCTACTGTATATCCAGAACTGTGCTAAGATACCATGAGATAAAAATAGATTCATCTCTTTCTATTTTATTATATAATAATGTGAAACTTTCTGTTAGTCTGTAGTGGAGCTATCTCTACAGAGATGCAAGTCATACTCTCATCTTCTCTCTACAAATGGGGTAAAAATAAACAACTACCTGGAAAACTTTCAGACAAGTTTCTTTAATGTTGAATTTTCTTGTGTCAACTATATTGGGGCTATAGGCCAGGAGGAATATTATCTGTCTCTTTCTGCAACCAAGGTGTACTGGAGCTGGCTTGTAATGACTTCTAATAGCTGATTGCACCATCTCTTCCCATCTCAGTCTTCACTGATCTCAGGTTAATAGCTTGAAATCAGCTCTGATGGGAATATTTATTTATACCACAGAAACTGGTAAATGCTATAAATCAGCAACACTCTCTTCCCTCATCAATTTCTGGTATTTAACTTTTACCAATACACCAATGTAAAATGCACTGGCTGAGCAATATTAGACAAGCTATTTTACTTCTTGAGCTATTAATTGCACCCTCTGTAAAGTAGGGATGATAATATGTACTATAGTGTATATCACAGGATTTTATGAGGATCACATGAGAGAATTTTGAAACTGTGACTATGAAGTAGAATTACTAACACCTCAATAATGAGAATTATATGTTCACTAATAAGATATGGGGTAGATAGCAAAACCAATATAGTATAAGTAGATCTAGAGTTTCTTAACACTGCATCAACACTCAACCTATGTACCTGGCTAGATTAAAAATAAATAAATAAAAGGATAAAATTCAGGGTTTCAGTAAAAGTCTGATTCCTATAGTAGACATCAAATAACACAAATATGTAGCACATAGTATATAGAGTTTATTCATCCTAACGTAGTATCCTTACTCCTTTCCCCATGCCATGAGTCCTCTATGCCTCTGATGAATTAGGCTAATGAACATGAATGAAAATTTTTTGTATGCAGAAAGGATTTTCTATTTTTTTTTTATCACCTGCTTAATACAGAACTCTGCATAAAAGGACAGGGGAAAATTGTTTTGATAGATTGACCTCTTGAAGTTACAAATTCCTGTTTTCATTTTCTTGACACTTCAAAATATTTTAAGAAGCCTTATTTAAATCTGCATGGAAATCCCTACCCTTTGATACTATGTCACTGCCTTTGGCATTTGCAATGTGGTTAAGAAAGTTATATATTGAAACTACAAAATCCTCTTCTAACTTCAAACACTTTTGAGAGCATACTTGGGAAAAGTGCATCCCATATACTGGTCAGTTCTTATTTTCCTTTGAATAAAACAAAAAAGCCAGAAAAAATTTGTGCATAAAGCACTTCAACACTATTAACACCAGATTGTTAACCATCAAAACACATCATACTGATCTTACTTTTTCCCCATGTGAACTCTATGTAGAAAACAGTTCCCTGGACTTGCTATTTATTCCAAGCTTAATGCTCTTGAGAACTAAATAATTCAATTCTGTTTTAGTCAAAATTGAAATCTTCATAGCCAGATAGATGTATGCTTAAATCCTGGTTCCTTCAACTGGTTATTTAACTTTCTTAAGCCTTGTTGTCCTCATCTGTGAAATAACAAGTTTATGGTAAGGATTAAATTAAAAAAAAAAAAAAACCCTGTCTCTGGCCCATTATAAATACTCAATTATTATCATCTTTGCTATCTTTTAATAAATTGCTTAGATTTTTACTCCTGGGTTTACCCCTAGCTTGTCAAATCACATTAAATATGCCTCTCTGTCCCTTTGTTTCCTAACATGAGAAGTAGATTTAAGACTTGTCACTTTTTGTATCTCTAGAGTAATATAAAGATTAATTCATGGTGGGAGGGAATTATTCTTAGTAAGTACAGTACTGGAAGTTCTATTTTTTTTTTTTTTTAAGAAAGGATCACCAACTCTACTTTTGTGCTAAACAAGTCATCTCATAGTCAAAAAAAAGTACCATGAACTTTACCAAAACAATTTTAAAATAAAATTGAGTTTAATGCATTTAAAAAATGAATTTATGTAGGATACTGAAGACTGGGAATGCAATGAAAGGACTATTTGAAAAGTTGAAAACAAAACAGCAGAGCTGTTCTATTTCAGTATGCCCAGGATGATTACTTTAAGTTTTATATTATATAGCCTATATGCATATACTCCTCCTAAGAATGAACCAACATATTGACAAATATGAAGAACAGAAACCATGAAAATTCATCTACAATATTCAGATATTATAAAATAATTATTTTGGTGGGGGGAGTGTAGAATTGGAGAGATACAGACATCTTCTGCAAAGATGAATTATAGAAAGCCAATTCTTTTATATCTCAAATTTCCAAAGACAATTTAGAACCAGAAGCCATATTACTTACCCTTAATAGAATCCCTCTGTGTAACCAAGTACAAAGCTCAGTTGTGAGAAGATTAAATATAAGAGGAGAAAGAGAAAAGACTCCTCTGAACTATGAGTGTACAGGACACTATGTTACGCACTTCATCTCACATTCCAGATAAAAGAATTTCTGGGCTTAAAAATGGAAACTTTGCACATAATATAATATTAAGTTAAAAACTGTTGGCACACTGGGATTTCATATTTTATATTCAATTTTTTTAGAAATCTTCCTGCTTGATTATTGGAAGAATAATGTTTTAAGAGAAAAAAATATTATTTCTGAACTTTTAGACTTGTTTACAAATACAAATTAATATCCCTTATTTGCCAATATGTTGAGTGCAAACTGTCATCAGTATATTAAATGCTGCTGAGTATAACATTTTTTGCTTTATTTTTAAAATGTTAATTGCTTGAAATAATTATACTTTGGCTAATAAGGAGATTATTGGCTAATATGTTTTGAGATAAAATCTCATATATTGCTGGCTTTAAAATCAAGAAGCATTTGTTAAGTACCTTCTTTGCTTTGTAATGTATTGAAACCTGAAAGAAGATAAAGGGAACAGAATAGGGAGGAGGAAGAAGAGCAGGGCCAAGAGTTGGTCAGGGAATGTGCAGTGTCATGGAAAGAGAAGATCTGAATGAAACAGCAATAGAATTTCATAGATCGAGGAAACCCTACCAGCACACAATCGAAAGTTTTTGTTTCTCAACTAAGAAAACAAGCCCACGAGGTTAAATGACATGACCTCAATTGTCCAGCCAATGTATAGTTATAGAAGGTGCCAAGAGAAAAGTGGGAATTGTGAGTGGGATTGAAGAATGTGGGATATGTTGAAATTCAATTCATATTTCTATGTTTCAAGCTTTATGCTATATTCTTCCACAGTTACTCTCTCTTTTACAAGATCAGAACAAGCTTACATGTTAAATATTATTAACCTATGTCCAAGGAAATGAAGTAGCTTTTCCGAGGACGCAAAAGCATTATACAACACATTCACAATCACATGTTGTAACCATAAATATGGACTTCTGTAGCACAATGTTGGAGAAAGGGTAGATAAGACATCTTGCTTAGCAAGAAGAGAGCTTCCACACTGGGAATTAGTGAGATCATTGCATCTATTAAAAAAAAAGGAAAAAGAGAAAAAAGAAATACACAATTTATTCATAAATTCCAAGGCAAGTTTCTTTCATAAAACAAGACAGTATTATAGTATTAAAGCAGAAAGGAAGGGAGGAAGGGAGGGGGGATTAATAATATCTGAAATAAAACTTAGCCTGGCTGATGGAAAATACTCCATGTATGTTTGTGAATGGTAGTGATATATATTAATATCCAAAACTGTCAGGGAAATAAAAGAATGCCACACAATCTAACAGTAATTACTTTATGTGGTATATTTTTAATTCATTACTTCTTCAAGTTTTATACAGAAAACCTGCATTTATTTTATAATTTTAAAAAATTTGTTTCTATAAAAAGAAATGAATACATGCAAATTACATTATTTGTTGACTTGAAAACACTACAACAGATATGAATTTGAGCTAAAAATTATAATAGCTTGCACTCAATTAAAGGAGTTCATTATTTTATTAATGCATTCTTTTCATTTGATTTCTTTCTAATTAGGATTAAAAACTTAAGTTAATATTCTATCTTTTTTATAAACTCCTCACAAGGAATTTATAGTTTTTAAATGTCATCATGTCATCTTGTATATAAGCAGATACTTGCAAATATGTATTTTAAAATTTTACTCTGGGTTTTGGCTTGTAAAGTTGACCAATATTATCTGATTATGCTAATAGAAGTTTAAAAAAGAATATCCATTTTCATTTTTTACACATGTGGAATGTATTTCTGGACAAATACTGAATCTTTATAATTTATGTTGGTTGATACAATTTCAAGCATTACATTTGATTTATAATAAGCACATGTAAACTCTTACTGACTATATTTTGGATTAGTTCCTTTGTTTTTTAATTTCACAGAATATTATTTCCTGACTTTCGTTTGTGATCTGCTTTAAGGTTTTGCTTCAATTTTTCTGTTATACTTATGCCATTTATTAAGGTCTGTTTTCTTGTGATGTTTTATAGAAATCAACAGAATAAATGGCATTTGTTTTTTACTTTTTCTCCAGAAATGTCCTGAGAAACAAGTAGTTTTTTTTTAATTATTCAAATTGTTAGAAGCCAAACATCACAAATCTTAATTTCTTCTGCTAGCATTTCTAAAGCAAAGTTTATTAATACCAGTATTTTAACAGCATAGCTTAAAACTCAACAAGTTTCTAAAGTATCTCTGCCTATTATTTTCAAATAGAATTCTTTATAATCAGGATTTTTTCAAAACAATTTTTATTAATTAATATCCAGTTGTATCCTCCCTATTAAAAAATGTACTCGTTTTTTTTCCATAAAAATCTTCATTGAAATCACATCACAGAATTGAGAATTGTCACAAGAATTACATTTTTCTCTTACATTTTTCTGAATGTGCTGATGTCTCTATAATGCTTCATTTGCCTACTCTGCATTGAGATGTCATGTGCTTGAGGGTAAAAAGAATACAATACAACCTTACTGATTGTTTTATGTTATCTCATTGCCTGGATCAAAAAAATGTTGAGTGATTGCACATCTCTGACACTGTTTTGAATTTCTTAGGTCAGTAATTTTGCTTTCAGTATTTTTTTTTTCTAACATTAGCTGCTTATTTGTATTACATATGGAAGTTTTTTTGGTATTTCATCTATGACCGACCATACTTAAGTGGATTTTCATCAAATCTCTCCAGAATTAGGAAATGAAAAGCATTTGTTTATAGTGTGATAATACAGTCATATTTAATGCGACCTTGCAGTCTCATACAAATAATATAGTATTCTATTATTTCCTGTTAGTTATTTTTTATCACCTTAGAAAAGGATAATTCAGCATGATCTTTATACTTCCACACTGTTATTCCTAATCATTGACACTTCCTGATGGAAATAATCATTTTTTTTTGACTGAGTTTAAACTTAAGCCACTTTAAACAATTAAAAATAAATGTATTTTTTAAAACTAACAAACAGCATTAATTGACAGTTATAAGCACACATAGATGACACTAAGGAGACCTTATAATAATCGTTTCATATTAAGAACACCTGCTGAGCAATCTTCAGGCTGTATCTTAGTCTCTTCAAAGCCTTCAAAATGTAGTGTGTGTTTTTTTTTTTTTGCCCTCTCCCCAAACCCCCGCCCTTTTTTTTTCAAACTGTAGTTTAACTATGCTTTCTACAAAGAATCAGTGTCTGTGGTTTCGTCATGATGTTACCCATATGCGTGCTGTGATTTCTGCTCATCCAGCTACCTTTGCGCTGTGAAAAATTCTTAGATGTACTCTGAAAATTTCTCATGAAACTTCTTTTCTTAGAATAGGCTTCTCAAAACACTGTGATAACAAAAGGTCAGTAACGCATTTCACATTGTTTAACATATTCAGCATGTGGCCTTCCCCCAAGAAGAAAAATAAATATGTGAAAGATCAATATTGGTTTGAAGGAGGGGAACAAACAAGAAAAAAAAATGGGGAATGATAGTGGCTAAGTACATTTTTCTTGTTTTAGATGTTTGTAGTGAGATTTGAAAGTCCAATATTTCTCTACCAAATGAAGTAAAACAAAATTTGGGTTTTTTATATTCAGTACTCTAGATATATTTGATCTTTTCTGAAAAGTTTCATAAATTATTTTTAAAAAGAAAAAGGAAAACAATTCTACGTAAAATCTAAAGCAATGACAAGAATATAATAATCCCCTTATATTTGGATGGCAGGGTACATATTTCTCTGAATAGGAGATAATAAACCTAAAATTACAGAAAAACAAATAATTTATTAAATTCAGTCTACTGAATTTACAACTTTGAAAGTAAGAGAAAATCTACGCCCTTCCTCTTTTAGTAGTTTCTACATAAGATAACGAATATTCCAAGAGATCTTGGAAACCCCCTTCCATTGCCAGAAGTGATGATTAACTTCTGAGTTTGCATACTTTTCAGGTGAACAAAGTCTTGGATCTGAACATTTTGGAGCATTTTATTGCCTTTTTAAAAGAATAGTATAAAATACTTATCAACTTTGAAAAATATTCATCAAAACTTCATAAATGGTGAACTATTTACAAATAATATATGTGTTTTATGTTGTTCTATGGGTTGAGGCGATGTTTTAAATTAGCTTTAGTAAAATGTGACTTGGGCAACTGAAGTTGAATAAATCACTTAGTATAATATAGCTATACACTTATTTGTTTGGATTTTTAATTGAAATAATAGAGATTTTGAAAAACTGTAGGCATAGACTCAAATTATCTTTTTCTGAGAGAATTATTTAATAATGGCTTAATTAAGTAATTAAATCACATTAATTACTTAATCAATGACTGTGCCTCTTGTCATATTAACTCTTTCTGAGAAAATTCTACTCTATATTATAGATGTTTACTGCTAATTCATTATGAATACAAGATTACACAGTAATGTTTACCTACATTCCAGGTGCTATGACCTCAGAAATAAGCAAGAAAATAAAGAATAAAGGAAATAAAATGAATGTGTTAAATTTTTAAATGCTTAAGAAAATATGATTTGTTCAGCAATCTTTTATTTAATTTTACATAGTATACTTGCTATAGGCTGTGTTGTATGTGTCTCTAAATTTTTCTCTTCTGGGTTTGTGTGTGTCTGTTTTTCCAGTTACTGGCTGACAAACAAAGTTCCCATCAAAAGACCCAGCACAGGTCTTCTCATGTATACACTTGCCACAAGATTCTGTGATGAAATTCACCTCTATGGATTCTGGCCATTCCCTAAGGATTTAAATGGAAAAGCTGTCAAATATCATTACTATGATGACTTAAAATACAGGTACTTTTCTAATGCAAGTCCTCACAGAATGCCATTAGAATTCAAAACATTAAATGTGCTGCATAATAGAGGCGCTCTGAAACTGACAACAGGAAAGTGTGTAAAGCAATAAAGCACGTTTGAAAGCAGGAAAACTGAATATGAACTTCTTTTCTGAAGATGCTTCCTAAGATTTGAAAATAGGATCCAAAACAAGGCTGGGTTTCAGCATCCACCAATTATCTGAAAGGTAATAAAGGACATTAATGAGAAATTCACTACCAGCTGATGATACACCTGCAAAGTGCTCTAAAAATTAAATATTTTGACTTCAAGGGTCCTTGTAAGTGCCACTTCCACTAAGAAAACAGTTTGAATGTATAATTAGTAGTGTTTACAAGATCCAACAATTCACTCGTCATTAGTTAACGAAGCCAATACATTCATCACTGTTGGGCTGCCACTGCAACAACAAGCACATGAGAAGAGGAACCCAGGAACCCAACTCATTCCTTGGGGAAACTAACCATCCTTGTCAGCAGATATGAAGATGGAAACAGTAGTTTGAACAGTGAAATTCATAAGATTAAACAACTCAAAAATATGCCTTTCAGTCAGGACTCTAAGTCTGATCATGATTTTATGTGTTTTTTTTTTTTTCTGTTTTTGTTTGTCCTCTGGAATCTCTTTTGGTTCAGGTATTGGGGTGCTTAGAAATCCTTTCTAAGATAAATATGAATGAGATAACCTTCAAGTAATCATTTCTAAAATTCTTATATTTTTAAATGCAATCACACAATAATTTTGTAAAACGTTTTATTTTGCACAACTCTAAACCTCCAGATTTTTTCCCCAGTGGTGTAGAAAGTACCAGTTAAACTGTATCACTCAGTAATCTTGAGTCATTCTGAAGTAAAGATGTTCTATGTCATCTGAGATGGTGAAATTAGCTGAAACAAAATGTACTTTTAGTACCAAAGAGTATACTAATGTTTCTACGTGACAAACCATTCACCTTTCATAAAAAATAATATATTAATGTATTATTCTACTAATGTAAACATTGTCTCTAGGTAATTTAAATTTTCCAAACTCAAATTTTATTTTGATTTGAAGGAAGACTTCCACAGCTTTTTACACTTCATAATAATTTTATGGAAGCATTTTGCCCTCTAGAGTAAATGTTTGACTGATTGGGCTGAAATGTGACTTCCAGTTCTTTGATATTCCCCTCATTATTCAAATGGGAAGATTGGCATGCTCTTTATATCATTGTTAAATTTTCTTAGTGCATAAATAACATGACTAATAGAGTGTTGTTTTCATGACAGAGATGATTCATTTTAAGAGATTTAATAATGAAACTGTATCAGTTTTTTTACTTATAAAGAATTAAATTTACCAATATTTTTTCTGTGGTTAAATTTATTCATGTTATCATATTAATAGGTTCTTGAAGAAGCACACAAAATTATTAATAAAGTGATTTAAAAATGTTTTATCATATAACAGAATTGACCAATGGGCTAGTTTTCTGGTAATTTATACTACACTGGTAGGTAATTCTGTTGATAAATTGTTTCTTTAGAGAGAAGTACTGTGTTCCCACTTCTACTCTTGACCTGAAACAACTTAGATGACTTTCTATTTCTTAGGCAAAGCAGACTGAGGAAAGAACAGCATGCAGAATATGTGTTTTGTTTCTTAGGGAAGACAGTCTGAAAAAAGAAAAATAGCATGGAGAATGTATATATATATACACACGTATATATACACACACATACACACACACACACACAAACACACACATATATATACACACACACACATTATCATTAAAAAAAAGATTTTTACAGTGGTATAGTTCTCAATATATTAATGATGAGAGGTATTATTTTTTAAAATATGGTAAACTGGGATACAGAATACTATTTTCTGAGAATTAATTCTCTTTAAGAAACAAAATTGAATGCATAAAAGAGATACATAGCTAAAAATGGATAGAACATGATGTACTTTAATCATTAATCTCATATCTATTTGAAATTTAAAAAGAAATAGACACATATTTTGAATGTAAAGTTGAAAAGTCTGATTTACTTAGAAAGTCAAAGGTAGATAATTTATAAAAACAATTTCAACTATTTGTGGATAAGATTTTTGAGGAGTCTTTAATTTGAATTCAATAGATATTTTGAAGTCAGGAGTAAATTCTTAAATAAAATTTGTCTCAGAACTCATTCAAAGTATGTCTTTAAAAGGAGCAGTAAGGTACCTTGTCCTTTTTACTGCATTTTCAATAAATGTGTTTAAACAGTTTTAAGACCACAGCAAAAGCATCTCAGCCATTCACTGTTCTGTGCATTGAAGTTTATCTCATAGATGCATTGAGTAGTGCCTTTTTAGCTTCACGTTGCTTTGTTATTCTATGCTTTGTGTTCTCTAAATACGTTGCCCAGTTTTGAAAATGTTCAGCATTTAAAAAGGGCTTCAGTATCGACTGAGACTACTTTTGTTCATCTCAGGGAACTTTCAATACTCAAGAATGAATTCAATTAAAGGCATTTAGTGTTCAAAGAATACAAACTGTACAAGATCATTTCATTCCTTACTGAATACCTTTCCATCTAACCACCTTCACGATCTACTGTGGCCTTCCTACGGGGATGGAGCATGGAGATCACTGAAGGCTAACAGCAAGAATAAGAAAAAGAATCAAGATTAAACCAACAGGGGGCAAAAGGGATCAGGATAAAATCAAATTATAAATACATACTTGAAATATCTGGAGTTTTTCTTTTTGAAACCATTTTATGTTCACAGCTTTAGTTATTTCTTTTTTCATGATTTAACCTTGTACCTGGCAACGCTCAGGCAGCCGGTTGTGCAGTATTCCTGTCCTTTAGAGAACGTGATTGTTTCTGAGCTGTTGACATGAATGGACCATGGAAACATTTTCGTCATCATTACCCAGCCTGTTCTATACTTAATATTAAGTTGCTGGAATAAAAAAATCAGTAACAGATTTTCTGGGCAAATCAAATGATTCAGCCCACAAAACTGACAAAATTACTGTGGAAGTTTTTTCTGTCTGAAAGAAGGTGCTGGGCATTCAAATGTCTTTATGTATTGTATATCATATGAAATGTATATCAATTGCTAATGGGAATTTCTACACATATGCTTATCGAAGCAATTTATTTAAATAATGCTATGCTTGCATTGCTGGTATAGTGATGAGCATAGCTGCCTTCTAAATGATGCTATGGGTAGTGTACATACCAACTAGTTATTAAGCTACCACACAGGAAAAGAGTGAACAAAATAATTTACTTCTAATTGAGCCAGTTAGTCATAGTGCACCCAGTGTGGTATTCGGTTCATAAAAGGTTGTTTTCACGTGGTTATTGTTGGGAGTAGCTATAATTGTGGAAGAGGTGTAGGAAGAGTTAAATAGTTAGTTGTTACCTCTATAAGTTTGAAAGTTGCCCCACAGACATTACCAATATACCAATGTATTAATATTGAGTGAGAGAGGGTTATTGTTCATATTTAATGAAAGAAAATCCAAATAAAGCCCACCTAGAAATAGATATTTTATCACGTATGTGCTATAGACATATCTATATAGTACAAATAGACATGTGTGATGCATATATACGATGTTATATATGTGTGTTTGTGTGTATACACACTGAGTTTGTAATACGCACACATTAGATTTCTGTTATGCTAACGTCTTCAGGGGCTGCACCGTGAAGCACTCTGGAGATAAGACCAGTTTGGAATAAAGAAGTTCTTTTGAGACTTCTGTTATTAACCTGCTTTAAGAGGGATCTGCTTTATACCTGAATTCTACATTGTTCATATCAGAGTTACAATAAGGGTCTGTCCAAATCTTTAAAAAAAAATAAAGAAAAATTAAGAAAAAAAATGTCTTTGAACTAGCAATGTATATGAATTGCAGTTTTCAGGCCCTGTGTCTCCCATTTAAGTAGCACCTTTTAATAGATACTGTTTCTTTGTGTAAGCAAAAGCACAAGGGTTTTAAATGTATATAGCAGGAAAAGGAGTTTACAGAGATAGCATTGCTGCACAAAATAATTGCTACTGAATATTTCTTATATCATTTGTGGAACTGAAAGATGAGGTTTATTTCATCAAGTTCATTCTGTTCAACACTGTTTCTCTATTTATGTATAGCAATTGGGTGTTACTGTTTTATCATTGGTAAAATTGTAAAATAAATTAAATTTCTTTTTTTTTTCAATGTTTCTCTTATCTCTTCTATCCAAGCCCTCAGTCTCCTTTATATATCAATATCAGGTGATAGTTTTTAACAAGCTTTAGCTAGTGCTCTTGCCTTCCCTGACTCTGAGCCCCAGCCCTTGGCAATTTTGGCAAATCATTTATTTTAAAGTGTATGCACAGGAATATGAACAATATCAAAGCACCATAAACATTAGGAAATCCTTAACAATTTTTTTTTGTGGTACATTCTGTTGGTAGTTGAAGAAATGGAGTGTTACACAAGTTACAGTAACTTATACTCAATTTATATTGCTGTCAGTGGGTCACTCCGGCTTCACAACTGGAGAGGTCAATGACTTAACAAACTGCACATTCTTAAGGCTTCTCTGTAGATGTGTGATTTCAGCTGCTATTACATCCACTTGCTATTGCTCGAGTTCACCTTCCAGGAGATGATTCTGAAAAACTATATGTTTAGATCTTCTTCCATGGCTTTTTATAACTGGCGAGTCTATGTTTTCAGACTCTACACTATTTTTTCCAAAAATTATTAAATGAGGTCACTTTTAGCCTTCTTTAATTTTGAAATATTTGCTAGAGATTAACAGTGAAACATTAACAATGATTAATGAATTTAGATATTACTTATAATTTCATAATTACCTTTTACTTTCAAAGATCCTTATACTCTTGGTCATTCTATCTATTCTCAGGATATAATCAAACCTCATCATGATTCTATGATACACATATTGCAAATATCCCCATTTTACAGATGAGATAAAATGAGAGGTTGTGTGACCTGTTGACAGTCACATAGCTTAGAAGCGAGAGAATCAGGATTTGAACCCAAGTGGTCAGCCTGACTTCAGTGTTCACTGTCTTAACCATCACGTTTTGATGGTGCATCTGTTTAACTGGAAAGAAATTCCCTGGGAAGCTTAAATTTGCAAATAAATTATTTTTTAATGAGCATAAATCAAAATATAGGTAAGTGTATAGGAGAAATATATAATTTAGGCTTTGGGATAGTCTAATAAATGACTCCTGTCCCGAAATAGAGCAATCATCTTTAACAACAAGATGTGTATCTTTCTAGTCAGTGGCTTTTCCCCTGGATGATGCTGCATAAACACTGCCAATCTTTGTTACAAACTCTTCTTATATATATTTTTTCATATAAGCTGGGTTGTGTTTATATTAGAATCAAACTTTGTGTATAAGAAAATCTATTATATTACCACTATTTTAAAGGCTAATTGTGAGGTTCTTATACAAACATTTTGATTGAATATGGGTGTTTTATTCATCTCCATTAGCAATTATTTACAGAAATTTCTTAAGTTTGAACTTCAGCAGATGGCTAAGTTCATACATTTTAGATTAATTTTTTAAAAACTAGTTTCCCTTTCTTCCTGGAAATGTGAGAAACTTAATTTTCAAATTAAAGGGGTAGTTTAGTGATTTTACCCTATATAATAGCTTTATTGTGCATGACCATATAAAAAAAATATTGGATATAAGAATAAAGTTATTGTTTGATCTATTCCTAAAATACATATTTTAGACACTTGGTTGATTAATTTCTGGAATCCCAATAAACAAAGTATGAGAATTGAATGCCAGTATAACTCTCTTTTTTTCCTCCTTCTAGATTGCTGATTTCTGATTCAATCATTCAAGTGGAATTTCTCAAATAAACGTAAAAATACTAGTCCAGCACATGTTCCACAAAAAAAGTGCTTTGTGAATGACAGTTCTGTATATCTCTCTCTTGGAGATTCAGAAAATATATTAACATAGAAAAAGATCTGATAAATCTTGCAATAAAGACATTTCTATTGTTTTTTAAAAGACAGAGATAATTTTGCAAATAATTTTGGATAACATTTCTGAAAATAACAAATAATATGAGACAAGAGAACAGGTAAGAGCTTCTTTAGAAAGGCTGATGCTTATTTAGTTTTTTTTTCCCATAGATTCAATATTTTCAAATATAAAAAGATTTTAAATTGACATTTATTTATTCTGTAATCTGGTATAGTAATATTTACAGCAGCAATTACTCTGTTTTCTAAAATATTAATCATACCATGGCTAAATTTTTAAGAGCATTCTCAAAGCTAAAGTTTATTGCTCATTCTAAGCAATGCACACAAATTAGTTAGCTTTAAGACATTAATGGCACAGGAAGAAAAAAATGCAATGAAGTACTAATTTGCATTTTCTAGAACAACTCAGTATGTTATAGTAAGCTCTCTCCCTGCTGTCTGTCCAGCCCAGTTTCCTTAGCTTCAACCTCACATCACCATACAGATGGGCTATCTGTGAGCACATCTGCCAGTGTTGCCAAATCTAAACACACTCAGCTGGTAGCAGATGTTTTCCAAGAAAGATCGCTACCACAGGAGTTGTTCCACTTTGGATTCTGTGTTAATTGATCTCCATGACTGGGCATAAGGTCATTGTGTTCAAATGGATCATTTGTCTCTCAGGTACAGAACAAAAACAGGGTAGGTACGGTCTCAACTGTTTGATATTTACCATGTGCTTATATGCACAAATGCCTCTGAAGTCTCTCCTAATAAGTCAATATTTTTCTTTTATAAAATATAAGCCTTTATAAGACTTTATTTGCTGAGCTCTTCAACTTGAAATATGGGCTTAGTAAAGAAAAAGAAGTATACGCTCTGATTTTCTATGGTCCTTGTTGCGATTGATTATTAGTGTTCTTGTAAGTTCTAATAATTGTCTGCATTTATAGTTAATAGTCCTACTTCACATCAATATACTAGGCATTAATTTATGGGGTGATTTTATTTAAATCTATAGAAAATGATGCTGTGTTTTTTTTGCGAATTTATAAATCACTTTAATATGAATATAGTTGCAAAGTTTGATGGTATGCAAAATCTAAAATTACTCTATCTTATAAATAGTTACATTGATTCAGCATTTATAAAGTAATACTGCCCACTAGGCACTTTACTAAACTTCAAGAATACCTTTCTTTCCTCATGGTTACCAAAATTTACATTAAAAAGACATACAAGAAAATAAACGATCATATCCTTTGATGGCAAGTATTCTGTTCCCAGAGTGCCCAGAGAGTGAAGGGAGCATAGAGGAGGCCAGGCAGTGGACACACAATACAGTGAGCATAGTTTGTAATCAGATGGTTAAACCAAGATCAGCAATATTCCACTAATGCGGAAGACCCAAAGAACAGATACTATATTTGTGTGTGTGTGAATACATATACATACACACACACACACACACACACACACACACACACACACACACACACATATATATATATATATATATATATATATATATATATATTTAGTAATCTAAACAGTAGGGTTTAAGAAACTATTATCCTAAAAACCTAAAATACTCAACAATCCCTGAAAATTACACAATTTCTACCCCTGCTCCTGACCATAGTTCTCCTGAATCATTGTTGAATTACAAATGTAAATCAAACTGAGGTACATGCTACGCAAAACACTTACCACGTAGACCAAGTAACTGCAAACTTATTAAAATTATCCATTGTAAAATACTCTCTGCTTCTACATATCTGTCTCAATATTTACTTTGTGTTTCCATCTTGAAGGAATGCCCCGTAAAAGAATATGTCTTAGACCCATGTTCGAGTAATGACTTTTAAAAATCATTTATTTCTTTCTCTTCAATATTTGTTTCCAAATTATAATAACTTTTACATTTGATTTTGGAATGACCCCAGAATTTGAAAAATCCACCTGCTCAAACTTTTTAAGAATGTGAGCCTTCTAATAATATTACTTCTCATTCAATCACATACCTTCTCTTTTCTCTGTGGCCTCTTTCTTTTATGTCCTCATCTAAAATGTATTTCTGTAGGATTTTTCTCACCACAACTCTAGAGACAGGTGGCTATAATAAAATTAAGGAAGCTATAGATAGAAGAATGTGCATACACTTGTCATATTCATAGTTTAGGTTTCCTCAAAAACACAGCTCGAAAGGGTTTTCATGCAGTTTACTGGGCTAATGCTTCCAGAAAGCAGAAGTGCGGAACCAGGATGCTGTAGATTAAATGTCTGTGCCCCTCCAAAATTCCCAAGTTGAAACCCAATCCCCAGTGTGATGGTATTCAGAGATGGAGCCTTTGGGAGTGATTAGGTCATGAGGTAAAGCTCTCATGAATGGAATTAATGAATTTATGGAAGAAACCCCAGAGTGTTCCCTCAGCTCCTATAATATGTGAGGACACAGCAAGAAGATGACTATCTTTGAACCGGGAAGTAGGCCCTCACCAGACACCAAATTTGCTGATGCTTTAATTTTGGACTTCCCAGCCTCCAGAACTATGAGAAATAAATGTTTATTGTATGAGCCACCTAGTTCATTACATTGTGTTATAGCAGCCTGAATAGACTAAGATACAAGGAAACTACAACAGGAAAGGAGAGAAAACCTACGTAAAGATATATTTTCAAATTGATTACATCTGTGGATACTAGATGCTCAATCTCATGAGGACTAACTGAGGAAATTTATGATAAGGATCCCAGGATTCAAGGGATGTAAAGAGGAACAATTACCCATCAGACCCTATCCCCCATTGAGAGTTTCCCCATCAGTCACTTCCGAGTTTCACGTGTGAATTCTAAGCCTGATCTCACAAGTGTCTCAAGGCATATACCAGAGAAGCACGCAAGCAGTATAGAAGAGAGGCAATGCAGCTTGACATTGTTTGCTGAATCAGTTTGCTAAATTAGGGGTGAGGCAGAGAAAATCTGAGGTAGTGCACAAGGTGTTTACAATGGTCCTTCTAGTGCACCACTTGCTTAGGTTTGTGTCCTCTGTTAATTCCAATCCATAACAAACTCTCAAAATTGAGAGATTGCTGTAAACTTTACAGAAGAGTTTATATAAGGGGGTTAGTTTGGAAACTATAGTCCCATCATTTGTGAATCACTCCAAGTCATAACTGGTATTCTTCATCATCTCTTTCTAAGAGTCCTCTCACTTCAGCAAGTGTGAATTTCTTGCCTAAGGGGTTATTCAAGGAGTCTGAGCACTTAGTTGACTTGCCTGTAGTAGACCTTGATTGCTGCTATTGTTCACTTAGATTTATTTCTGGGCACTGAAGCATTAAGGGACACCCAGTGCATTTTCTAGATTCCAGACATACTCTTCCATTTTATATTGTATCAAGTCTAACTCTTTATCATGACCAATGTCAATTACCGCTGCCAGTGTTACAACTTCTTTCCTTGCCTTTTTGCTCACTGACATAAGCAGCCCAATTTGATAAGGTAGTGATCATAGCTACAAGTTCAGTGGGATCTTTATTGTGTCCTCTGAAAGAAACATTCTCTCATTAGCAAGAAGGACTTTTAAACAAAAAGAGTTTAATTTTTTTTTAAGGTGAGGCAACCCTTGGTTGACCTCACAAATTGCAAGGAGCTTGTCAGTTTATAATTCCTTATTTTTTACGTTTTTTTTTGCTCCTACAGCACCTGGTCTTCCTAGGTGGCCTCCCATCCAAATACTAACCAGCCCGGACCCTGCTTATCTTCCGAGATCAGACAGGATCGAGCTTGTTCAGGGTGGCAGGGCCATAGACCAGAGTTTAAATTTTCAGTACATGAGACACAAATTTCCAAAATGGATTGACAGGAAAAATGGGAAAAGGACCCAATGATACCTTTATTACTTCGTTATGGGATTGGTATTCTAGACAATAGAGACATAGCACCGTATACCGGCCATTACTTTAATGCCTATTACACATCCTAAAAGACAGCATATCAAACCTGCATGTGTCTTGGCTCTGAGCTGTCATCTTACTGAGCAGTTAGGAGGTCATTCCATTATCACATTAAGTTAGCATTTTGGGATGATAAGGTATGTAGTAAGACAAGTAGATTCCATGGTAGTGGTAATGCACCCATTCACTGCCTTGTCTTATTTGCCATAACATTTTCTTGTTAGTCTGAGGAAATTTGCAGGATCCCATTCCAGTGAATTAGGGATTTTGTAAGAGCTTGCATTGTTAGATTGGCAGAAGTATTGTGTGTTGGAAAGCAAACTCATATCCAGAATTGTATCAGTTCTGTTTAGCTTATATTGCTGCCTCCTCCAGATTCAAAAAGGTCCAGACTTTTCACCTTGTATCATCTCAGCATGCTTCCAGATTGTTCAACTTAAGTTTGGCACCATGTTGAGGGCCCACACTAATTGCCACCATTATCAGATTGTACATTGAACAGTGGCAATAGCTAATCCAATTTTAGTGAGGGGGAAACCCACACTGATATAGCCATGCATAGCTCCATCTTGCCACCATCACGGACGATCTGTTTATGGGCCCATTGGACCAAGGCTGTCCTGACTGAGAACGAGCTGACTGCCATCAGCAGGAAAGGCCACATTGTCCACCTAGTGGTTGAAATTTTTTTCTGTGAAAGACATTTTCTGTCTCCATCAGATATTAAGGTGAGACACACAATAATCCACCAACTTCATGCCTTCTCCCAAATCTATCTGTATATAATACTCCGGATTTCCTTTTTTTTCTAGCTTTCAATCTTTATCTATCTAGTTCCTTATTCAACTAGTGAAATCATTTTCCATTTTAATACAAAGTGAATGACCAAGGATACTCCTCCAAATTTTGCTAACTGGGAGAAATGCCTCTCACCATTGTCTCATAAGACCATACCTGAATTGGGTTGAAGTGTAGCAGGTACACATTTTAGCTTATATCAAACTATGAAGCTGCCTCATTTGAGAACCAGACCTGAATTTTTTCTCTCTGTTGCTTGGTCCTATGGAATCTCCTAAGATGCCGTAGATGTGAGCTGAGGAATAAACAACAGTCCAACAGAAGTAGTTGACATGGAACTTGGGCCACCTATTTGTGTAATTTATAGGTACACCCTAGACTGACTTAGGCCCCATTGTAACCCAGTGAATCCAGATGATGCCATATAACAGGTATAGGAGAAGTAGTAATTTTAAGGACAATTTAATTGGATGACTATTGTTAAGCACTATAATTGATGCCGTAGAAAAATATAATGAAAAGCTATAGTTAACTAACAGGAAATTGAAAAGCAATATGAAAAATATAAGGAAGGAAACCCCCTGAAATCTCACATAGATAAATTCTTCCTCTGAAACGGGAAGGCTGAGGGTCAGACCCAAAACTTAATCACTTATGTAATCCAGCTTCAAAGGAGGTAAAATTCTCAACCAAGGAAGTTTTTAATTAAAATTAGGGCCCTCATTGAGAAAAAAATCAGGGACACATAGGCTGACATCTCTCAAAATATCGAATTTCTAGATTTCCCTGAACCACTTTTCAAGTGTCCATTAGCAACATAAAGCTAATCACTTTTGACTTGGACAGGGCACTTCAAGGCATTGCTTCTTTGATAGAATGTAAGAAGACTTTCATTGTCAATAATCAGGTTATGTCTATGCAGAAAGAAGCCCAGGGTTATAGACAAAATGCCAAGTCTAGTCCTGGCTACCCTCAATGATTTGCTGTAAAATCTCTGATTTTTAAATTAGCCGTTTATTGGAGAGAAAAATAACATCCTCTTTGAGTCTAACACTTAGCTATACTAAGATGTGATAATTGATAAAAAAATAATTTTAATAAAGAATTTGTGATGTACTATGGACTGAGGGTACTAGAAATGTTGCAAAGGAACTGGTTTCTCATAAGAAATTTTAGAAATTTTACCATATATTCATAATAAAATAGAATATAGAACTGTTGGTTTTCCATAGTAATTTCACCATGTTTATATCTTTAAATGACATACAGTTTATTAAGCATGGTTTAAGCTCAGTAAAAATAGAATCATACTTTATGTATTATTTTACCACTGGAATTTTCTCTTAGCACAATATTTATGTGTTATAGTCATGTCAGTGCATGTAGCATTATTTGATTCATTTTCACTACTCTTTAGTACTCTTTTGTATAAATTTAAATTTTAAAATTCTGTCTGTTGGAATACTCAGATGAAAGAATACTTTTCAGACAACATCCTGCCTGAACCTTTCCAGATGCAAAGCCAAAGTTTCTCTGCATGTGTCAAAATGTGCTCCAAGTGTGCACCTGTATGTCACAAGTCAAAAAGTTCTGTTAATTACAGAACTTTTAATTACAGGTTGATCCTTCAGGTAAACGTTTTCCTTACCACAAACATTTAATTTCATTCACTCCAAAGGAAACAAGGTGTCTCAAGAATAGATGCACTCAGGGTGACTAGGACCCTGACTGTATTTAAATGATAGCTATTATAGACCTAAATGTAGTTTTTCAGTATTCTTTGGTTATCGACCCCCTTCAGGAACTTGTATCTTTTTGTCTCTTCAATTGCATTTCTTGACACATAAACTTTATGGGCCAAATCATACATTCTGGCCATGCTAAATTTTTTAAGCACCTTCTTATTTCTATTCCCTGGCTTCCACATTTCTGCCCAAATCATTTTAGCTAAAACACCTTTCCTGATACTCGCTATATACTAACTGGCTAGCACCTAGTTATCTCTTGGATCTCAGCTCAAACATTAATCTATATTTCCCATATCAAAACTGTCCAAAATTTATTATTATTACTTATCTAATTTTCTATCGACTTTGCAAAACTGTTAAAAGCTTGGGGACAGAGATTGTATGTATCAGTTCTAACTGTTCTGACAAGAGACTGCGTTTTACAGTACCGGTACATAGTAGATCCGTGATAATTTTAGTTGAATAAATTATTTAATTTTATTGTGTTTCATTGATTCTATGGAAAATTATTAACCACATATTTTAATAGTCCAACATTTCTAAACTGTTTAGCATTGGCAATGTTTATAGATTGTTTTGTTTTAATTTCATCTAAAACAACAGAGAATCTTACAACTGAGGATATATTTGATTCTACCAACGATGGTAATTAATGATGAAAATGCTTGAAGTATAAAATTATCTTCTCACTATTTATTACAATTACTAAATAGTAAGTATACTAATAATGTGAAAATAAGTTAATTATTAACCACCAATTGGTGTTGATTCAATCCTTTCTGTCACATTTTTGTTCTCAAGAGAAGTTGATAAACTTTCATGCAGCATTAGCTTGATCTCATGCCATAAATTACTGTAACCCAAAATTTGATCAGCAGGATCTAAAAATATAAGCATTACATGGTAATATCACCAGGTTATCCACACACACAAAAAAATCTTTGCAACTTGAAAGAGCTACATAACTTAGCTCTGGCTAGGAAAGAAATAAATTCTTTAGAGAACTTGACCCTCAAAATTTATAGTGACCTTCCATACATAATCAAAAATAGAAGCACCATTATGTAGTAAAATAATTGTAAGAAGGAAAATAAATCTCCAAGATAGGTTTAGATTTTAAAATTAATTATCAAATTCTTTAAAAAGTTGTTTTTGTATACCTATCAAGCTGGTTTTCTTTCTCCTGAGTAATCTAGCATTGGCCACACTCACTCAGGCCACAAACATTGTCATTTCTGTCTGAAAGGACAGAAAACGTTTCATCATATGCATAAATCTAAGTTCCTTTATTTGCAATTATATGTTTTTAAAAAGTTAGAAACCAGTGAATGATCTAGAATGGATGTCATTTCATTGAAAGAGGGGATGTTGGAGACTCTTTTTGATGTGGAATACTGTTTGTCCATATTGACCTAACAGTTGTGCCAGGACACAGGGGCCCACAGCAAAGCCTTGTTCTAAAACTCAGACCTTCAGGGCTCAGCAGGCGGGAAGTGCTGGTCTTCTCGTTCTGCCAAGCAAGTACTGCTTCTCCTTGATCTCCATACTTTCCTGATGAGTCAGACACCAGGTTTCTGCTCTGACTCTGGCTCTGGGAAGAAGGCCTGGACACAAAGACGTTGGCTCCCACCCTCCTTTTCACCCTATCCTTGTGATCAGACTATTGCACTAAGGAACCTTTCTCAGGATTTTCAGGATGAGAAATATATCTAGATCTTCTGGGTCCAATTTAGACCTCATCTACATTGCTTTAATTCCAATATTCTTTATCTAATGTTCATACTTCTACAATTTTGACAACATGGGCAGTTATATGACAAAATACAATAAAATCCTTCCTCCTGACTCAAGGGATCAGCCTTGTTTTAAATTCATGCTCCAAAAGAGTTACTGTCAAGTGAATCTTGATGCTAAAATAAAATTTATGTATCCAAGTAGTAAACTTTGGGGGTGAAAGTACTAACCTTCCCATCTCATGCTGACATAAGTCGATTCTAACAGTGGCCCTACGTGATCTGCACCACTGAACCGCTCACATATAGCAATTCCCCTCCTTCATTCCACTCCGACCACACAGGCCTGCTTGCTATTCTTCTGACATATCACTCATGCTTCTGCCTCAGAACCACTGCACGAACTGTACCCTCTTTCTAGAGATTCTTCTACTTCTGGATATTTCCATGGCTCACTTCTTCGTCTTCTGTTCTTTCCCCAAACGTCACATTCTCAGTGAGCCTTTTCTAATTTCATTATATTAAACATATGCTCATATTTCTCCTGCTTCTATTTCCCCCCTAAATACTCATCACTGTCTGAAATCTACAAACTTCTTACTTATCATATACTTCCCTTTACTAGAACATTAGCTCTGAAAAAGCAGAAGAACTTACTTTCACTATTTACATCTCTATTCCCAGCTTTTAAAAGTGTCTGGCACATAGAAAGTATGTGAAAAATAGTTTTTGAGAGCAAATGTCATTTAAAAAAATATTTAAAGACTCAGTTACCACGATATTCAAATCCATAATTTTGATTGGCAATGAAGGGATTAAAGTGAGAAAATATCCTATGTTTAATTCAATAAAGCCAATATTTGTGACTAACTTAGTATATTAGAATTCAGTGTAACATTGAGTATTGAATTTTTAAAAATATCTAAAGTTGTAAAATATAAAAGGTAGAGCTCACCCTTCATATTTTCATAAAATTTTCATATTATAATCATAAATTAAATGTAGGGTATTATTCATTCTCTTGTTCACCCTTTTAATATAGGGTTATAAAATGCCTCCACTGTGCCAAACATTTTGAACAACCTAATGGTACCTCTAGTCAATTTGGCTTAGCATGGGTCACCTTTTAAAACAAAACAGAAGCAAACGGTAAATCTAGACTTTCTGATCTTATTTATAAAACTTCATTATACAAATAAGACAAAATAAAGTGTTTACCATAGCAGTACCTATTTTTTTTTTTTATTCATAATGTCAGATATACTCCTCTAAGTATATCTAAGATGTAGGAGTCTTCTGACTCTTTTAATAGGCCTTCTACTAAGAGATAGAACACAGGCATGTTTCTCAGATTGGGAGAGAATGTGCAACTTTTCACGACAATGGATACATGTATAAAATTTGTGCCTACCATGATAATCTGAGCTGTTTCTTTTCTAGTATTAATTTTATTATTTTTATTATTCTGGATTTTAAGTTTCCACTATAAAAAGGTCTTCATATGTTTTCAACTAATATGAATAAAAGTAAAATTTTCAACCAGATCCAGCAATGAACAAAATTTTTATGACACAATTGAATTTAAGTTACAGTGTGTCTTAGAACAGGGAAAAATAAAGTAAGAAGAGGAAAGAAAAAATTTTCATTCCTTTACAGACACTTCTTTTTTTTTCAGGCAATGCCTAGTTTCAGGGAAGCTCTAGTAGGTTTTGAAGAGGGATGGGGGCTGCCAGTTTCAGGTGAGTGGAACAGAGTTAAAAGTTAATCAAGTTTGTTCAGCCATCCTTGGCTGGATGCTAACTGGTCCTGTGAATCATTAAAAAAGGAGGGCAGGAGTAGTGTGGGGTGAGATTTTACCATAATATGTATTAGATGAGCATATCTATCTAGGAGATATATTTTTTTCACCAATTTACAAAAGTCCTTAAAATGTTAAATAATGCACAATTTGAGACTTTCATTCAGAAGTAATAGATTAAAAAGAACTTACAGCAGTTCTTCAAGCTTGCTTTGCCATTTGCACATGGAATTCATTTATAGTAAGGTGATTGTACAGTAATATACATAAAACGTAAAACCTTCCATTTGAATAGATATATGGCATTTTAATTACTACCAGCTAGATTGAGACACTACTCAAGTTCAGGGAGTTAAGAAATCAGTGAGATGCTATTTATGTTCTCCAGAACATCTGATGCACTCGTGTTTTTCTATTATCTATTATCTAATAGGCAGTTAGTTCCAGGAGTTATGCAGTTTGTGGAATAAAATTAAAATGCACCTCCCCCCACTTCTAATTAAGATTAAGAGAATTCTTTGTCGTGTTGAGTGTATTTAGGCATAAAATTACAATTATTTTGACATTAAATTCTCATTATGGTATTTCCTCAGTATGATCTTTTTAGATATTTGTTGAAATGCTGACTGATGATGATCTTTCTATAAATGACATTCCCTGGCCTACTTTTTCTTCTTACCTCTGCTTTCATTTCTCCTAACACCAACCTCTTCTCAGTTCTGAACTTTGAAATTTATGTAAGAAGGAACTACCCCCCCCCGAAAAAAAAAAGCATAAAATTTTTTCCCCACTGTTTTATGTGAGGTGAGAAAACTAAGAAAAGAAATAATTGGTAAAGTCACTCTCATACTAACAGACTTCTGAGAGCTCACTTTAGGTGTCATGAGGCTGCCGTCACAGCAGGAAGAGGGATTTACATTGCTGTGTGGTTAGTTCTTCTGTAGCTGCTCTGCATAGTGCCTACCAGTGGGAACACATGAAAGGACCCAGTGCTCTAAACCCACCCAACCTCCAACCTGCAGTTCAGGTGAGCACTGAAGCCTGCAAGTGCTGCAGATGGCCTTGAACGGCTGAGGCCAGCTTCCTAACAGTGTCCCAAGAACTTACTCCTTTCTGCTGCATACAATGGCCTTGAACTTTCCTGTCTTTTGTTCTCCAGAAAAGCTGACACGCATAACCTTGGACAATGTAGTCTAAAAGGAGGCATGCTGGCTCCATTGTCTCTTTTAAAAGTCCCTTCTTAAAGAAGTTGGTCCACAATATCATTGTAGTTCCCTCTAGGACCATACTACAAGGTCAGCATGGCAAATGTCTATGCTGGAGACATGAGAAAAAGATAAGAATATTTGACTTCAAACCTCTTGGTGATTTTCATTAAAAGATAAATCTACCTCAATCTATTTTGAGCCTGGGTTTTTATAACACAATAATAAAAGGGGCAATGTGAAAAAGACTTCATTTCACCTACCACATTTTCCTACTGCTTATTCTCAAGCTATACATGCATTTAGCAAGTCTAAAGTCAGTCGGAAAGTGTGTAACACATGGTACTCTGCAGCAAGGTGAAATATTGCTTGATCGAGTTAGAGAATTCAAGATCTGACTCTTAGTTCATTCCTGAAAAGACAGCTAAAGTCAACTTACTTTCTGAGTCTCTTCACATGAAGTGACAACATGATCAAGGGCTGAATTGTGTGAAAACACAATAAGCTGCATAATGTCACCTACCCTTTCAAAGCTATATCTCAGTGCACCTGAGAATCTGAGAGATCCCAAATAGGTGATTCAGGGAGTTAAAGCTACCTTCAATAGGTGCTGTGTCTCTGAGTACATTGCTTAGCAATGCTCTATGGATAAAATCGTTCTTCAAGGAAGTCTTTTGCTCCATGCAGTCAGGTCAGAAAGGATACAATCACATGAGAAGCATGTGATTCTGATGGGATAATCAATTGGCCGTGTATTTTCTGGGATGTCACATAAACCTGGCAGCATTTAAACATTAATCTGTTTCTAACATTTAAAAAGACATTAATATATAGGTAAAATAAATTATTAAAATTAATGTGCAATGAAGCATTGGATTTCAACTAAATAAACATTCGTTGTTATGATAATGGTATCTATATTGCTAAAGTGTGTATAGCCTCAAAGGTAATGATTAACATTTTGCTCAGGTCTAAGGGACCTATTTACCTTGTCTTTTCTGTCTCACACAATTTAATTTACCTCAATTTTCCATAAATTTTGAATTAATTCTTTTTCCTATTTTCCTTCTATCACCACCCCAGTACCTGAAAAGCAAAAGAGATTTTCTCAGGTACCCATTTATTCAGTAAGCTCTTGTTAAGTTTAAATAATGAGACTGTTAGTAGCTTACTATTTTTTAAGTACAGATTTTCTCTCCATAGCCACTCCCGCGGGTACTCATTGCCAATCTCTTATGGTCCAGGTCACAGGGAAAGTGCCTCAGTGCTCTTTCCCTAAAGTCATGTCAGGAAGTCAGGTCATCGCCAGCTAACTGCTAAAGGCAGGGACAAACCAAATAAAATCAGAAGCATCAACCAAACTTAAAATTTCTTAATTTTCAGAAGTTTATATTTGCACTGAGAAGATCCTTAAAACTGCAAGCATTAAATTTTTTTTTTTTTTTTGTCAAACTGTAATTGATTTTGAACTTGTTGAATAGCCACCACATGCAGTGTGTACTGTTCAATGCACTAAAGAGGGGAAAGCTGCAATCTTTGTCTTTTTTCACTATATATTCCTCATAGTTCATTTCCTCTATTCTTATGGCTTTAGTGGCTTATTTATACCAATATCTCTAAGCTGATCTTTCAGCCCAGGTCTATACCCTCACCTCCAGACTCAGATAGGTAACTGCTTATTGGCAAGTGTAACATAACTTAAAGCCAAATATTCTTCCCAATTCTGTACATATTCTTCTTCGGATGTTTTCTATCTCAACAAATGGTATCATTATCAACCCAGTTACTAAGGCCAAAATGGAGTTATCTGTTTTCTTTAGTCCCCACAAATAATCAAATGTCATTCATTAGAACACCAGATATCTCCAATCCCTTTATCATTATAATAGTGTAAGATGCTGTATTTAAGGAAACTATAAGATCCTTTGTGCAGGTCTCCCTGACCCCACTGCTCCATTCTCAAACTGAGGCAGATTCAAAGAAAAAGCTGATTATATCCACCTATTATTTATAACACCATCGACATTTTGACAAAATTTAAGACTCCTTAATCTGCCTTGCAAAATTCTCCATTATCTGGTCTCAAGTATCTCCTCTATCTCAGTTTGTTCTCTCCCTCAGATATTTATGCTTACATTCCTAAGATTAATTCCTTAGTAGAGCCAAATCCACTCTCACTTCCACACACTATTTATTCCTTTTTTACGCTCCACCCTCATTTCTTCAATTTAACATACTCTTGCTTGTCACTCAAAACTGTTTAATATCACTCTCCTTGTAACATTTCCATCTCCTCCTGTGATACTTTATAAACTTCTAGAGAAGTTTTGAGTTAATGATAGGCAATTACACAAAACCCACTTTTTGTGTGTAAAAATCATATCCAAATAAAACTTTTAACTTATCTCCAAGTTATTTTAATAGAAAATAAAAGAACTTAATTTCTTTTCATTTATAGCAAACTTAATCTGTGCTATGTATACTCCTAAGTGCTTTACATAAGCTACTCTAGTCTTTAATAGTTTTCAGCATTAACATCATCTTATTTTACTGATGAAGAATCTGAGGCTACATTAGTGAAGAATAGAGAAAGAAATTTGACTCCTAAGGTCACACTAGCTCATGAGTTAGCTGTGCACACTCTATAGGGCTCATTTACAAAGTAGCCCAAACACAGAAAAGGACAGTAGTTGAGAATGAAAAAGTCAGAGGTCACTTAAGAGAAGAAGACCTGTAAGAGGTGGAGACTCCACAGAAGATCTTAGGTAATGGTGAAGAGGAACCCTGCTAAATATGTTACCAAGAACCCAGACTGGGTCCTGATCCCTGATCCCAGCTTCCCATTCCCATATTTAGATGTTTTGGGATCAAAGCCAGGTGTAACAATGTAGAGTTCTTTGCCACTGGTTGTTGAGCAATTTCTCTACAGCACCAGCGTGGCTGGATCTGAGGAACATTGCTTATGTGTCTGGAGACACATTCTAAACAGGTATCAAAGAGTTTATTTACTCTCACCCCCATCCTGACACTCATCTTCACATAGGAAATGGCCTCTTTTGAGCCACTCAACTCCTAATAACAAAATAAGGCTTGAATAACACTTGGCCAAGAAAAAAATTACCAGATAAGCACACCTCCCCAACACAATGACATATTTAAATATATTAATTATATATACTCATTGCCCAGAAAGATGGATCACTCTAAACAGGTTGACTACTAACAACAGAGTGACAGCACAGACAACTGCTCTAGATAGACTGCTTTTTTCTTTTTTTGGACCGCTTAGCTTTGAAGCATGGATTGTTTATTGTTTGAGCATGGAGGATATGCTGAACTTCCTAAACAGATTCATAGTTCCAGATTCATAATTCTCGACTAATTTATGCACCCCCTCCACCTTAAGCCTACCATGTAGATTAACCCTATGTGTTCTGCCCCAGCCTCCCATGGGCAATGGGTTAAGGAGAAGGAGCTTAAGTCACTCAGAATATCCAGCAGGCCTTATCATACCTTCATATTTTCCCCAAGTTTAACATTTGTGGTTTTTGCTGAACATTTGAGCGCTGAACTCAACATCTACCTAACCTACATAGAAGCTATGTGTATTACCTCACAAATGTTAACATTTGTTTAGCTAATCACTTCTGAACTCAGTGTGTAGATTTCTATAATGCATATTACTAAACATTTAATCTATTTGAACTGTATGTAATATATAAAAGGTGTATAAAAACTGTACATCTGGGTATTTTTTAGGGATGTGTCTTTGAAGGAATGTGTTTATGTCTTTCAAAATCTTAATTATATCATGGACATTTATAATTTTTTTAAGATTCAATAACTAGACTCATAAAATCCAATATCTCATGAAGATTATTAATAGTGTTAAAATAAAAACAGAATAGTCATAGTTTGTTAGCAATTATTAAATCTTTGAAACAGTATATTTTATGCTGGAGAAACATTTGTTTGTTCTATCTGACATGATCAGTACTGTATTCCTAGGTCCTCGTGCTGTCGATGAAAGCATTTGTTAAGTGAATGAGTAAAGCAATGGTTCCTTTCTCAAGGTGCTTACTCCAGGTGGGAACATGAAAGATTGAAAGCACAAGATTAATTTCATATTAGTAACACTAATGTGTTAGGGAAAAGACTGAACATTGACATAGGTGGTATTTCAGACAAAGATGAATTTTATGACACATAGATTAAGTTTCAAAGTCCTGCTCTGTTGCCAGCTGGTTAAGTGGCTTTGGGTATACCATTTCTTGCTTCAAGCCTTAGATTACACATCTGTGAAATGGGTATAATCAAAGTACATGTACATATCTTAGTATCACATTGTTCCTTTAAAAACTAAAATAAATTCAAGGATTGGTAGCAATCAGGGAAGAGTATAAAGAAGTAGATGACTGTAAGCTGAGATTTTAAAGAATGGCTGAAATTTCAGGTAAGTGAAGAGAGTGAAAATGAGGCTTGATTTTAGTTGCAGTAAGGAAAGTAGAGTAAAGAAGAAAAAGAACTTATGTGCAAAATATTGTTAGGAGGCCATGGTGGTAGCATAGAAACACAGTGGTAGCTTTGACCCAAATCACCAGTGATGATTGAGCTGCATTGCATATGGGGGTGACTGAAAGATACTTCCCACATTTCTGGTTTGTAAAACAAGATGGAGAATGATAAAATTCACTGTGGCAAAGAACACCAGAAAAAAGATCAGATTGGGAAAGTGATAAATCAAGGGCTTTGTGTATGATGAATTAAATTGCTATAGATTTTTTTATATTAACAGAGCTATTAAGGAGTCAGTTGAATATATTGAATGTATTGAAGCAGAACCTAGAGGTTTAATTAGAGAGGTGATTTATATTAAAGAAGAGAATCTCAAAGCAAATGCACAAAGAAAGAGATATTGCTCAAGCCCAGACAATCAGACATGACTGGATGTCAGAAAAATTACATAAGATACAAATATGGAGTTTGCAAACAGAAAGCTGAAATTGGAACTGGAACCAAAAGAGAGATCTGCTGCTAAAGAAATAAGTTAAGAAAATTTCAACCTACTGATAAAATTTGAAGCCAGAGGAGAATATATGAAAAATAAGAGAGAAAGCACAGAAAGGGAACGGAAATTGGCAGAGGGCCCCATTGATGTAGCAGAAGGGGGCAGGGGAGCCAAAACAGGAAATGAAGAAAGCATGTCAGTGGGGAAAAAAACTAAGTACAGCAACGTAGGAATTAAAGAAAGAGAGTTTTAAGAAAGTGTCTGTGAACAGTTACAAGCACCCCAGAGAAACAAAAGAAGAGATGTAACCCCTAATATAGCCGATTTTATCATGACTGAAGGCAGAATGGAGTCTAGAGTCAATTTGCCAGGAATTTGTAAAGTCTGTAGATATTTCCCAAAATATTTACTGTTTTCCAAATAATTCAAAATCTTTATAGTAATCAATATTTCTTTCTCTCTGGGTTCAACAGGAAAATATCAGACAAATAAAATTTTCTTTAAAATTTTGTAATTACAATATATAAATAAAAATGTTATAAACATTTATGATATTAGTTATAGATATTAACTATTCTCTGAATTACTTCAAAATTAGTATTTCCATTTCCAACTGGATAGTCTAAAGCCAACGGGACAAGTGATTTGTCATTTTTGTTTCAGTAAATCAGAGACAAAATGGGCCTATCATTTTATATTAATAGCACTTGGAATGCCTTCCTATTTGCCCAAAAGAAGATTTTCATTTCTCAGGCATTTTTCCACAACTTATTTTTAAATAAAATGTAGCATATAAAAACTGTGATTTGTTTTAACTACATGCAAAAATTGCTTTCAAACATATTAAAAGCATTTTTCTCTCCCTTAAATTATTGCTGATATAGCATCCTGTGGAGGAGAAAAAGTTATTTTATTTGTATTCTGGTGTCATGTGACTCAGAATAAATACTTCTTTATTCAGCATCTCCTGTATGAGTCTTATATTTCACAAATATAAAATATAATATATACATGGTTTGTTTATTTATATACACATATACAAAACATGTATATATCTATGTGTGTGTGTATATATATACACACACATGTGTGTGTGTGTGTATATATATATATATATATATATATATATATATATATATATATAATGATTATATATAAGCAGGGGTTTCCAAAACATAATTAAGCCATAAGGTAGAGCTGTGGTAGGAAAGAAACCTATATTTCATTACCCAGACCAATGTACCCCAACCCCCAGGCTGTGTACCAGTTTTGATCTGTGACCTGTTAGGAAATGGGCCGCATGGCAGGAGGTGATCGGCAGCAAGCAGAGAAGCTTCATCTGTATTTGCAGCCACTCCCCAGCACTACTAGCATCACTGCCTCAGCTTCACCTCAGATCATCAAGAATTATATTCTCATAGGAGCACCAGCCCCTGGTGCCAAAAAGGCTGGGGACCACTGACCTAGAGAGGCCACTGCATTTGAAAAAAAAAGTTACTAACATAGGAATGAATATGAAAAGAAAATATGTTACACGGATTGACCTAATTTCATCATCTCCATGCTCACCTCTGAATTGATTGTTGCCTAATTTAAAAAAAAAAAAAGTTGATTTCTTTCCACCCTAGGAAGTTTAACAGTATTTTAGAAGAGCAAAGCCCAGTTTTAAAAAGTTCTCTTTGAATTTGAAGTTGCTTTTAAATAGTAACCACGTCCATTCTCATATGCACTTGTAAGGAAATATTAAACTTTCAAGCCGCAGCACCCCTGGCCTCTACCTTAGCCCACAGTGTTCCCCTGCATGTCTCAGTGAACGCGCAGAGGTGATCTGACCGGAGAAGGAATTTGATAAATAGCTAAACAAACAGCTAAAATGAGAGCCTGTTCATTGCTATGAGAGGTCGGGTGCTTAACTCCTGGATCTAGCAATAATATTTCCTTTGTTGCCAAATATTTAGCGAATTTAAAGATAAATCAGTAAAATATCATATCATGTTTGTTGCAAAAATGCAGCAATTTTTATACAGTATTTTCTTGGATAACTTTCACCTTACAGTCTTCTTAAATCTATTCACCTCATTTCTCTGAATCTCAGTAGTTTTTTGTTATGCTGTCTATCTTGCATATTCTCTTTTTTCCATCTTCCTCTCCTTTGCAAACAACTGTCATCCTGAACCCTCACCTCACCACCACATGGGTCCTCTAAAATTGGATTAGCTGTGCCCTATATATCCTTTTCAGAAATTTCCTTCCTCACACCTTGTATCTAAGAGACAAAATAGCAGACCACATAATTAAAAGAAATTTTTCAAATGTTTCACTTTTTTTGTAGTAAAATGTTCTAATACTGATTTTCAACATGTTTTTGCAAACACAAAAGAAACTCTTTTATCAGCATGGTACAAATTGCTTCTTTTCAACAGTAGAATTCACAGCCACTAGAATGGGACTCAAAGAGTCTATGTCCCCTCTTCAGCTCTATCGCCTCACCCCTGCTAATGTTGCCTGACCAATAAGTTATGAGAACAGAAACAAATTGTTCAATGTATTTCATTATGGCCACTTGAAAATTTTTACCTCGGGGTCAGTGTAGTTCAAGAATAGGGTTGGTATTTTTATACTAGTTTCCAATTTTTTTCTCCGTGTACTTTGTACTCTTTAAAACTGTATGAGATGTAAAGTATATGAGAAATAGGAAGAAATTATATTTCATACAGATGGCAATAAAGATAAAAGTATTAATCACTTTCGAGAAGTGGTCCTTGCATAAATGGATCCTAAATAAGTCCAAACATCTTTGTAAATAATGGCGACATAATGATAATAAAGAGAAGGTGTGAGTGTTGTACCAGATCTTTAAGTTGGACTCAGGCTAGCATGCATGTTCCCATGGCGTGACCCTCAGAAGACTGATTGGCAGCAGGACACTTGAGTGAGATGGCAGATGAACATGGCCCTTCACTGACTACACGTTTTTCACTGCAACGCCTTGATGAAAATAAACTTGCCAAATCACTTCGAGAGAGTCATTTAATTCCATCCTGATCAAATTTTACAGGTCTGTGATTCAAATTATTCCACGTTGTCGGCTGCAAGACTTCATCAGGAATGAATTTGTTCTGCTTGGAATCCTTAGTTAGTATTCGATAAAGACCTCTGTGATTAGCCAAATCAAAACCTTTCAGCAGCTGCGGCAGCCACATTCAGACTAAATCTCTGCAGCTGACTTTTTTTAACGAAACATCTTCTCTTTAATCAATGGCTAAAACACCTGATTTTGTTTCTCACTTTCAGTAAATAATTGACCTGTGAGCTAAACCCAGAATCTGGAGGCCATACTCTAAGAGCCACAGAATCTAAGAGCCACACTCCTCCCTCCCTCCCAAGTGAACAAGGTGCTTCTTCTTCCAGTCACCTCTGCAAGTCCTCTCCGTCCTTCCTCTCAGTGCAACTGGGTGCTCAGAATGACCTAAGTGAGACCTTTAGAATCCTTTTGCCAGGAGGAGCTGTTGAACCCATGCAACTTAAATTTGTGTGAACATCCCAGCAGGAGCACACCAGGGAGGTCTCTGCCTGACCAAACAAAGGTACTTCTACCCCACTTAGCAGCCAGAATCTGTTTTAGGTTAATTGCCTGGCTCCTTGCAGGAAGCTCATTTCCCAGAGCCTCCAGGAGCCATTGCTTCCCTCCATTATGTAAAGCACTGGGCAAGGTTCCCTGGGTCTTGCTAGAGATTCTAAAGGCCATCCTGCACTTGCCTCAGCCTTTTGTATATATTTTTTAAGCTCTTTGACTGGAATTTCTTCCAGCTCAAGCATACGTGCATGTAGAAATTTTTGATTTTTTGTTTCATGCTATTTTGTTTATTTTGTTTAAAAAGCCAGCTAAGCTTTTTGATGACATTAGAAGGCAAGTAAGTACCTCCAGTTTACAGCCGAGTACCTTGCCACCATGAAGCTGTGCTGGATGTAAGCTTCTTTTGAAGTCTAGTATTGGGTTCATGGTTTTGTGATCCTCTTACTTCTGCTTCAAAAATGGCAATTAATCAAGGCATCTGACCAGTCCTTCCGGATTGCTTTAGAACATCCTGCTGCCCAGAATCACCTGCCACTCAGCCTCAAAGAGAGTACAATTTACTGCTATTGGAGGAGATGCATTTTGGTGATGATTCTTGTGGCAGCTCTACTCATAATTGATATTTTTTTCCTAAAGATTTATATTTCCTGTCTGATTCTTTTTGTGACAGTTAACTAGATGTCAAAGGTGAAGTCTTTGACCATCAAAGTATAATGATAATAGATAATACATACTGTTATTCATTTTTAATTTAATCTTTATTATAACCATGACAGATAGATACAATTATTCTTGTTTTATTAATGAGGAAGCAAAGCACAAAAAGACAAAAATACAGCTTGGAAGAGTACAAGAATACAACATTATTAGCAGAATGTTTTTCTCCCTATTATTTCCACCTTAATCTTCCAAACCAAAACGTACATTGTTCATCCTCGTAGAATGTATTTGAGAAAAAGAAATAGCCAATCTGGCTTTGTGTATTCCCAAACCTAAGTTTAGTAAGGTAGTGTTAGAGGAAAATATCACACCAGAAATTATACCTATGAGGGGGAAATATTAAAATTA
Organism: Cynopterus sphinx; assembly: GCA_030015415.1. NCBI lineage: Eukaryota > Metazoa > Chordata > Mammalia > Chiroptera > Pteropodidae > Cynopterus > Cynopterus sphinx. The sequence continues at coordinate 58,752,258 of CM057379.1, read as the reverse complement.
GGGAGTAAGTGGATGGCTTACCTTATAGACTGGAGAAAAATCCTGCCAGATTAGGTATCTGTGCATGTGTGGTGGAATGAGAAATGAAAAAAAAATAAAAAAGAAAAGAAAAGAAAAAGAAAAGAATTGAGGATCTTGCTTCTAAGAACAACCTAAGGAAATGTTAAATGGTAACAATCCCAGGCTGCACATAAGACCACAAAGAGCCTAGATGAGATTCTCCTCAGGGTTGAGAAGGGCAAAGATGACTCTGGAAATCAAATTTGAATAAGTAGAGAAATGATTTTGCATGAAAAAAATGACGTGCATTTTATATTTGTAAAATTGATGATGTAGATTTGGAGGTAAAGTAAATTTTAATTTCTAAATATCGAGATTTTGGTAGCACCAGGGAATCTAGGGTGAGACACCTAGAAAGCAAATTGGAAATGTAGTATTGAGAATTAGGGGAGATTGGGACTAGCAACATAATTTAAGAGTTAAGCATAAAGATATAATACTTAAAGTCATGAAATATGATCACTACAGGGGCTTTTAATGTAAGCAACAGTCATGTTCTAGTCATTTTTATATTCTGAATTTCTTAAAATATGCCTGGCACTTTACTGATTGGACTCATTGCACAAATGGGTAAAAAGAATAGCTAGAGAGACAGGGAAAGAGGTCAGATACCTTTCAGAATCTGAATTTTAAAAGAGAATTAGCTCAAAAACCACTTTCAAGACTCTTCCCCTTCCCTAGTCAGAATTAATTCTTCCTTTTGCTCTATTCTCCTGTCACGTAGTATCTATTATACAGCACTTAATACATTATGTCTTTATGGTTAATTGCTTTAAACTTCTTTCTCCCACACTAGATTGTGATCCCTCAGAGGCCAGCTGTCAAGTCTTAGTATCTTCATATCCCACATTTCATGTAGCACTGTGTTTTATAAAGAGTAAGTACTTAATATAGGCTTATTGCTTTGGCCTGAACTGAATTGACTAGGACTGTGCTAAAAGTGTTTTTACCTGAAAATTAAAAAAAAAAATCCTGTTAACAAGTAAACACTTTTTCATAAGAGGCAAGCATTACTTTAACGCAGCTAATATGATTCAATTTCCAACATTTATTATTGTTTTGCAGTTATGAGAAGGTCTAACAAACAAATCCATCAGAGTTTTTGTTTGTTTGATTGTTTTAGACCCTATTTAACTGTCATACCAGAAGCAATTAAAAAATATCCTGAGAGAAGGGATACTTCATCTAACAAAATTGCCTTTGTTCTTTCGGGATTTAATGTACATTGTGTTTGTGAAGTAATCAGTTTGGATTTAGCCCATCTCTTTGTTAACTAAAAGATTTCTCTTTGTATTTAATAATTACGGTAAAGACTATTTCTAAATAACCATGGGCTTAATTTATTTTTTAAATGACAGGTATTAAGCCTTGCTTTCTCCCCTTTTTAATAAAAAAAGTCAAAATAACTCCCTTTGCGTCTCCTAGGTTGTACCATGAATTAAGAAGATATTCTATTAGAAAAAATAGTGAACAACTTTCCTAGCCACATGCCTTCTGTTTAACTAATGACCAGTTTAGAGAAGCCCTAATCAGTTTTTGCTTCCCTAGGCCTATACATGATATAATGCATGGATGGAAGCTATAATTAAAGCATTTATTTTGTATTTTTCTAATGATTTACAAAAAAATCACCTCACCTTTCTAACTTGCCTGCAAAAATATTTTATTAATGAGTCTCTTTAAAGTCAATTTATAATCTATATTAAATAAAAAAGTCAAACAATGTCTATTATTTTTCTGTCTGTATTAGAAAGAGTTTCTTTTCTGGTTTGCTGATTTCTCTGTTATTTTGTCAAGGTCGCTCATGCTGTTTGAATACAATAACTAAAACTAACTTAGAATTACTGCCTGTGAATTACTATGTACCTTTTTTGGTGAATCAAACATTCAAACATATGCTGCCATTTTAGTACATAGAAATATCTTTTTTAGTGGTAATTATATCTGATCATAGTAAACCTTATGAAGTTTCCATTGGTGGTGGTAAAGAAGGAATCTTAAAATGCAGTAATGTCTTGTCAGAGAGGGCATTATTTTTCTGTAGCTAAACGCTGAAAACCAGAGACTACTGAAAGGCTATGCAAATTGCACTTGCTCATAGACCTATTCTTATAATGTCTACATTTTTATATTAAACAAAAATAATGTATTGTCTATCATATTTGTCTGTGTTTTTTGGTGGGGGGAAGAGAGTTATTTGTTATATGCTTGTCCACTACAGACTTAAGAAACTATGAAAATAAAAGTTGTGTCAAGAACATTTCTTCCAGTCTATTTAAAGTCTGTTCACATATTATACATATAATGTATTCACTTATTTCTGAACAATTACATGAATAGTCTCTTAACCCCATTGAAGAACCCTTTCCATGATCATTCTAATGTAAAATGGGATCCTTTCTCTAGCATATTGTGTTGCTTTATTTTTTTTCCTATTACACATGATTATTTGACATTATGTATTTTAAAATTTATTTGTTTATTATTTATTCTCCACCAGAAAGTAAGTTACATGAGAGTAAGACTTTTTAGTCATATACACCACTGGATCCCCTATACCTAGAACAGTACCTGCTATAGTGTAGATGCTCTTTAAATGTATACGGGGTTTTGAATGAATGAACACTATGTATTACTTTTAACTCCAAAAATAAAAAAAGAAGCTGAGACTTATAAAGACACCAACTGAGTCTCTCCATACTTTCTCTTCCTCCACCCTTGAGAGCCCTAGGAACTACACTGGCAGCTAGCTCAGACCTCTGCGGCTATACTAGACATGTCTAGAGCTCCATGATGGATCCCCACTGTCATGTGCACACCAGCCCCTCCAACTGTGTATGACCCTGTCATAGGACTCCACTGCAGTGCACACACCCAGGGGAAATTGTTCAGCCACAGCCCTGCATCTGCTTATGGATGCCCTGTCTCTGTCACCAGCATGTACCACTGCACTCACCAGTAGCTACCCACACCATTCAGCTGAGCACCTGAACGTCCCAGCCCAACCCGAGTCCTGTCACCATCCTACACTGCAGGGTGCAGGCCTGGGGAAAATTTTGCAGTAACTGGAAAACCACAAGAAAGCAACCCTGAAAAGGAAAAACAAAGCTGGGAGCACCATAATTACTTATTTCAAACAATACTACAAAGCTACAGTAATCAAAGTAGTATGGTACTGGAATAAAAATAGACCAATGAAACAGAATAGTGAGCTCAGAAATAAACTCCCTCATATACTGGCAGCTAATATTTGACAAGGGAGCCAAGAATACTCAATGGAGAAAAAAAATCTTTTAAATAAATGGTGTTGGAAAAATTGGATAACATACAAAAGAATAAAACTAGACCCCTATCTTACATGACCCACAAAAATTTACTCAGATTGGATTAAAAACTTAAACATAAGACCTGAAAGCATAAAACTCCTGGAAGAAAGCATAAGCAAAAAGCATTTTGACAGTAGTCTTGGCAATGATTTTTTAGATATAACACCAAAAACATAACAAAAGTTAAAAATAACAAGCAGGACTGTATCAAATTAAAAAGTTTCTGCACAGCAAAAGTAGCAATTGGCAAATTAAGAGGTAACCTGTAGAATGGGAGAAAATCTTTGAAAACCATATATCTGGTTAATATGCAAAATATATAAAGAACTTATACAACTTAATAGAAAAAAAAATCTAAATAATGGGCAGAGGAATATAATAGTTGTTTTTCCAAAGAAGACATGAAAACTGCCAACACATACATGAAAACATGCTGGACATTATTAATCATCATGGAAATGCAAAACAAAACCATAATGGGATATCACCTCAGACCTGTTAGAATGGTTATTATCAAAAAGATAAGAAACAACCACTGTTGATGAGGATGTGGAGAAAAGGAAAGCCTTGTGCAGTATTGGTGGGGATGTAAATTGTTGTAGCCACTATGGAAAACAGCATAAAACTTCCTCAAAATATTAAAAATAAAACAAATATATGATTAAGCAATCCTATATCTAATTATATATCAAAAAGAAATGAATACAGGATCTCAAAGAAGTATCTGTTCTTCCATGTTCACTGCAGCACTATTCATAATAAGATATTCAAACAACCTAAGTGTCTGCCAAGGGATGAATGGATATAAAAGGAATAATACACACACCCACAAACACAAATGTTATTCAGCAGTGAGAAAGGAGGAAATCTTGCACTGGATAAAACTAAAGGCAATTATGCTAAGTGAAATAAATCAGACAAATACAAATACTATGTGATTTTATCTATATGCAGCTTCTAAAAAGTTGAGCTCATAGAAACACAGAGTTGAGTGATGGTTAACATGGGCTGGAGAGTGGGGAAATGGGGAGTTATTAGTCAAAGGTATAAATAGCTAGTTATAATATGAGTAAGTTCTGGAAATGTAATGAATGGTATAGTAATTTTAGTTAATAATACTATAGTATATACTAAAATGTCAAGAGGAGAGTAGATCTTAAATATTCTCACCACCAAAAAAAAAACAATGGTAATTATGTGACATGATGGAGGTGTTAACACTATCATGCAATCATTTTACAATATATAAGTCTATCAATTTAACATGTACATCTTAAGCTCAACCAATGTTATATGTGCAATTATATCTCCATAAAGCTAGAAAAAAATAAGTAAAAAGTCATTTGGGGGGCAAAATAATACATACATGCTATTAAAAATTCAAACAAAGAAGTTTATAGAGGAAAAGAAAATACAACTCTAATCATGTGGAGATTTCTACCATTAATGTACAGTATATCTATGACCACAGATGCAAAGTTTTTTGATGAGAATGGAGCAGTACTTACCTCAAAGTGAGAAAGGAGGAGAAGGTCAAATCCATTCTCAATGAGAAAAGCAAGCTGTGGGATATTGCAGTTCTCCACCTAAAAGTAATAATAATGGTTTAAGGGGAGAGCCGATATTGGTTAAAGAAAACAAGTAGAGATGACTTTCTTTGATTAGGCTATGATTGTTATGATTGTGATTATATGAGTATTAATCATAGACTGTAGACTTCAGAAATCACAGAAGAGTGTTTGGAAACTGGAAAGCTGAAAAGGGGTGTGTCATGCTAAAGAGAATACAAAACTCGGTCATCTGAGACTATGGGAGAAGAGAGATGATCAGAAGGTTCCATCTTGGATGGCAAGCAAAACACTTGAGGCATGGAAGATGTGGCTGCTGCAAGGCTTGCAAGAAATTCATCTTTGTAACCTCTTCATTAAATTGAGTGGCCATGTGGGCCTCTCAGGAAGCAGTTCCCAGGGGGACACTCATATTTTCTCTTATCCACTCAAAATCAGCTTTGAGCACCTACTATGTGCCAGAAACTATGTGAGTCTCTAGGGTATAAACTGATAAGGGATCATAGTCCTGACCTTCACAGTGAATAGAATGGCAAAATAGTAGTGTTAATAAATGCCGCTGGAAGTCTGGAAGTCTAGAAGTGAACAAGCACAGAGCAATCTGTTTCCTAGATAATTATCAGGAAAGCTATCCAATGAAGCAGGAACCAAGGGAGGAACAATATCATCGGATCACAGGTTTCAGGTAAAAGAACAAAACAAAATGTACTATCTCCAAATCAATTTAAAAGTTACTTGGCTTAACTGTTTACACAATATTAATATTTTTATAATTTTTAGCATATTTTATAATCAGGGGACTAGCAAATCCACTGAGGTGCACATTTTAAAAAATATTGAGAAAGCTAAGATGCTAAGATACATATATTACACACTTGAATCTCCTATATATCATTATTAAATATTATTTAATACACAAGATTTTTTTAAAGTCTTCACATGCCACCATATTTAAGATATGTCATGATAATTTCAGGCATATGTGAAAAAGAAGTCACTGGCTTCTTGTGATTCATTTCACAAAGACATAAAACATGACTTTGCAAAACCATAGCAATTCATCATGTCTGACACCAAGGGTAATATCATCATACCTATATACAGAGAAGTTACTCACTGGCTTCAATACATGTGTTCCACACCAAAAAACCCTAAAAACTAGTATCTTTATCAAATACTGTCTTATTTCTAAAGGTTTCCTTTCTTTCAAAGATAAATTATAATACTCTCAAAAAGAATTTTATACATTTATAGTTTTTTTCTTAGTAATTTATTCTAATTTTTTAAGATATTCTTTTGGACTGGAAACAAAAATTCTTAAATTTTTACCAATATGATTCATAACATAACATATATCCATAGGTAAAAATTGTTTTGTTTTTTTTTTCACTATTAGGTGCTGATGAACTCTGGTTGAAAGATAGTTTTTCCTAGACAAAGAAAATGTGATAGGTTTCACAGCAAGGAGGATAAAAAGCTTTTCAATTTATTCCAGGACAGCTCTTTCACAAGCAGATACACTCCAAGCTTTAGTAAATTTAACATTTCTCTAAGAACAGGCCCCATGGAGAGACAGAGGAATTGCAGATGGAGAATGGCAGTTACAACTTAGCACCACATAGTGAGGGCAATTGTTCACCTTTATGGCACCTGACCCTGTGATCTAAACTTGCATTTCACCTCACTCACCTTAGACTGTATAAATTAGAAACACTCTCTACAGATGAGAATGATGGCAAAATGATAGTTTTATTTATTTTTTTAATCAAGTTTCTGATTATCACTGGTTTAGCAGCTTGTCCTTAGATAATTTGTTTGGAATCAAACATCATACATACATACATACATACATACATACATATACATATATATGCATATATATATAATCTTTTGATTGGAACTGATCTAGATTAATTTACCTGGACAGGTGTCTGATTTTCACCAGTATATGGTTATGCAAGCCAGAAATAAGAGTTTTAGGGGCCTTTGGTGAGCAAAGAGGGAGTCATTCTCCACTCCACTTGCACATTCTTAAAGAAATGTCTTCATTTCAGAAAATGGAAGTGTGACTTTGCATATCATTCCCATAGAATAAAAATTCTTGGAAGAATTCTAGCCAAGGGGAAGATAAGGGCCTTACTTAAAACATCCTTTCAGTCCTTCTCCATAAACATTTAATTCTCCAAATAATTATATTATATATTTTCTTCTTTAAAAAGATATTTCTGTTAATTTATGTAATTAAAATATTAGTAGCTCTTCTGAATATTTCTTGAATTATTGTGCATATAATTATGGCATAGAATGGCTAAATTATGTAAGGATTATATAATGAAATTATGTAGGCCCTAGTCGAAAGTATTAAAATCACATCTGAAAAATTTCCTATGTGTAAGAATTTCCTGGATACAGAAAAGCTCCCTTTCCCAGAAGTTCTATTGATGATTAACTTCCCTCCAGCCTTCAGCAAAGAAGTGGATACCTACAATCCACTTAACATTTCAAATTAATTAAGATTTTAAAAGCTGGCTAATTTCTGGAGTGTATACTCATTGTTTACGGAACAAAAGATGCAGACTCTACCTTGCTAAAATTATTTTGTTTTATAATATGCATCTTTGTGGTTCATTAACCCCATTTTTCACATCAGCATTCACATCCTTTCTTGCTCATATGTACCCACTGCCTGAATGGTCAGAGTGAAGAAAATGACTTCATCTTCTACTTACCCAATTCTTAAAAAGCAGAGAAGCATCCAGATGGTCATCAATAACAGACAGTCACTACCTCCCTTAACAGAGCCTAATGTGTATCAGCTGAATAAGAAGCAAATTTTCCTTACAGACCAACTCTACGTTGGAACCTACCAGCTTCAGCATTTTTCTGTAAGAATCCTTTTAGTCGGCTGGTCACAGATCATTCAAATCATAAAAAAATCTAAAGCTATCCAATATTAAAAGAATATTGACTGCATAAGAAAACCCATGTTTAAAATGTGGGGCCTTATTAGCTAAACTCTAATTGCTTTCTAGTCTTAGGAAATAACATTATTTTATCTTTTTTTTATTGGAAAAAAAGCTCATAAGATACTCGAAGACATAAATTTTGGGGAAATGTAGTGAAAATAAATTCCTCCTTTCTTAAACAAGGAGTCCTTTTTAGGCAAATGTTTTGTCTTCTGTACACATCAGATTTACTAAATATGTAACGATGCCGATATGTATAAAGCACCCATTATTTGTCAAGAACAGGCTTAAGTGCTTGTGAGGATTATATCATTAAATACTTCTATGTGGTCAATGAGTCAGTCATTGTTACATCCAAGAAAAATGAGACTCAGAACTTAAGTGACTTGACTAAGTCTCAGAGCAAGTAAGCAGCAGAGACAGGATTCAAGCCCACAAAAGTCTGGTGTCAAACTGCATTCAACTAGTATACCATAACCTGTCTTAGTGTCTTAATGAAGAAAAACCTTTCTATTGGCACAAATCTAACTAGAAAATAGCTAATAATACATGTGCTTGCGCATGTGCGCACGCGCGCACACACACACACACACACACACACACACACACAGAGAGAGAGAGAGAGAGAGAGAGAGAGAGAGAGAGAGAGAGATTTAGAGTAAACCAAACCCAAAGTTGCTTTTTACCTGAAAGATTTAATTACACATGCTATTTAAACTGTAACGATATATTAAGAAGAAAATTTTACTCTGGTTTTTGGAGACAATTACTTTCAAAGAAAATAAAAGATCCAGATATATCTAGCTTACAATTTCTAACTGTACAATTGTAAGTTGTTTTTGAAGTAATGAAAATCAAATGTGATCAGCAATAGTCATCCCACTGAAGAAAACTCCCCTTTAGAATGAAAAAATTGTGTGTTGCTTATGCTGATTTAAGAGTTACAAACATGAATAGGAATCCCCATGGTGTCTGATCTAATCTTGACACAGACAGTATCCACAAGATCTATTGTCAGTCACAGCCCAAAGATGCTGCCTAGGGAAGAAAAAATGTTTTGATAACTCATTGTGTCAAAGAAAAAGATTTCACTGTGTGAAATATTGATTAAAACTTTAAAATAAAATTGGTACTTTCTGAAAGAACCTTGTAAAGGTAACAAAGAAATCCAAAGGGTGCTTTTAAGATTGTTTTCAGAAAGGTTGATCTGTAAAGAAAATCTTGTAGAGAAAAATAAGTATTTTACCTTTTAATACTTATATCAATATAATTTTCCTCTGATAATGACAATATGTTTTCTTCACATTGATGTTATTACTTTATATTTTAAGGTCAAAGTGCATTCACTGATTTTTAGTTAATAAAATGAATGTATATCAGCCCTAGCCATCTATTATTCCTTAAGTTACAAACAAGTCAAGGAAAGGTCGATAGCGCAAATAAATATTTTACTGTCAAAGGCCTCTGAGTCTCTCCAGGTTTTTCAATTGTAGTATTTATAAAATACTACAATGCTATCACAAGTTTTTGGAGAGTTTCTATTCTACTAAGGGATGTGGGAAACTATCTAATATTATACAAAAACAGTATTCACAAACAAACTGAGACAATATTGACCTCGTGATGATTATATTACTAGGGATATTTTTAGAGATATTTAAAACATGGAAAAGTCACCCTGAATAAATTTTATTGCTTTTGGGGAAATGAAGGTAGAGAAAGAAGAAGGCAAGAAATAGAATTGAAACAGGAGAATCAGGTTGAATCTTAGCTAAATTACTGTACTTTAAATTACTAAATTGAGAGCCAGGTAAGATGTGTGTCAGGGTGCCTTAGGTGTCTCCTTTTAAAGACTTTTCACTCAGTCTATCTACATTTACCCACCATGCACCCTACCATGGACCCACTCTTATGACTGTTTCAAAAAATGATAGATGTAAAAGCATGGTTCCTTTTCTTGGGTGGAGAGATTGCCAATGAAGTATTAACATATATAAAGTTTATCTGAAGATATACATGGTGTTTTGAGAAGAAATATGATGAGATAAAATAAATTATATTGGCACAGTTCTGGGAAGATAGTAAATGTCAATTGATATTTCTTGTAAGAAAAATCAATTGATACAGTCAGTATAGGGACAACTCAGGGTCCTGAAATGTGAGTTGGGCCCTGGATTCTAGTACCTTCTCTACTAATTACCACAGTGTTAGACTGTGGGTGTGGGTCCTGTTTCTCCATTGGTAAAACAAAAAGTGAGGAGCAGATGTCTCTCCTCATTTTAGAAGTACTTCTAAAGAACGATTCTAGCTTTCCTGATATTAGTTATATGTCTTCTGAGAAGAGAGGTTTTCTCAAAAATTCTAGATGTAACACGGAAAATGATGATCATCAGATATAGGGGTCCAGAAACCAAGTGAGGAAGGCAACCTGAGCTGAGGCTCTGAATTCAGTCTTGGGTTCAAATCCTGTGCCTACCACTATCTGTGTGATCTCGGGCAAGCTATTTAGACTCTAGACATCATTTTCTCCTCCTTAAAATGCAGATATAATTATACAGATTAAGAGAGTACATAGAAGGTGTTTTGAACTGTGATTAGATTTGGGCTTGAGCCATTTTACCAGCTTTTAAGTGTTTTGAACATGTCTAAAATCAGGTTCTCTGATTTTAACCTGGTAAGTTTGTATTCATGTTTTTCCATATTAAGTGGCACAGTTCCAACTCGTTTATCCTGATAAGTTGGTTCTTTTTTTTTTTTTTTTTTATCCTTTTGACAGGACCGTAGACCCAGAAGCAGTGTTTCACTAGGCCATTCATCTAAGAACAATCAGTCCATTTTCCCTTTCTCTTTCCCACCCATCTTGAAATTAATTTCTCTAAAATATCCAAAAAATTAAGAACAAACTGTGAAAATTTCCTTGGCTTGGCTTAAGATCTTTGTCTCGATATTTCATATAACACACTGTGAAGGCATGACATACCCTGGGGTAAAAAAACGGACACTCTCAAAACAGTCCTCCTTTTTTGATTTGGCTTTTCAGACGATTAGTCCTCTTTGTCCTTCAAATCATTTTATATTGCAGAGCCAGATAAATCCAATTATTTTCTTAATGCTAAGCTCTGTGACTAACAGTCATTCCTTTGGGGTTTGGTCAGATACATTAGATCTGAGTGATGTATAATATGAAGTAGAGCATATTTACTAGCTGTGACCTTTATCATACATGGTATCAATAAATGATTTACACAAAAACATTGAGAGAGAAAGTCAAGTTAAAGATAAAAAAGCTGGTCTCAGAAGAAAGGCTTTTAAGTTTATTTAATTAAACTGACTGCTTTACCTTAAAAATTATGAACACTTTACCCTTTTCCCACAGGCCAATACATGTCTTATTCCTGCCCGTCCAGGTTTCTAGCTACTGTACAACTTTGTTTAGTTGTGCCTCTAAAATTGATCTTTGATCATGTTGCAAAATGACAATGATATTTTTTGCTGTATTAGAATAGATATATTTTTGGTTAAGATTATTAAGAGTAAGTGATACATCTAAGTGTACATCATTAATATTTCAACCGTTTTCTTATTTTTGACATTTCTGAGAATGTAGTATCAGTAAAACTAAATTACTTATAAACTTTGCTGTTCCACAGGACCTTATTCTTTCAACCTAAAGCTATCCATGTTTTGAAGTAGTAAGTATTCACTCTCAACTTCTTCACCGGTACTTCACATTAACTTGACTTCACTTTGTTTTGACCCAGTTGTTACAAACTTAAATGTTTATCGAACCAAGCAAATAAAACTAATGTCTAAAGCAGGTATAAGGTGAATATTAGTATGTACTAAAGAATCTTTTCAGGGAGCTATATCATGAAACATAGAATTAACTATTATTCTGAAAATGACAGCCTATAACATTTTGATAGTTAGGTCTATTTCTCTTAGAGCAGTTGATCTGCTTATATTTAATGAGAAAAACTTATGCCTGGATATTTCAGCTATGTCAAAATTCCTTCCAGACATTCTCAGTGTGGAACCATAGCCTGGACCAGAGCAAAGCTTCTTTGGATGGCCTGTGTCTAAGCTATATGGTTAGGTGGCTGAACTCTGACTTCTTTTGATCCTTGGAATGTTACTTAGCAGAAATGGGCTGTGTATAGTCTCCTGGTGGATCTGTATTAAGGATTCATAACTCCGTGTTTAGTCTTAAGGAACGCATCGTGGCCTCCATATTAAGGCTGAGCAAGCTTATAGTCCTGAATTCATGGGAAGTTCCTCAGGTGGACGTCATTGCCTAGAGCTAGAGGAAGTCTCGGGGAACCACCTTTGAGGGTCTCAATGTTACTTATTGCCCACTACATTCGTCTTGCTTCATGGATTTTATTATTTCTGCTTCCATGTTGTACTCAAGCCATTTTTATTTTCCCCAGAAGAAAAAAAAAAATCAAAGCTCTGTAAATCTTGTTATCACCCATTCTGGATGCTTGTAATAAATGATATTAATAAAATAAAAAGAAATACATGCATAATACAAGTAGTCATAGCAATATGAAACATACTTCAGGGCAACATGAAACAATGTACTTTATTTAATTTAAATATCAATTACAAACAGTAGTGCCATAAACCATCCCTTTATGGAAAGGAAAAAACTTTTGAGACATCTTGCCTGGGCTTAACTTACTGCAGAACCACCAACCTTAACTCCTGCTCTGTTGCAATGTGTTTAATAACAGTTTCTGGCCCAGAAAAATGGTCCACAGATTCTAACTTCTGAGAGTACTGCAAATGCACACACAATACCAGTATTTCATTATGATGCCCAGTAGAGTCTCCCTGGAGTAAATAATTTTTGGAGGGTCTAGGAATTTGCCAAAACTTTGATTTTAAAATGTATTTCAAAATTAATGGGCCCATGGGAAACACAATGATTTATCAATGCAGATTTAGAACAATGGCTAAAGAAGCGGTACCTAGATATTTCTTTTTTTGTTCAATCAGTGTATGTGAAGTATCTTTATTTTCTGTGTAAAGTGAACGGGACTTAACTTAAATAACCATGTCAGCACCATTCTGGTGCCCTGACTTCAAGCAATTCAGTAAAAGACATGCTGTGCTAGCGAGGAAGAGTGATCTGCTTTCCAGGAGCCCTATTGGAACCCCAGCTTGGTCCACAAGCAATGTGACCTCATATGCATCAACCCTGGAACTACTTGGATCATGTGCTAATCCTCACTGGTTTAGGTGTAGAGGGCTAGAAAGCCCCTGAAAAGGGAGGAAACGGTTCAGAACCCACACATTCCTCAGCTCAGTCTCCAGAAAAATAGAATATTCCCTGAATATTCTGCCTGAATAGCAGAATAGCACTGCTGCCAACGTTTTCCCTACTCTGCCTACCCCCATGCCCACCATGTTCCAGCGCTGAGAGATAGAAAGTTTCAAGAAATGCAACCCAAAGCCCTAGTAGGGATTCTATTTGTCATGGCCTAAGAGCTATACTGGTCCCCAAGACGAAGATCTAACTCAAATAAATCATCTCTGCACTATGTTTTATTCAGTACTGTTCACTTGTGACCCAGAACTACTTGAAAACAAAACTATTTTGGTAAACTAACATTCCTAATATAAACAAAATCAAGCTTTGGTTTCATATTTTTAAAAACTGCCTCATCCTAAGTTATTTCTGTACCTATATCTTCCCAACCTGTGTCAGGGACTGCTCTCCTCTGTCTAGGTCCACCTGCAGCCTGTATCTAAACTGTTCTTGATTGCTACAACAGTTCTTTATAAACAGCACTTTCATCTTCTCAAGCTTTTTCCCCCACACACTGACACTTGCAACAGTCTGAAATTCTTCACTATTGACTTTCTCCCTGTTCTTTCCAAACATTATGAAAATTGTGCTTTCCCTATATCTGGTTCATGATTGTCAAAAATTGACTTAATTTATACTATATCTTTATAAATATATATTTAAAAAATTGGGTGATTTAATGAAATGAGTCAAGATTTCAGACTTAGGTAGACTCAGTTTCTGCTTCCTGTATGATGTGATCAACTCACTAAACCTCAGGTTATCTGTAATACACAAATACATACACTTTAGAAATTTTATATTTAGTAAATGAGAGCTAAATTGACTAGTTTAGTGTCTGGCATATTGCCATTATTTTTGAGGTTAATAATCCTTAGAGTTATATGAGAGTCAGTATGAAAGTAACTGTTTTGGGAATCTAACAACATAAAAGACCAAACCCTTAGAAGAATACTTAGTTGTCAGAGGGTGTTCAGCGATAAAGTAGAGAGAACCTAGCTAGCTGTTTTCAGGCAAAAGGAACACTTTCCATTATACCCCTTCCTTCTCTTTCTCTGAACACGAGAGAAAAAAGTATTTTTGAATCACTGAATGTGGTCGGATTAGGCTTTAAAAGAATTTCAGCTCTATCAAGAGTTTTTCCTGTTCCACCATATTGTTCCCACTGAATGCCATGATGTCTGAAAAAATCCCACTTGTGAAGCCATTACTTTGAGCAAATCGTGGTAAATGCCTGCTTTAAACCCAGATGTACTGTGTGGGTGGGATAACATGTTAAGCCATGATTGTAGCATTTGTCTTTTAGATGGATTCTATGTTACAGGACACAAGACAAAGCCTCTGGAAAAATAATCAGGTCAGGCTGTGATGAAAGAAAAAGAATATTTGCATGTTCATTCTTCCTGTTTATGAAAGCAAAGCCCACTGGAAAAACTTGCATGAACTCTGCAATTTGGGTTCTTCCTGAGCACCAAATAATCAGAAGGACAGAGATATATTGGTAGAAAAAGGTCTTTCCTATAGATCTTGACCCTAAATAATGGGTGCCTCCCTCCAGAATTTTTCTTCCTTTTTTTCATATTATAATGAGTTTTTTAAAAAAAAAAACTATGTTGTAATCTGTGCAAATAATTAAGAGGGAAATTTCATTGGAGGTAAGCTAGTCAGTATTTACAATGAAAATAGAACTAGTCATTGGCACAAAAATATATACCTATATCCAATATTTCTGAGCACTTGTTGTATATTCATTTTCTTGCCAGGCAGTGGTAATTCAGAGACAAAAAACTCATGTTTTCTAACCTACGGAGTTCAACATTATTGTGGAGAAAACCAGTACATTCAAGACAAACTAGATTGCAAATGAATTCTCTCTTCAAGATTCCAGTTAAATGTCTCATCTACCAAGTCTTAACTGACTCATATCCAACTCATTTTGATCAATTCTCTGTAAAACTCCATCTCTTGTATATGCCTTCATCCTTGTACTTACCGTACAGTGTTACTCTCATATATTTATATGTCTATTTCCACAACTAGGTTGTAAGCATCTTTAAAGCAAAGGGTTTTAAGTTTTGTTCAACCCTGTAACTTTGATAACCAGAGAGTAAGATTTGCAATGGGCATACAAATGCTTTATGAATGAATGAATACTATAATCATGATATGAACTATCTTTCAATAGATTATAAAAAGGCAAAGCATTAATAATTCTAGCAGAGAGGAAGGCATCATTGAGAAAATGACCTTTGATTTGGATTTGAAGGATGAGATAAATTATGCTAGTATATAATCAGACAAAGCTCAACAGATTTCTAAGCTGATTCTATATGCATTCAGCTAAATTGCTTCGAGGGTCCAAACACAACCTAAAGACAACTTGTCAAAATAGGCTAGAAATTACTTAGGGAAATATGTTGAAGCTCAAAGCAGCAAAAGTATTTATTTTTCAAGGAATGTAAGCAAGAATGTATAGAGGAAAAAAACTAAGAGAATTTATTGCAATCAATTTTTTTCAGTGAACACCACACACCACACTGTTGCTGGACCATTTCCCTGAATTTCAAGACGCAGAATTTGCATGAGGATGTGATGCGACTAATCCTTTAATAGCACACTGAAGGTGAGCTGACAGATCTGCAACAGTGTGTCATATGGTTGACAGGATTTGTCACACTTTGGGTTCTCCTCACATGGTACTTGCCATTGTTCTTAAATTTCTCTCCCTTCTTGCCTGGAGGGGGCAAATCATCCTTCTAATATTTTCCAAGATGTTTCCATGTTGAGAGGAGAATGATGTATGAGAAAATCTTGCCTAAAAATAGGAAAGAGAGATATGGGGACATTATTATGGCCAATTTGACTTGGAGTGTTCCAAAAAAAAAAAAAAAAAAAAAAAACCTCAAAAAACCCCACTAGATTTTCTGTGAAATAAGGTAAAATAGAAGATTTATTGGCAATTTTGTGATTTGCGACCACAGAGATGTCCAGTCTTGGTGTATATCCTGACAAGCAGCTAGTCTCTGGGAATTAGCTCATGAAAGGAAGATTTTGAAAATCATAAATTTAATTGTGTTAAAATCATAAATTTAATTGTGTTAAAATATTGCTTTGTTTTTCTTTGTTTAAAGAGAGTAAAATTTATTCTAGTGGTGATAGTAGACTTGGGTACATTTTTATCTGTTTTTACAAATGTCCTGCATTTTTAAGAGTTACATTAGCTAAGCCATGAAAAAAGCACTCATCAATAGAATTTTTGGGGTCCACATTGAGAGACTATAATTTCACTATTTTATGTTTATTAGACCACATCTGAATGATTTGTTTCCAAGTTACACTTACTATGTCTCAAAAGAATCAAAGATCAAATGGATTGTGCTAGAATTGAGATGTATCTGAATATCAAGGCATATTAAGACAGCTAAAGTAGTTGATGATAGTAAACCTAGAGAAAAAAATGACTAGAAAGATTGTGATAATAGCTGAAAAATTGTCATGTAGTAGATGAAGTAAATCTTCAGTTTTGCTCCAGAGGAACTAGCTATGGAGAAAGAATAAGAGATATAGGATAATAGATTCTTTCATTTAAAACTCTAAAGATATGTATGAAGACTCCTAATCAATAGCATGATGAATTATCCACAGTATCAACAGTTGTATATATAGAGGCTGAAGATGATCCATCAGGGATGCCGTAAGAGATTTGGGCATTAGATGGAAATTTGGATCAAATGACATGGCAATCCCTTTATAGCTATATAATTGGCCAACCAGATAATTAGATGGATTACTAAACCATAATAATAAACATGGTATGAAATCAGACAGATACAGACTGTAGTCTAGTAGAATAGATGATCTCAGAGACAGAAACAATACATAAAACCTTAATTTACAATAAAGAGACCCTCAGATCAATGATTAAAAGTCAAGTGTTTACCATGTAGTGTTACTAGTCTATCTCATTATATGGAGGAACAAGATTGGATTACTATCAGCACATAAAAAAAGGTGATTCCTAATTAATTTGATACAAGATGTTAAAGGTAACAACAAACAAATTTTAGTAGGAAATGTTGGAAAGTATCTTCATGATAAGGGAGGACTTCTTAAAATTTCAAAAGCACAAACTATAAAGCAAAAACCTTATTTAATTTGATCACATAAAATTAAAACTTTATGTTCAAAATGGACTCTGAACAAACTTAATTTATAAATAATATAACATATAAATAATATATTAATATATAGTGTAACAGAAAAGATATCAGAAGTCTACAAATGGGAGAACAAAAAAAGCTAGAATTCCTGAAATTAACAAATCAGTCCCAAATGAAAAACATTAGTAAACAGAGAGTTACAAATGTAAAGGCAATGAGATACCATATTATACCTATTAAATGGCCAAAAAATTAAAAAGCTGGATAATCCAAAGCGTTGGTATAGATATGAGCCAACATCTGTGTCTGCTGAAAATGTACATTATAATACTCATTCTGAAGAGATTCTGTCTTTTTTTAATAAAATGAAATTATGTATGCCTTATGGTCTAGGAATTCCACTCCTTGGTATATAACTCCAAGAAATTATTACACAAGTTATCAGAGAGATATATGTACATTGATGTTTATTGCAGTAATATTTACAGTAATAAGGATTTTCGAGGCACTGTTTGGTGTGGTAATACACATTTTATCCATTATTAACTCACATCCTTTACTCAGGTCTCCTAGGAAGGTGTAGTAATTCATTTTCCCCTCCTCCCATGGCAGGTCTCAAGTTTTTGCCTTGTAATATATAGGTTTTGTCAAGGAGTTTCTCCAGCTTATTGTGTACATACATACATACATGGAAGAATGGCAAAAGGGAATTATCTGACTTTTTCATACTTTGATACAGTTTTCAATTATGTACTAAAATTTTTCAATAATTTTTAAAGGTTTCATTTTTAATGGGAGAAAAGTTTAATTTGAAGACAATATGAAACAGTTATAATAGCTTATTAAATATAAAAATAAAGGAACTAGTGAAGCTTTAAAATGGTAATTAAAAGAACTGATGTGTGTCTAATGCATTTATTCAGCGTCTTCTAGCAATGTTAAGACGATGTTAAAAATTTGATCTACATATTCAAGTGAGTATGATTGCTGAAATTTCTGTCTCCACCAACTTTGCTGTTATTACATTTGAATCTCCAAAAGAAGTAAATGACACCCTCAGAATACAGGTACCTGATGCAACCCAATCTACCTCCTTATAGAGAAGTGTGCAGAGGCTATGTCACTATCATAGAATTGAGGAGCAAGGGAGGTTGGTTAGATGCTGCTTCCCAATCGAGGTGCAATTAGAAGTGACAAAATTATTTAATAGTTCTCCATGGATAGAAGATTTATTCTGTTTTCAGGTGCTTTCAAGTTTACAAAAACATTTACACGTATAGTCAATCGCTGTCTTGCAAATAGATGCCTGTGAAATAAATAGAGCAGTATTATCTTGATTATAAAGAGGAATAAACTGGATCTACAAAGAAATTTTCATAAATATGCCAAAGGCCACATAGTTTTTATGCTCAGTTGTGATTTTAATATGAGTTTTCTGACTCCAAGTCAGAATCATTTTCTGAAATATGATGTGAAACTTCCATCATATCATAGACAACTTCTTCAAGTTATTTCCCCGTTTGAATCAGAAGTTACATTTCCCTAATGCTTGTCAGAAAAGGAGAGTGGGGAGTGGGAGTCTAATGAAGTCATAGAACAATTTTGTACAATGTATGGTCTGGCATAACAGTTTCAAGTTGGATTGATATTAATTTTGTTGTGTTTTATGGGCATGCTCAATAACCCATGTAGAAGATAAAAGAATGTGTTTGAAATAAAATATAAAATAATTCAATGATGTTGGTAGACAAATTAAAACATATGCTACTTTATACTTTATATGATTCTATTGGAAAAAAGTGCAAAAACAAAAAAAAAATCACAGAAACCTAAATAACTACATGTAAAATTTGTGCAAATTTATAAATACTGTCCTGGATTCCTCTTTAACTTGGAATAGTGTTTTGTATATCATAGCTATATTGACAAAAAAAGTGTCATTATAATATTATAATATGAATCCATAAGATGTGGATTTGTTTATAGAGAGGGAAATTTAGGTCTCTGAGAAAGAAGAAACTCAACAATTCTAGAGTAGGAATAGAATCTCAGAAATCCATCTTCAGAAAAACCTCTCACATACTTTCCATAATTTATAATTAATTTGGCTATTACCTCCTTCTGGTAACTGCAAATAGCCCAAAATATGTGTGCATGAGGAGGTGGGGGTAGAGGTGGAAACTAGTTTATAGAATATTCACAACTTGGTATCATTAATCTTACAAATTATAGATGGTGACCCACAAATGAGTCTCCATGAACAATTTTTGAAAAATAAAACAATAGAATAAAATGGAAAATTAACAGACTAGAAAATATAACAGTAATTGCAAATACTAGGATAAAATCTGATTTGTGGAATATTTGTTTCGGTTATTTCATGTGTGTGTTTATATTTAGAAAGTAATGTATATTAATGTTAAAATTTTTAATACCAATGTATGCAGTAAACTTCACACTGACAGCTATCGACTCAGCATAAGAAACACTGAAAGAAGGGAAGGAGGAAGGTACTGAGGGAGTGTCTGGACCTGTTAGTAATGTCACTTAGCTCAGTTTTCCTCAATTTAACTAATTTTCTAAAGTTTAGACCAAGAATTTGCAAACCATACACTGTTTTTATATTTTATATACCTTTCAAGGTAAAAGTACTTTTTACATTTTTAAATGGTTGAAAAAATCAAAAGAAGAATGTCTTCTGACATTTAAAAATTACATAAAATGTGAAATTCAATATTCACAAACATACTTGCACAGTTACATGCATTCATTTACATTATTGCCTACGACTTCTTTGCACTACAATGGTAGAGTTAAATTGTTGTGTTAGACACTGTATGGTTAGCAAAGATTAAAATATTTACTATTTGGCTTTTAGAAAAAAAGGTGCTACTCCCTGGTCTAGGTCACTCCTTCTGGATCACAATGTACAGGAGCGAACTTATCCAGGCTTATAAGAACAGAATAAGAGCATCTTCTTCCTACTCCATGTTCAATGACATTACTATTATAGGCTGAAATCAACCATGGTAGGAGGATTTACATCATTGAAATCAATAGGTATAAATTACAGCCTTTTATTTTTCCTCATAGAAGCCAGTTGCTAAACATTTACCAACACACCACTGCATTAAGCACATACTGGACCTATTTAAGAGTGTGTAAATTTAGGTGGGTAACAATCTAAGTAGACCATAGTTTTCCATTAATTAAACTCAACTACTCATACTACACAAGATTGCTTTTGGAATAAAACAGAGTGAGGTAGTTGTACCCTCTATTTAAAAAAAATGGGCAGGAAAAATCTCTACATTTTCCTCTCTATTTTGCTGTGAACCTTAAATTGCTCTAAAAAAAATAAAGTCTTAATTAAAAAATAAAAACAAACAAAAAAAAGACAATAAAAAACTGAAGTGTAATGCACTATTAATATTCTCTTTATATCTCTATAATCTACTTCCAATGTGAAAAATAAAATAAAATAAAAGCTTGGGCCATGACTCAGCCAGTACTGGGATATTCATGGTCTTCTAAACAGCATGGCCTGAAAATTTGAGAAGCTGAAGTTTGATCTCTAGACTTCACACAGAATAGCTGATGTTAAATTTTACCATAATTATACCCTTTGAATTTTTTCTCAATATTATAATTTTATTTAAGATTTTGTTCACTTAAAGAATTCTTTTTAATAAAGGACAGAATTGTTAAGAATCTTTTTACTCAGGAGATTTATGACAAAATATTTGGCCATCGTCCTTTGATACAAAAAAGGAAAAAGAAAGAATAAAAATGCCATCAGCAGAGAGATATACACAAACATGTTTTTAACTTTTGCACTTCTTACTAAGTACTGAACAAATGTCTGCTATGCCATATTCTCCTGAGAATTTTAAGTATCTGTAGGAACCAATAATTTCATTGGATAATTTATGCACTTCAAATCTCCAAACTTAATGTGTTTTCTTTCCATTGCCAAAGTTAAAACTATTACCTACTCTTGAATATACCTAATATATGAACAGTTGTGCTTTTATTGTATAATATGACATAGTGGAAATATGCAGTTTGGAGTTATACACAAATGAGAATCTTGGCCTTACCTTTTATGTTCCTCAATTTCTTCATTTCTAGAGCAGAATATTATCAAGTCAGTAAGGGAAGGAAGCTGGATTTCCACACCAGTTCCTATGTCTCTAAGACATTTGAGTTGGCAGAAGGCTGAGTGGTCTGGGCTGAAACCATTTCTCTGTCACACAACTACTGAATTATTTTGAAAAAATCTTTTCACTCTCTGAACCACCATTTCTATATGCATACAAGAGGACAACGATGGTATGTTCCTTGAGGTATTCCTATTGAAACTAAGTAAGATTGAACAGTAATACACATGTTAAATATTTAATAAATAAGAACTATTTATCTTCAACCGATCCAGGCCATTTCTGTACATTCTCTTCATATTTAACTCTCCTGGTTCTTATAGTTTTTATATTTATAGATCTTAAGCATTATTCTTGAGAATTTGACAGTTGTCTTCTTTGAGCTTTCAAAATATAATAGTAAACCACAAACTATCCAATATTTTATGATTATCAGAGTCTCCTTTTTTTAAAAAAAATTCATGTCCCCACTATTTGATCTTTCCAGTTGATTGTCATCACTTTCTGGAAGCAAAAACAAAAGAAAACAGACACTATCTAGATATCTCTCTACATTGGGGTTCAATGGATAATTACATAGAATCATTTAAATTTAATTAAAAGAATTGGAAAAATAACTATAAAATGGCCAACATATAGTTATAGATGAATTCTTCCTCAGTCTAGTCAAGTGATTTCTTTCAGAATTTGAAATTTTGTTCAAGATGTAATAATAAAAAATAGTCACTTTCTAGTCCACATATGTTTATAAAGGGTTGTATAAGCACCATGAGGACTAGAAAGTCACAACTTCATCTTGCTTAGGAGGAAAATAACATAGAACCTTTGACAGAGAACTTACTTCAGGTTGGTCTCCAAAATCAAGTCAACTCCCTGAGTAACTGTCTTTGGCAGACTTTATAGAAGATCAAAGCAATTTGCAAGACAGGAAGGATTATGCACTCCATATAACAGATTGAATAGAGCACTATAGTCAGAGGAGGCAGTCCCTAATGCAGCCTGGAACATGCTGGCCCAAAACCTGTAGGAATTGGAAAAGGTAATGTTCAAGTTTGCCTTATGGGATGTGTTCCTTAGTGATGAGGTCAAATCAAGACATCTATAAAAGTAGATTAGAATTCTCAGGGGATTTTAAGCTCAGTAATAATAGAGAAGTAACTAAAGTGTATACTTTCAAGATTTAAGGCTGTTTTTAAATACTAAAACTAATATTTTTATTTCCTCATGTATGTATTATCAAATCATTATTTAGAAGCAGATTTTGACATGGTCTTAACAACTTAAATGTTTTAGCTACATCTCTGTAATTTAGTAACTTTATCATGATTTCTGGAGAAACACTGACTGGACAGCAAGATATTTCTCTTAAAGCATAATTCCATTAATTTTTGAGTGATTTGACATAAATTATTATGTAAATGCAGAACTTATAACTTGGTTTATTATAAACCTATGCTACAAATAAAAAAATCTCTACACAATTAACTGATATAGTTAAACAGTAATATTATTTAATATTTTCTCAATTTTAATGCCCTAGAAATCACCAGTTGATACTCCAAATCATAAAAATGTTGGTGTTTTTCTATTATCCATTGGCTATTTAATGTTAAGTATGTTATTGTTATTCAACATCTCAATGTACAGTCCCTCATTGAATTTACAAGGTTTTAAAATTAAAAAAAAATTGGAATGAGCTTGAAGAATTGAGATCAATGGAAAATTAAATGTGGCATCCATAAATCAAAGTCTAGGGGCATTTTTTAAGATGTTATTTATTTCACAAATTGAGTTTTATTTGAAAACTAAAGTAAATCTAACCCTCACAATCATATAAAGTTTTGTTTTATTGTGATTCTTCCCACCAAATCCTAAAATATTTTCATGAAAAATAGGTCTGACATAATTATTATGGCCCTAATTCAGGGCCTGAGATGCTTCCAGCTTATGTCTGATATCCTAGTATAATCATTAATGGCATCCTATTTACTTTCAAACTTTTCTTGTGTTAGCAGATAAATTGTATTGTCACCCTGACCATAATTCAACATAAGACAATAGTTATATTTTACTTATAAATAATATACTGTTTCAGATAAAAGAAGAGTTTATAATTGCTCAAAACTATCAATATCATAATTTCAGTAAAATTTAATCGTTAACAATTTGTGAGATTAGGTCATTAGGCATATTCAAAAATATATCTCACTCTTAGTGTTTATTAGGTAAAATGTTTAATCAATTTTAGGTCAAGTCTGCAACTAGAAAGGTAGGTAGTGAATTCAGAGCCAAATTTGGTTGACTAAAATAAAGGTAACAATTACATCTTTTTCTAACTGTAAAATTACAAAAGTATGACTAGTACAACTGCATACCACATCCTTCTTTTATAGGGGCATCAGCTCCACTCTCCTGCTGAATCACCTTTAATTCAAGGTTATCTTTGTAATTTGATCTCCCCCCTATGGCAAGATTACTCTTATCAAGATCATCAGTCCCTTCCCCTGGTACCAAAAGGATACTTTTGATATATATCAATGACTGGAATCTCGCTACTAAGAATTATAAATTGCTATGGCTGACAAATTAAAGTTGAAGTCTAATTACTGCAATTTGTTGTAAGTGCATTAAATTATTATAAAAGGAGCTATATTGAAATCTCCAAGTACCAAGTCTTCTTTTTATACTTAAAGAATAAATTGCTGCTTTTTCTATCATGCCTTAGGGGTATATTTTATTGTGTATAAATCTATCAAAAGGGATTAGAAAATGAAAGTTAACTTTCTATTTTTCAGTCTTTAAACTTTAACCAATATTTGGCCACAATCATGCCAGCTGCGATGGTAGAATTTCGACCTAATATTTCAATAATTTAATTTGCTGAATCTTCATCCAATTTTTCTATGTTAATAATTATCTTCTTTTTTTCTTGATCTCAATTTGAAGAAATGGAGTCTGTAAAGAAGTCTTTTTAATCCTCAATCATGACAGTGTGACAGGCATTTACTTCAAACATGTTCATAGCACAGATTCAGATTTGGAAAATTCTCTCTGTATTAAAAATAGAAAGAAAAACTTGACATAATAAAGAAACTGGATGTATACTTCTCTTTTCCTTACCTCAGACCCCAATCTTCTGCTTCCATATGAATTACAAATAGAATATTTTACCTGATTATAATTATTTCCTCAATCTTTAAATTCAAGGCTACAAAATCCATGTACAGAGAGTAGCCTCTTAATATTAAGTGAAATGAGTACATCATGATTTTAACAAGAAACTAAAAGAATAACACTGTAATCTTTTTACAATTGAGCAAAATTGTAAATTAAAATTGTTTTTGTTTGCTACTCTTCCATCCAAGTAAAACCACAAAAGCCCCATTTCCCTTTCAATGTTAGGATTGCTGAAGCACATGGCATCAGATCAATTAGAATCTCTGCTTTTTCTTCCCCCCACCCCTGCAATCTTCTATCTTTGCACAGATTCTAAACCATGGATGACTTGACTATCTCTTGTGCTATCATGGTCATGCTAGGACTCCATATTCCTATATAGGAATTATCTATGCACTTAACACATAGAACCTATAGTTCACCATCTCATTTAAATTATAAGAGCACAAAAATCAGAACTGTTAAAATGAACATATCCAAAGATAATTCTTTCCTAAAAAATCTCAATCAAGTAATTTATTTTTTAAAAAGTTTACTTTAGGACTTATTTTAATTTTCTTCAATATGTTGTACCACAAATTGTGTGTGTGTGTATGTGTGTTACATATTCAATCTCCTAAAAAATAAATCTGTTTTTTTTTTAAATCAACTGTGGTTATTGGAGCAAACTAAAATTTCTTTTTTTCTTTTTTAAATTTTGATGTAAACCATAGATTTTTTTTTGCCTCTAAAGTTCTCAAAAACAATTTGTTTTTCAAAAACAATGTATGATAGTATTTATTAAATTATGACCCATTTCCATCTTTAACATGTTTTACTGATCCTTTTTCTACATTTAAATTCTCAGACTATTAAGAATATGAAATACAAGAAAATGAGATACTCAAGACCAATTTGAACTAATATAAAGAAATTTCAAATATTCATTCAAGTATAAAGATATTCATGCTATTTTGTTGGGTTCAGTTCCTAATGAGATCTTCAAGCCCATTTTCTTTACTATATTCTAATCATTTTGAATGACATTTTCATAGACCCTATTGCCTTGGTGTTTTATATCAATTAGCATTGCTGTCTTATCATTTATTTTATTTATAAATTTATGAGTATACTGACTTCATGTGTATTAAATCCTCACATTACAAAATGAATGTTAAATAACTTTTAAAATTATTTTTATTCTTCTTTAATTAAATTATCTCTATCAAAAGCAGCATGAATTTGCATGTATTCCATAGGCATGCAGAAGTTAACATGTAGGTTTCTTAAAGCAATATTCAAGGTAATTATTTAGGACTCAAACTTTTTGGCAATTTCTTTATATAATTTTTTTACTTTTATTAAACTAATTTTCCTACAGGCAAAAACAAATGGCAAATATTAATTCAGAAGGTTTATAAATTAATATTCTTTTATAAAGTTATACCGAAAAATAAGTCATTAAACTTTGAATAAGAAGCTGTATTAATTATATTGTCAGAAGGTTAAAACCAAATGTATATTGATTTGAGTCTACTATTAGGGAGAAAAAATTAAAAATAAATAAAAGGGGGAGAAACAAACAAAGTATAAATTACAGAAAATAGAGACTAACATTAGAAGTAGAGATACAGGAGACATTAATATTTCTGGAAATCCATGCTATTTTAATTGTATAATTTACAAACATATATATCAAATTGTGTTTTGTCAAAATACTACTTTTTATATATTTCTGCATAATTAATCAAACATTTATTAAACACCACTTGTATGCCAGGCACTTTGGTGGGTACTGGACAAGCAATCTAATGAGGCCAACAATCTAATGAGGCAGAAACCTAGAGAAACAAGTGCCTCCATTCTTTACAGTAGATATAGTATCCATCTAATGTTTAAAGATTCTTTAGGTCTTGGCCTAATGGCCACTCTGTCTAGAAACTCTTCCTGATGAATAATTCCTCCCTAAAACTATATTAAGAGCAGCTACTAGGCATGTCCTTAACCCTCTGTTCTTTCTTTTGTATCACTTACCATACATTTTTGTATATAATTTTTAAGGTTTTAAATCTGACTCTTTGATTTTAAACTTTGGGAGGGCAGATACAAAGTCTTTCTCACATTTATATCCCTTGTGTCTAGCACAGTGCTTGGAGTATGGTATATGTCTAATACAAATTGATTGAAAAGGGAAGAGGGAATAGAGGTGAGAGAGAGAGGAAAGAGAAATGAGAAAGAAAAAAGGGGAAGAGGGGAAGAGAGGAAAGGAGAGGGAGATTAATTTTACATGAGAAAATTCTTAAATTCCGTTTTGGATGGAATTCTTGAATTCTCTTCATATAAGTGTAATAATAGTTGAAAGATCAGAAGAAAACTAAAATTCAGAAAACTATCATTCACCTCAAGTGTAATATATTTGGATGAGGGCTAGAGACACACAGCAACATGAGATCCAATTCTACTTTCAATCTATAACAAAATATTGGCCGGTGCTATATTCCTTTGAAAAGTTTGGGAAAAAAAGGACCACTAAATCATAGCTAAAGATGTCAATTATCATCAGTCAAATATTTACCTGAGCAGTCCGAGAAGCAGAAAGATTCCAAAATGTTTTCTACTTAAGGAAATTAGGTAATATATTTAGAAACATTAGAGTCATTTTTTATAACATAACCAATGTTAGAATTTTAAAAAAAAATCTCTGAATTGGTAAAAAAATATTAATGAATTTCATAGTGCAAAGGTTATTTAAAATTAAAACAGCAAATTTAATTTTTTCTTTTCTACTTTTTATCTTTGCAGCTGTATTTTCAGTTTTCTACAGTGAACATGTATTATATGTATATTTAGAAAAAATAAAGATGACTTTTAATAACAACAAAAAATATAGAAAAGTGTCATCATGAGTTTTTATATTCAAATATACACATATTTATATAGTAGCTACTAATTATCTTAACCAAGAATAATATAGCATGTAGTGAATTATGTCCTACTTAAAATAGATTATTATTTATTTTTTTCTAAGTTGATTGGATATAGAACTGTCATCCCTATCTTGTTTTTACTTCTAGGATTTTGTAACTGCTACATTGTCTTCTGAAAATTATAATTGCTGTTGAAAAATTGTAATAACTGGGTCAAAAGTATATACTATATTTTCCAGGTTTTTTAAATTGTATTGATACACACTTTTTGATAGGAAGCCTATTTCATTATTTACATGACAAAACTTATTATAATCCATTAAAATATTTGCTAATTTGATAATAAGTGATAGCTTATAGTTATTCCCACTTAGGCTTTTGTCTGTTTGTTAATAGCATTTCTAAATATTATTTTGTGTATTGATTAGGAAATTTTTGTACTGTTAGTCTATTTGCATTATTTCGTTTGTATTAGGTTATATATTTGTGTATCATCCCTATGTGAATTAGCTGTTTAAAATATATTTGCAAATCAAAACTAATTTATTATCTTTATTCAGCAATACTTAAGCCATTATATATAAAAATTGAAATATTAATATAAAGGAGAGATTTTGATACCAACTTGACAAATTAATACATCTGTCATAAATAAACTATTTGGATTACATTTACATGCCAAATTTTTAATAATTAGTCTATGCTCACTCTATGTCATTATTCTGTATTCAGCAACCAAAGTTGGGAAAATTAAAATGTGAAATTAACTAGTTACAACCTTTGCCGAGAAACCTGTTATATTTACTATAAGATAGGATAACCATTCATGGAGCTAAAAAAGATTTGCTTTCAAGTTCTAAAATGTTTCTTTTGAAGTAGCATTATTGCAGTTGTGGCAGTAAATGGTTCAAAGCACACCTGATACGTTCAGAGTTCACCAAATTCTTTGTATTTCCAATCTAACCCACAACATGTTTATTGGGCTATAATGACTGGATCGCAACGAAGTCAGGATGCTTCTGGAAAGGCAAAACTTCTCCTATTAATAATGTGGCAGTTGAACATTAAAGTACTCTCACTATGCTATTTTATGATGTTATTAAAATGTTAAAAATACATTACTATACAACTGCAGGGTTACATTTTGTCATAAGTGTGTTTTAAGTACTAAAGAAAAACAAGAATAAAGACTATCATGTCTTTCATGTAAGTAAAAAAGGCACAATGCATGTTATTAGGCTAAAATGACAACATGTTTGTGTGTATGAGTGGTATATGTGCACACACAGTATAATGTGCTGAGTTCATGTATATCTCTCTGTGTGTGCTTGGACATATATGTGTGTTCATGTGTATGCCCATATGTGTGTGTACACGTGAGTGTGAAGGTGGCACCCAGATTTCATTGCTCACAGTTGAAGGTGCTAATGACATGTATAATGGGTGTAAAGTCAGGGGATGAATATTTTATTTTCTGAGAAAAAAGCAGGAAGTGGCAACACTTAAGTGTCCAACACTACCAGTAAACCCTGCAAAGTCTGGACTAGTTTGTAGCACAGTGTAGATTTCTTTCATAGAAATTATATATTCAAACAAAAAATTGATTTTGAGGTGTCTGTATTAGTTTCCCACTGATGTGTTACAAATTACCACACACACTTTCACTGTCTTAAAACACGCATTTGTTATCTCACAGTTGCTAAGCATCATGAGTCCAGGAACAGTTAAGAGTCCTCACTCAGGGTTCTCCCAAGGCTACATTCAGTGTCAGCCAGGTTGCTTTTGTATCGGTAAGCTTGATTAGGGAAGAATTTCTTTCCAAGCTTATCCAGGTTGTTGGTAGAATTCATCTTCTTACCATTGTACGGTTGAGGAACACATTTTATAACTGTCTATTGGCTGGGGAAATGCTCAGTTTACAGAAGCCACCCAAAATTCCATGCCATGTGGCCTTCTCTCCAAAGACAATTCACAACATGACTGCTTTTTCAAGAGCAGCAGGAGAATCCCTTTCTAACCTCAGGAAAGGCCCAGTTATTAATTTAAGGGCTTTTATCTGATTAATTAGGCCCACCAAATATAGCCTTTCTTTTAATTAAATAAAATCAACTGATTTCGAACTTTACTTCTGCAAATTCCTATTACCTTGGGCATCCAAGGTAGCCTAATCATAGGAGTGACATCCCATCATAGTCACAGTTCTTGTCAATACTCTAAAGTGGGATTATACAAATGTGTACACGAGCAGACAGGAGTTTTTGAGAGCCATCTTAGAATTCTGCCTGCTACAGTGTCAAACCTATTTTAATATCCTACAAAATTTACCTCTATCTAATTCCTGCCTCCTATTACCTAGACTATAATTTGTGTAGAATATGTTTGATCATTTGATCTCTTTCTAACTCTCTCACTTTTATCTGCAGCCTCCATTATCCATTCCATTGCTTATTGCTTCATTCTTTGATTTTTCTTCTGTGCCAGCACCCTTAAGACTGACAAACTATTACACAGAACTTCTGGATTTGGTTTGGTTCCTGCCCCAAACCTTCTCACTGCTCCTGTACGTTATATCTTACAGAAGCAGCATGGAAAAAAGAGTGAATTTTTCTCCCACAGACAGACAAGTTTAAACCTTGATTATTCCACTTTTTATAAGACCTTAGACAAGTCATTTCACTTTTCTGAGTCTCAGTCTCTTTGTCTTTCAGAAAAAATCATTTACTTTCAGTAGAGCTAGGAAAAACTATGTACTCCATACATAAAAACCTAGGCCAATACTTGGCAGACAGAAAATGTTTAAGGAAAGGAAATCTCTATTTTGGCAGTGGTTCTCTATTCTATATTGCTGATGCTTTGCATGATAGTAATTTCTATTTACAAATAACATTTTATGTTATAGATAATATGCTAAGTTTATTCTTTTTACAATTAGCTCATGTAATGTTGTATTGGTTCTTGTGACTGCTATAACAAATTATTATAAATGAATTGACTTAAAACATAAATTTGTACTCTCGCAGTTCTGGAAGCTAAAAAGTCCAAAGTGAACTGGTCAGTGCAGTTACATTCCCTCCAAATGTTCTAGGGGGAGTAGCCATTCCTTACTTCTTTCTGCTTATGATGTCTCTAGGTGTTCCTTGGCTTGTGACTACATCACTCCAATTTCTCCACTGTAAAAAGTCTGCTCTTCTGGGTGCCTCTCCTTTTTGTGCCTCTTATAAAGATATTGTATTAGATTTAGAGCCCATCCAGATAATTTAGGGGGATCTCATCTTAAGATTCTTAAGTTAATTATATCTGCAAAGACTTTTTTTTTCTAAATAAGGTATAATTCACAGGTGCTAGGGATTAGGACAAGGATATATATATATATATATATATATATATATTCACAATATCTCTAAATTTTAACTATTAATATTATTTCAATTCATAGAAGAAGGAATATTTCAGACACATGTAAGGACTTCTTTCAACATCACATGAAAAATTTGCAGTATGGGGGTGAATGGGCACTAAACACATACCCCAAGCCTGTGCCCTGAGCCTGTGTTGTGCATTAGCTCTGGCACATCCTAACTAGTCCTTAAGCTCTTGGGAAATCTTATCTTGGGGATATATCTATCAGCAAAAGATAAAAAATTTCATCTTTTTTCCTTATATGAGCTTAATCTGACTTTCTGAAACTGTCAAAATCACTTCTTCTAGAGAAAATTAACCTGAGAGTAGGAGTGAGAGTTAAATTGCTTTAAATGTGATGATGTCAAAGTGAAGGTCGAGTAGATGCCTATCTTGGTTCTTTAATTAGAAGATCTAAGAGTTCTGTACTAAGATTTTAAAAGCAGAGTGAATCACTTCACCTTTGTGCTGTGATCTTTGATGCTTTGTTGCTGACCCATGTCACCACAAATTACAGTGATCAGAGACAATTTAGAAAAGAAAGTAAAAAAGAATTTTGAAAAAGCACATTGTCTTCCACATTTCCCTACCATTCCATTTTTGTCTTGCCTTTCTAACTAATTTGAACTTCTCCTACCTATGTACTGTTTGGTGATTATGATGAGTGAAAAATGTATCTTATTTTATACATGTATTTTTCTAATCAGAACAAATTTCCTTCCCCATTAGACTCTTGTCAGATCATCTAATAAGAATCTTCTCCACCCAACAACTAGAAGTCACTTTTACATATTTGCACTTAATATATATTTAATAATAATTATATAAATAAATGTATGAGAAGCCACAGAAGTCTTAGGCTAGGACCTATAAAAATCTGTGTTGTAGTTTCAGTTCTGCACTGATTAATTGTGTGACCTTAGCTGAAGGCCAGAATGACTTTTGTGCACTTTCCTTATCTGTGTAGCTGAGATAATTGCTATTTCCTGACTTAGAGCAAAGTATAAAAGAATTTATAAAACAGATGTCAAAATGCTTAGGAAACAAGGAAGTGTGTGGTCTAACTTTAAACAAAACATAAAACATTAAGGAACAATTGAAATAAGCAATTTTAAGATTCATAAAAACATTTGGAGCTTATTTTCAGTCATTTCCTAGTTATCATGGTCTATTTTAAGCCTGGGCATTCGGATAGATAATCAAGATTTCAGGAGGATTTTAATGTTGTTAAGGAAATACAAATTTGATTCCACTGAAAACACTTCATTCTATAATGGTGATTCTGCAAAGAGCAAAAAGTGCCTTCAGAAACTTATTCTAGCCTCCTGTTCTCCTTAGCTCTTAATTTCCAGATGTGTTACAACACTTACTCTATGTGAAAACTCATCAGCCAGCTCTAGGGAGCTTTAATTCTCATACACTCGCTTCAACAGATAAATGGTTAAATAGTAACCAAGTGCATAGGCTTTTCCAAGAGAAGGTAAAATGTTTGTAGTGAGAATGCAAGGCAGTTAGTTGAAAGTATTTAAACCCAAATGATTAGTGGAGTTGTCCAGGCACCAAAGGGACTTCTGTTGAGTGGATAGGAAAAAGATTGGCCTGCTGTTCTCCACAGATAGTTTGCATTTAAAACATAAAGTAATTACTTGTTTTAAGTTGGATCCCCATGGTGCCTTTTCTTTTCAGAGCACAGCAGGAGGGTGAACATAATTGGCATGGTTAGGAAGGTTGAATGTCTATAGTTGTAGCAAGCCTTTATTCGCAGTTGAAAATAAACATTTATTTTTAATTTTTGGTTTTAATATGTTGCTATACTTCTCTATATTCAGTTCCTATTCTCGTTATTAAGCAGGAAGATGATACCTACCCCCATCTTCAACAAGTAGCCTCAAATCTTCAAAAAATAAGGTAAAATATGTCTGTTATCTGAGATTAATGCATGTTCACCTGGGAAAACCCTCAAACTGAAATGCTTTTTTTGTGTGTTTGTGTATATGTTTATATAATTTTGTACTCAGACAAGATTATACATTATTTTTATAGTTTTACTTTACTCTAGAACATATTTATATGCTTATACACAGTCCCATATGGTCCCTCTATTTCCTAATTAACTAAGCCTTTAGGTTAGGCTCATCTACCATGAATAATTGATAACATAATAGATCCTGTTTTCAACTGATATAATAAAGGTAGATAAATATAAAAGATCATCTTGAAAGACAAAGTCAGACCTGCTTACCACTGAGATTCATGCCAAAACAGTGCCTGGCATGCTGTAGTATGCTCCTTATATTTGAAGATTCAATTAATGAATGTCTCCTGCATTTTTATTCCCTGTCATGTACAATATGGCAGCTTTGACCCTGTCCTAAGCTGTATACGTTGAAGATATGATGATTCACAAAGAGTAGGTTAGATTTAATGCATAGGTGAGGACATTTATAAATAGTCTACCAACTCCAAAGGATTTTTTTTTTCTATTTGCATTGCAGTTAGAGGTGTGCTGAACTAAGCAACTAAAGGTTTATAGTCCAAACCTTATTGGAATATGTGACTCATTTATTTCAGATGCAAAATGGAGATTTTAGTGTTATTTCTATCTTACAGAATAGTCAGATAAGTCAAAAGAGAGAATTACATAGCCTTTTTGAAACTCCAAAGATGCTATACTCTCCAAATGTGAGAGATTATTTATCAGGATAAATGAGAAGCACTTAACCTGCATGAACACTTCTGGTCACTAGAGAAAAAATACATATATATATATATATTCCTTTTATATGTATATTTAAGGATTTATATATACATATATATAAGGATTTATATGAAGTATTGCGATCTTTTTCTTTCATGTGGGATTGAATAGGAGAAATAAGCCTATAAGCAATATATTGAAATGTTAGTATAGTATATTTGTTAATGCAAAACTGAGTATAGTCAATTAACTTATTATATTGTTTTCTAAACAATAAGGACTATATTATTTAAAGCAAAATGTTAAATGCTGAATACATATAAGATTTTAACACATTCATTAATATTTCACCCAGGAGCTGAACTCCCTTCCTTTCACTGTCATGCATAATTATTCTTACATCTTTTATTATTTATGAAATGTATATTATTGTTACCCAAGTGTGATTGGATATTAAATAAACACAATAAAATTTATTACTGGTTTTCTTGTTCTAAGATATGTTAGATTTGGAAAGTCAAAAATCACAAAACTTTTAAAATTTTAAATATAAACTAGAGGTGCACAAAAATCTAAAGATTGTAGAAAATAGCAATGTTCCAAATCAAAGTGGCTTAAGGGAAAAAAGGTGTGGAGAGGGTGTTGTTGCATGACAAAACTGAAATATCCAAGGATAGTTCTAGCCTAAAGTATAGCACAGCTAGATCCAGGAACTCAAACAATAATTTAATTTCCTCAGTATATATGAAAGAAATTTTTATGTATAAGTGATGATAATAACAACAATACAGAAAATAAACTTCTGTAAGAACTCACATTAAAGCTGCTTAATACTTTTTCTTAATACTTTTTATTCTGAAAAATTGCATGGGGAATTGCTTCACAGAGTAAATTACAAATATTATAGAAATAAAAATTAAGAAATACACCCAACAGGGAAAAGCTAAATAGTATAATGAGAAATAATGGAGGTGTAAAATTGCAGAAGAAAAATTGCAGAAGTTAAAAAGAAGTCAATAAGATAGAATATATACAACTAGAATAAAATATAATCCGTTAGGATTTTTCTTTCAATAGTAAAGCTAGTTTTTAAAAATCCAGTAAGTGTAGCTAACATAGAAAATGCCTGGAAAGAAGAATATCTGCCATAGAGTAATGATGGTTAAGAGTGCAAGTAAACTCAAATACCCCACTAACAGGCTTACCAAGGGATGATCCTGTAGCTGCCAACAGAATGGTTTGAATTATCTGCTAGAAGACCAGATGCTGCTCTGTTAAAATTAAAAGAAAATAAAGTCTTGTGAATTAGTCTGTGACCTGTAGTATGTTTTCACAGGTGGGATAAAGCAATATCTATAGTTTGAATTGAGTTCTATTTGTAAAAGAAATTTTGAAAAAACAAAATATATATATATATATATATATATATATATATATATATTTGTGTGTGTGGCTTTGTATATGTGTGTGTGAGATTTATAATTACAAATTACAAAAAAAAATAGTAATTAACCATTGCCAAATAACAATACCTCATAATTGCGCAGTTCTTTATCATTTTCAGTAGAATTTTCAATTTAATACTCTAAAATAAGCTTGTTTTATTATGACTATTATTCTGACTTCATTTTAGAAATGTAAAAAATCTGAAGTTCAGAAAAGATAAGAAACCAGTGACCACTGACTTAGAACTAATGAAGTGTCAAACTGAAATTTGCTAGATTTCAATTTATTTTGCCACTTAAGAGAGAAGCCTTCCACTGGAAGTTTCTTCATCTCTACTCGGTATCTGGTAAAAAAAGACAAAATGTAGTCAGAAGATGGTTTTTTTGAGGTTATTTCTTATATCTAAGTCTGTGCATAATTGTGATTAAAAACCTCATTGCTAGCCACTTTTATTTCATGAATATGAGAATATATAATTTATTTTAAAGAGTATTATTTAGATTTTGATAATAATTCCATGATACCATTTTACTTGGCTACATGGATTAAGATAATAAAAAATAGTTGATCATAACCATAGTTGATCATATAAATGTCCCAAATATATTTCTACAGAAAAAGGAATTCATAATTTATTTTTATCATTCTAAATAACTGAAAAATAATTCACAATTAATAAACATATCATGTATATATTTCCTTGAGTAATATGACACAGAAAAACTGAAAGTTGGACTGGAGAGCATTTTATTTTACTTTTAAAGATCGAAACAGTTTTATTATTGGAGAGCATTTTGAATGTCACAGAAATGGCAATCTCTCTTGGAGCACTTTTAAAAACATGTCAGGAATTATGGTGGTTGAATCTCCCCACTTCGATTTACTGGTCTCAGAAAATAGATGCAGGAACAAATAGATTTTAGAAACAAGTTTCATGGCTGCAAACAGAAGTTAAAAGTCACAAAAATGAGCAAAAAGAGATTTAGAGCATGGCTGTGGTTACATGTGTGAGGCTTTTAAAGAGTAAACCCTATTAGGAGCACAGCAATCCATGTGCAGGCCTCAAATCCAGATGAAAGGTCAGGGATACTTAATTGGGTCATATTTGTTGAGTCAGTTGCTGAGGAAGAGTACTGAGATATCACAAATGAGAGAAAGCCTGATAATCAATCACGTTTTTTTCCACAAAAATAATGCTTCTATCACTCCATACAGAATCTACAAAACATAACCCATAAGTCAATATAAATGTAAGAAATTTGGTGTCTCTGTTACTCAGCAACAATGTAGAGACAGAAAATTTACTTCTAGTAGCAGCCCCAAATTTTCATCGGAATATGTAATTAAGCTCACATGCACCTTTTCCTTGCCTCCTGCCCCATGTGGATCTTGTGCCCTCCTATTGCTACCAGGAATATGTTTGTTTATTCATTCATCCATCAATTCATTAACTAACTAATTCACCAAATGTTTGCCAAACACATATAAAATGTCATTGTGGGCTCATGGACAGTCAAGATTGAATCCCCTACCTTGTGAAAATTATATTCTGAAAACTTAATGATTAGTCTTCTGTATAAGGTGTCCTCACTTGTCATTCCATTTTTTTTTTTTTTTGCTCTCCTTATTTCATATATATTGTCCTTTCTTCTCTAGGTTAAGATCTGTGCTAATATTACAAAAGTTGATAATTGTTTGATGCTTTAACTTATCCCAGAGATAAGAGAATTTCATTTTAACCAGAACCTTCTAAAAATAATTATATAATGAGGGATTTGAGGTATGCAAATATTCTGGTATGAGAGAGCTGCATCGCCCATAAACCAGTTTTGCTATATGTTTGCCTCCCCTACTTGACTCTTGACTTACTTGATGCTAAATTTCATGTTTTGCTCCCATGATTTAGAACAATGTCCAAAATGTTTACTGAAATATACTGTACCAAAATGAAATGTTAAAACAACTATTTACTTAGTACTGGTTCTAACTAGATCACAAACCATTTAGATATATATTACCAATTAATTCTTTTTGAATTTTTGTTTTCTGGTTTGGGTAGTTTCTAAACAAAATCTTAAAATAAGAACTGTGCTTTAACTATAAATAACAATTAGATTTTTTGTTTTGGTTTGATTTCTTGAATTATTCTAAGTTTTTCTGAGATAGATAATTTTGACTATCAAATGTTATATATTTTGTAGAATATCATTTTCTCAGACAAAATGAATAGACACACCAAAACCTATAATTTTTGAATTATTGGATTGCAACAAATTATAATTTAATTTTATCTACAATTCTTTGTCAACAGTGAGCTAATTGGTAAATAAAAGTAAAATAGCATTTATCTTTATATTATAAGAATTCTAAGTTGCCAGGATGGTACCATTAACAAAGTCAACTTGCTCAAAAACAGAAAAATAGTCATTAAAGACTGACCTTTATTTTATAAATCTTCTGTTATCACCTCTTTATTAGTTCCTATTGTCCAATATATTACCTGAAATCAATGAGTGAAATAATATCATGAAAACAAGGATATACAAATTCTCTTTCAGAAACTAGAAACTCCAGATAGGAAAAAAAAAAATGATTCAAAGAGAAAGAGACTTAATTCCACTTGACACTCCAAGACTTTCATAATTTTCAAAGTTCATTTTTATCAGAAAAATGAAAAGAATTGATATTGCGTTTAATGAGATGGGTGAAACAAAAGAGATCCATTCATTTGCTTACTTATTTGTTAAAAGCTTTAAAATACCTATTTGTGTCAGAGATTATAGTGGATGCAGGAATACAAAGTCAGCAGACAAATAAATGAACAAAAAAACATGGTGTCTGTCTTCAAAACATGTATTTTAAAAGAGAAGAGGTTAATTAAATAGTTCATAAATACAAAATTGCAATTCTTTTTCAATGCTGTAAGTTCTTAGAAGTGCCCATACCAGGAGGACTTGAGTTGAGATATTGAGCTTAATGACAAATATAAGTAATTCAGGCAAAAAGAAAAGAGTATTTCATTTTGCTTTTTTAGACACACCATGATCACAGCAGATTCACAAATGTTTCTACTATATTTCTTTATGCAGAGATGTATTCATTCATACTGTGACATGGGGGCACAGCCAAAAGATTTTTCCCAAAAGCCTTAGCTTACTTTAGATGAGGGTGACCTCAAACTTCAGTTTGCCCTGGGTCATCCTAGTTTATGCCTGTTGTCCTGGTTTAAATTTTTAATAGCTCACCAGTTTACTCTCAAAAGTGTGCTTATTAGGACAATAAATTATACTGGCAACATTGCTTCGCACTAATATTTTATCCTAAATATTCATGGCAACATTTCATTGTGTGCCAGAATAAGCCTGTATTATTTTACATACAAGTAGGCAAGGAGGAATGCTCAATGTGAAATTATTAGTCTTAGAGCAACTGCATTTTGATTAAAAGCAATTTCAATAGACTATCTAAACACATAATTTAAAACTGGTATAAGTGTTATAGCCTCATTCTTGATGGTTCCAAGAGACAAAAAATGGATGCAAACAGCTGACTATAATTATAAGAATTAAAGAAACAAAAGAAAGAGAATAAAAAGATAACAGGAAGATGAGGTAACTACACAGTAATCAATAACAAGGCAATATGAGTTATTATCATTACTAATTTTTAAGGATAGCTTCTTTGTGTATTTTTATTAACTTCCCACCTTATTTCACAAACATTAATTTATTCTCTTATTTATGCATCCAGCAAATAAATATATTCTGAATGCCTATCAGGCACTGTTCTGTTCAAGGTGTTAGGGAATCTGAGGGGAACAACACAGAGGGAAAAAAATTTGTCTTCATAGAGCTTGTTAGTATGTAAGTACTGTTATATTTAAGAATAAATTATAAAAAATAGCTAAAATTAAGTGGTAGTGTACTATGTGGTTGAAGAAAGAATCAATATAAAGTATAGAGTTAAGTTCAGGGAAAAAGAAATCAAATTGTCAGTATATAAAGAGGCTTGCTATGATTAAGTCTTAGACTTGTCTCTAGGCTTCCCAAAGCCAAAAGCAAAAAAAAAAAAAAGAGGTTCCATTAGTAATCAGTTTTTTCTTTGTTAGGGAAAAAAGTCCTCAGAAGTTACAAGGATTTTCTAGGAACAAGTTACACACTCTCTCTCTCTCTCTCTCTCTCTCTCTCTCTCTCTCTCTCTCACACACACACACACACACACACACCCCTTTGAATAAAAATCACTAAGAGAAGCAACTCAAAGGGTCCAAAGCTCAGCTATACAGAGCTATTACATATAACAATAAACCAGAAAACCTGGAAAAATACAAATTCTCAAGTATTTCTCCTAGTTTAATGATTCTCAGATAGCTCTGAAATGTAGTCTGATATGAAAATCCCTGAGATACCGGGAAATATTTTTTCAATAAAAAATGGAGCAGTTCTCATACAGCACAATCAATTTAAATGTAGAAATTAGTTTTTTATAATCCAGAAAAAATATAATAAATATATAATTAGAGATGATATATATATATAATAAATATTTTTAAAAAAATCAATTTATTACAAAAATTTTTTCCAAATTCTGATACCAAAACATGCCAGGAAAAGCCCCCAAAGGAACAAAAACAGACTTGCTGCTATTAAAAATACAGATTTTAAAATTCATAAAGCAAATACTACAAATTTAATCTGAATATCTGCTAAATAATTCACAAAACCATGCAAAGTGTATTTCTGAAATATAATATTAAAAATGTTAAAAATAATATTAAATATTTAATAGTCAAAATATTAGAAATAGCTACTATATTTCTTTATATCAGTAGAACAAATAGAAATAGCATTTTTTCAATATTACAGAATTGATATGTTTCAAATCAATTCCAAATTAAAAAAAAATAACACTGACTCAATAACATACATTTCCGTTGCAACCCATGAAATAAGAAGGCCCTACTTATGAGCACAAGAGTTTAAAAAAGGTACATAAATTAGCATCATCATCATCATTAGCAGCAGCAGCAGCAATGACCTCAGTAATTTGGTACTTAAGTGTATAAGGCATAAGGCAAGATCTTTACATTCATAATTTAATTTAAAATTAGATGTAGAAAGTCTAAAACTCCACTGTTTTGCTACATCCAATTTTCAAAAATGAAATCAGCATGATGAAGAGAATTTAAACTTAGTTCTAATAGTTTTCAAAGCAAGAATTTATTGTCAATATGCTGTTAAGTTAAAACTATAAAAAAT
The DNA here is from genome assembly GCA_030015415.1 of Cynopterus sphinx. Lineage (NCBI taxonomy): Eukaryota > Metazoa > Chordata > Mammalia > Chiroptera > Pteropodidae > Cynopterus > Cynopterus sphinx. Next base: position 58,711,820 of record CM057379.1, on the reverse strand, counting down.
TTGTTAGATAATAAATATTTGTAACTAAAATTAAAAACATTCTTTTAAAACATGACAGTGAAAAAATGACCGATTAATAAAATGATATAAAAAAGAACATGAACATAATTTTAAAAGGCAGATAAAACAGAAGAGTATTTGTGTTTAATTACCAAAGCCATTCTTTTTCACATATAAAGTTCTCATACATTAATATATGAGATATGTATTTCAATGGAAATATTTTTAAAATATGAAAATAAACTAGCCAGTACCACGGCAGATATTTTCATACTAGAACTTATAAAATATGCAAATTTAAAAAGAGAATTATTGTTCTTGCCTATATAATATTTTATGAAAGAGTGAAGGGAAATGAGAGAAATATCTTTTTTATATGTCTCTCTTTGGAGTAAAAATTGCTATGTCTTTCTGGGGCGACTCCCAGAAAGGCAATATATATTAAAAGTCTGAAATATTTTCATCATTGCTTACCTAGTGATTCCTCTTTAATTTCTCCTAATGATATAATCTGAAATGTGCTCAGAATGCACATTATCTATAGCAGTATAAAAAATAAAAATAATCTAAGTGTACACAAAAAAAGCAAATTAAAAGATTTCTTGAATATCCACAGGCTAGAATTCTCCTATAAACCTATTAGCAAGATTCTGTAATGTGATTACAAACATAATCATTTTTTATTAGGAGAAAGTAAAAATAATTCAAAAGTTGTACAGTGATTATATTGGAAAACAATCCAAATGGCTTGTACAGTAGAGCCATAAGCTTGAGGACAAAAATTAGCCTATATCGCTACACTTGACTCAACACTGGAAGTAACCGTAACAATTCCAACAATGCCTGTCTCTTAAGAGTAGATAGATGTGTAATTTTACATTTTTTTTCATACTTTTCTGTATTTCTCATGTTATTATACTGCACAGGAAGTAATTTTGTAATCAGAGGAGTTTTGAAATGCTCTTAACAGAATGTCATATCTGTAAAATGATTATTCTCATAAGAACACCGTGTGTTCTTTTGTCACACAAATTTGTTATTTCAATAATATATGCAGACATAAGTGTCATAGAAGTACTCAGAGGACTGGTTTTTAAGGCACTTGAAGAATTTTACATCATCTTTATATGTGATTGTTACCACCGGTATGTCATCAGATAAAAACAGATACAATAATTTTGCTGTCATAAATCTTCTCTATATTTTTTCTCAAGAAAGCATGACAAAGAGTATTGCTCACTAGGATTAGAAGACCATCAAATTCATAACTTCTTAATGAGATATACATAGTAAAATAATCACCTTCCTCTTTTCTCTACCACTTGTCCTACTTCAAAGAAAAATGAATATTGCCATAAGCACAGAGATAAACACTGTGCATGAGCATCTTGTAAAACATATCTCTTTCCAGAATTCAGCTCCCAATAAAGTTGTCATGTTGTTCTCTCAATTGTGGGCAGGAAATGTTTTATTAAATGACCACATGAGTTATACAAACATTTGAACAAACCTTCAAAATGTTTTACACAGGTAGCTGATTTATAAACCTGCTGAAGGAGGAAAGAAAATGGGCAATCATCCTTAAAAGCCATCAATTTTGAATAGATATTATCCTTAAGAAAAAGAAATTGCATCTGAGTAGCTTATGCTGAACCCCATTTTGTTTTCCATTGTGCAGTTGGCCTTTCTTGAATGGAAAGGACAGAGAAATCTTTCAATGCTCTTTCTTGGGTTGTCTATAAGCCAAATTTATATTTAATTCTGTAAGAGAAAAACTGACATGGAAATAATTTTCTAAATGATAAATCTTCATTTACAATTTAGTTACATTTAATTAACAGTTTATGTGAAATCACACTCCAACATAGCAATCTGTAACTAGATAAGAAAATTCATAAGCATGCAGAGAAAGGCCTACTGTTTACCAGGTAGTATAATAAAATCCATGGAGGATACAGAAAGAAATATTAAGGCATGACTAGCGAATAGAAATTACTCAATTAATGATTGCCATTTCTTATTTTTTAAATTTATTCAAATAGTTCTTCCCAACTTCCTTGAAACTTCCATTGGATTTTACTCCATTACCTATAAAAGATGAGATGTATAAGTTCTTAAAAAGATTTTAAGCATTACCCAATTTTCCTCAGTTCATTTTTCTGATTTAGAAATAATTTGCTAAAAGATGATCTGGGCACACCAAAACAATACAGAATATTTTCAAGTTTTCTTAGAAGACTCCCTAGAAAATTGATTCTTAATATACTTTTTGTTCATGTCATGTGCAAAATGACATGGGAAAAACCGGGCCTTAAATCAGTGGGAAGAAATACTGAGAAATAAATTTTAAAGGTATAGCACAAAAATCTTACACCTTACTCAGACTTTTCAGCTCTGGGTGAAATGGTTGTTCACTGCACTTTCCGTGTCAGCAATGCAGTTAAGGCTGTGTGGAGTCATAATAAAATAATAAAATGAGGTTGGTATCAACTTTTTCACTTATACTCCTGACAATCTTACAAAAAGCAGGTATCTTTCAAGACAGAATTGACATGGATGGCTGGGTTTGGCAAACCACCAGAACATGAAAAACAAACCTTCAAGAACAGCTGAAATCAACCCCAGCATTCATCCCATGGAAACACATTTCTGGAGCTGGATTCCCTGGCTCAGAGATTGCTTCAGCTGTATTCAAAATAAAGACAGATCATGCACATCAACTTCACTTAATTAGCTTTTTACATGACTTCAATTTCTGTTAAGTTAGCTAATTAACAACATACTTCCAGATCAACTCTCCCACTCCTTTTTCTTGAGTTCATAGGCATTTTTATTCTCATACTAAAATCAGCTTTGTTAACATCTCTTCTGCAATAATTCAGGCTTGAGGGTAGTTCCCTATTGATATACAGTATCGGTACTATTAATTTTGTTCTATACTTTTCTCTCTCTGGGAGATCACTCTGAGGCAGAATTTTTATATTTTTGAGTAGATTTATGTAGCACCTATTTGAACAACTAAATATGCTGGCTGGAAATTACTATACTTGCCATAGATATGAATTTTAAATAAAAATTTTCCAAAACCTATTTAAGTAAATGAAAAAGAGCTGTCTCCATCACTAAAATGAACGCTATCATGTTTCTATAGTTTTTCTCCTAAAAGAGTTGCAATTGTATCTTCATGACAGACCTTCCATGATTGTTAAATGTTATCCAGTACATTCTGGTTGATTATGGTATTAGTGAAAAACAACTGATAACACTGGACTCCTGAACTCCTTCAAAAAACAATCATATTGTAGCACTGGTGAGGTAGCTTCTTGCATACACAGAGTTTTAGTAAACAGCATCAGAGCAAAAGAGTAGAAAGAAGAAAAGGGTATGTACCAAAGTAGATGATAAAAAAAGCTGTTCCTCATTTATGCGGTAATGCTACCTCAACCAGAGACTTCCCCTAAAACTAAGAGATATTTTGAACACGGCTAGAGTTCTGATAAAAGTGGGTAGTTGTAAGACCAGAAAATACTGTTTGTTTTTATTATTCAGATCATGAAAATTATGAGCTTTTCTAGAACACTGTAAGAGTCTTGCTAGAAGAATACCATATCTATCTATTGATTTTCATGTTTGTTAAAAAAAAAAAGCTGACAGGTTCTAATGGTGCCTCTCAAAACCTAGGCTGATACTCATTCGATATTTGTGGAATAAACATTATTACTTAGTTTGTAAACAAAAACAGTCTTGTCTCCTTTTCTATTCATGTGCTTTATTCATAGTCATCTTATTAATCATATGTTTTCAAGTCCATTGTCTAGAATATTTAGTGTGAGGCGTAGGGAGTGAATTTTAAGATGTCACTCACTCAGAGGGTTGTGCAAATGCTGATGCTGTTCTTAGTGGCCTCATCCACACTTGGCCCTGGAAGACATCCTTGTTGCACTCTTGATTTAGTGGAAATGCTTTTGAAATTTTACCATTAAGTATGATGTTTGCTATAGTTTTTTGAAAGGTACTCATTATTTGATGAAGAAAGGCATCTTGGACTTTTAGGTTGCTATTCATTTTTTAAATTAATATTGAATTTAAACAATTGCCTTTTCAACATCATTTGAAATGCTTGCTTTTTAATCCATTATTTGGTCATTGTAGTGTGTTATATTAATAGATGTCTATGATGTTGATTCATTGTTACATTCCTAAGCTAACCTCCTTTTCTGTAAAGCCCAATTCAAATACTTCTGATCTGTCACCAAAATAACATTTTCTTACCTCCTGTAAATTGCTATAGCATTATATTTACCTTTTCTATATACTTTAGCATATCCTAACTCATTTTGTATGAAGATAAGTGCACTTGTCTCTCCTACTTCATTTTTCCTCAGAATACAAAGAATAATAGATTAGAAGCCAGAGAAATTGAAATGCATTCCAGGTCTTCCACTTAAAAAATATTTCTAAGGCTCAATTTCCTTTTATCTAAAATAAATATCATAATGCATACTTTGCCTGATGTACAGATTTTTAAAAGTATCAAAATGAGATATGTTGATTATGGTATTATTCTAAAAATGTGGAATGCTTCAAATATAGCATTTTTATTATTGATCATTAAGCTTCAAAAGTTATAAAAATGTTATTCAGTATTGGCTATACTTGAAGATAAAAATTAAAATAAGAACATAAAAAGTTATTCAGATTTCTATTTTAATACCATCTTACTATAAATATGCAATAGCAATAGTCATATTGAAGGATAGTCAGTTATCCTTTCATATGTTATAAATCAGATTGCCTTGTGGCTCGCCACAAAGTCTATGAATGCCATATATCCTCTGCAAGAGGCAGAAAGTACAACAACCACAAAAGGATCATTGTTCTACTTGAATCTCAAAGATTATTTTTTGAGATTTTTGTGAGAAAATAATCTAGAAAGAAAAAATTTATGAAAAGTTTAAAAGGGTTTCTAAATTCTAAATATTACCCACTATATACACAACACAAAGTTTGTCTATCAGCACATTGAGTATTATAAGTCATGGGTATAGAAAAACTCAGCATATTCCATAGGGTAAATAAACTCATTTTTTCTACCTGAGAAGATGGAGATCTACTTAGGGAATGACCTATCAGTTATTTATTGTTATAGAACAATATCAAAACTTAGTGGCTTACCAATTGTTATTTATTACGAGTCTACAGGTTGATATGAAGTCATCTCATTTGCTCATCCTTAGGTGTCTACTGTTAGCTGGGACATCTTTAGTGGCAGCTGATGTAAAGTGATCTTGGCTGGGATGAATCAATTCTGATCCATGTAATTTTTCACCCTTCAACATTTCATCTCAGGTTTGCTTTCATGGTAAAAGTAGAGGACCAAATAGAACTAAACCATAAAAAATATCTCTTAAGTCCTAGGCTTGGGAATTTATACAGCATCCCTTCTGCCACCACATTCTATTGGTTAAAGCAAATCACAGGGCCAGTCCAAATTCAGAGTAAAGAAATAGAACCACCTCTTGAGGAACAGAACTGTACACTTACGTTACAGCGAACATGAATATATGAAGGAATAGAGGATTGTGGCATTTCTGCATCTATCCCACTGATCAGCGGCAAAATCATATAATAGATGTGTTAGATATGATGACAGCAAAGTCAAAAGGCAAGATTACTTGGCCTGTCTCTCACTTGGTAACATAGAGTGTGACTGCCACAGGGTTCCAATGCCCAGTAGAAAATTTTAAGAGAGGCCTTGATTAGAATATTCAGCTCTTACATTGGCTCCATGTATAGTGAAGTGAAAGTTATTAAAAGATTTTGTAGGCCCTGCGAGAGACAAGAAAATGATAACTGAGTTGAGAATCCAGACCTACTATGCAATCATATAGCAAGTGGCAACCTAAAGAAGCTGAAGTTAAAAAATTCCGATGAGAACCATAGAGATAATGTAGCTTATGTACACAGAGGTCTGCACCATTGATGAAAAAGTAAAGAACAATTAGGCCCTGATTGGGTGAAAAAATAATTTATATTATCTTTAACTCTTGGTCAGCTAAAACACTAAAGTAGGGACCAACAAACAGTGAAAAGAGCGCACAGATTTTATTGTTTTTCCTTCCCTCTCTCCTGCTACCACAAGGTTGAGTACCCTACCCAATGTACCTTGGAGTGGAGAAGTGTTGGAGTTGGGACAAGAACACTGAAAACTGAACATTTACTCAAGACAGACAAGTGCAACAAAGTTATCTGAAAAGGAGATCCAAATATCAGAAGGGACTGAAATACCACAATTTGGCAACTTAAAAAAAATTCCATTACCCAATGATTGGGGAATTAAGATTAGCTCAGATATATAAAATATATATCAGAAAAGCAGTAAAAGACCATTCTACATTTTGTGGAGACTCTGTTCAAGAGACATGAAATACAGTGTATTACATTTACAAATATCACACAAGCATATGATCATGTAAACACTGTGCATAGTTTCTTTCTAAGGCATCAGAGGGAGCACATTCAGGTGAGGGACATGAAACTTCAGTATCAGTACCTTCACAGCCATAGAGGTCATGGGGAGGAAATACCACTGCCCAGACTGCATACAGCTACCCTTCTCCAAGCTTCTCAGATCTAAACATGTCAGCTCAACAAGAGGGTCTCTAATGGGCATTTCAGATTTCACTTCAGCTCTTGATTATCAGGATTTATCTTCAGCATTTCCCTTGATTACCAGGACCTAGTAGAATATTCAAGTTTCTTGTTCTAGTTCGACGATCCCGTATCTGCCTCTTTTTCTCAAACTCTGTTCAGTCTCCCACAGTCCTAGTGACCAAATTGTGTTGACAACAACCTTTGTTTGTGAGTGGAACTTAATATGCTGAATGTTCATGTCTAATCTTTACCATAGAATAGGGCCATCTGTCATTAGATAGCCTTCATCATTCCCACAGAAGAATTATGCTGTTTCTGTCAAATGTACACTGAAATAACTTTCATCAGTCTAGTCTATTGCGATCTCATAATTAATAAATCATTATTCAACTCATTACCTGAGTCACTTGAATTTCCTATGTATATGTAATTCAGAAGAGTTTGCCCAGTTGAATTTCATTTTGTTTGTTTCTTACTTTATAATATGTCAAGATTTTAATATAGTTTAGCATTATTATTTCATATTCTAATGATTATATAAAACATTCCTATTTAAAATTCAGTCTTGTCATTGTCTTTATTTAGTTTCTATTTAATTAGATTTTTAGAATCAACGTTTATAATTATGCCTGTTAAAAATGACAAGTTTTCATATTCTGTCAATTGACTAAACAACTGTTCCTAAATATTCCATCTTTTTTTTTTGCCTGACACTTCACTGAACTATGAAAATCTACTCAAGTATTTGAAATGGATTCTGTGATATTTACTGAAATATAATCTGAGACTACAATCTTCTAGCACCCCACGAGGTCACTCTAAAAGTTTTAGAGAGATAAAAAGATAGATGCCTGTGCAGCACTTATGGAGTGTTTTATACTGCTCCTCCTTAAAACTGCAATATAAAGCAATATGTTCATGTAATTTTAACATTCTTCTTCTATAGCCAAGACTATTTTTAGAAAAACATATAAAAATTGAATCTATCTCATGTACAAAACCGATTTCCACATCCCGACTAGTCCTTCTTTCTTAACAATGGCTAAGCTAATAGAAATATACATATTTCCATTTCCATGAGATATCCTGTAACATAGATGTCTTCACAAGATCCTGTTTACACAGCATTCAGCCTATTTAGTAAAGCTGTCATGCTTTTATAAAGCATTTGTACTTATGGTGTCAGAAGTCTCTGTGACACAAATGAACCATGTCATTTTCAAGGTATCAAACATCCATAATAGGGCCTAACTTTTAGCAATTTAAAATATGTATGCTTAGTCAACAGTTATTAACAGCTCAATCTAAAAATTCATCAGGCAACATAAATGAAACTGAACATTTTTAACAGAAATGAACCCCAGTGTATGTCAGATGTTACAGAAGAGGGAAATGTCATGGGGTAGGAAAAAAGGTAGAGCTTGGGGATATGGATCTGAACTCACACTTTACATTTCTAAAATATATTCTATGAGCACTACAGCCATGTAATGATTTTTTGTGAAAAGACAAAAAAGAGAAGGGTTTAAAGAATTATAGAGTATACAAAAAATCAATAGATTCACAGTGCATATTAATAAGACCCTGAGTATTTTAGAAGTAATGTTTTATCTTGTTTTTATTATTATTATTAATTATTTATGCCTACAGGTTTTCCTAGGTAGTCTCCTATTCAAGTACTAAATAGGCTCTACCCTGCTTAGCTTCCAAGATCAGACCTCTGGCTTTTTCAGGGTGGCATGGCCGTAGTCCATGGACTGTGGTTCCACTGGGGCATGAACCCAGGATCTTCTGTGGGTAAAGCAGACGTGCTAACTGCTGTATCATGGAACCATGTCCTGTCTTACATTGTTTCAAAATTCTTTTCTGAATGTATTTAACCAGACAATTCCTTCCAAATTCTCTTTTTATGTGGCATCTAGTAATACACCAAAGAAACACTATTCCAAGAGACACACATTGGGAGATGTTGAACTCAAAGTTTCCTCTAGCTTTAATATATAATGTTTTTCTCTGAGAGCTCCATTCTCTTCAAAAGTATATCTCTCGATCTAACATTCCTGGATAAAAAATTTCCTCCTATGTGGCACAACCTCTTTAGTTTTGCTTGTCCAGAAGCAGTCATTGCTTTGGAGTTGTTCCAGTAATCCAGGATGAAGCACCCACATAGTCATCTTCTCAGCCTCTGCCTCTGGAGTGCTCCTAGTCCTCTGCTCACACCCATGTCCCTGTTCAGCATATTCTCCCATTATCCACAGTAGTCTACAATCCTCCCCTGGCTCTGGTTAGGAGTCCAGCAAGTTCTGGGAACCTCCCCACTGCCACCACCATCCTACCTAGAAAAGGCAGCTCTTTAGTAACCTTCCACAGGTCCATAGGTGGGAATGCTGCAAACAAGCAGAACAGCATCAAAAGGTACAACTGAAAATGTAACCTATAATCAATCCTCTTATTTGGTGCAATATTTACTGAAGCATCCATTATTATAGGCTAAAAAACAAATTTCTCTTTCTTTTAAAGCTTACATTGTAACCCAGGTTTACCTAAAAATCAAGGTTACTGACTTTATTGTCTCATCTTGCTCTGCTGTTTCCCCAACCTCCCTTGAATCCCTTTTTATTCACTTTTACTCTTCTAGGAGACAGCTTACTGAATATTACTTACATTGAACAAACTATTTTGTTTAGAGGTAATACTTACTAAAAGCTTAATCCCTTTATTCAATGAAATTTTATTTAAGAAAAATATACTAGATTCTACTGGGTATCTTTCATTTTTAAGTAGTTTAGATAAAACTAGGTTAAATAATAAAGGAAATATATTAGCTCAAGTAACTAAAACATATAAAAAATATATGTTCTAAGTGAGGCTGAATTCAGAATCTCAATAATGTTATAAAATACCAGTTTCTTTTCCTTATTTTCTTCTTGCCTTAGGGTGGTATGTGTTCCATCATAAGATATCTTATCTCATGGTAATAGATTTGTTATTCAAGCTTCAGAAGCCACATCTTTCATCACTTGTATCAAGCAGGAAGAGAGAGAACCTCACCCTTCCTAAAAATCACACAATAGTCTCAGGCTTTATTCTGATTGATTCAATTAGTATATTTCTCTGCCCAAGAAAATTGAAATACTGAATGCCTCAGGTCCTGAATTACCAATTACTATTAACAACGGGTTGGACTGAATGGTTTGGAATAGATCCACCTCTGGAAGTGAGGATGAGATCAATGCCATTTGAATCACAAACTCTTTCTCTTTCCCGCCCCCTCACACACACACACACACACACACACACACACACACACACACACACACACACATCCATATTTTGTTAAAAATAAAAATAAATCTAAGAGAATTATAAACATTTCACTGGACAAGCCAAGCCTCAGAGTGTCTACCACATGGAGAATTCCCTTTGGAGGTCATCTATCCTACACTCATAATATGCTGAAAGTATAGCCCTTAATTAGTTCTGTTTCTTGCCTTGTAACATGTCTTGTTCAATTGATTCATCTTAGGATGGGCTTCTTGCCCTAAAGCAGCAAATCTCTTGGCTATAAAAGATGAACAGAGCCAATCAGGCTCTATCTTTGTTGAGATACACAGTTTGTTGTTAGAGCTGAGACTGGAAGAATGTGAATGAGTTAGACTTGGAGTTCCTGAGTTAGGAAGCCAAAGTTATGAGTAATAATAAGCAATGAGAAAAAATTCATACAAATTAGAAAGGGTGGAAGTCTGGCCTTAATGAGATCAGAAGGTGCAAAGGAAAGACGTTTAGGCAGGAGAAAGGGCATAAAGAGTAGCCACATCTGCAGTAACCTCATTCCTAAAAGCTTTTGGTCCCAGTAATTATGAGAGCAGCTTCATTTCTCATTCTAAAATCTCTGCTGCCATTGTTGCTCTCCATGTGTTCTTAAATAACAACCTGTCCCTTACATGTGGTGTTTCAGATGAGTTTCTGTTCCATATAAATAATAGAAGCAAACTGAAGAACATATTATGAAAGCACTCTTTGTTTAACCAAATAATTCGCTATGAGGTTCTTTGAAAAATATCTTTACTCCTGTTATATTTAAATTTACCTCACAAATTTACCTAAAATATCCAGGAACAATTGCTTAAAATGAAGAGTGCCATAATCAAACTTTTAAAAAATATATATGTACTTTAAGACTACCTATCAGGATTTTGAAATGGAAAAAAAAATGCAGCCTTGTTCCCAAAAGTGTCCCCCAGGTGTACTGGTTTATTGCTATTACACGCTAGACAGCAACTGTCCTAGGCTGAAATAATAGGTTGGGGTATGTGACTCTTATTTAAATATATGTGGAGTTTCTCCCTGGTTATCAGGGAAAGTCGAAATGACTATTTCCTACACAAACAGGAATGTTAATATGCTTACCCATTTATTATTGAATAAATATGTACTCTATTTCTAATTTACAAAATATTTCTAAAATACCTCTAGATAAAAATAACAGTTGATACTTCCAAATAACCATTACTGAATTTAATAAATTACTCCACATTTAATTTTAGTACTATTGTGAGCTACAAAGCCACAATTATATTTTGAAAATGAGTTGTAAAATTCTCCAGTACTCTTTTTTTTCTAAAAAGAAAATGTAAATTTGGTACATTCATGTATTTTGCCAACATAGAAGAGCAATTGACACACTGCTCTGAGTCAGCATGGAAATTTGCCTAGAAGCAGGGGTTCTGTACTACTAATTGATCTGCCAGTTTGAGATCTTTTCTTGGCAACTGTGACTTCCTACAGAGTTGAAAATACTGTCCATCTTGAGCTCAGATAGCATACTTAGTCTAAAGCAATATGGTTTTCAAATTGAAATCCCTACATAAGAGGAAAAAATATGAATTTTTAATGAAATAAAAAAATCAATAGCTGTTGGATCCAAAATATTGGATGAAAAACATACTCTCATATTTTTGAATTATTATTGCCAAAGAAATTTTATTAGTTACCCACATTTTTGGATAGTAAAATTTCATTTCTATGACAAGCATCAATACTTGATCAATTAGTATGATAAATTAACTTGTAAGATTTTCAATGTAGAAAAAAAGTAGGCTGACTGTTTTGCTTTTTAATGAAGTTCTTCAGGCTGACTCTGACACTATCAGAAGTTTCCAAACTATCCTCATATGTCTAGCTGCCAAACTCCTATTTGTTACAGCAGCCATAACTGGTGGGTACTGGCTGTTTGGGACTCCTCTCTTAGCCTCTGTGTGCTCCTTCAGCAGAATCTTAGAGTCATAGAGAGTGAATTTTGTACCCTTCATGTCCTTTCCTTATTCAAAAATTTTATCCATAAAATATTTCAGTTCCACTGTATATTTTCACTATGTGCTACTGTTAGATATTCCCGTAAGAATAATATTTGTAAAACTATATATGGTGATTTTTTCTTTTATTTACCAGTTCCAAGTCAGAGTTATATAAAAACATATTTCTTATCCTAGCTCTAGTTATATTCTTTTTAAAAAATGTTTTCAATTGGTATTTTGCTTCTTAGTTATAGTGACACATCCTAAGGTTTATACTATAAGTGGGGCAAAACTGGAGAGAAGTTCCTGTCCAAGACAAAAAGGGATCTTCTCAGGGGACAGTAATTAGCTTCTAGTAGTCAGCTTCCACATGGCGCTTTTCCAGCTCCATCCATAGATTCCATGGTTTCACTGTATGGAACTCCAAAACAGGAGGTGTTTGGGATTTCTGGAGCTCCTCAGAATAGAAAATGCTCCTGTAGTGTCTCTGGACCTTCATATTGTCCATGGTCCCAGGCTAAACTTTCAGATGAAATTTAAAGGCTACCTAATCTGTTAAAAAACAAAAAACTATAGTTTAATCCTAACCAGTATTTGGATAGCGATTACATGGTAAAAGTCTTTTGTTTCTTCTGATAAGGTGGGGGTTGGGGTGAAGATGGCACAATTCCTTCTTTCCTTCCTTCCTTCCTTCCTTCCTTCCTTCCCTCTCTCTCTCTCTCTCTCTCTCTCTCTCTCTCTCTCTCTCTCTCTCATTGATTTTTATCAAGGACTATTCTACATCACTCTAGACAAGGTAGTTATAGCAGTATTAACTCTATTCTCAATCCAGTAGTGAAGATGGGATTTATATCTGACCAGTTAGAGTATTCATGCCTTTGATCACAGTGATTGGTTCAGGGAAGAATACAGGAGCTACTAAAAGTCAGTAGTACACACTATTAGAATCTTTTTTAAGATTTTTAGAGAAACATTTTCTTTTCTTTCTTCCTTCCTTCCTGTTATTTTACATAAGCCTAAACTGATGATATCCATACTTCTACCTAAAAGGGAGCTTTCTTTAGAACAAAGCTAAGGTAAAGCAAAGCAGAGCCAAGAGATTAAAAAAAAAAAAATCAACCTTGGTAACATTGTTCAAGCCTCTAGATCCAGCTATGCATAGAGTTAACTTTACCCTTGAATTCTGACATTATGTAAACCAGTATGTTTCCTCTATGTTTAAAATGATTTGAATATGTATTTTTGAACTTGTAACTTTCAGATCCCAATGTATTCCAGCTACAAGGAGAACATATTATTAATGAAAGTTTAAAAATATATTAGGTTTCCTTATTACTATGGGTTCTAACCTTTCACATCAGAATATTATTATCTGAAATCATATCCAGAAATAAAAATTAATTTATATCCTATGAAGTAGAACTGTATAACTGCTATAAAAGGGCTCCATTGAATTGATACTATCTCTAGATGAGCCAATGAGATCATATTTGTCCTCAGAAGCAGAACAGTAACAACAATTAGACATCTATGAAAACTAATGCCAAGTAGCCCCAGTAGCTGCAAGACGACATATAACCATTACATTCATTAGCTGCTGCAGTGGATACCAAGCCAGAAGAGAGAAAGGTGACTGAATAACTCTTCTTCATTTTTAGTCTGCCAATCACTTCATGCACAAAAGCAAAATAAATAATATTTTTGGTTTTGAAAAATGTGTCAGGAACTCAAGAGCCCCACCTTAAGTTGTATAAAATATTGGACTTTGGCAGAAATTGTCTTTGCATTATTTTGCCTTGAGAGCAGCTGTGTTTGAGTGACATCTGGAAATCTCATTCAAAGGAGCACTTGGTTGAACACATTTTCCACTTAGATGAGCCATTGGCATTAATGAAAACCTATAATTCTTCTTCACATTTAAAATGAAAACTACCACAAATGCTTAACCATTGGTCTTGACAGGATACACTTTGTGGAGTCCGTGATAGGAACTGAAATATGGGGAAAAGAGTTAAAAAAAGATGTTAGTCATCATGCCCGTAATTATAGGTTGGTGACTAATGTTAGTGTACTTAGAGGGAGAGGGGCCATTGTCAAATGATACTTATTTGGTCAACTACTGGGAAAAAAAAACCCAAGTTCTGTTTAACATGCTCCAAACCACATGGCTGGTATAGTAAGCTATAGTTACTACAGAAACCGCAAGGGAAATCTGTGACAGTGTTGTTGCCAATGTCTGAGCAACATAGGTCTACTGGGTTGCAAATCACTAATGTATGTCTATAGGAACAAAAGAAGACTTTGCCTCTATTCCTTAGTCGTGAACTAATTCTCTCTAAATTCTGTTTCTATTATTTTCACATGTTGCCCCACTGCCAGCAAAAACAGCTCTTAGAGTAACTTCTAAAATAAAATAAATAAAATAAAATAATAAAATAAAATATAAAATAAAATAAAATAGACAAATGTATAGTGCTTCTTTAATATTAACAGTCTTGAGTTATAGAAAATATGTTCATCTAAGAAATCATTTAATTGGATTTTTAATCCAGGAACATAATAAGATCAGGGCTGTCAAAGTTTGCAAGCAATGCAAAAATACAAGTAATTAGATCAAGAAGGGTTCCAGTTGGCTGGAATGCTTGGCAGATACACTTTCTTGCATTCTTGGGACAAATAAGATGTATTTGTAAACATTCCACTTACCTTACGCTCTGGAGAGAAGGTAATTTTTTGAAATTTCCTTGAGGTCTCATGCTTTATACTATTTGTTGAGAGTTAACATGATCTGATGGCTCATACATTCAGATAGGGTTCGAGTAAACATCTGAAATAGAATTATGTCATAAACACATAGTTTTTTTATTTCAACTCTTTTTTTCCAATGTATACCAAACTATTCAATGAAGAAATTAATTAAAATCTAAGTTAATTAATTAGCAAATTATCTATATCCCCCATTACATGTAAGATATTATGGTAGAGGTAGATACTTTTACTGTCTACAAAGATAATTTCAAACTACCATGGCTCTAAATTTATGGTTTTTTTTAAATAATTGAGACCTGGATACTGCAAATATTAAAAAATTATATGGCCTCAGTGATTGGAGGTACTGCTAGCATTTGACAGGAAGGACAGTGATGCCAAAGACTTTTCAGGGCTGAGAAAATTCTGCATTGCAACAGATTTTTGAATGTCCAACTGTTTTATAGTGCTATGCATAAATTAAATTTATAGTTGTCAAGATTTTTGTTCTTATAATGAAGTAAAAAACTAAACAAAAAACACTAAAATTAAATGAAAATTTTACAATGAAATTTGGCAAGATTATACTTTCTCATTTTCTTCTTTGTAATTTGTTTCTATGTTTATCCTTTATTTGATTAGACTATTCCTCATTCTGTTTGTTATCATACACTAATATCTTGTCTGTGAATATTTATCTTAACACTTATTTTGTATTAGTATCTAATAATATCTCCTCTTTTTGATTTTCCTATTTGTATAGAATGGCTTCTGATCCTTATTTCTCTGAAATCAAAACTTATTTATTATAAATAGGTGAAAGAATTTTACTGCTTCATTAAGCCATCTACTGTCATCATGCCTAAACATTTACATATTCTAATATTCTAATATGCATCGTTTTTTTTACCTTTTAATGAGATAAAATTATATTTTTAAAAATTAGGTACAAAAGCATGTTGCTTTTTTGTGAATTCAATTTCAGGCTAGTAAAGAGATCATTTCATTTCCCTTTCTCTTTCTTCCCCAGAGGTAATCCCTATCCTAAAGTTGATTTTTATTTTTTACATAATTTTTAATGATTTTAAATAATTTTACCATATATATGTTCATAAATAATATATAGGCATTTTCCCTTGCTTTTAATTATTCAATACTTGGTATCATATTGAATTTTTCAACATGTTTTTTCCATTCAACATTATGTTTTTGAAATGCATCAACTTTAATCATAAGATTCCAGATTATTTGGCATCACCGAAGAAGGAAAAAACCAAAGTGCTTAATATTAAAGACTCTAAAACCAAACTAGATTAGAATTCTAGCTTAATATTTATTAGCTGTGGATTACTTTGGATAAGATTCTTGACCAAACTGTAACTCATTTCCTCACCTATAAAATAGAAATATTTAATAGTCTTTATTTTGCAGGGTTATGGTAAGGATTAAATGTGTAGGTAAATCACCTGGAGAAGTACATAATCACTTGTTTGTTAAATATGTGAAGTGTATACTATCCCATTTTATGAAATGTATCCACTATACTTTGTTGAATATTTAGATATTTATAAGGTTTTTTCTTTTTATCATTGTACATTGCGTTGTATTCTATTGTTTACAGATATGTCTTATTCAATAATTTCTCCAAGGTATATGTTGTGATGAAGATGCTCAACATTACTAGAGATTGCCATAACACTTCAAAATTATTTTGATTTATAATAGAATAATGTTGTCTTTTACTAGATGAGTTTAAATTTTAATAAAATAAAATGTATTGTTCTCTTTCCTTAAAATGTAATTTCCTTTATGGTTTTACAGTTTCACTAATAAATTATGCCATGACCTAGAGTTAGAAGAATATGAGGTAAAATTCTATTACTTCTTAGATATGGGTAATTAATCTATACTGTCTATTGACTATATTATAAAAGTGGAAGAGTTTTATTTTTTAAGCCATCTTCTACCTGCTACATATTATTATTATAGATATATGTTTTAAACCAGAAAAAATATTTTAATGGAAACAACAACAAAATAGTCTTTGGACTTCTCAAAATAGTCTTTGGACTTTAGAAGTTGCATTAATAGTAAGAAAAAAGAAAGGAAAACTAATATACATTGAGCTAGTTTCTAGGTTCTGTCAGGCTTTTCATACACAGAAGACATACTCCAAACTTATCTCCATGGAAATAAATATAAGAAGTACACATCACTCTCCATTTCTTTTGTTAATCATATTGACCATTTACTGGGGCATTTGAGATACTATACATTGCTGATTTAACCAATTTTCAATTAACCAACTACTTGTCACAATAAAGTCCAATAAATAACACTACACTGTACATTATATCATTTAATTCTTATAAGAGTCCTGTGAGATAGTTATAACTTCACCATTTTACAGGAAATTAAGGCTTAGAGAGGTTATATAGTCTGCCCAAACATGCACAAGTTAAAGAGTGGCAGTATGAAGATTCAAATGACTCCAAAGCCAATATCTTAAATTGACATCAGTTGTTTTTTTAGATATGGCTTAATATTAGACCTAGAATATCTTTGGGTTTACTCACAACAGCTTTTCTAGGAAACATCACAATCCAAAGTATTAGCTTCAAGCCAATTTATTTTTTCCTACTCTCATTTTAAGTGAAGTTCTAAGTCAACATCTAAATTCCATAACTTATTTAAAAATGTAAATGCCTAGAGGCACAAAAATAAGGATGGGGCACTGATGAAATATTCTCATCCTAGAGTTAATTATGAATATCCATTTTTTTTTTAAAAAAAGCAAGTATATTGAAAATATTAGAAACATATTAAAAATAAAAGTTAAACCACCATTTTTTTTTAGTTCCTTTCAAAATTTGACTTTGGCTCAAATCTAGACATATCTCTATAAACTTTTGAAGTATGCTTTTTCAACCTAGTTACTTAAAGGATTGATAAAAACCAAACAACACAAACACCCAAGGCCATTCTGAGAACCGAATTGCAGATTTCACAATACTCAGCCAAATGCTGAGCTATGCTTAAATGTATAAAATATTACAAACGTATCCTTTCTAATGTGGAAATTCTTTCAGTCACTGGGCTGGCTATTGCTTATACCTTGTCATTTACTTGCACAATCTTCCTACCATTTTTGTTTTGCTGCATGTCTAATTGCGGGGCTCTCCATGCTGCTATTATAGATTTTTTAGCTGTGAATACAGATGTCATATCTATTGCAATTCTGTTTCATAGGTTATTTGGCTATATCATCTGCCATCTACAACTGCCAACTATTCACCATGCATGAAGTGCTCTATCTTTCTTCTTTTATCCAGTTTTATAACAATGCCAAACATATCCTGCTGAGGTATAATGAACACAGATCTCAAAGCATGACAAGGGACTTTATCATGAATCTTCATTGCTGAGAATTTGGTATTGTTATTTCCTGAATTTAAGAACACTTGGAGATCACAGATAAAATCTAAGACACAAAATCAGTTCTTCATCTGCAACAACAGCCATACTTGAAAGTACTTCCACAACAAAAATATTTTTTTAAACCCCAGGCCTTTCATCTTTACACTACTAGAGCAAAGTTCTTTCTGATTGTTTAATTCTATTTTCAAAGGAAAAGCGGTATTTGTATTTTGCATTACGTTTTTTTATTCTGTCATTCATAGAATTTTGTCATTTGGTTGTGAAAATCAACTTCCTCTTCCAGGTTAACTAGTTAACATATATTTTTTTAAAAGGAATCAATAGAAATTACAAACACACAAACATATGATCTTAAATCAAATTGCTAGGTTCAAATCTTGACTGTTTTTTACTACTGGGTAACTAGATGATAAATTTCTTCTCAGTTCCCCAAATTCCTCATTTTGTTAAATGAATAAAAGCAGAACAGATTTCAAAACTTGGTTGAAATTAAACAAGCTAATACATGAAAAAAATACTTAGCATAAGTTAGTATGTAAATATGTGCAGCCTTAATAAGTTTGGTTCATTGTTTCTTCCTGTAAATGTACCTTCGTTTTTAATTCATTCCTTCTGCCTTTACATTTTGTTGCTGTGGATGTTCACAGTCAAATATACTTCTTCCCATCTCCTTTTTATGTTTGTTGTAATATTTTGTCCATAAATGTATTTACTTGCCCAAACTTTCAATCTGTTATCACCCAGAATAAAGAGGATAGGTAGAATAAATGAGTTTGGCCTAGAGCAGGACATAAAAATCGATAAATTTGGCCCGGTAAAAGATTACGAGGTGTGGTGAGGCTGTGATAAGCATGATTGCCCCTGTCTTGCAATTAAAAAAACCAATGTAGGATATTAAAAAAAATACTAAAGCATGTTTGAATGATTATTTAACTTCAAATCACTAAATTTTCAAACCTGTGCTTAATGTGTTAGGTCTAGAAATGGTCTCAAAATTTTAAGATTTAGCAACTTAATGTTTACTAAATACCTATTTTATGTGTCAGGTCCTGAACTAGTTACTTCAAAATAATTGGAAGGGATGGAGAGAGGGAAAGGGGGACAAAAAGGAACAGAACTGACATTTTCTGAGGCACTGTTGTGTGTATATAGCCAAAAGGATCATAGTCAACAAAAGCAAGCAAGATGTATGTGATTTTTCTTCAAAGTAAACTAAAGGTGACTCTGAATCCTCATTCTATTGGACTACCAGGAAACTCAAGTTCACTCATGGATCTCTGGTTGAGGCCTTTACCTCTCCTAGGAACATGCACACAAAAAAAGAAGTCTAGAAAGCATTTGCCTAGCCTTTTTAGTTCCAAGACAAAAGACAACTAAAAAATGTTCTTTAGTTTGGTTGTACAGTTCCCTGTAGGCAAGTAGCTCTGCTGCTTACCAGTAGAGACTAGTATAGCTCCTGACAGGTTTCCATCTCTCCAGATATGCAATAGCACTGCCCCTGGAGGCTATTCCATTTTCCTAGGATGTGGTTAAGAGTTCACACTAATCTAGGAAACTCAGTCATGCTTCTTTGCCTATTTGGAAAACCTTCTCTTTTGTTGCTTTCACTTCTCTTTGCTCTTTTGAAATAACTCATCTGATGAACTCATCCTTATAACAACTGAAGACGATTGAGAAACATCTTTAGGTAACTTCTTAACCTGAACTACTCCTTTAAGGTAAGAAATCAAAAGGCCTGGCTAACATCACAGAGATAGAGAGAAAAAATCTAAAGCACAGAATGAAAATAGCAATTTATTTTAATTCTTCAACTTCAATAAAACAAAATAACAATTAATATCTCAATAAATTATCCTGACATATGCTATGTGTTTTACATGTGAAAATTAATCTAATTTGCATTACCAACCTAGTTTTACAAAGAAAAAACTTGGCCTCAGATTGATTAGAGCCTAATAATATAACTTAGAGAACCGAGCAAGATGAGGTCACAACCCAAGTGTATTTGCCTGCAACGGTCAAGTTCTTTTCACTTGACCCATGTGGTTGGAGACAAAAAGCTTCTTTGGGGGGATATACCACTATCATGAACTAGAGAACCAATTTTAAGGGATCATGCAGGAAAGAGCAAAGGCAAAAATCATATCACAGAACTTGTTGACTGAAGATACTACTTACTACTAATGAGAATCACTACATTCTGCAGCTTGTTCTGGATAGCTCCTTGAGTCTTGCAATTATCACCACTACAAAAACGCAAGTTCACTGTGGGCCTCGAACTTCTGGTCTAGATACATGAACAAGTCTCCTGCCCTTGCTGATAAGAGGGCTGAGAAAGCATTTGCATAGCCTTTTTAGTTCCACTATTGGAAGGCAGCTTTGCTAACTAATAAGATTCATAAAGTAGAGAGATCTCCAAATATTGAAAGGGGTTCAGATGCAGGTTTGCCACAGTGAAAGACCAGTGGCTTCTATACTGAATAAAATATAGGTTAGATACTGGAACCTTAATAAAAACAAGTTTCATTTAGTGAAAAGCTTTGAAAGGAAATGGATTAGTTCCTTTCAGAGTGGCAGCTAACAGAGCGGCTTTTGGGGAAATCATTCCTAAGTGCATTGGGCTGCTTCTTGCTTGCAGAACAGAAATTACTGACTATTGGTTAAAATGCCATGTGAATTAATTTTCAGCCTCATTTATTCTCTGGCTGAGCATAAAGGTAATTTCAAAGGGAGAAAAATGGCCCCAATATGTGTTGCCACAAATCTTTTGAGATGAAAAATATTAGCAACCAGTATAATTTAATTCCAGATTCAAACAACTATCACTGTTGTAGTTAGAAGTCTGGGTGTGTATTTTGCAGATTCATGGAGAAAGACTATTCTCTGATCTTAGATTTCAATGATTTCTTTTTGTATTTAATTTGCTTATAATTGGTCCAGAACATGACAATATATTTACGCAGTAAATCCACCCTCTGTAAACCTTCTCACCAGAGGCTTAGCTGGATGATTTCATTAATGATCTTTTCTAATTCATTCTCTCTCCTCCCCTGTAAGAATAGTTCCTTGTGAACTGTTGGTTATTGTGGTTTTTTAGATGATTCCCATAAACTGATAGTTTCTCTAATTACTTAAAATAATTTCACCACATAAATAATTCTTATGAAGATTAAACAATTCTAAGAATATGATGAAGCAAGTATACTCATTTCAGTTACTGAAAATGGATGAAAAAGTGACATGGTAGTGACAACCTTTGCATATTTTATGTATGTCTTTAATAGTGAAGTGAATTAGCATACATTCATTTCTGGGTGGTTGTGTGGCAGTGAATTAAAGATAAAAAAATGAATCTAAAATAAAGATATTTGCAGTCAGACCAGAATCTCCTGAGTAAGATAATGTTGCTTTATTATCTCAATTTTTGATAGGATTTAAATTTGATTGAGATGACTACTTGTTTTCATCTCAAATTCAAAGAACAAAAGGCCACCTTTTATATGAACTTTTCTTCTTCACAATGTACTCTTAACTGGGGTGATAGAAAAGATTGGAGAAAAAGATTGAAAAATTTTAAACTATCAAATTAGAATGAAAAAATAGAAAATAAGATTTTTTAAGTTGTTAGTATCTGTACCTCTGTTTGTTCCTGTACCGCTTTTTTTTTTTTACTCCAAATTGTTTCCACAGTCACATTTTATTAGTAGAGTTCTTTGACAATCTGAGAAGTAGTTTTAATATCCCCTTAATGGATATATGTCCTTGAGAAAGTAATTTAAGCATTTAATATTGGGCATTGTAAAGTGAGATTCTCATATGTGCGTATTGAAGCATGAAGGGTTACAGCATAACACTACTTTTAAGTAAGTTTTCTTATTTATTTTCTGAAGGGACACATTGCACAGTGCACCCTAGTCTCAGTGGTCAGCAATCCAACTAAAAATGAGAGATCGAATTATGAGTAAAATCTTCTTGTGAATGTAGTGAAGAACCAATGGGAAATACCTCTTTCAGAGATACAAACAAAGAGGTTGCTGCTGCCTCAGAGACCAAGCATAACTATGTCTACTCACACTGCATCACAGCAGAATGAGTTAGTCTAGAGAAAAATACGTCAGGTGACTGAAGCATACACTGTCATGATAAAAAGTAAAATAAGGCTTTAATTAGACATTTTGATTTTAAAGTTAAAAAAACAGATTATATTATCTCATCCTTAATTTTACAAACATAGGGTATGGACTAAAATTGAAACTTTTCTTGATATCTCAAATTATTATTATTATTACTATGTCAACATAGATATAGTCACTCAGCAATATGTCAGTTTTGGTTTTTGTATTTTCTTTGCTATCAGGCTATGAACTGTTCCTTCTCACATATTTATTCTCTTTCTTCAGCAAGAGTCCTCTTACCTTTAAAAAATAATTAGGACAAAAGGATTTTTAAAATGAACTATTATGAGTGAAAAAATAAGGACATAATGGTTTCTATCAATTTGCTCTACAGTTCTAAATGTACTTTCTTGAGAGATTTCTCTAACAAAGATGAAGTGAAAATTAATTGATTCTTCTGTCTTTAGTAATTGAAAAAATTGGGCAAAATTTATAAAATAATAGCGTTCAAGATAACGGACATTATACGATGAAAGTAAACTCTCCCTCGGACATAAGAAACAAATGAGATGAATCATAATTATCCAGCTCAGTACTTGGAGAGTTTCTAAGTCAGGAGCAGAAGAAAGGGATACCAGTAGGATCTCAGTACATTTCTTGAGTTGAGGAAGCAAAACTGAGAGTCTGGGGTGACCAAGGTGGCTAGAATTCTCATGACAGAGTACTAGACAGGAAAACCTTCATAAACAGAGAGCTCCAGTTATCTTATAAAGGTTTTCCTTAGTAGTTAGCAGAATACTTAACAACAAATTCGTACGAGGAAACTACTTGAGATTGAGGAAAGATTCACAGAAAGGATTAGAATATTGCTTGATACTTGCACAGAGATGGAAGTAGTGATTGTGCCCACCAGGCAGAATGGAAACACATATAATTCACAGGGCATTGCGTACAATATTCAGAAATATTTTGCTCAAAAAATAATTGGAATGATTAAATCAATACTAAGCATTTTCTGGTATTGCCTAAAAATATAAAAAGTAAGACCTGAAAAGACAAAACTATTTATAGATATTTAACTATTTTCTAGAACAAAGCTCTAAAAATTTATATAAACACAAAATAAAGGTCACAAGTCAAAGACTATGTTAGCGTCTAGAAGCTGGAAAAAAACCTCAATTAACAGCCACCAAGAAATTAGGGACTTTAGTCTACACCACAAGTAATTGAATTATGCCAGCAACCTGAATGAGCAGAAAATTGATTCTCCCCTAGAGAGGGATGTTATGTGCTTCTCCTTCTGAAATCTGTACTGAACTTCTGACTTACAAAACTGTAAGATAATAAAAATATCTTCTCTTAATCACCAAGTTGGTGATGATTTGTTGCAGTAGCAATTGGAAACTAAAACAATAACCAAATTGCTCAAAGATATAAAAAGAAAATCTTTATAGAACCCAGGTTGGGGTGGAAGACACACAGAGAGAAAAATATAAGAAAATTAACAGACTTCTTATCAAAAGCAATGAAAATGAGAAGACAGTGGAACAACATTTTTAAAGTACTAAAAGGATAATACCTGTTAACCAAGATTTCTACATCCACCGCTATTGCTTTTCAAAACAAAAGTGAAATACTTTTCCAGACAGGAAGAAGCAGAAATAACACATCTTTAAAGATTTTCATCCTAATAAACACTAAGGAAGTTTCTTAAGGCAAATGAAATACCAGATCAAAATATGTATCTATACAAGGAATAAAGAGCTAGAAAGTGTAACTACAAGTGTAAATATGTGAAATTTTTTATTATCATTATTTAACTCTTTTTAAGATATAACTGACTAAGCAATAATAGTAATGATATGTTAGGAATTTTATAATATGTTGTAATATGTTTATAATATGACAAAAATGGCACAAAGGTAAGGAGAGTAGAAGTGAAGGTATACTATAGTCAGTTTCTTTAAGTATATTTAAATTGGTATAGTATCACTTGAAGGTAGCCTGTGATAAGTTAAGCATGTATATCATACACCCTAAAGCAACCACTAAAAAAATAAATTAACAGATAACAGTTAATAAATAGTCATTGAAAAGAACAGAATAGAATCATAAAATGCAATGTAGATGAAGGCAGAAAATAGGAACAACATAAAAATTAAAAATAGTATAAACAGAAAACTAATTGAAAGATGGTAGACTTAAGCCTATTATCAATAATCATTACAAATGTAAATTGCCTAAATAATAACACAATTAAATGTTAGAGATTGTCATCTGATATGAGCAAGAGCTAATTCTATGCTTCCTATAAGAAACACACTTTAAATCTAAAGATAAAAATAGATTTTCAAAAGATATAACATGTTAATACTAAAAAGGTGGCTAAAATGACAACATTAATATCAGAAAAATATAAATTTTAAAGAATATTTTCAGAAATAAAGGTCATTTTATAATAATAAAGGAGTCACCACCAAGAGATATTCTAAATGATTATGCAACTAATTAAAGAACTTTTAAAAACATGAATCACAAAATGATAGAACTACAGGAGTAACCTGACAAATCCAAAATAAGTCTGGGATTTAAAAATCTTCAAATTGGAGTTAACCCTTAAGATAAGTTATATAAATAAGTGGATAATATGAACAAAAGGAAAGTATACAATAAAAGTGAATTTCTCTGCACTCATTTGAATTCAATAATTTCAGCACTTTTTTTAGCTTTCAGATGTCATGACTTGCCAGATGTTTTGTTAAATATTAATATCATTTTATTTACAACCTATGTATCTTTAAAAGATTTTTGAAATTCATGATAACACATCTTGAACAAATTCGTTGTGGTAAATTTTAGAGAAATGGTGAACAAAATAGTTCCTAACCAGATGATGCTTCAGTCTTGTGGGGAAAACAGACATTCATTAACTAACACAAAAAGACAGTGTGATAAGTAAATCAGTCACCATCCTAGAAACTTCTTTCATTAATACCCATGCCACCATACAGAGTTGGACAGATAGATTTCTGGGTTGGTCTCAGTGTTTCTGAAAGTCCATAAACTTATTTTTTTAAGTTTCCATAATAGACCTAGGAAAAAATAAAATGGAAATGAGATGCTTTCTACTGTTAAAAAATTACACACAAAGAGAGTTTGTACCTGGGATAACAAATCTAAGCACAGAAATGCATAGCCTGTCTTCTTCATGTATCTACAACTGTAAATGTAGAACATAAGGGACCACACTTTTAAAATGACTGTTATCTTCATAAGAAACAAATATCCCTGGGTCTTACATTTGAAAAGTAAAGGGGAAAAGTAGATTGGACCCATGGCTGCATTGTAGGATGGTGCAAGTTGTATACTGCATAAGGCTTGGGAAGCCATTCACGGCAGGTTTATACATGCACGACATACACGCCTATATATAGTGGCCCTTAGGAGACTTCTATATAAACTGCTGTTATACACTTCCAAAACAGGATAACTCTGTCTCTGAACTTTCACACCTTGATAGTAAATAGACTGAGATCTATTGATTCTCCAACCATGTAGGGTGCCAGGGCTTTCTCCTTTATGATCAGAAAAGAGGTTTCTTCCCCCTTTGTTTTCATAACTGTAGTCCAGTAAATTTTGTCAAACAGAGTTTAATGACATTAAGGTTAAATTGATAAATTCATCAGGTGACCAGAGAGCTGGAACTAGCAAGTGTTTTAAGAGGCTGAGAGCTATCTGTGTCACCATCCTAAATAAATACCTGAAAGGCAGTTAAATGTGAGTATGTAGATTAACACAATGGGTATAAATCTCCCCAAAGATTTCATTTAATCGCCATTGCTCTCTCATGCTCTTTCTTGAGTTTGGCATCTCGAGGAATACTTTGCTTCTATCTTCAAGTCTTTCATTGAAATAAAAAAATGAACACTACTTAGTAAGTTTGAGAGAGCTCTATTGCCATGGGTACAGTTGTAATAAAAACACTTTAAGTCCTTCCATAATATTTATATTTAGACCAGCCAAAAATTATTCTGGCATATGATCTGTGCTAAGTAGGTACCTGTATAAGTTTTCGATGGGTAATCATTTTGGAGGAACCTATAAAAATCCCTTTAATATCAAATAATGTACCATGATTACTAACCTGGTGCAAATAAAAGCAGAGCAGGACTTCTTCCCACAGGTCTAGCTGACCTCATGCTTTCAATAGATAATAATTAGTCTAATCAATGACAACCTTTGCACTTTATATAGTACAATTCATTAGTGCTAAAAGATGTCTTCCCAGGGAAAATTATTAAGGTTATCAGGTAATAATGCTGAGAAAGATGCAGTAGCTGACAGAAATTCTAACATCCAGTGTTGGCAGCAATGCTTTTTACCACTAAAGATTTCTGGCTCATATATATTATTCAAACTTTGAGTAAAAGAAAGTTGTGTTTTCTTCCAATGTCTCTCCTCAACACACTTCTATTTGTTTTCTTATTCATTTCAGAAATATTGAGAATCCTGTATATGCCTGGTACTGTATTGGGCAAAAGAGATAAAATGATAAAATAATGAGCAAAAACATACCCAGAATCAGAAAATTAATCTTCTTTACCTTAAAATATTCTATTTGTAAAATTAAACAGATGAGTAACTAATAATAATTGTACACTGCTGACAGCTCAAAATAATGTTTCTGTGCCTAGGGAGAATGGAAGTGACAGGAGAAAGAAATGCACACTGTGAGGTGCTTAAAAGAGAAAGTTAATTCAAGATCTGTCTCCTGGTGTTATCCTAAGGGTGTAAAATAAAGAAATGACCCTTTCTCTTTATTTTACTTTGTCTGATAATAAAATATAAATTTAATATTTTTAAGAAATTTAAAATTTTATTTTTAAGAAATCAGCAATTTGTTATTGAGCCTAACATCCAGATGTGCATTCATTATGCAAATTCATTGTATCTGTAATAGGCAGCAAAATTTCATCAAATTTGATAGCATTGTAACACAAATGAGCTTAGTTGTCATATAAGTACCACATGCTAATAGATTGTACCACTGGAGCTCCAAAAAACAATAAGCCTAGTTGTAGTTGGCTGTTACAATCATAATGCAAATTTTAAGTACAACGGAAAAAAACATATATAGACAAAGTTAATATTCATAAAGTGATACTAAATAATACTTATTAAATACAATAGTCATAAAAGAGCACATTTACCATGATGGTACTGTAATGAACTCCTATTCTTAACAGTTTTTCTAGGATTGGGATATGTAGAAAGCAACATAAATATATTCATGTATATATACTTGAATACTGGAAAGAGCTAAGAAGAAAATATTTCTTTCCTACTCCTCCAGAGAAAATAGCACTTGGAAATTTCATAGATGAATGTTGCTAAAAAGTAATGCTGAGCAAAGAATTTATGAATAATTCATCTTTCTTGAACCTGCCAGCCTCCCTACCTTATTCATAGAATCTGGCCACTGGTAGTTTATAGTGCTATGTCCAACTCTCTGGTGTATTCCATTATAACGTCCAGTCCCTACTCTTAAAATCCACTCAAGGAGTGCTGGTATGGGTAAGAACTCAGGCCAAAATTTATGAACTATGATGCTTTTCGAGAAACTTTCACTGGAATAAGCAAATCATTTAAAAATACTTAAATGAAGAGACTAAAATATTCTTGGAACTCTATACCATACAGCATTTATAGAAGCATAACCTTAGACTTTAGAAGGCATGTAGGTGAGTGACTTAGTGACAATTTTCCTTGAGTCTTTGTTTCCAGCCTCTCTTTGGGGGCCAGCAAGGTGCCCAAAAGACATATTTTTGTGTAAGTCATCAAGGCTGACAATGGACTAGATAGGCAACAAAAATCCAGATGCTTTAGATAGGTTCTGCACATAGGTCAGGAATTCCATACAGATTTGGGGGAAGTGCAAAATCCCCAGATAGTTGGGTTTTCTTCCTCTTTGACAACTTTTAGGAATATAAAAAGAATGGTTTCTATAAAGACATGGTTTTAGAATGCTATCCTAGCTTAACACTCATCACAATGGTGCCCTTTGGCTTTTTTTCTTGATAGTTATGTAATATGACCACTTGCTTCCTATGAGACAGACTATAGGTTGAGTCATGGTGATAGAATGATGAGCAGCACATAATTCTTTAGTTCTTAGAAAGGGGTACACATGAAGTAAAAAAGATTTATGCTCATCACCCTTTTGTTTGTGGTTCTCAACTCTATCTTAATAGATAATAATATAGTCTCTGATATAGAAAACAAGTAGACTACAATTATCAGTGTTAGATTTTGTTCACACCGGTGAATCATAGTTACAAGAATAAGACATTTCAATAAAGATGCCCAATTGAATGAAAATGTAGCTGCTTTGAATGCAGGATCTCATTATGATGCATAATTGTACTGAAAGAAACTGCTGAGTAGTTTGGAACACATGTCCTCTGCCACAGCGAAAGTGACTCTGCCGACATGGAATGGTATTTGAATCATGGCCTATAATGTGAAAATATAACCCAAATTTATCTAAGACCTTTCATGTGGTTGACATCATTAGTTTTAATGAAACTTGACCTATCAGAGCAACTGTCCTCATGAACTAAAGAGAACTTGTTTAATTCTCTGGCAGTTCCACTGGGTTTTGCATTAATTAGTCAACATCCATATAATTGCATATTCCATAATTGATTCTGACAAAACATTCACACTGGTACAGACAGAATATTGTCTTTCCAACTTTAAAAATCATTAGACACACCTTCAAAAAAAGAATTTGCAGTAGAATCATCTGTTTCTTTAAAAGTAATGTTGATGTTATATTGGTCAACTCAGATCCTCCCTCCCCCACAAAAAAATAACTATATTAATAAGAATCAATTAAATTCAAATTTGTTTTAAATTGAAAATTTGCTTAAGAAACCTGATCTGATGTTTTTTACATGTTCTACATATCTGTGAACCTAAGACTATGTACATAATCTTATATATATAATAAATAAGTATATGTAATGAATACCAGGCCAGAGTGAAGAATGCATTATTCACCACGATTTATTCATTTAGTTTTTCTAGATCTGTGGAGCACCTAGTTTGGTGATGGAGAATGATTCTTTTGCTATGTGTTATGTACCCCTGGTAGGCTTGAGCAGAGTAAAAATTAAATATTATTTTGACAAAACAAAATGAGACTCTACTCAGTGGACTCACTGATTGTTCTGTAAAGAAATGCAGGCTAGAGTGAAAAAGAGCTTAAATGCAAGCCAAAGGAAAAATTCCAGTAGAAGTTATGTCATTAATGAACAATGTAAATTTAAGCAAGTCACTCAATACTCTGTTCTCTGGTTTTACATAAGTAAATTTAAAGAATTGGATTGGATTTTTTTCTGCAGTCTACAAAAAGCTATACACATTTTCATTCTGTGAATAAATAGTAACAAATTTATAACATGAGAATTTTCCAATCACCACAGATATTATACATCCATCCGGAGACTGACTGGAAAAAAAAGCAAAATAAATATTATCAAGCAATATGTTTTTATAAGCAGATAAAAAGATATATAAAAATCTAAATATAATAGGTCCATAAAGTAATTAAACAATGAATTTTCCATATATTAACAATAAATTTATAATATAAGAAAAAGTAATAAATCATCTTTTCTATAGCAGAATATATAAAAGAATGAATCTAATAAGAATTATGGAAACTTATATAATAAAAATATGGAACATTGCAGAAAGGTATATGAAAACCAAAATAAATGTGAAGTCATATTATTTCTGAGTATAAAACCCAAAATTCTCAAAGATATTAATTCTTAGATTAATCTGTGAATTTAATGTAATTTGAAGTAAAAACAAATAAAATCCCAAGAACATTAGGGAAAAAAATAAAGTGAAATATGCATGTTGGGTACCAAAATGTACACTAGAGCTACAATAATTAATTGGTATGCTCATGGAACAGAAAGTTCAAAAAAACAGAATAGAGTCCAAAAATAAATCTTCACTTTAATATCCAGAATTCCAAAAATGTCTATTCTAACAATCTTGCCAATTTTCTCATTACTTTATGGAAGAGAGAATTTTCAGAGTTCCAATTCTCTACCATTTTCACAGACATAACTCTTTAGATGTAATTTAATATCAGTCTTCTAAATGTGAATGGTATCTAAGGAAATCAATAGTGATTTAAATGTTCTAAATGTCACATAACTCCAAAATATACTCACACATTTTGTTAAAACCTACATTAAAATTAAGTATTTTCTGAATTCCTTGACATTTTCTATATTTCAACTTTAACTTCTCTTGCTCAGTGTCTTCATAAAATATTCTCAAAAGTATTTATTCAGTCTACCTTAATTTGTTTCTTTGATGGCTCAATACAATACAGAATATAAAACTCATTGAAAAATGTACATGTACTATGACATGTAGGTTAAATTACTAACAGACCTCAAAGTCTTTTCTGCTGAACATAAATATTAAATACTATATACAGTTGACTCGAATAACATGGGTTTGAACTGCTCGGGTCTACTTATAGCAGGTTTTTTCAATAAATACAGTAAATACATTCTCCTATGATTTTCTTAATAACATATTCTTTTCCCTAGCTTACTTTATTATAAGAATATAGTATATAATATTTATAACATAAAAATATGTGTTAAAAAATGTTTATGTTATCAGTAAGTCTTCCAGTCAACAGCAGGCTATTAGTTAAGTCTTGGGGTATTCAAAAGTTATATGGGAATTTTTGGCTACACAGGGTCAGAGCCCCTAACCCCCACATTGTTCACGGGTCAACTGCAGCACTTTTCTGAAGAGAAGAACCATGATGCCCAAATCTCAAATGAAAATAGTCTTTACTTCAGCTATATTTTGATGGTAACAATTAGAAGGGAAGAAGCTTTAGAAACATTTATCACAAAACTAATGTCTGTGGAAAACTGTTTAGCATCTGAGAAAATAAATAAAAACTAAAAGAGAAAAGAAATCTATATTATAGTTTCAAATTTTTATAATTACTCAAATATTTATTGTTTAATTCCATAAAAATAATTATATGAAAGATTTTACTATCTTTCAAATTCTGATATCTGCTTCAGGAGAGAGGGAGAAAGAGAAGGGAAGTGAAAACAAATACTTGGAAAATAATTAAATATAATTATTGTGATCAAATACATTTGGGATCAAATATATTGGGATCAATTATATTATCAAGACCTAAGTAGTGATTTTGATTTTGCAAAATTTTAACATTATGAAAAAAAGTTTGCTAGCATTTTTTATAATTTTTTCTCTCATAAAAATAATCTAAGAAATTGTGAA
The DNA here is from genome assembly GCA_030015415.1 of Cynopterus sphinx. Taxonomy (NCBI): domain Eukaryota; kingdom Metazoa; phylum Chordata; class Mammalia; order Chiroptera; family Pteropodidae; genus Cynopterus; species Cynopterus sphinx. Next base: position 58,680,211 of record CM057379.1, on the reverse strand, counting down.
CAGTAACCCAAAATTTTAAGTCACCAAGGATATGTTAGAATTATTTATAATAGTTCTGAAGACATTGTTAGAAGCTATTGAGTGAATAATTTTTAAGTTTGTAATCACCTACCTACACGTCCTTATACAATGTCCGAAAGGCTAACATTATACCTGTAAAATAAAGGTAAACCAAATACAGTTAATCCAGTGATTTTGGGTACCTTAATAACAGTAGGAATTGCTAAATAGGACAGTACTATGGATTAAAAATCTGGAAAGAAAAGAATTGACCATACATTCATGACTATAATGTCTATGTATTTTAATAAAAAAAAATCCAACTATTTACATTTTCTTCTTAATTAAAACAAATTATACCTACTACTTTCCTTTATGTTCTTTATGATCACTTAGGAATATTATATGACATACCCAAATTAGGTAACATAAAATTTCTAAAGAGGCCGTGGGACAGTAGAGGTGACAAAAATAGGCTCAAAATTCAATGGTAACTTCAGACCCTGGATAAATTAGAAAACCTTAGTTTAGAGCACTCATTCAGATACACAAAATTTTAAAATTTTATTTCAATATTTAAAAGAGAGTGACTAGGAGGGCAGGCAAACTCAGATGGAAGTCCAAAGATCTGTGTTGTAGCCCTAACCTTTAATAATGATTGTGTGATTTGAGGAAAATCATTTAACATTTTGAAAATTATCAGGCTGAACAGTATATTCTCGAACAGATGATCAAGAATTAAACAAAATAGTTGTACAAATATTGTTGTAGAGTTTTTGAACTCTTATTCAATGTTGCCTCATCATGTAAGGTCTCTTCCAGGTCTAAGGTCCGTGACATAAAGCTTCAAACATGATGACTGTAGTTAACTACAGTGTGAAAAGAAAACACCTTCTATTAGAATGTACCTTCTTGCATAGAGACAGAACTTTCTTTCAATCATACCAAACAAAGTTTCCCTTTCAACTAAGTGACATATTTTTTTTTTTCTGTAGAACCACAATCAGAATTTTAAAAAGACAACTAAGTACACAAGTTTCATGAACTGATTTGACTGAAACTTATGGTTCAACTATGTATTAGAAAACATATTTCCTTTGGGTTATATGGCTGTCGATTTCTAATAAGACATCTATGAGAGCCTGAGCTTCATAGGACTCTAAGGTAGAATCCTTTGGTCTACACTGTAGGTTAATCTAAGAGGCTTTCACTCCTTTCTCCTCAAGAGCCAAACCTCATGCTGCAATAAGGATAACTTATATTGTGTTGATTATGCCCACCTCTCCCCAACTCCCATTCAGTAGCATCATTATGTCTCAAAATCAGCCATAGTGAGAGTATAGATGCTATGGAAATTTGTAAACTCTACAGGAGTGAAGAATTCTGCTGTATGAAAGCCCAGTTGTTACAACTTTTCTAGCCAACCATTAGCCCATTCAATCTCTGGTTGAAAGAAAAATGACCCAACATTAAATATGTTGATGAAGCAAAAAGAGATTTTTCCTGCCTTTGAAACTAAAATCTCCTACCCAACAGCCTCACGGTAAAGTGACTCTCTAACTGCCAAACTCTCAAAAGGAAGCATTCCTTGCTTTCCCTCGGAAACTAAGTGACAAGGGAGAGACTTAACAGACTGAATTCTGAGAAAGAGACAGTTTAAACACTGAGTTCCACTAAGTGATCTTACCCTTGAGGAATCTTAGTCAGTGAGAGGCACTGAAGAGAGTAAAGTAAACTGACAGTTCTCTCCTTTTTCTCCTCTGCCTACCCCTAGGTGAACATAGACTAACAAAGCATTTTCCCTGCCTCTTCAGATTTGTCCTAAGAATTTTAAGTGGCAGTTTAATTGCTACCTTATGGGAATTTGGAGTACATTAAGGAGAAAATAGAAGAGACAGCTATTAATTGACTTTAATTATTAAGTTAATAACTTAATAATTAAGTTATTTGACTTTTGAAGAACTTTTCAACTTGCCATAGGACTTTATCATTGTAACAACTACAATTCTAATATTTTTTATTTTATAAATACAGTATTATATTGGTTAAAACAGCCTCCACCCTCCAAATATATGAGATTTTTTTAAAATTAAAGGGTTGAAGGAACATCTTATGTCAGTGATGCTGATATGTGATAGAAGAATTCAAATAACAAAATTACTATCTTGCCCACAAACTGCCTCAGGTTAACAATATTACAATTAAAAGTTAATTAACAAAGAAAATTATAGTTCTGATTAAAGCAGAATAAACTACATTTAAAAAGAACTGTATCTTTCAGTTGTTTTCCATTTCTAGTGGCCCAATGAAAAGTATAATCATTGCATGCTCCTTTAAGTAAAATGGGCAAAATGGGACTTTAAAATGTCACATCAGGTAAGAATTTCAGAGATAAAGGCCCTTCATTGAAAACAACCTATGTCTAGTTCTCTGGTGCTTACATTTGGGGGATGTGAAAAGGTTGTGAAATGAAATCTGGTGAGACATTAGCAACCTAAGAGAATGCAGGAGGAAAAGGAATGAGTCAACTCATAATCTTATGCTCACCAAATCTGTTGACTCAAAAGAAAAAAAATGTTAAAAAGTTATCACATAAAATCTTACTGTAGTGAGTAAAAGAAATGCATCAAACACCTGCATTCTGGTAAACATTACCACTGAAAGTGTCATTACACTTAATGTCTGAGACAGAATTTAAATGTAATGGGTCTTGAATAAAGTATGTTTTTTTTATTCTTTACTGTTAAAATTTTGAGATGTAATTTATTACATTTCTTAAGGCCATCTGACTCTTAAGCATAATTCTAAAAGGGATGTATGTCACATTCAGGTCTGTTTGCCTAAAGCAACTCTTAAATTCTCCCTCAGAATCTTGGTGATTGATTTTTATATGTTTTATTATAGTTATAATTAACCTATTTCCCTTTTGCCCTGAGAATACTCACCAGCAGAGCTTGCACTGCGTTTACCCTGAGATAACTCACAGATTACAGTCCTAACCTTACCCCCAAAGTTGGCCATGAAATATCTCACTTTTATTATTATATTTACATTACTGTAGTACATCTATAGTCTTTGGAAACAAATGACATTGTTCTATTTATAGCATTCTACTTTTTAGTAGTGGTATTTCCATCTACAAGATATAATAATTCTTGATCACTGAAACTGTCAAATTCTAGAAAACATAGCATTCGTACATGTGATGTTAACACTGTTCTCACACAGTTGTCAGCTGAAGATTCAGTCAATGAATCCAATTTATGTATATGTTACGGTGACATTAAGATCAGAGACAAATTCTGTTTAGAAATAACTCCAAGGACAGTTTTTATATTTTATTTTCACATTGAAAACAGATTTGTTTCAGCCTCAAAGCTCATGTTTATGTAAAAGTAAATTAATGCTGGCAGTGAGCTGCACGTTTTTTCTCTAAGTGGGAAATGGGTTAACAGGCAAATAGAGATGTGAGTTCAAAAGTGTTTGGGATTTTTAGAAGAACTGACTGAAGAGAAACATAGTTTTTTTATGCAGATAACACTTAAGGGGGTTGAGCAGGAGATGCCATGTTCCCCAAAAGCGAGAATAGCCAGTCCTGAGAATTCTGTGAGAACTGTGCAAAGATGCTGTGGACTTAAATTTCTTGGTGACTTTGAGAAAACAATTTCATTGTGAAACCCAGAGAAACTTAGAGAGGAACAGAGTACCAGCAAAAAATGCTGTGCTTCTTCACACAATAACTGAATCCAAAGAAACAGGAGGGAAAGTATAATCATGGCTTAACTGAAAGACAAATGAAAGGAACTTGGGTTTAGAGGAGCTACATAATGGTCAAGGGCTGGGAGTACATGATTGAAAGTGAGTAATGCTTTTACCTAGGGTCAAGATGACCTGAGAAACTTTTCATCCTCATATTTCACTCACCATTACTGAGCTTGTAACCCAAGATTTGGTTGCACTTTACCAGACTGATCACTGTACTGCCGGCTGATTGTGTGTGAAGTGTAGCAGTGAGCATCATTAGTTAGAGGAATAATGAAGAAACGGAAACCTTGGAAAGTTATGAACCCTGACGGTGGAAGCAGATTTATTTATCTTAAAACTACTGAAGCTTCAGCTTCAGGGCCCTCACCTGCACCAACCCCTACGTGTGGAGTGTTTCTAAGCGATCACAGGCACTATGGAGATGCAATTAAGTTACAGATTAATTTGTGTATAGTTAGATGTATAAATCTGTGCTTTGTAGTCATTTCCATTTATAGTTAAGTTATTGCTCGTTCCAGTGTCAAAATGTCTTCCAAAATATTCCTACCACCACTCTGCCAATTCCCTCATGTGCTGAAATGAAGGTGTAGGCCCCAACATAAAATTCATAACCCTCATTACAAGTGATTTTTAAATACAAATTGATGAATGAACTTCATCATTACAGTGTTTGTCTAAGACACTTGGAAATATCTGAAATCTTAGAGTCTATATATAAAAGAAACTTGATAGAAATTTGTCCAAATTTCAAAATAATTTTCCAAATTAAAAAATAATCATAAGTATTGAAGCTATGATGTTGAACAGCCCTTCCAAAGTTAAGACTATATTATCTTTCTCTGGTCTCTAAAGAAAATAATATTATAAATTGTTGGCAAATAAAAAGAAAATAAAAAATTAAAGGAAAGAAGTGTAAAAAAAGGCAATAAAAAATACAAAGGAAAACACTGTATTATAAAGGTCAGACAGTTAATTAATAAAAAAATATATTGGTTCCCGTCTGAATTTTGTGCTGGTTTGGGTGGCAGCATATATGGAGGTATGATTCCCTTATATTTCCAGCTGCTGTAAGCAGTGGCTGCTATTCACTCACAGCTGTAGCACCTCCTAGGAATTTCCCTGCCTGGAGTGAGCTGCCCTGCCCAAGATGATGTCCCTTATGGGGACAACCCACATCCAAAACCAGGTCACTAGAGTCCTGTCTCCCTTGCCCCTTGCTTGCTGTGGGGGCAACTCTGAAGGACCATTCCAGTTCCAGAGCTGCTGGTGGAGTGGCTGTGACCTCTGTCGCCGCTGCACCACAGTTCAAACTTTCCCTCTCTCTTACTAATCCTGCTGCCCTTCCTCCCTCAAAGGTGTTGTTCCTTAGCACATCAGTCCCCAACCTTTTTGGCACCAGGGACCAGAGCTCCCATGAGAATCTAATGCCTGATGATCTGAAGTGGAGTTGAGGCAGTGATACTAGATCTGGGTTAGGGGGTGGGGGATTGCAAATACAAGATGAAGCTTTGCTCACTCAGCCTCCACTCTCTTCCTCTGTACAGCCCAGTTCTTAACAGGCCACAGACTGGTTCCTGTTGGCAGCCTGGGGTTTGGGAACCTCTGTCTTCACAATCTTCTAAAAAGTTTCCTGCACAATCCATTTCAAGTTAATTTCATTTAAGACAATGGTAGATTTCACTTGTTTTAGTTTATAATTTTTTAAAGTTTCTCAATCTCAATAAATATTAAAAATGTTTTATTGAATTCTGTAGCCATGATTTTATATCCTTGTTCTTAAAGAAATCTCTCAAAACTGTATAAGCTTTAGGATTCAAAAAGCCTGGATGATCTGGTCTTTCTCTCTTTGAAGGGGTAAGCTCCTTGTGATTAGTTCACCCACCTGGAGACAGAAGAAACTATTTCAATAACAGCAGAGACTGGTCAGAGAGCTCTTTGTATGAGAGAAGTCTGTGGCCATAATGTGTTTTACCACCAACTCCTGTGGTAATCTTTCTTCTGTGCATTGCTGCTATGTTTTTTTCATATTGTCTGGTTTCACAGCCCATAAATTTAATATTCAAAAATATTTTTTAATATACACATGTATTAGAAATATATAAATATATATTAGGAATATAGGTGTATATATATTAGATATATGTCAGAAATATATATTAGAAATTATATATATACACACACACAAATATATATCCAATTATCCCCCAAATTGTTATTTTTTATTTTATTATTTTATTTTATTTTTTCCCCTAAATATATTTATAGCTTTTTTTGACCTTCCATTCAGGTAAGTAAGGTCAGGCATTTTACCTTATTGTCATATCCTTTTATTACCTTGAAATCAATAAGAATCCTTCCACTTTTATTTTCTTTCAGGACACTGATATTTTTTTAAAAGTTTAGGCCAATTGCATTACAGGATACGAACATTCTAAATTTGTCTGATTAAGATAATTGTGCTGTGGGATATTTAACAATCTCTATTTGTCTCATTGTTTTCTCATGTTTAAGTTTAATTTTAAACCTGTTGGTAAAAATACTACATAGATGATAAGAATTGTCCATTGAACCAAACATAAAGTCACTCTGACAATTTTTGTTTGCCTTATTATTAGTGAGACAACGTGAAATTGGATCACTGTTATCTGCCTGAGTGTTACCTGCATTTCCCCTTTTGTGATGGATAAGTGACCTACCTGCACAGCGATGCCTTGAAAATCATGTAAAATTCACAGCTCAGAAATTCACAGCAAATTCTTAACTATTTACTGAGGGAATTAGATAGAAAATAATACAATTCTAAGAAATCCAAAGTACAAAGGGGGACCATAATACATGTGTCCTGTAATAAAATGTACAGAGCTCAGATGGCTTCTGTCTTGGCAGTGTTGACATTTGCAACTAAGTGTGCAGGTTTCTGTGCAAGGTCTGCCACGGCTGATGAGCCGTACCATGTGATCCATCTCATTCTGGTCATTACAGCCAGTGCTTCAACCTAAAGTCACTAGTTCCAGGTTTGTGCATTGCTCTTGGGCTGAATCTACTCCTTTCCACTTAATTGTGTGCATTGCATTTTCCAGGATTTATTCTGCACTTACTAAATTCCTGGTGATACTGTTACAGCATGTTTCCAAAGTGCACCAGCTGCCCAAGTGCTTTCATGACAGCTGGGTCACATTTACTTGAATGATGCATCATATCCCAGTTGCCTGACAGTACCCCTTGTAAAGAAAAGATTGATTGATTGATTGATTGATTGATTTTATTAATTAGAAGAAGTTTGACTCTCATGGATCTGGGTTCTTACCACTCTCTTTGCCAGGTGGCAGCAGCTATTTTAGATGTTACTGCTTCACACCAGGGGGACTACCGTTTGTGCTGGGAAACTTCATTTTTCTCATTCTGCTGCCCGTGCTGCTGCTGCTGCTGCTACATTGTTTTTCGTCCTTGGTGCATAACAGTTCTGAAATTATAGTAAATACATGTCTCTTACTTTCCATTTTCCAAGGGTTGATTCCTTATCTATCAGTGGTCAGGATCTCTATCCAAAAAATCAATATTCAAGATTAATTATTCTGGACTGTATTTTAAACTGGAAGCTCATTTCCTACTGTTCTGTGTAAATGTTATGATAGCAAAACATTACAGATATTTTGTATTTCACACTTGACATGAACCATTGAGGCCTTAGTTGGTCTGACTTGCTGACTAGGCTAAACTATATTCTACAATGACCCACTTAACATCAGAAAAATTTTAGGAGTCCCATTGACAGCAATTTTAGAAAATTTTGCTATCATTGTGGGGAATTAGTATACCACAAAATATTTCCATTCACCCTGTAGTCCTATTAGCATCTGCATAGGAGCAATAGAGAATAGTCTAATGTTACTTCTTATTCAACAATTGAAACTGTACTCTAGTTTTTTTGTAGCAGATGTAAAATATCTTTTTCTCCCTGACTACTCCTTTATCCCTTAATCTTCCTATCTGATTTATTCTTAATCTTCCTATCTGATTTATTCATATCTTTCAGAAAAAAAGGCAGAGAACAGTTAATATATCTAGAATACCTTCCAGGATTTCTAAAACTGAAGTGAAAAATATATTTCCACTCACATCCTCTGATTCCCTTTTATTCACATGTATAGTGTGTTTCCCAGTAAGGCCATGTAACACATGTTAAAATCTAAAGAAAAGCTGAACAGTTATACCAAATTGGCTATCCAGCTTAGAGGAACACAATGAGGGCATGATAATGGCATAATCAATCTGCTTTGTCCTTTTGTCATAATACAGTAGCTAAGTTGAGAAGTGACCACACAACAGCCTGTGTGAAGGACTAATTCACCATCTTTCTTAGATATTCTTTCTGGGGTTATAAAGAAATAAGGCAAGCCTAAAATTTTTTTCCAAGGACTTAAGAGAAAACCATAGTCAATTGTATCAACTCTTTTCTTTTTGTGCTTAATATCAATATGTACTCAGAGGAGTTTAAAAAATATAGGAATTAAAAAAAAATCTGTATATATTCTCTTCAAACATTATATTAGTCGAGATTCTTCAGAGAAACAGCACACAAATACACATACAAACACACATATGTAGTATGTATTATGTATTCTAAAATATAGAATATATTAGTTTATATAAACAGATATTAATTATAAGAAATTGACTCACGTTATTGTAGAGACTTTCAAGTTCCAACATCTGCAAGATGAGTCAGCAAGATGGAGACTCAGGAGAGCTAAAGATATAGTTTCAGCTTGCATCAAAAGGCCTGGAAACAGGAGAACCAATGGCGTCATTCTAGAATAAAGAGTAGGCTCAAGACCTTGAAAGAGGCAATGTTTCAGTTTGAGTCTGAAGGCAGGAAAAAGCTGATGTTCCAGTTTAAGGCAGTCAGACAAGTAGAATTTTCTATTATTTGGGGAAGGGTCAATCTTTTTATTTTATTCAAATACTAGATTGGATGTGGCTCACCCACATTAAGGAGAACAATCCACTTTACTCACTTCACCAACTTAAAGGTTAACCGCATCTAAAAACATCCTTACAGAAACCCCTGTCCAAATATCTGGGCACTCTGTGGCCCAGTAAAGGTGACATGTAAAACCATTTATCCTCCCTAAAAATAGTTTGTCATTCAAATGTTTATTTTCTAGAGTATTCTCTTTATTTTAACCTAGCCTACTGTAATTTACTCTCATGACCAAACTTTATATGACAGGTGACTTGACTCCTTTGTTTGATAGCAACCCAATTCAAACACTTCATGAAAAAATAGTACTGATGGCAGGAGCTAAGGTTTATAGATTTATGTCAGATTCATCTTATTTATTTTTCCAGAGAAGATTCCATTTTTGGAGATGTGGGAAATCATACCTCAAGTCATTTCCTATACCTTTTAATCATCCATTCACATTTAAATGTCTGACACTGTTAAGTAATTTCTTTTCTTAATTTCTGAGAAAGGCTTTGGAGATAGATAAGTTCTTCCTTTATGTTATATACAGAGTCTAAAGTGTGAAGAAGTGAAATGTCTTTGTCATGGCCGTAGTAGTGGGAGAACAGAATTAAAATTGCTGCTTTTCAGGCCTGTTGCACCTTTCAGTCTGTGATAATTTCTCCTGTGCTATATAGCACACAAGGATATGTCAGACAGAATTGCAGCAAAATTTCACCCTCCTCTGGGTAATCTCAAACCACAATTCCTTCCATATTTAATGATGACCATTATTCTAATCTAAATTTTTAACAGAAAATATGAATAAACTAAGCAAACTTTTTAATAAATAGTTGCTGTATAAACATAACCACAAATATAGAGTGACCAATGCAAGCAGAATTCTTCCTTTCACCATGTATAATAAATAGAAACTTCCTCTGAAGAATATTTCAAAATTATATTGCTATTATCTCCAGTAGAGAAATGCAAAATAACCCATAAAAGGGATATATTATAACCTGAAGTAATAACAATGCCTGTTTGAACAGTATCTCCTTCCCTGCAGGCAGAGTTACATAGGAACCAGCCCTAATGGAGAAGAAAATATAACAATGATAAAAAGTTCAAACTTCAGGGTGTTGTCATAAGTCCACTTTATTCCACAGTAAATTAGTTTTAAACTTAACAGACAAGGAGAAAGAAAACAGTGCAAAGAGGAAAAATATTTTAACCTTGGGGATCTAGTTTACATGATTTTTCTTAAACCTGTTTATTTGGGGGAAAAAAACAGCTGTGGAGAAAAAAGATAAACAGTCATCTAGGTAAGCAACAAAATCATAAGAAGGGTTTCCCTTCCTTTTACTTCCCTTGCTTATTTTTTCCCTAAGGACCAAAGTGCACTCAGTATAAGTGGCAGCTTTTCTGCCTGTCATATCTGAGGAGAGAGTCACTTTTTCATGCTTGATAAATGCTGGCTGAAGAGCAGATGAAAGCTGAAGTGTCAGAGGAGGGAAGGGCTGACGGCCAAAGTGGAGGGACAAGAGCTTATACTTACATTGTCTGGGTCAGCAGTCGACCTTACTAGAAGATTAGCATCAAGTGCAGAGAACATTCAAGCCAGGAAAAGAGGGGGAAAATAAAAAAAAAAAAAGCGAAATGTTTAAAACTCCAAGAAGGTAAATTTGAAATAGCTTTCCTGCTATTGTACCATTTTCTTAGATCATTTGCCCACAGTTCATTGTATAAGAACTTCAGTTTTTCTGTTACAAAATCACAAGTTATGAGAATAATATGATCATGAGCCTGGAAAACTACCTTGGTTTATTTCTCTTAAATCCCTATCAGTATTTTTTTTTACTGGTCTGTAAAATAATGCTGAGAGTAATAGTACTTAACTCTTATGTTTCAAAAATGACCTTTTTCTGTCTCCTCTTTGTTTGAAGAATAAGGCTCAGTTCAATTCCATTTTAGAGTGGTTTGGAATTGACCCAATAGTCTTATTCCTCATATAATGGTCTTTAAGAGAGGTATAAGAAAGTTTAAAATATGACCCAGGGGACTATCGCAAATCCTAAGTAGGTAGATCTTGGCTTCCTTGAGCCTACAAAATTAAATATAACATACCAGAAAGTATTCTAAGTCTACAGAACTAGTGGAACCACTCCATACCTCAGTATACTAGATCCTCAAATCTCTAAAATTGGATCAAAATGAAACTAATATTTTAGGGTGAAATTCAGCAACATGCAAAGAAAATCATTAATTTGGTATTATCTATATCTCATTAAGTGAGGGTTTAAAATATAAAAATGGTTCTGACTTTTAAGGAGTCAGGCAGTAAAACAAAGGCACATTCATTCACCTGGAGATGCAAATAGCTGAACCAGAGGCCAATAATACATTCATAAACATGGTTTTTCAAACAAACAAACAAAAATTTCAAAAGCAAAAAAGTCAGTCCATACTTGAAACTTAAAGTTAAGTTAAGGTCAATAATAAATGAGAAAATGATCACCTGTATTAATAACAACATTCACATACAGGCTAAACAATTAAATCAATTTAAAAATTATATACATAAAAGGATGACATTTAGAAATTTCCTTCAAATCTAAGTATTTTAATTTGTTTTCAAAATCCTATACTTCTTTCAAGCTCCATTTCAAAATGTCACTTCTATTTTATATTTCTTTATTTTCATGTTCAAAATGTGTATCTTCTTTTAATTTCCTTCCCATTAAGTTAAGAATGAGAATAGCAGAGAAAATGGAAAAGATTTGGAGATAGGATTTTTAGTTAAATAATTTTTCTTAAAAATTATTAATATTCAAGTTTTCATATGATTTTTCCCCCAAGTCACTTAATCATTCAAGAAATTGCTGACTATTTACTTTGAGCTGAATTTTGTATTAGAACCTGGAAATGAAAAGATGGATTAAGACATAGTACTACCCTCAAAAATTTCACATCTAATGGGCAATAGGGATTTATTTGAACATTGCCAGAAAACAAAAATAGAGAAATGGCCAAAGAGAAGCAGGACAGTACCATATCACATAAAATTTTCATAGGCATCCACATGTCTAATTTATTCAAGATTCACACTGTTGAGATCATTGGGAATTATTCTGACATATCATTTATCAGTGAAGATATAATCTAGGCAGCTAGGAAAAAAAAACAAATACAACAAACAAAATCATAAAAATCTTATGTTTGAATTTGCTTCTCACTTTCATTTGTTTCAGATTTTCACATCTCATGGTTCACTTAGCTCTTATGTGTCCGATGAAACATTTTGAAACATCAATTCTTTTTTTCTTATTTGTATATGTTTATTTTACAGGTTTATAATCTTTTCAGATTAAATTTCTGGCCACAATGTTAAAATACATGATAGAGGATAGACTTTTTAAACAATTTTCTATGTAATCCAGTCTCTAAAAATATTGTTTATGCTTAGAACATAAAATTTTCAAGTGTATGGAAAGTAGACAGGTATATATTTAGGAAGGAACAAATTTCAAAGGGGTTCAAAAATTATTTAGAAATCTAGATATAAGATAATTTTGTTAGTTTTTGAAAAAACAGGAAAACATAAAAGATTAAAGTAAAATTATTGTGGGACTACAGAAGGCTCGACAATGAGGAACTGGAATAATAGCTTTATTTTTTGCATGAAGATTACCTATATGAACTTGAATCAAACAATTGATTTCTTTGTACCACTCATTCATCTGTAATATTGAGCTAAATATTTTTTCCTATCTGAACAAGTTTAATGGTATATTACGCCATTTCAAAGGAAATTATTTTGTAAAATTCAACAAATATTGTCATATATTTCAAGTATTCATAATTGAAAAAAAGACAAATATAAAGTAAAACTATAATTGTTGGAAATTAAGATGTGCACATGTAAGAAAGAAGGTTGCTCTTTCTCCTTAGGTAATTTATTCCAAAAATCTCAGAAATAATAAGAATTAAAATATAAAATAGATGCTCTTATGGAAAGAGTACAGACAGAATTTTTCATTCTCCACACAAGTAAGCTCTCTATAAAGGTCCTTGCCATGGTGCCTGACACAGAAGAAACTTTGATGTATCTGATTTTCAGAGACACCGTATTATATTATCTTCTTTCATATGTGATTACAATAGACTTGAATGAAGATCTGTTCTTAAAAGAGAAAGACATTTAAATGATTTATTTATTTAGTTGTTCATAACTGCTCTTTGTTCAAGAGATGAGGAATCAGGAGGTGGAGGCTTTGGAACACTGCCAGTGCTTTCAAAGCCAACCCTGTTCAAAGACAACCTATGATGATGATATAGCAGGCACAGCCCTTTAGGAATCTGAGTTACAGGTCCACTGAAAAGCATAGCTTAACCCGCTCAGTATCTCAAGTCAAAAAAAGAATTTTCTTGAACTCTGGGGTTTTCTTCAGAGTTCCTGGGTCAGAAAAGTTGCTGCAGTGAGTTGACTTTTGTATTAATCAGAAATAATCTTAGTAGAAATGTTAACAGGAAAATAAGACCCAATCAGAAAAAAGATAGATACATAGATAAATACATGTTGCTACTTTCTATACTCTCAATTAAAAATATAATAAGCATAGTGATAATATTTTTATAGTACAGTTTACTTATTGAATGATAATATATAACAATGGATGTAAATCTTATGATACAAATCTTATGCTAGCTGTCACCCAAGAGGACTGTAGTGCAATGACATTTAAATCTGTGCAATCTAGCTAGTCACTTAACATCTCAAAGAACTTATCAAAATAGAACAAATTTTTCAAAACCATCAAAAAGGCCAATTTTGTCAAGACATATTATTGCTTTTATCTTGAGATTCATATAAAAATGAAATAGATAGAAGAAGAGAGTAGAATGGTGGTAGGCCAGGAGCTGGGGGAGGAGGAAATGAGAAGTTGCTATTCAACAGGTTTAAAGTTTCAGGTATGCAAAATGAATAATTTATATTTATTCAAGATGAATAATTTCTAGAGATTCACTGTACATCATGCCTATAATTAAAAATTTTGTATTACATACATAAAAATTTATTAAGAAGATAGATCTCTTGTTAAATATTCTTATCATGAGAAAGAGAGAAAGAGAGAGAAAGTCAGGTATACCTAAATAAACAGGTGTGCCTAACTTACTTTTGATATTAATATATATTTTGATCAATAAACATAGCTTAGCTTATTCATTTTTTTCATAAAATATTAAACTATATATTGAAATACAAGTTCGCCTAATATAACTAAAATACAAATTTAAATATATAATTTATAATAACAAATTGAGTTAAAAGGTGCATAGATCTCCAACAACTTCAAATTTCTAAAATAAAGCTGCATAAACTAGAGATAAGTGAGTATGATTCTGATAGGCAAATGGCTTGAGGAACATGGGGAGAAGAGCAGAAGAATAGACTGCTCCTGTCTTCTGGACTAGAATCTTACAAACAAGACTGTTTTATTTTACAAATAACCTGGTAAAATGTGTCATTTAAAGGAAACATAAGTGTTCCTTAGGTACAATAGCAGCACATTGAAAATTGAAGGTAGAATGACCAAACTTGAAGAGGAAAGGTCTTTTAGAGATATAAGCCTGTGGGGGATAGTAATATCTGATATCAAAACATAATTATTGGTTAAATATAATTATTTATGGCAATTGTGTAAAAATGGAAGCCAAATCACATACATTTTAAAATACCCTTTGTTCTCATATCTTCAAAAGGAAAGTCTTCTAATGTGATAATTTGTATATTCTAAGAAAGATAGAGTTTGAATCCATTTTTACTTTTTGTCACCAAGTCATCCTTAAAGGAAAATCTACTTATTCTTTATGACTGCTAGAAGGACACTGTGGTAGAGAGGATGCCTCCATCCTCAAAATATGATCATATTCTAATCTCTAATCTGTGAATATATTATGTCACATGGCAAAGGGGACTTTGCAAGTATGATTAAAGACTTATAGATGAGGAAATTTTTGTGGATTATCTGTGCAGGCCCAATGTAATCGCAAGGGCACTTATAAGAGGGAGACAGAAGAGTCAGAGTTAAAGGAGATGTATTGACAGAAACAGAAAAGGAAGGAGGGAGAGAAATATTTGAAGATGCTATATAGTTGCTGGCTTTGAAGATGGAAAAAGGGGCCAGGAGCCAAGGAAAGCAGGCAGGCTTTAGAAGCTATTTCTAAAGGAAATGGATTCTCCTCTAGAGCTACAAACTGCCCAGCAATGTGATTAGCAGTCCCCAGACAGAACTTCAACTCCAGGCTGCTCTTGAATCTGTCTCCTTTGTATAACGACAAAACAAATCCAATACGAAGAAAAGAAACAATGTGAGAGCATTTAAACTGAAATTTTCTTTCCTGCCAAAAACCAATATATATAAATATTTTATTTTTAAGTTATTCTCTAAAGGGGTTTGCCATGTGGTCTTGATCAAAAGACAGTTTCTCAAGATGATATTCTGCTATTTCTTTTCTCTCCATCTATGTCTTATATAAGTAAATATTCTCACTGTAAAAGTTAAAATGAGATTTTTTTTTTGTTCTGACAGTGTTGAATTTCAAACCTCACTCTAAAAATCAAGCTGTTGCTGTTTCATATCTAGTATAACTGATAATAACCACTGAATATTGAGAAATCATATAGGCTCTGGTAGTTTGGTTGACACAAGCAGCTAAAAAGATTTTGCTTGCCTCTTCCATAGATAGCTTAATTTTTCTGTCATAACAGTAGCAATCAGATATTTTGAGTCTCATAAATTGCCCAAATATGTTGTAGGAAATATTTAAAAAACATAAAATAAAATAATTAAATACAGAAATTATAATAAAATATCATTGATTCATGCCATCTAGAAAGCTGTTGTTAGGAAAAAATGAAATCTATACTAATTTAAATATAAATTTGCTCATCTAGAACATCTGTAATAATTCAAATCATGCTAACAAAATATTAATTTGTAGGAATCTTTAAGCCAGGTACTTCAATAAATCTACACAATAAGAAAAATCATATCATGACTTTTAATAAACTTACTACTATCTTTATGTAATTAGATGTTTCTAGAAAACTTCAAATAGTTCATTTGTAATGTCTTCTAAGAATTCATTCTCTAGTCTTATTCATTTACTTTTGTGGCCTAGGATGTTGAAGCATGAAGAAACTATTTAAAAAGCAAACATCATTGTATATGAAAGAATAGGTAAGTAAGATCTCAACATTATGAGTGTGATCCAGCTTTAAGAAATCTGGCAACATAGTTTCTTAGACTTGTGATTTGATCTCTTTAGGCTTCAAATTTTATCTGTAAAGTATATTTGGGAGTCAGCAGTATCTCTAGTGAACAAACAAACAAATAGAAAAGGCTCTCTTCAGCTCCTGTGAAAAGCAGGAAGCCTGGCTGTCACCCCTGAACTACATCCAGCTGCTTCTCTGCATGCTAGCTAATAGTAATGCTTATGTAATCAAGAATACGGCATTAGAGAAATGATGATCATGGTGAGTAGAAAAACGATTGCTAAAGTTGAGAAACATTGAGAAACTGTTCAATATGGTGCTGGTGGCCCTCTTTGTATGTGTCTCCTTTATACCTCCTGTCTATATATCCAATCCTATCCAGTGACTACAGGCATCTGGGTCTATTTTATGCAATTCTGATAGATACTAAAAAAACTGGTCTTATCATAACTGACAGAGGCTATATAAATACAGTTGTAGACACTCTTAAATTTGTATCTTTTCTTTCTGCTCCGCAATCTCACTACTTCTCCTTTTAGGCTCTCTGTGTTGAGGCTGTTATCACCTCTTTCAGCATCCTTAACTGCCTCTAATTTGGACAGAAGAAAACATTTCTTTTCTTAATTTTACATTATTCCTGAACTTCACATCCTCAACAGTAGCTTTACAGTATCTCAATTATAACTTTTTTTTACATTGAGCTATGAGTTTTATAGTATATATCTTTATTATAGACTCCAGACTTTGCTAGAAAAAATGTAACACTTGATCCTTAATTTTTAAGCCCATTACTGAACCCGAGTGTTCAAGACATGTTGTTTGAAGCAGATTAAACTGAATATCATCCATTAATGTCTGTTTCTTTATGGTCTTATAAAACTACATTATATTGCTATGATACTGATAGCATTTCAAAATTATACCTCTTTCTGGAATGGGAGGATGGATAATATTAGAGTCTGAGATCTAAATATTAGATTCTGAGATCAAGAACAAAAGTCTCAGTGACAAACCTAGGACTTCAGTTGCCATCATTAAAATGAATTCCTTCAGCATTGTCCATCCACTTTAGAATGACTGTTCAGTCATGGTTTTAATTGTAACAATGAAAATAAGACTAATTCTAGCACAAGAAATATCTTACAAGGTTATTTATTGGAAGAGA
This sequence comes from Cynopterus sphinx, assembly GCA_030015415.1. Classification (NCBI taxonomy): domain Eukaryota; kingdom Metazoa; phylum Chordata; class Mammalia; order Chiroptera; family Pteropodidae; genus Cynopterus; species Cynopterus sphinx. The sequence goes on along the minus strand of CM057379.1, from coordinate 58,663,054 downwards.
TTTGGGTAGCTTCCAAAGGTCAAGAAGAATATTGGGAAGTTCACAGAGACTCAGGAAGAAGCTAACAGAGATGAGAACAAGGTCCTTCCACACTAAGCATCTGCCTGGGCTGCCGATACTGGTGCCATCAGCACTGGATGAGTGTGGCCACACCTGAATATTCTCATCTCTGCCATTGCCTCTGCAAAGCAATTAAAAACTTGCTTGTTCCTCTGAATCATTTCCTCAAAATTCAAAGTTCACAAATAATTATCTAATGGGCTGGACCTGGGTAACATAACAATCTTTCTGCCATGTAGCTGTGAGAGAAAATTGGTGTCCCTTTTAACTTAAAGAGAAACCAAAGTGAGAAAGGATTTAGGATGTTGTATTGGTCATGAATCTCTAGAGAAACAGAAGCAATACGATATTATTTACACATATAAGGAAATTTTTTTTGAAGAATTGGCTCACATAATAATGGAGGCTGAGAAGTCCCAGTATCTGCCATGTGCAAGCTGGAAACACAGGGAAGTCAACAGCATATCTCACTCAGATCAAGTCTGAAAGCTAAGAACCAGGAGAACTGATGGTATAAACCCCAGTTAAAGAGCTGGAGAGAACCAATGTCCCAGCTAAAGCAGACAGACAGGAACAAAGGGGGTGAATTCTTCCTTCTGCCACCATTTGGTTCTATTCAGGCTCTCAGTGAGATTAGATAATGCTTGCCTACATCAGGGTGGGCAATCTCCTTTACTGAGTACACTGAGTCAAATGTTCATTTCATCTGGAAACACCCTCACAAACACACTTAGAATTAATGTTTAATCTGAGAAGACCTCAATCCAGTCAAGTTGACACATTAAAAATTAGCCATCACTGATGTCAAACCACAAAATACCAAGGTTTCCTATAATGAGCCTCCCTGAGATCCTGCCCATTTGAGATCTTACTCTGTTACTAAAGGTATCTTTGCTCTTGGGACTTTATTATTTTACAGTTTTTCACATCCAAATTATAAAATACACAGATTAGGAACAGGAATATGGGTAATTAATATGGGCTTAGTTTCAGAGCATTTCTTTAAATTATAGGTTTGTCAAAACTTTTTGAATCTTACATCTCTACCTGCAGTTTCTAATCCATACATATAATAATCAAAAAAAAATTACAAGTTATCAAGGCTAAGTCATAAAAACTGGCTTAGTTCATTATGAAAAATAATACTGTTTAAAGATCAGGAATTAAGTTAAACTACTCAACAGATTTCCTAATGACATTTTAAAATGTTTGTTGGAAAAAGTTTGTTTAATTAGAGATAGTCAAAGACATATCAATGACTACTCTAGAGAGAAGAGAAAGATTTTCTGTGTTCAACAGAAAGCAGCTGAGTACAGAAAGGAATGAATAAAGGGCAAAAGGAGACTAAGATATATATCTGTGGAAGATTATTTGAAATGCAATTCACTCAACGTAAGAACTAAATTATAGTAAGGGAAAGTGGAGGAAAATGTGACACATCAACATAGAGTAAGTTGGAAAAGCTGTCTCTAAGAGTGGCTACTGATCCAGACCTGATATTTAGAAGAGGAGATATTAACAAGGGTTAAAAATTAGTCCTTCATATGCAAGCCTAGGATGATCATAATCTGAAGGACTTTCCCTAACTGTATGCACATCAATCAGGCATTTGTGTTGTCTCATATTTAAAATAATACTGGCATTATTTTCTGAACAAGTATTGCTCATTGAGAGTTTCTTTAAAAAAAAAAAAAGTAGGTTAGAAAAATATTAGCTGACCAACTTAAGACTTTTATGTTCTAGAATACACGAAAAAATGCTATCAAATGCCCTCATGTAAAAATTAAAAAAAAGTTTTTTTTATTTTTTGTTTATTTCACTTCATATTGATGGAGAATACACATATTTTATTATGAGTATTGGCATCTAGAAAAAAATATTGTATGAAATAAACACCTAAAAGTTTTATATTTAAAAAAAATGTGTCCATTTGGAGATAAATCTAGGATTCTCATGAATCTGATTCATGGTAGGAAAACATTTTTCCTTAACTTTGGAAGTGCAAGAAACTAAATTAAAGAAAAATTAATGTCATAAATATTACATTTTGATATTTTAAAATGGATAAATTTTTTTAAATGTACCTTTCAGAAAAACTCAGCTCATGCCACAGCAAGGATGCTATAGTTAAGCCCTTTTACTCTCTCTTCAGATGAGTGTCTTTGCACGGCACACAACCTGCATCACTATAGATGGCTACTATCCAAAGACTCCATAGAAAATTCACAGGAAAACATTGTTTTGCCAATTCAGTCACATTAATCCTAATCTATTCATTTATAAATATGCATAGATCATCAAACACCATTCATAAAATCAGAGCACATTCATGCATGTTAAAAATCTAAACACTTTGGATGTTTTGTTACATAAAAATAAAAAAAGGCTTCTTTTAAAAACACTTTCTTTGTATGAAGTATTCCAGTAGGCACTATATATATGTAGCATTTATTTTTTAAATAATAGTCTGAGCATAGTAAGCTTTCCTAGCTTGAGAAAAAAAAAAATTGTATATATTCTTTTCTTCTTCATGGTCATAATTATTCTCCACAAAGATATTTAGAAGTATACATAGATCTCTAGTGATCCACACGTGTAATTGTGATCTACATTTTATTCAGTTTCCAAATTGATTTTTGAGGCATGACTATATACTGCCATTTCACCCTATTTCTGCATATCTGTATATCTGTGTCAGAGAGACTGTCCCAGACTGCGAATGCCTAAATAAGAAAGAATTGGAGATATAATGTTAATTCATCACTCTGGGTATCTGACTTTCTTGCACATGCAACGATTACATTATATTTACATACAAACACTGTCCATTACCTAAATCAAACTACTTAGCAAATTGACTTATTATTTGTTGATGAGCAACATACAGTAAATCCAGAGATTTAGGCAAAACATTAACTTCCTTTTGGGTTACCTTACAATCTGTATAGATATAAGGCCATGTTCCATGTATCTCCCACCTTCTGCCTGGTTTCTACCTCTGCATTCTCCTATTGTTTTGTATCCTTCTGGCTTCCTCATTTTTATCCCTTTACCCTTGCCCTCATGCTATCCTTAGGACAATGTGGGAAGCAGAAACCCTGAAAACCCTCTCTTGGCAATCTTTCAAAATATTTTCTTGCTAATGTGGACAGATTTTATTATGATTATTCTAAACACAACAACAAAAGTTTTTCAGCCAGAGATGAGAAGACAAAGAAACACAGTAGGTGAGGGGGACAGAAAACTTTGCCCTACAAATCAAATGAAAGAACTGAAACTTAAAATTCTTATATATATATATACAGCCTGTTATAAACTAATCAATTTTTGTAAACCAAAATTCTCCAAGATCACTAATAGCACTGCAAGTTCTAGCATCACGATAAAGTATATTACTTGAAAAGTAGAACTATGATCAGAAAAGTTTCTTCTCAGACATCAAATAGCACTCCTCCACTGCCCATACATTCAGCCTGGTAAGCGACAGAAATTGGGTCTAGGTATTTCATAGAAAAAAAATAACTGCACTATTACCATCAATGCTGAGCTGTGAACTTCTAAAAAGCAAGTGGATTTTTTTCTACCTAATGCAGTGTCGAAATGCTGCCAGAAACATCCTGATCTCAGGATTTTTATTGCTGCTGATGATGTATGAAGTAGAAAGAACATAACTTGATTTTATAATAAGTGGTTAAACTTGCACTACTGACCACATTATTAAAAAAAAAAAAAAGACCTTGGAAACTGAGTATGATAGGAAAGTTGTCGGGGGAGAAGAATGGAGCACTGAGATGTGTCAGCTTTATAGGGGCACATATTTGGAAATACTGCCATTTAAATCAAAGAAAGGTTACATAGAAACATTTTTAGGAAGTTACTATATAGCACTTTTAAATAAAATGTAGTATTTTCCTTAAAAATGCTTTCAGTAGGAAACATTTGATATTTTAAAATAAGAAACAAGTTATCAAGAAGTAAAAATCTCCTTAATGTATTTTTTTGCTGTAAAACACAATCAGGCTTCATTAATAATAATGCTTTAATGATAAGCAGTGATATGTCATATGGGAATGAGAACTAAAAAAATGAGGAAATCTATGCTTATCTTAAAAATAAATTGCTATTTAGACTGATTGATGTATACTTGAACTTACATATAATCAAATAATGTAATAAGCAAAATTTGGTAATGTTCTGAGCCTTCTTACAGCCTCATTTGTTAGCTCCTAAAGATCACATAGTAATAGAATAACCAGACATAGGTTAGAAAAATAGGTGAATCTATTCATTGTATGATTTTCACAGAATCATTTAAAAATAGCTTAAAATATGTTGGCTATATATCTATATTTATCTATTTATATAATCTTGTTTTAATATAAATTATTACATTGGAAATATAACTACATATTTACAGATTGCATTTACATCTCTTGTTATACATTACTTTTCCCTATAGGAGATGGCTGCACTATGATTACATATAATCAGGTTTAAATCAAGATAACACAATCAACAGTATTCCCTTAGAATTATCTTTCACTAGTTTATCCTGAAGTTTGATGTTATACATCCATCTTAGGTTGTCATTTTTTTCCTTCTAGGACCCAGGCTGATGGAGCAGCCATCTACACATGTAAAATTAGTGCCCAGCCAAAGAGCCATAAGAATAACATCTACTGGATCTTACAGTTCTACTTGAAAATAGCATGCCTCACGTGCACTCACATTTCATAAGACAAAGCAAATTTCATGACTGTCGATGTCTAGGGGATAGGCTCACTACGAAGGGGTTTGGTAGGAAAAAGCATGAATATTTTGCAAATAATGTACATTATCTTAAACTCAAGTCCATGTTCTCAAACAGTAGGATCTTTGTCTACTAATCTATTACTTATTTTGGAATTTTTTCCCCTTACCTCTATACTAAAACTGTTTGTTCCTAATCGGGTCATCTCAAGTTGGCATATCTTTTTCTTTTTTAAAAAAAATATTTCTTTATTTATTTTTATTGAAGAAATTATTTAAATTCCCCCATCCACCATCTACTTCCCTCCTCCCTGCTCCTACCTTCCTTCTGATAACCACTAGTCCATTGTCCACGTTCATGAGTCTCTGTTTAGTTCATTTGTTGCTTTTAGGTTTATATCCCACATATGAGTGATATCATGTGATTTCCAACTTTTTCTGTCTGGCTGACTTTACTTAGTATGATTATGTCAGGGTCCATCCACATTGTTGCAAATGGCAATATTTCATCTCTTCTTATAGCTGAGTAATATTCCATTGTATATATGTACCACAGCTTCTTTAGCCAATCATCTATTGTAGGACCCTTCAGTTACTTCCATGTCTTGGCCACTGTGAATAATGCTGCTATGAACATTGGTGTGCAAAGACCTTTTTGGATATGAGTTTTCAAGTCTTTGGGGTAAATACCCAATAGAAAAATTGCTGGATCATATGGCAGACCAAATCTTAGTTTTTTTGAGGAAACTCCATACTGTTTTTCATAGTGGCTGTACCAATTTGCAGTCCCATCAGCAGTGTATGAGGGTTCGTTTTTCTATGCATCCTCTCCAACATTATTGTCCTGTTGATTATAGCTATTCTAACAGGTGAGAGATGGTATCTCATTGTAGTTTTAATTTGCATTTCCCTAATAGCTAGCGATGTTGAGCATCTTTTCATACATTTGTTGGCCATTTGTATGTCTTCGAGGGAGAAGTGTCTGTTCAGGTCCTCTGTGCATGTTTTAATTAAATCGCTTTTTGTTCGTTTGTTTCTGTTTTTATTGAGTCATATGAGTTTTGTATATTTCCATTTCTTCGTATCTTCTTTGATTTCTTTTAACAGGGTCTTGTAGTTTTTATTATATAGGTCCTTCACATGTTTCATTAAATTTATTCCTAGGTATTTTATTCTTTTAGTTACAATTGCCAAAGGAATTATTTTTCCACTTCTTTTTCTGACACTTCATTATTAAAGTATAGAAACACTGGATTTCTGAACATTGAGTTTTGTATCCAGAAAATTTACTGTATTTACTTATTGATTTTAGTAGTGTTCTTGTGGAGTCTTTAGGGTTTTCTATATAGAGAATCATGTCATCTGAAGATAGTGATAGTTTGACTTCTTCGTTTCCTTTTTGAATGCCTTTTATATTTTTCTCTTACCTGATTGAGCTCACTGGACCTCCAATGTTATACTGAATAACACTGGTGATAGTGGACAGCCTTGCCTTTTTCCTGATCTTAGAAGGAAGGGTTTTAGTTTTTCACCATTAGGTAAATTGTTGGCTGAGAGTTTGTCATATATGGCTTTTATTATATTAAGGTATTTTCCTTCTATACCGATTAAGTGTTAAGTATTTGGATCATAAATGGATGCTGTATCTTATCAAAGGCTTTTTCTGTATCTATTGATAAGATCATGTGATTCTTATTTTTTAAGTTGTTCATGCGGTGTATCACATTAATCGATTTGCATATGTTGAACCATTCCTGTGCCCGTGGGATGAAGCCCACTTGATCGTGGTATATAATCTTTTTAATATGTTGCTGTATTTGGTTTGAAAGTATCTTTTTAGGATTTTCCCATCTGTGTTCATGAGAGATATTGGTCTGTAGTTTTCTTTTTTGTGTGTTATCATTACCAGATTTGAGTATCAAGGTGATATTAGCCTCATAAAATGAGTTAGGAAGTATTGCCTCCTCTTTGATTTTTTGGTAGAATTTGAGAATAGGTATTAAATCTTCTTTGAATGTCATAGAATTCACTAGTGAAGCCATCTGGTCCTCAACTTTTACTGTTTGGTAGGTTTTTGATGATTGTTTCAATTTTCATACTGCTGATTGGTCTATTTAGATTTTCTAGATCTTCTTGACTCAGTCTAGGAAGGTTGTAATTTTCCAAGTTCTGGTCCATTTCTTCTAGTTCAGTTGGCATAACTCATGAACACTTTTCTGTCCTTATATTTTGTTATGAAACATTCAAGTTTCCACTCTCTCTTAACTCTTCCTTTTTGTCATCCAAGAGTCCATTTTGCCATCCAAGACTCTATTCTTTTTCCAATCTCCTTTACTAGCTTCTTCTGTCTTCTGAATGTTTGAATAACTCAGTCCTGGGTTTCTTTTTGGTTGCTTGTATTATTTTCAATCTCTTCTTAAATGTTCTCCTCCAGTCTTATGGCTTTGTATTCCATCTACATTCTGGTAAATCTCAACTCTGAATTTTCAAATTTGACATCATCTTTGAGCTTTATTCATTTGTATATCTCATAGGAATATAAAACATATTATCTATAAATATAAACTCATGATTTTTCTCATCCAAAATGTGTTCTTCACATTTCATCATTTAATTTGACAATATTTAAATTCCTTCAGGTTCTTGGAGTCAGTGATCAAAGCTTTATTCTTTGAAAACCTCCTTTACCTCATTCTTTACACTAATCTATTATAAAATATTTTTAAAACAACTGTATAGGGGTGTAAAAGAGTATTGCTCATATAACTTAGTCTTTCTAGAATTCTCTTTAATTCACCTTTTTATGCCTAATGTCTACAAACCTTGAGTTTTTGAGTAATAATCACCTCCTTGGAGGGCCCTCTTAAACACACTGGCCAACATTTATATTTAATAATTTATATTTTCCTGTTATTTTCTCTCATAGTACTCTGATTTTTTCTTTTATAATTTTAGAGTGACTACCTCTGGACCCAAACATCCGCCCTTGGGATAAGAAGTGTATGGGGCCAATGAGCCTTCACCCCTGTGTCCCTTCTAAAGCACATTCTGAATACCTGAGTCCAGATATTTCCTGCTTCAACAGCCCTTAGCCTACTTACAGAACCTTCGTTGGAGCTAATGAGTAATGTTGAAGCTGGAGAGTAGGTAAATAATGGTGGGAGGCCAGGATCTTTCATTTTGGCCCTTACCCTGGGCCCTGAAAATATGAAGGGCAAGTCTGCTTATCACTACATTTTTAAATTAGAGATTTAATTACCTTAGCAAGCTATTCTTGTTCTCTCTCAGAGAAGAGAAAAGTAATCACAAAAGATAAGTACAAATTCACCCCTTTAGCTCCCCAGGGTCCTTGCTCCACCAGTTACTTCTCTATGCTCAATAATCATAAAAATAATACAAATACTAGCAGTGTGGCCACACTCAAAATTTTATTAACTTATTAATTCTACTTTCCAATTAGGAGAAAATTTTATGCACATTTGTCTTTATGGGAGCTCAACCTTGTAACTTCTCTTTATATCTACTGAAATACTTAATGGGAAACCATACAGTATCTAGAGCTTTAAGTTTTTTCTCTTCTGATGGCACAGGATATATTCTCTTAATTTTTTACTTTCAGCACTATTGGGCTATATATTTAAAGGTTCTAGTCATAGGATCACATACACCTTATATTGAAAACATGAGATTGTCCAATGTACATCAAACCTTTTGAATATATAGAGATGTCTAATTGTTGGGAATTGATATGAACAATTTGAGTATATTCTACAAGCTACAGTTTGTCTTATTTAGAACCATTCTGGTTTTTCCTCGTGTCATACCCAACATAGAAGGGAAAGGTAAAACCAGATTCCACATAAACAATATTGATCTGACTCTAATTTCTTTCCAATATCCTGGATCTCACACCACCTCTTCAAAGCCTCTATTAGTCTTTATAATAAAAAATTTCAAATGAAACAATATATTTTAATCAAAACTCAAAATTATTAATATAAAATTAAATATAGCATTTTTGCAATTAAAAACAGGATTTACTTTATTTTAATTCTACTCTGCCTGTGATTATACTTCCCTATTACATGCTTAATATCATTTCCTTTAAATTAATTAAAATGGTCAAAATGTTCTCTATTTTTAAATAGTTACATTAGTTATTATTAAATCACAATACTTTATAATCCATTAAGTTATTTTATTTTTTTCAAATTTTTACTTCCTCTGCGTTTATTAGTGTTTTTCTGAATTTTTAAAAAGCTCTTAGAATCAAATGCTTTTTAAGTTATGCCTTCTTTATTCTTAGGGAAAAAAAAAAAAAGCTATAGATGTGTTTTGAGTATAGCTTTGGCCAGAGTCCATACTTTTAGAAATTTAAAGTTTTTAAAGAATCTGTAATTTTAGTTGTCATTTTTTCTTTAACTCAATTTTTCTATGTATTGTATTTAAAAGTATTACATGTCTAGATTATTCTAGTTAATTATTTTTTTCCATAGTTTTATGGCATTTTGGTCATGAAATCTTGTCCATGTATTTTCTTCATAGAATTTATTGAAGTTCCCTCTTTGACATGTTGTATTACTGATTTATGTAAATATTCCTTGGGCACTAAAAAAGATATTTTATATCTATTGGTTAAAATGATGTTTAATTACTCCTGAAATATCTTATATATTATATTTATTGATTTCCTATCCACTCAATGATTAGAACTGAGTATGTATTTTGCCATTCAGTGTTGGAAATGTAACACAGTGGAGCACTGATGATAATTCAGGCAAGCTTTCATAGTCCCTATTCTTGAAAAAACCACACTTTAGCAAAGCAAATGACAAGAAATCAAATAACTACTATAGAATAGCTATTTTGATAGGTGTTATAGAAGCACCTAAGAGGAATGCATAACCCAGAGATGGAGGTCATTGTCTTTATATCTGGTGTAAGTGATGTGAAAACTAAGAGTTAGTAAGTCAAAAATAGAGTATTCCTGAAGTAGAGGACAGCACATGGAAAACATTAGAGGCCTGAGATGACATGGTGTTTTGGCCACTTAAAAAAAATGTTAGAATAGGACACAGTGGTAGAAGTATGTGGTAAAAAATAATGTCAGACAAATAACTTTACTAAGTACCTATTAATGCATTTAAAAGTTAGTGAGATGATATCATAGGAAATCAGCAAAAGTTATAAATCAGAAGAATAGAAAAAGAAACACCATTAGGATGTTATTACAGCAATCCAGGAAAGAGATGAATTGAAGGTGGTGGACTGAATAAAGTTACTGGAAGTGAGTGGAACTAATAGGACCACTTTGAAAGATGTTTAGGAGATATAATCTATAATAATTAGTAAACAATTAGAATTTTTATTTAAATTTCCCTTTAGAGATAGTCAATACATTTCCTATGTTCATTGATAATATGCAGTTTCTCTTGTCTATTTACATCCTTTGCTCATTTTCCTAAAGATCTGTTTCTTTGTATGTTTTCAATTTGTATGAACATTTTGAATACCAAGGAAAGTAATTCTTATAGTGTCGTATGTATTGCAATATTTTCCCCAGTTTATCTATTGTCTTTTGATATTATCTGAAAGTTTTCCTGCTAAATGATTTATAGTTCGTTCGTTCGTTCGTTCATTTATTCATTCATTCATTCATTCATTCAGCATTTGCTCACTTAATAAAGGAAAGCAATAGCTTCAAGAGTACATGTTGAGGAGGTGAAGGTAAGTAAAGATTTAGTTAAATGTAAAACTATATATAATTTCATTTCATCCTAAACAACTTAGACATGTAGACAAAAGTTTTCCAGTTCTTCAGGTTAATAAGTGGAGGCTCAGAGTTTAAGTAATGTCACTGGGATTTAAAACAATATTGAGTGGCTTAAAAAGCTCTTTTATTAAACATACTGCCAAATATGGTGAGACTGCTGCAAATCTATTCAGTGTTATCCTTTGAGCCTTTTATCCTACATAATCTAATTTCACTAACCTGACATGTTTTATGAATAGTGAGAGAATTAATTTTAAAAATATATTATGAACTAAGTGACCTTGTATTTTAGATAAAGTATACAAGCCCACATACACACATATTTTCTGATTTTTAACAGATAGTAAGTAGGTGACTATAAACCCATACAATGGTGAGTATACAAACATAAGGCATTTATTTGTAAATGACTAAAAATCAATGATTCAATTAAATTCATATAATAGATATTACAATAATTTTTGATCTTAAGTACTTGTCAATCAAGTAAATTTAGTAAAAATATTAACATAAAACAAATAATAATAACGAAAGAAGTTTTGAATTATGTATATATCAAAAATTTGTATTGACAAATGTGTTTATAATATGGGGAAGAAATTACAGTGAGATGCCACTTTTCTTAGATAACAATGAATTAACTGTGTAAATATACTAATTAATATTATAACAACGGTTCTGTATTACATCCAGATTGTATCTGATATTGCTGGAAAATTGATGAGGACACTATTATTTTATTTGTAAGAGAGTTTGGAACCAATCATCTTGTTCAATGCTTTCTTTCCCCTAAATTTCACTGATATTAAGCTCAAGGAACTTCACCTTGAAATGAACTTTAGCTGCTTTCCTTTCTTTGAATCCCTTACTGAATCTCTAACAGTGTTTTCTGAACTTCTGAAGTAAGCTATTAGACTCAAATTCTTGTGTTATAATCAGCTTCTGGGAAAATCCATTCTAAGATACCTGGTACCGGAAATTGTCTTACAAATTAGATCTTCAGGATAGGGGAACAAAAACTCCATAGCTGATTGTAAACTAAATGATGACAGCATTAGCATGCTATAATTTCTCTATTACTGTGGTAAACTAAGTATGTTACATTTAAAAGAGGAAACTGATTTATTCAGTATCTCTAATATCTGGGAGAAATAATGGTAATAGTAATTTAAAATATTGCAGAATTGAAAGGTTACTGAAGGAAACAATTGGCAGGCTCATTCAAACTGACAGTCAACTGAGGTTATAGTGTAAAAGCCAGAAATAAGGTCAATATAGACTTTCTTTTCTTTTTTTTTTAAATTAATTTATTTTTATTATGGTGACATTGGTTAATGAAATCCAGTAAGTTTTAGGTGTAAAATTAAAAAGTAAGGCATATATACATTGCCTTGTATATATGTAATACTGACTTTCATAATCTATAGTAGGAGGGTATATTGGGCAGAAAATAAAGCCCCAAACCAATTGTTGCTGTAACAGAATTATAAGGAATTCTTAATCTACAGCCTTAGCAAATATAGTAGGCTAAAGTCAAAGCCCTATAATGGATTTAGTGAGACCTTGGGACTTGAAAAGGAAGTATTTGGAAATACTTCAACCTTGAAACTTCTGTTACCTTCAACCCTTTGAGCATGCAAATACAGCCACATCCTTTCTAGAGAATAGTATCCTCTCTTTTTTCTAGATAAAAGGCAGAGGGGAACTCAAACTGTCATGACAAATGCAGATGCTAATGATTCCACTAAGACTACTCTGACTTTATCTTGATAAAACAAAACAAGGTGATTGTTATACAGAAGTTCACTGGAGCCATGATGCGGGAAAATTTAGGAGGAAATATTAGGGGTCATGATAGGGAGTCAACCATAGAGGAATAAAAATAATTATAAAACATAAGTAAAGGATCAGTTTGGGTCAAAAACATCAATACATATTAAACTTAACAAAAATAGTTACATTAGCCCCTCAGTAACAGCAGTGTCATTAGAGGAGAGGAGAAAAATAAAGACTAGCTAAACTAGATCTTTGTAAGGTGAGTCTGGAGGAGGGACACTAATGTGGGAAGTGGGGAGAGTGGAGTTTAATTGTATATCAAATTAGTACCATAGCCAGAGGAAAAAAAAAAATATGTAGCTTTTGAGTACAACTTATAGTGTACATCATTAGTAAAATATTCTTTCAGGATAAAAATAAAATTTCTGCCAAGAAATTTAAGCTTCTCTCAGTAGCTTTATTGTTAGTAAAAATATTAGTTAGTAAGTACATATATTGGTATTGTAATTCTTTAACATTTATATTCAAACTGCACACTAAAACAAATTAGTACATTATTCATATTAGTAACAGATTTTTCATGTAAGAAAAGAGGTGAAATTATAAAATCAAAAAAGTTAACAAAAATTCTGCCATGTTAAATTTAAGTTAGACATGTCAATATGAACTTAGAATTTTTAAGTCATTCAAGGGCCTGGAGACTCTGGCAGCATTGAGTACCCCTAAAACCTAGAAACTCAGATCTTGGTTTCCATATATCCTGCTAAAATAAACTAGGGCTCTTGGACACACTCCAGGATTAGAACAGAGAAAACACAACACGAGGCTGGGACTTTTGTTGTGAAAGAAAACAAGGAAGCCTAATAGAAAAGGTTGTCAAAAGAACACGATGTCAGATTGAAAGGGCTCCCATTGGCCAATTAAAGCATCCCACTGACTGAACATGAAAGTAAAACATTGAATAAATAAAAATCCATGAATCCATTGTGACACTAAAAAAAAAAAAAAAAAAATTATATTTATGCAATAGAATATGTCAAAAATAAATATATCACTATATATGTTGAATAAATGTGTAATTGTATTAGTTATATTCAAGAAAGAAGTGATTTCTGAAATGTACAAATGTTTTCTGAAAAATATGAGAGGTTTTACTTACTTGTCACAATTTTTACTTTGTCAAAATGAAAGGTTATAAACGTTGCTACCTATATTATGTAATATTTAACACATACTTATAGGAGATATTAAAAGTTATTTACATATTTCCTACTAATACAAATACTGGTTCATAAAAAAGTTACATATAAATGTATATGACGTGGTAAAATATTTTCAATGAAAATTATAAATTCTTTAATAAAATTCTAATCTTAATAAAATCACTTTTATAAAAATTATAATCACTTCAATAATTTAATGGAAAATTAAGAAAAAATCAACATTTATATGATAAATGTACAGTTAAAAAAAATAAATGTACTATACATCTGTGCAAAAGAAATTCCAGAAGGAAACTCTCAAAGTGTCTTCCATGCTGAATTTATTTTTTATAAACAAGACAATCAGAGACTTAAATTCATTGGCAAATTAAAAAGCTCTTTTATTCTGGAATGAAGAGATCATAAATCGATGACACTGACATGAAAGGGTGCATGAGTGTACACCAAGTTTATATAGCCATAAAAGTCAAGATGGTGGTCTTTAAATAACTTATGTGGTTGGGTGGTCACTTAGAAAGCTGCAAAAAGGTCATTTATAATCTTTAATAAGGAAATGCATGGTTACACAGTAAGAATATTTTTATTTCATGTGAGAATTGTTTCTTTTTTATAATAGTGATTTCTGATTATGATAGCTTGATAAAATGATTTCTATGGGTTCTTATAAAATAAAATGCACATATTTACATTTGTAATTTCATGAAATCCAACTTTTCAAGTTATTAGTGTTCTTTTCCCATGTATTTACAGATCGGTTAGCAAAAACAGAAGAGATGACTGAGATTCCCAGTTATGGTTATATACCAAATGAATATAAATTGTTGGTAATTTTGAATATTGTTGTGCGGCGTTTCGAGACCCCCACGAAGGACAGAAACCTCCAGATAAGATGTTACAGTAAGCGCTTTATTTTCGGATAAGATGTTACAGCATGCTCTTTATTTACAGATTCGAACCCGGGCCCCCACCAAGGGCGAGAGCCCTGAGACCCCCTTTCCCCTGAGTTTTATACCCTCTCGGGGGGTGGTTACGTGACCTTTTCCCTGATCGGTGGGACTCAGGTGCGTCATTGCAGTTACATGCATAAGCCAAGCGGAACGTGGGTGAGCTATTTTCCCCGTTAACATTTTTCTTTAATTACTGTTACTGGCATTGTTGGGTAACCTTTTCTTCTATTGTCCCTTGCGGGCTGCTGGCTAGGCCAGGGGCTAGGCCAGGTGTTAGCTGCAGGGTTAAATGGAAAATTCCTATAGGGGGATTATCTTAAAGGGCCAGGGACAAGATTTAAAACAGCCTTCTACAAATATATGAGGTAACAAGGGACAGGCAACACAAATAATTCAAAGAATTTTTCTTAGAAATTTAGACATGGTGGTGAATGTAATAACACTTCAATTCTACAGGTATGTGGAAATAACTCACGTTAGAAAAATCATCCAAATCTACCCATCTATAGCATGTTTCAGAATGCAAAATAAAAAGCATGAAGTGTGTGAATTTATGTATGTATGTGTGTGCAGGCACACACATGTGTTTGTGTATTGTGGAAAGGAGAATTCCTCTAATCACCTCTCTAGAATCATTGCTTCTCCTATACAGATGGTATGCAAATTTGCCCAATGTTTTAAAACGCCTGAAATTGTTACAAGTAGATAAAGCTAGAAAGGATTAGAAATGCACAAATAATTCACACAAAAAATGGACTTCTAAAATTATAAAATCATGTTCTTTCAGAAAATTGAGGAGCATTTTAAGCAAGCTGAGTGTACATTAGAATACAAGCAACTTTTCAGTTCAGTGTTTTTTATTCTTAGGAGATTCATTCATATCATGGCTATTTATTGATCTTGTTACATGTGCCAGACACCATGCTAGGAGTTGAGGATAAAGTACTGAATGAGGCAAAAAATTACCTGTGGTATACACATTTCTGTGTTGATGGTGAGAGAGAAGGAGACATGCAATTAATATAAATAAGTAAATACATAAACTAATTTTAGACTGGGATTAGCAAATGGAATAAATAAGACATGGTAATAGGGAATAATTACTGGGCTGAATGAAGGGTAAAAATGCACAGTGTAGACTTCTTTGAGGAAGTGACATTTAAATTGAATCTAAATCATGTTTGTACCTGACTAGTTTTGTGAAGAACCAGTGATAAGTTCCTCAGAGCAGCTAACTTGCCCCAGGCCAATCATCCTGTTAGAATAAAGCTAAACGCAAATTTAGGTTTTCTCAATAGGTTATTCTTCTCAGCACAAAATGTTTCTCTTCTATGTATAATTATATCCCAGTCAAAAATTTCCTTCTCCTTTCTCTTCTCTCTTTGCCTCTTAGTGTTACAATGTTCCAAGACTTGATATTTGAAACTTCTCTCTTCCCCTATGCTGTACTTATGCCCTTTGCCATCATGCTTCATCTCATGCTTTTCTTAAATGGCACCTTTAGGCTGATGACTCCTAAGTGTATCTCTATCATCGAGACTGTTTTCTAATCTTCAGATTTATATTATTCCTGATTGCATACTCAATAACAGTGACATCTAATAAATATATAAAATTTATAGCTTAAATTAAAACACTGGTGGTCCTCCTTCAAACAGACTCTATCTCAGTTAAATTAAATTCCATTGTTCCATTTGCCAAAGCAAAACAAGTTGGAGTTAACTCTTGATTCCTCCCTTTCTTTTACAAACTGTCTCCAATTGATGAACAAACTCTGTTAGCTATGCTTTCAAAAAATGTCCAGAACTCCATGAATAGGTATTTTCTTCACATATATTTTCTAGTTATGACTATGTATATTTTGCTGCTTAATTTATTGATGATTTTCTAGTTCTAAAATTGTTTTTTCATTTCTATCAGTTCCATTTTTTTCAAATTTGCCCATATATTTCTATTAATCATTTATTTCTTGATCATCTTTGTGATTGTCTTTTCCTTCTTTTTAGTTTTTTTTATACAAAGTGTCCTAAGTCCATAATACTTTTTGGTCAGCCCTTAGTAATCTAAATATGATACTTTATTTCTACTGACTATTACACCTGTGGCCTTGAAAATTCCTATATTTTATCTTTTGATTGTGAGCTCAGTGCTTTAATTTAATCAATGAAAATCCTGTGGGCCTCAATTAGGAAAGTTTTCCTCAAGGAAAGATCTGTTTCTGCTCCTTCTTTGTACTGGAAAGCCCACATCAGTGGCCTCTATTTCCAGGTGAGCAGTTTCTCTAACAAATCTTAGCCCCAGTTCTTCCATCTTGATTCTTGCCCAAAGCTCAGTATTCAGACAACTTTTATGCTGCTGCTATCAACTGTGCCTCTACTTGCAGCCCGCACTTCTAATACCAGTTATCAACTTGTTTGCTCACTTGTTTGGGAGCCGTTACCTTCAGAGATATTGACATGGAGTAACAATCTACACCATATAAGACCAGCAGCAATGCCTCAAAGAATGTACCATTATCTATTATTTAGTTGTTGTGAAGTTAGAGGGTCCTTCACATCACCAATCTACTATAATACTGGCTAAATAAGAAATTTTTTTTTACCTTTTGTTTTTCAGAAATGATTATAGAAAACCTGATATGGTTTTATTTTTTCCTTCTATAATTCTCTCTGATTTTACCTTGTATTTTCAAGACTATGCTTTAGGTACATACAAGTTTATGATTGATACCTCCATTCTAACATTAAGTAACCTCCTATATTTAGACCCTATTTAATTAATTTGTCTTAAATTCTATTTTTCACATAATGCTATTTTTGTTAATCTTTGTCTAGCGAATCCTTTCTACCCTTTTATTTTTATACCCTTTTATTTTTGTCCTCTTTATATTGTTTTAATATGTATGTTCATCTTTTATGAGCAGATAGTTATATAATTCCAATCTCTATATTTCATAAACAATAGTTTATTTCATCTATTTTTGTTAATACTAATGTGCATATGTGCACTTGGTCTTACTTTTGAAATCTTTTATATATACCATGCTGCTTTGCCTTTGTTTTCCTTTTACCTTTTTTTTTAATTCCTAAGTTTCCCCTTTCCCCCAATTACTCATTAAGTTCTGAATTACATTTCCAACTGTACTGATTAGCCTTAAAAATTGAACAAACTTAACTTTATGTTTTCTGACAAAGTTCAAAGCCAGCACATATATTTCATCTGTTCCTCATACTCCTTCCATCTTCTCCTTCTACACTTGTACTTACTTTTTAACAACTTGGTTTACTAGTTAATTTTTTCACCATTTCTTCATGCTTTTCCACTCCTCTTCTGGGTTCTATTTCTTGTTGAAATGTATCTTTTAATAGTTTTCCTCCTAGACTTCTCATAACTATTTAACTCTTAATCATATTTTGCTTATACACATAATTTTACTTTTACTTTTGAGTAAAAGATTAGCTGGAATTTGAGGTTTATAATAATTTCTCCTTAGTAATTTAAAAATATAATTTTATTGTTTTCAAACATGTTTTATTATGTATGAGGTCTGCTGTAATTCAGTATTCTTTTTGTCAGTAATCATTCCTTTCTCTTTGGTAGTTATGAGTTTTTCCTATTTGTTCTTGATATGAATTGCTTTATTAGAATGTATGAAGTGTGCAGTTTATGTTTTATCCTGCATACTTTATAATTTGTTCATTTAGTACTCTTGGCTTTCTTTACTTCTCAAGTTTTAGCCATAATTCAATAATTTTGAATTGTATCTTTCCCCAGTTAACTCTCTGTGCTGTCTTAGAAATTATATATTTGCTGAGTTTTCTTTTATCTTTCTATTCTAAAATTCTGAATTTTGTTTTACATTTTAGTATATTAATTATATGTTTGGATGTGCCCAGTTTACTGTAGAGCTTTTCTATTAAAATTTACTCAGTCAATTATTATGTTTTAATTCCAATATTTTAATTAGTTAATTTATATTACCCTGTTATTAATAACGGCATGATCTTATTCCATAATTCATTTGAGTCAGAGACTCCAATATAGCCATTAGCAGAGTTTGAGTAAAAGCAACATAGGCCACTTCTACATGTGGCTCATAAACTTCCCACTCACACTTTCCCATACTCTTTCCACTTTCCTGTGGCCTTCAAAATGTTGATAAGATCAATTTTTGAATCCAAGCACTAAAGATAGAAGAACCACCTACAGGTCCAGGCCTTTGAGCAACTGTATGAGTCAAAGCCAACATAAACTAAAATTTCTTTCTCATGCAACAGCATCCTGTACTGTTTGTTATGAGAGAGAAATAAAGTTCTTGTACTTTATGTTAGCAAATCTTAGCCTGACAAATCATCATGCGTTGTTTCTCTTTTCCACCAGATCACTCCTTTCTGTGCAGTAATTTCTTAGGTCATCTCAGCCCAACCCCAGCAATCCACAGCTCAGAAATAGGTTATCCAAAAGTGTTCAGAACACTAGATGACGACATCCTTCTCTTAAAACTAGCATATGGCTTGGAGAGGATCCAAGATGTACTGCTGTCTCTTTAACTCTCTCTACCACATAGAAGCAGTTTGTTTCTCTTGCAAGTGGGCAAAACTACTAACTACATTCATGTACCTACCTTGGCTTTGTGATCTAAGCATAAAGTATGTTGTCCTGTTTAAATGCAAAGGTTGAAATTCTAGACTCAACCCTTACTTCTGAGCCCAGCATTTCTTTGGCTATAGGGCTTTATTTCCTTTGCGATTTCCAAATATTTCTTGTTCACGTTTTTTTTTTTTTAGTTTGTGATATTGTTTTATTGTATCACAAACTATTTTATGTATGTGTAGAAGTGAGAACAGTTATCCTTGTGTATGTAATCTAACATCATGACTTCTAATAATTTATGCTAAACAGTGAGATCTATGCATATACATGCGTACATATACAGAGCTTTATTTTAGCATTCTTTATAAAAAATCAGAAATGAATATCTGACAATAGGGTTTGATTAAATAAATTATACTATTTTACAGAATATATGCAGTCAGTAAAAATAGTTATACTATTGACAAAACTGAACATTCATTTAAAAAATTAAAAATAGCTGCTTATACACTACATTTCATATACGTACAAATTATATATTTGCATGTCTAAGTGTGGGTGTATATAACACATTCCAATGATAAGACATAAATTTATTTTAAATTTGTGGGCTCTAATTTACATTCTCTAAAATGTTTGTGATGCACATTTTTTAATTTCAGGAGACAGGATAAAAAGTCAAAATTCTAAAGGTAATACTAGACTTTTTCAGTGAAAAAGAGTTAGTGTTAGCTGTCAATGTACTTAAAACATAAGATATTGTTTAGCTTGTGATCTGTTTATTCTATTGTTTCTGGTGCAAAAAATAAAACCTTTGATTATTTACAATACCCTAGGACTGGAATTTGGGATCTTGAGACTGCTGCCTCATCTGGCATCTATTTGACAAACAGATGTATTTTCCATTATGCCCCAAGGGCCAGAAAATGTGGGCTCTTTCAAGCAAAGCAGTAAAACTACTTGTTAACTTCTTCATGGTTCCATTAATGACCTGATAGATGAGCACATTAATGAATATGTAACATATACTTAAGTTGGTGGTGATAAGAAAAGGTCAATAAATACAAAGGGAAGAAACAAATTTATACAAAAAATTAGTGAAGAGAAAATTTGTCAACATACATTTCTTATAAAACTTTAAGAGGGATAATGAGGTAAATTAGAGCAATAGAGAGAAGTATCAAGAAAGAATGAGTTTGAATCTTTGAAGATGCCTTTTTGTGTCTATATTTAGAAAAAACTTAATATGGAAATTTCTGTTATGAACTATGTCTTAAAAATATGTATTTGAAACAAAATCTAGAAAGCTTATGCAACTTAAAGATCACTGGACCCAATTGCTTTTAAAGTGCCATATACATTCTAAGCAAACTGAGGACTGGAGAAATAACTATCATTTTTATTTCCCAAAGCATTATCCTAGTGCTATTCATGTAATAGGTGATCATTGACTCATTGAAATAGATTTGAATGAAGTTTCCAAAGTAAAGTGGTAAAAGCAATTATATAAATATGAAAAATGACAAGGCCAAATTCAGAAAACCTATCTTTTATTTTATATAAATATTTTGTTCTCTACTTAATATTTCTGTATGACCACCCATTAAAAATTCTTGGATTTTAGAAGATTTATCCTTGCTTTAATTTTTCCTGTGCTATTGACTTACTCTTTCCCTTTTTAAGTCTAAAGATAGTGGGAGTAGAAATGGATATTTTTGTTCAAAGTGAAGCATTTTAGAAACCCAAAGTTCATAAATAATTAGTGCATCTTGGCATAGAATTTAACTGATAAGAGATCAGAGGCGTCACAAGAAGCCTACCCAATGAGGCAGACTTTTTCTTACACTTTAAAGGCAATAATAGCTTTTCAAGCTTTTTAGATAAAGAGAAAAAAGAAAAGATAAGCAAAATTCCAAGTAGGGGGCAGCTATGCTCAGCCAACAGATATTTTTGCATACAAGGGCTGTGAACCATGGAAACATAAACCCAAAGCATGTTAGTCAGACAACTTTGATGTTCAAACACAGCTATAATGTAGAGTCTGACTCTTATCAATAACCTTGACAGGTTTTCATGTGCTGCAGCTAATATTCATAGGTATTTGCTTTATAGGGGAGTATAATAAGGACCAAAAGCATGCTTCTAGGGTAAAAAGACAAAAAAAAAAAAAAAAAAAAAAAAAAGACAAAAAAAAGAAATGAACAGAAAACAAAATGTTGATCTCCACTAAGGAGCACACTTTATTAAAGGTTCCTACCTGATACCTGTCACATCAAAAATCATCCCTCACAACTTCTAATTCTCTTAATCAAAATTTTTGGATAATGGCATTCATTTCTTAAAAGCAATGTATTGGTGACAAATAGAATAGGTCAAATAAGTCTAAGGGATTTCTTTATATGCTGTATTTTATGTCTGAATAAGATGAGCATCGTTCATTTACCCTATATATTATAGACTTTATATCTTTTTTAATAGTCTCTCACAATTGCTGAGAAACCTCCAAAATTTCAACAAACTGCATTTTAATAGTGATCTCAGTTCTTTGAGAGTTGAAAGCTGTCTTTAAGCCTAACTTTTCTAACCTATAAAGTCTTGGGTCCTATGACCAGTTTTTAAAAACCACATTCTATCAGAGTAAGATAAATATTAAAAGATTAATCAGAATTAATACCATAAAGTCTACCATCCTCACAATCACAATTTCAAATATCTCACAAACCTGAACCATCTTCCATCTGGAAAGCTTATTTTAAATAATATTATTATTTCTGTAATGCTCTTATTTATTCAAGATCACCAACCTATTGATCTCTTCACCTTTGCACAATCCATCAAGACTATCACGTTTTGCTTCTCTCATTGTGTAGTTTAGATTTTACTGTTAATCATTTTAATTTTCACTTGCAAATACACCCAAATGCTGTGTATTCCATTCTCTTTTGCATCATTTGGCAAAGCCTAAATGTAGTTCTACCTAACTATAACAATAGCTTAATGCCTATACGACAGTCACTCTCCTCTCCCTTTCAAACATAAGTCTATACTACTACGACGACGACGATGACAACTACGACTACAACTACTATTACTATTATTTTCCTACAGCCACATTATTCTTCATGACCAGGTAATGTCAGGGAGACTGACTCAACCCATATATAGATTCTGATTAGAATAAGCCAATCCACTTGTTGGGAAGTGGTTTAGGCATGAAAATAAGGCAGAATTGTGGCCAATGAAAAAATGTTTTTTAAGTAGCTTCTGGAAACAGTTTCTTCACACTTACAAAGAGATAGTGGGATTATGATCTATCTTCTTTGGCTAGATGTTTCTTTGACTTCTAAAACTGTGGCAGCTCTTTTGCAGTCATGAGGGAAGCTGGTCAAAGAAAAGGCCAACACTTTAAGAATAGCCAAGGAACAGTTGCATGAACTTGGGTTACTGTGAACCATTGACTTACTTAACCAACCCTGGAATAATACATTATGATTTTATATTTTATTTGAAAAATAAATCTCCCTTACTAGTTAAGTGATTTGAGATGTCTGACTTGTGGCAAAAAATATTCTGAAATACCTGATACTAACTAGCAAGTATACCTGGTTCTCCTCGCAAATTATGATCAATAACTTTGAATAAACATTTTATACTACTAAGCACTGAGCAATCCCATATCTTTCCAATTTTCCTTTTCTGAATTTATGCTATTTTACATCATCTGTTTTTAAATTTATCATTTTCTTAGCTGCACTCTCACAACCTTATGAAAACCAAATGTTAAATCCCTCATTTTTCCAATGTTTGTATCTAACTTCTTTCCTCTTGTTACATCTGAAGAAAACTTTGTGCTCTTATAAAATACCAAACATTCCCTTTGAATTCTAGATCCCAATCATCCTGCTTTCTAAAGAATTAATTCCTTTTCTGGGCCCCATTTCTTCACTCATGTTTATAGAAAAAAAAAAATTGTTTTCAATATTGCTCCTACTTCATCTCAAATTCAGTCTTCAACTTACTTTTTCTAGCTTAAATATCCATTATTTGATACTAATCCAGTAAGACCACCAATAAATTTCATGTTTCTAAATTCAATATATAGTTCTATGCTTGTAACTAAACCTTTCAATAGTATCTGATACAGGTGACCACTCCATTCTTTCTAAAACATTCTCCTCTCTCAGCCATGGGTAGTACTACTCACGGTTCTTCTCCTGTTTTAGTAATATTTCTTTCTTTATTAATTTTCTTTCTTTTTTGCTTCTTTTTTTTTTTTTTTTTGGTAATTCTTTTATGTATCGTTTTCCACTAAACTTTTAAAAGTTGAAGTTTCTCAGAGCTCAGTCTGGCCTCTGAAATCTACATACTCTTTCTAGGTGACCAGTGACCTCACTCACTCTATAACTTTTTTTTAAATCAAATATTACTTTTAAATAGATACATACATTTTTTTCCTGCAATCTATAATATAATAAACCAAGGATACTCACAATTAACAATTTTTCACAAACTTGTACATTGAGGTAGGTTCCTCAGTGATCCGATGACTTCTCCAAATCTATATAATCTCCCTAAGTGATTTCATTTTTATCCCATAATAAATACTGATTTTATGTTAACAATGTCACCATTGGGGCCGATCTAAGTTCAGTGTTGCCTCAACAGCAGAGGGGAGGAAGAGGGATAAAAGTGTAGTTAGAATTTTCCTTTGGTTTCTCCTCAAATGACAGTGAAGAATCACCTGTACTTGCGATTTAATAGTACTATTAAAAGTATATTTTAGAAAGAGAAAAACACCCCAAGGAGGCACATGAAGAAAGACAAAATATGCCCAAAGAGGCCATGGTCCCAGCAATGAGAGCTGCAACACAGTGCCATAATGACAACCAAAAGAAGGCAAACAACAACAACAACAACAACAACAACAACAGCAAAAAGAACAAGTCCCAGAAGTGGGAATGGTTACCCGACCAAACATTAGGGTTATGATGGGTGGTTCCAATAGCATTCCTAGGTGATTGGCAAGTGAGGTCATTTTGATTGACACCTGGCTGCTATATCTCTTTGCCTAATGTGCATGTGCTTACTTAGAATACAGTCTGTTATAATTAGATTCATGAACTTCCAGGCAGAAACACAGTATTATAATAACCTGTGCAGGTGTCTGTAGTAGGGTTAGGCCAGCTAAGACTATGAGCCTCCTGTCCTTTGTTTCTGGGGATGCAGGAGGAATTCTCTAACTACTAATAGTGTTCTTTCAGTGGTTTCTGGACTGGGCTCCTATTCCTTTGTTCTCCTTGTTGCTCATGTCTGACTATCTACCTAACAATAATATAGAGTTTTTTGTTTATTTGTTTGACTCTCCAGACAGAGCCATGAATTTAGATACTACTGCATTTCGGTAATACTCAAATGCATATCTCTCGACTCTTGTGTTCTGACCTGTACCCAACCGTCTATTTGATATCCCTACTTGCCCATTTAATTGCATTTTTAAACATGAGCAAAATGAAAATTTTGATTTCTTAGCTGTCCCCAGAAAATAAATATCTCAAACCTAATCTTTTGTTAATCTTCCCTAACTCAAAATACTACAACTGACTCAATTACTGAAACAAGAAAAGTGAGTCATTTTGACTCCTCCCTTTTCTTTTAGCTCCCCCGTACAATCAATAGATCCAGTTGGTTGGTTGTGTGTCTAAATCGAATCAGGTATCATCTATTTAAATCATTTCATTTGCCACCACCTTGCTCCCACATACACTTTTTTTTTTTTAATTTCAAAGCCTGCTAACTAGCTGCTTTAATTTTTCTCTTAAATCACTCCAGTATATTCTCTATATAACAGCCAGAGGAATCTTTTATAACTCAAATTAGACTACTTTCCTACTTTAAACCTTTCCATAGCTTCCCATTTGCATTCCAGTTATAATAAAACCCAAATTTCTTGCCAGGCCTTTATAGCTCTGCATAATCTAGCCCATGTTGGCTTTCTAACTTTGTACTAGTCTCTCCCACTAGCTCACTAAACCTCAGGCACCCTGGTGTTCTCTCAGTTTCTATAACTGCTCAAATTAGTTTCAATTTAGGGAACTTTGAGATTCTAATTTCCTGGAATGCTTTCCTTCTGGTCTTTCACACATCTGTCTCTTTTTATTTTTCCAGGTCTTATTTTAAATCTACTCTCTTTGGAAAGCATTTCTTGAATTCTGCATTAAGTAGTTTACGTGTCCCGTGCAACTAGGTATTTCCTTCAGCGTACTTGTCATAATCAGTAATCATTTCCCCTAATTGTTTACTGGTTTATTGTCTGCCTCTCTTATTTGAATACTCTATACAGGTAGAGGCCATGTGAAGTCTTTTCACCTTTATGTGCAGAATTAGTTACGCACAGTAGATACTTAACAAAATTTTGTAGAATTACTGACTAAATATTAAGACTCAATAACATTATCCATGATCCAAAGAAAAATGTGAGGTGATAAACATTTTCCAGAAGGCTTTTATAACTCTCCCTGAAAAATCCTGAGATATTTTCAGATTTCAAATTTTAATGAAAACTTTTAAAATATTTTAATACTCAGAATTATTTATATTTATTAAAGCTATGTCTCAGTCCAAAAAGAAAACTCAAAACTCTAAAGTACCTTTTCAAAATAAATATAGTATAAATTTCAAATTGGGAAAAAACTAACGTAGGAGATTGTAGAGATAATATATGATAGCAATAATAACTATTAGTGAGAACTGGCTTCAAGAAGATAGCAGGCTAATAACTATTTACATTATCCCATATAGTTATCACACTAAGCCTATTTTTTGGTATTATCCCAGTTTCTCAAAATAGGGATACGGAGGTTTTAAAAACATTAATACCCAAGGCCACGCAAGTAGGGTAGTACGGATGTCACTGAAGTCTGAGTGCTGAGCTTACTATGTTGTATTTGCCACTATGCTATGTTGTTTATCAACAGGAAGGAAAATCGAATAAAAATAAGGTGTGGCAAATCCTAGATATCCACCTATTCAATGTCTGTTCTTCATCCTTTTTAGCTTATCTTTCTGTAAAATAGAAGATATAAAGAAAGAAAAAAAAAAAAAACTGCAATGCCCAGACTGATTTGCAATACCAATCAGAAAGTCTGGCAATAGAATAGAACATGAGTCAGCCTTGGCAGAGATCTGATCTTCTGGCATGTATAACCACAGAGGTCTGTTTTCTGGGGCAGCTGTAGTAGTTTCCGTTATTCAATTCCTAGTGTCACATTAGGTGACAAATATAGAAGCAGTCATCCCTTTGAACAATTTTTCCTCTGGCTTTTCTGGAGATTTTATAAACTGCTGCTACTTAAATTAGTGAAAATGCATTGTTCTTGTGATAATTACCATGATAGATTTAGTAATTGTTATTAGAAATAGGTTACTCCAAATAACAGAAACTAAAATGTTGAATTGACTTAATGGAGAAAGTACAGAAATAAAAATTTAGGTCTTAAATGTCTGACAATGGAAAACTGGTCACACTTTTATACAATGAAAAACTTTTGGTCAAATCATCACCTGATGAACTTTATGAAGCAAGCTATATACCCACAGAGGCTGTACTGATGGACAAAATAAGGACTAATCAGAATGTTGGCTACTGCTGGCTCTACTGTCACCTTTAGGAAAATCTGTAAGAGCTAGATGAACCTAGGTGAGAGGTAGAAAACTTGCAAACACAGAAAGGAGGAAATGCCACTTTGCTGAGAAGTACTTTCTCTCTATAGTCTAACATGTATATTACCAGAGAATCCTCTAATTTGAAGCCTTAGAAAGTTAAAAAAATAAAATAAAAATACATTTTACACCATAGCAAGGGCAGCAACAAGATCAACTTTAGTAAGAGATAAACTGGTAGGCCGCCAGGCAAATGCAGCCTGTCTGAAGGGAAAAATGAGATTAGGGGTTTGGCCTTGTCCCAAATACATTATTTGAAATTACCCCAAAGCAACAGCCATTAAGTTCAGGGAGGGAGCGTACAAAAAATGTAAAGGCCAATATAAAATAAAGAGAATGTTCAAGGTTAAAAATCTTTAGCTATATTTATACCTACAGGATATTGATTGGACACAAGTAACCAATGAACATTCTGATGGAGCTGTATGGTGATCAAACCCAATCTGGATAGGAGAATTTTGTGACTGTCATTGTTCCACTGAAAAAGTTATAAAGCAATTCTCAGGTACCCAAACACACAATCACAGACAATTGTCTGTACCAGAGCCCAAAGTATCAGATTTGTGCAGCATCTCAGAAGGCAGAGCCAGGGACCACCAGAATGGAATGAGGGAGTAAAAAACTGGCTAACCCAGAGCTTACACTGCTACGAGTTCACGGAGTCCTGGCTGTTTGTGAGCAGCAGGATTTGAAAACTATGTTAACTATTAATCCTCTATTTTCCCAAATGGAAGTTTTCATAACAGTTAGTTAATCTGTCTTTCCAACATTGTGCATGTTTTGGACACAGGTAATTTGTCTTTTGGTTAACACATTTCCAGAGAACCAGAAACTACAAGTGTTCCTACTGGTGAAATTACCAATCATCAACATTACACACTCTGAACTCTGAGTTGGATGCAATAACGAAAAAAGAATTTGAGATGTTTCCACTGGAAAAAGTAGTGGTTATATTCTGTTTGGAAAAATGGTATACAAAGAATGTTAAATAGCCAATGTATGGACCACAGCAAATGTCCGTTTCCTACCAAACAACCCGTCTTCCTCATTAAGAAAACTCCTATTTTTTGTGGGTTGACAACGAGCCCAGAAGAAAAAACATATTTCCTAGTCTCTATACTGTTCCCTTAATAAACTCTGAAATAACTCCGGCTAATGAAAAAAGCTGAAGTATGCTCAGGATTTCTGGAATATTTTACTTTCCTTAGGTGATAGATAATCTCCAAAGATGGGCACCATATATTATTCCTTCCTTTTCTTTCTATGCACGTTTCTTCACATATCAAAAAGTGGAGTCTAATTCTTTTCATGAATCAGAGATGACCTTAGTGACTGATTTGACAGGATATAGCAGAAGTAATCAGGAACTTTTGAAACTAGATCATATGAAACCTTTTAGTGGCAAAAAGTTTAGTAATAACATGCCACAGCAATGTAGAATGTAGGAAACAGTATTAATGAACTGTTATATCAGGCTAAGATTTCCAGGAAGAATTTTGAAAGTGTCCGTAGTTTTCTGTTAGATGCATAAATAAGACAGAGAATATGCTTAAAAACAAACAAACAAACAAACAAAGACAATATTCAGTATTTTATAGAATTTAGAAAATAAAGAGTTAAAAACTTATTAGACTCAAAAATACAACTATTTATCACCTTCAGTCTTTCCAGGGATCAAAAATTTCTCAAAATAAGAAATGGCCTCAGGGCAAAACTCAAACCCAGAGTATTTCCAGTAATATACCAGGAGGGTAAAGTTCAGTTTAATGGTGCATGTGGAACACCATTTACTGACACCTAAGAAACATTTATGACAGGCCTCAACCAGACAAAAAGGCTTCTATGAATATCGCGACTGTCTTATAGACCTTCTTAAGTAAAAAACAGGGCACCTTAGAATCTTAAGAACTTGTTCCCATACCATCAAGACTCAGACTAAAGTAGACAACAGCCTTTCTTATCTAATGCAGTGAACCCCAATAAGACTGAACTAAAAGATATAGAGGCAAAAAAGAGCCCTTGGGGGCTCTGACCTCCTGAAGGTCAAAAGTAGGCTGAGAAAGCTACTCAGCAGCAACAACAAGCCATTTCTAAACAAAAAGAAGGGAAGTGTTAAAGCTCACAGAAACCTACAAGGTAGAGCCAAGTGGCACAGAGACTCACTCTTAGGGAGCAGAACTCTGCTCCAATCAAGAAACTGGTGAAATGTGAAATGTGCTCATCTAGACTTCAGATTTCTTGTAGATAAATGACTACTATGTGCTTCCCAGTAGAGTGGAGTTTTTTAAAATTGGAGTTTTTTTTTTTCAAATTTCATATTCTTGTATCACCATTGTGATATTGAGGGTATTTGAGCAGATACCTTACTGAATTTATCAAACAGATAAATTGTTTCTTTAGTTAAAAATTCTTCTATTAGAGAGAAATCACGCTTGGGAAACTTCATGTGAAAAATTGAATCCTCTTCTTTCCTTGGACCTGATTTAAATTATGAATCCTAGACTTTAAACCAAAGCCATAATGAAATAAAATTTGGGAGATATTGAAAAGGAATTAGACTATTTTGTATGTGAAAGGGACATGACTGTGGTACAGTCTCCACAAATAGCCACCATTAATTCTTTGCCTCCTCATCTTCATGCTGCTTTCTCACATGACAAGGTAGGCTCTAATTTCCTTCCCTTGAATTTGGGTATATTTTATTTAGTTTCTTGACCAAGAGATATGACAGAAGCAATATTCTCAAATATCTGAGACCAGGTCATAAAAAGCCTTGCCACTTTAATTTTTAATACTCAGTCCTGGGATGCCCCTTCTTAGCACCCAGCTGCCATGCTAAGAGAAGCCAAAGCCAGGTATAGGCATTTTAGCTGAGCTCCTAGCCACCAGCCAGCATCAACTCAGCCATATGAGTCACCTTTCAGTCCACTTAAGTCTTCAGATGCTTCCACAATCTGACTGCAATCACATGAGTGATCCCAAGTAAGGACAGCCAATGGAGCTTAGTTAATACACAGCCATATGTGATAATGAATTGTTTTAACCTACTAAGTTTTGAGAAAGTTTGATATGGGATAATTAGAACTCTTGTTATCAGGTCTATTTTTCTTCTGGTTCTTTCCTCTGCTTTTGAAACAAAGCCATGATGCCTTCAGCTGGAACAATCATCTTGAGACCATGAAAGAAATATCAAGACATTTTAAGGGACTGTGTCCCTAAATTCCTTAAACTATAAAAGAAGCACTAGCAAACACAAACTTCCTGACTTCAAGATATCCAAAAAAATAATCTATTTGGGTTTTTGGGCATAGCCATGTAACCAAATGATACTCCAGAGATGAAGTGAATACACAAATAACACCATAAAGTGTAGTACTTTACTAAAGAGAGGGTACTAGTTTAGTTTTGAGTTTTGTGGTTGTGGTGGTGGTATGAGGGGAATGAGTCAAATGATTGTAAAATTGCCAGAGTATAAAAGTAATGATTATACTAAATGCTCAATGGGAACCCAAACATTTCTGATACTTCATTGAAGTATTTCTCAAAGATCCTTGTAAAAAAAAAAGATATGGTATGATGTGGTATGCAATTTACCATTGTTAACAAGGTAAATATAACCTTTTATTTCACAGCTATATATTTCATAAAATCTCTTTTCAGCAAAGGCAAAATGCCAGATAATCCAAAGCAATTCCACACAATGAAAAACAAGTAAGTCCAGTTTTATAGTTGTTGGAAGTCTGAATTAATCAAAGAATAAAATTCAAAATATAGACGAATTGGTGGCCAGTAATGTCTACTATCAATCTTTATAAAAACAATTTGCTAGTAAGCTTTAGATAAATTAATCTGATAAATATTGTATATATTTAAGGACAGAGTCAAAAGCTAATACAGAGATAAGAATTATCCTTTTATGGAACGTGAAGATCTTAATTAGGATATTTGCCTGGATGGAAGACTAATTCAATCTGGAGATTGACTGAGATAGTAGCCAGTAACAAAGAATTTTCTCATAGAACTTTACTGTTTATTTCACAACAAAAATGGTAAACTGAGATGCTAATTGTTTAGTCCATAGAGTATATGGCCAATAATTTTAACTTGGAAAAAAATATAACTGGGTACCGCCAAATGCCCTCTTTGATTGTAAACACATGCGTGCTCTCTCTCTCTCTCTCTCTCTCACACACACACACACACACACACATGACCATGGTGTTAATTTGCATAGGGGAGGTGACAGAGATGCTAAGGAAGATACATAAATGACTGTTGATGTCTATCACCAAGATCAGAAACACAGAATAAGACCTAGTTTGTGTGCGGAGGATCATTAATTTGAGGGGTCTATGGGCCATCCACGTCAGGGTGGGAAGTATATGTTTGAATTTATAGATCTTAAGTGTCATAGAAAATTTAAGGACATACACATTTGTGAGCAATCTGCTGACCAAAATGGACTCTAACATTCCATTCCCCTTAGCTTGACTAAATTGACAGGCTTCTTCCTACTTCAAGATCCCTTACCTACCTATTTTTTTAAAACATTTACTTTAGAAAACTTTTAATTGTATATTCTCTTTGCCCCTTTGAGATGTAAATCTTAAACAAAACAAAACAAAAACCTCTCGCAGTCATGCAATCCAGAATGTCTTTCTTAGGGAACTGGAATCTACCTGTTGGACGCATATATTTCAAGGGAGATAGTACCCCTATTTCCCAGTTTTCATGGGAGAGTAGGAGCCTAATTTTGATGGGACCAAGTTGCAAAATTCTCCTATCATAAAGATGTAAGTTTATTTTTCCTTTAGATTAAGCCAATTAGAAAACATAGATTGCCTATGGCTTGTTCTAACATCTGCCAGTACTTTCCAACTAGCTCATCCCAGCACTTAAAAACCCTCGGTCTTTGTTGCAGTGGAGTTAAGTTTAAATTTAGTTCTAGCCTCTACTACTGTAATAGCATTGAATAGTCTTCCTTGTCTATTTTACTTTGTCTGTTGGTATTTTGGACTTCACATTTTTTATATCTAATAATTGAATTCATGAGTAGTTTTATACTTAGAGAAGAGGTCAGAGTGTGAAGAGAAACCAAAAAGTAGAGAAACAAAAAGAGAAAGAGAATGCAAAAAACAAACAAATAAGTAAGGAAGATATCAGAGAAGACAAGGAGAGTGATTTTTTTTTATAGGTTGTTTTTATACACTATTTTGGAAAAGGCTGCCTTAGATGCTACTAAAATTTACCCTTTAGCTAATATAAATCAATAGATAGTTGTATATAAACAGGGTTATTTTGCTTTCCTGTGAAATTAATTTTACTGAATTAGTATGTAATGTGATGCCAGTAGTCTACATTAAAAGACATAAGATGTACATGATGTACTTTGTGAGTTTATTGTAAAGATGTTGAGGAAAATATACCAAGTGACCTCTATTACATTACTCCTTGAGAACCTGGTAAAAGAAATTTCCCTCTGGTCTCTATACTAGCAATAACTGAATAACTTTGCCTCTCTCTAGAAAGACATTTATGGCACATTTAGAGCAACTGCATGGAATTTTGTAGCATAGATGTGAGACAATAAAATCATAGTATGACCTTATTCTCCTACTTTTTGTTTCCCTATACCTCAATTTCTTCACCTTCTCAAACTGATTTTATCTTTTCACTGTATATACATTTATAAACAACCTTAGCTTTTTTTTGGAAACATGCTAAAATTTATATTAGTAAAAAGCAATTTCCTGAACTCATATCCAATAAGCCATTCTGTTACTACTAGATGTTTGATTTGGGGCAAATTTTTCAATTTTCTCAGCCTCGGTATCATTTGCAAAATGGGATAATAATCTATTCCTCAAAAAATTAGTGTGATGACTGAATGAATTAACAACTCTAAAGCATTTAATACATTAATATTTGATTAGTCTGAATTATAAGCTACATGTGGAGAATAAACTGTGATAAGAGAAACATTAAAGATAACTAAGTTGATGAAAATGATGGAGCCAGAATTCAGTGTAAGGTTTGTTAGTGTCTGAAACTCTGTTCTTCATCATGATGTGGTTAATCTTCAGACTAGCACAGGATCTCATTCTGAGGTTACAAGAGAATCACATGTGGAGCTTTCTAACAGATACTTAGGCCACTCCCTATGCCAATATAACAGTAATTGAATTCTTGAGTGTGGGACCAGCACATGTACATATTTCTTAATATCTCCATAGACTAGAAACCATCACTATTCCTGGAAAAATCTTTTGCTCCTCATCACATCCATGAAGAGTCTCTTTGGTCTTGCTAAGTGTCGAGTTTCTGGTCCCCAGATATAATTGTTTTTTTATACCAAGAATATCATAAAAATGTTATTACTAAATAAAACTGTGCACCAATATCCAGAGAAGGTGCTTTTGCTAGAAATATTGTTAGGTACATTGATAGGCAGCTAATTCATGAAAAATAAGCAGCAGACCCCTGATGGATGTGAGAAATAAGCTTGATTAATCTACCCGTCAGTCTATTTTACCACAGAGAGTCAAACAAATATACAAAATCAAAACAAAACAAAAACCTATGGAATATTCATATATTAGAAATTAAAATCTATTAAAAGGACAAGACAAAGAACTGGGATGATTACTGTATTCTAAGAAAGAAACAATTACCAACAGAAATACCCAGAGTCTGTCTTTTCTGAAAGATTGTACCTATGTATTTTACCTTAGATCTTAGGATTTGTTAAATCCATAGTTCCATGGTGTATTGCAAATACGATAAACCAAGAGCAACTAATCTAAGGTCACATGTCTGTTGTTTGGAAATCTCTGCAGGCTTCTTAGGCCTCCCTGACTATACCTAAAATTTAGCTAATTTATCCAGGAGAAACTTTTGGTCTATGAAAAACTTACTGGATAAAATATAGTTGGAAAATTGATCTGAGAGTCCAGTTACAAGAAGGTTCAAAGAGATATTTTTTTAGAAGGCTGGGCAGGAGGCACAATATAGCCAGTTGCAAAAAAATCAAAAACAACACACAATAAAGATGCCAAACCAGTATCTTCTATTTTAGAGAAGAATGACTAGTAACTATTGATACAGTGGAAAAAATTCAAAAAAATAAGTCTGAAGCTTGAAGATCACCATCCCTCCTATTATTGAGGTAAAGGATTAAAAAATGTCTGAGCTGCACTCAATGGCAAGAACTTTCCTCAGGCAGGCAGGTAAACAGAGTGAAGAGATGAAATAAACTCCTAATCCCTTTTAGGTAAATAACAATAGGTATGGATTTAGGGCCCCTAAAAGGGCCCTGAAAGATTGTGAAAAATAACTATCAGAGATGTTTAGTTTACTTTGCTTCAAATGCCTATTTGAGAAAAACTACCTAAGTAATTTTGCCTTATCCTTGGTGACAGAGTACTAAAGGAAACTGTATACTAAGAATAAAGAAAAATACAAATAAAAAAATATGTATTTAGAGTCAGATGCAAAAATAGAGCCAGAAACTTGGCTATAAATCCTATACTGTGGCTCTATAATACGATCTTTTATTAAAACATGTAGCATTGATTGTTTCTCAACAAGCCAGACGTGACAGTTTTGTGGGGGATCCCTCCCCTAATTTCTTACTTTCTACCTTTACCTCTTACCTTTTAACATGCTACTGGCATGGGCAGCAAAATATACTGAAGACTGTGGCTTTAAATTGTTCAACTTCTGATGTAGGGACTGATACTGTGAAATAAAATATCAAACATCTATCTTAGTAAATCAAGTATAGTATCTGTATTGGGAAGAATTTCTGCTTGAATCTTCTAAGTCACTAAAGGTAAAGCTATTAACCTCCTAATATGAAAGACAAACTATTTTTCCTTTATGGCTTCATTTCGAATGGTAAATTAGGTAGAACTATACTGAATAAGGGAAAATGAATAAATTAGAACTAAGGTAGCAAAACAAAAAAAAACAGAAAACAAAAAAAAGAGAGAGAGAGGTGATAGGTGATAAAAGGTAATAGAATATGTCCTTGTCAAGGCAACTAAATCCCCAAACCAGCTAGAAGCTGACAAGGTGAGGGTTGAGCACCCACCCAGCCCAAGGATCTGTTTTCATTGTAGTGGTTACCTACCTAATAAACATAAGAAATTTGGCCGGAAGAAGTGACTTGATTTTCTAGCCCCACGCAGTGGTTGATCAGAAGCTTCCAGTTCAAGCGCAGAACATCGATAAATTACTTCAAACCTGTCCTTTCTCTCCATCTGCTCTTCTCCTGAGCTAGAATGCAATTACACTGGTGTCCATTGATCTCTAATTCCTAGGTAAGGCTCTTACCAATAAAACAGCCAAAAGGAGGTACAAAGTGGGAAAGGAGAATAGTAACACATTTTCATAACATCTAAGATATCACCAGCTATTATATAATGTACATATAGCTTTGTAGGTGAAAATCCTAGCCATTTCATCAGCATGTTTGTTATATATCTAATGAAGCTAAAATTTGGCATACTACTATCTGGCACTTAATCAAAGTGTAGCTTATTACAATAATTATAACATTCGCAGTTCAAGAATGAGGATATGAACATATTGAAATAAAAGCATTTTTAGTAATCATGCCAGAATTTCTATATTCAATTGAAAAATATTCTTTTTAAAGTAGTCACCTAGAGAAATTATATATTTCTAATAAAGTTGCCACTGCTTAAAACATTTTGGTAATATCCCCTTTAAAACCAACTTGACGATCATTTATGAAAGCTATCTTTATTTTAATAATTAGAACTCATTCTCTGGCAGATTTGATTACTATCTCCATTCAGTTTTAATACGAAAGTCAGTTTATAAATAACAGAAATTATTAAGTGATCACTATTTCTAAGATACTAAATAGCATATGACTTTCAAATATCACAAAAGTGTGTTGTTTTAATAACATTTTTTGGTAATTATTTTAAATTTTTTTCCATTAGAGTCGACATTCAATATTTATATTAGCTTCAGCTGTATAGTGTAGTGGTTAGACACATAATTTACAAAGTGATTCCCCCTATTAGTCTAGTACCCACCTGGCACTATACGTTTTTATTACAATACTGACTATATTCCCTATGCTGTACTTCACATACTCATAACTACCCTGTAACTATCAATATGTATTTCTTAATCCCTTCACATTTTTTCACCCAGCCCTCCAACCCCCACCCCATCTTGCAGTCATCAGAATGTTCTCTGTCAGTCTGTTTCTGTTGTTTGTTCACTTATTTTGTTCTTTAGATTCCACAAATAAGTGTGATTACACACTTACTGTCTGACTTGTTTTACTTAGCATAATACACTCTAGGTCTATCCATGTCATCGCATAATAACATTTTAAAATGAGGAAACTTCATATAATAAACATGGAGTCTTGGCTTCTCTTGAAAATTAAGAGATTTAGCAACACTGGGCAAGTATTCCCTCTTAGTACCTATTACTGAGAACTGGACAGAGGTTGAGGCTCCTTTAGAAAAGGAGATGTATTTTCACTTTATTCCCTGCAAACACAATATATACAAATATACCGGCATCAGGGAACTTGACTCATTATAGTAAGGCAGTTAGTATACAGGTAAAACTAAGTTGGCATTTTGGGTGGCTACGTACTCCAACTTACCTCATTGCTAGAGGATTACCTATTCTTGCCTTGTGGAACTCTGAAGTGGCCTTAGGGTTTGCTTTGACCAATAAAATATAGATGCAAATGAAATGTATCACTTTAGGGCAGAAACTTGTGAACTAGCACACAGTTCACCATGTCTGGAAATTTAGCTAGGAGGCAATATTCCAGGCAGAGGTTGTTCCATCAGCCTTGGCCCTGGAGAAAAGACAATGAAGAGTAGAATTCACAGTCCATAAGAAATGGGCAGCAGGAGTGAGAAATAAATCTTTGTTCTAACCCACTGTGATTTGGGGACCATCTGTTACTACCATCTGACCTAGCCTACCTTGACTGACACACACACAATTAAATGACCTCCCTGGCCCCTGTAAGATATGGAGTTTGCGACCCATGCTTTTTTTTACAAGTTTGCCTCTCATTTTTAGAATGTGAAAATTTAGATAGAGCTTAATAAGATTAAACAGCTTGCTTAGAGATAATAAAGTAAATCTCTGTATCCAGGTCTGTCTGACTCTAAAGTCTACACATTTACTTTCTTTACTCTTCTACATCATAATATGACTAGAACGTTTTTGCCATTATTTTTATTTTCATAACACTGTAGATAAATGAAACGACTTTGAAATTCACTGGTCTGTCAAATATCTAATCAAAGTAGATAGCAAGAAATTTGCTAAAATATAATAATGCTTTTATGATTTTTCTAGATATTTAAAATGTATATGTTAATATATAATTCTATAGTCTTTGGGTTTATTTTGTAAACACATTCTGTCTGTACCACTTTAAAATAATTTTAAATCATATTTATTGTTTTGCACACAACTCACACAATTATTAATATTTAAAAAACCCAAATGCAAAGTAATAAACTTGGCTTCTTTTCCCCACAAAAATGGGAAATATATCTCGGTAAAGAAATTTTAAAATTATTTTTACACACCAGTTACTTGTTGGAATTTGTAGTTCCAGCAAAAAATAATTAACCAGCAAAATAAAAATTCATCTGATTACTATATAAAACAGTTTACAATAACATGGTGAGAAACAAAAAAAATGATCAGTAAACACTGCTTTAAATAAGTAATTTTCAAACAGATTTCTATTATAGTACAGTTTACTCCTAGTACTCTAAGCCCATTAAGAGCACCTCTATATGTACAAAGATATAGCAAATGATACAGTATTTACTGCAACAACAAATTAAAGGTTGTCATAATATATGTAACTTAAATACCCCCCCAATGATAAAGTGGCTTCTTATTCCTTAAACATAGAAATTCTGCTTTTCAGTGTAGAAAGATGAAGTCCTCTCATCAAAAGGCACATTCTTATCTGCAAGGAAAAAAAAAGCAAAAACAAAACTATAAATGCTCGCCCTGGAACAAACTTAAACATATTTAAAACTATTCCTTAAGATTTGGAATGGCAAGAAGATAAGGCAAGTATTTAGTCTAAGGAAATTATAATAAATGGCACAGATAAAACACATAATTACTTTGTCTATATTAATTATATCAGATACCATCTTTTAATTTATAATTCTAACTTTTCAAAGGGAATTTGATGTAACTAGTGTGGATAATTAAAGATTATTTCATAGTCATACCAAAGTGATACCCTCATATAATATTCATAAATGATTTTAATTGACTTAAATATATTATACAGTTATTTATTTCCATAATTTCTATAAATAGAATTCTTAACTGATTCTTCTTCTAAACTTTTAGAAATGAGAATTAATTGAAGCTGCAGGCCTGGAAGTATGTTTTATGAAACAAAAAATGCTTCTAATATTTACAACACAATAGCAGAATTTATCCCTACGAAGATCAGGTTTTCCATAAACATATATAATGGGGCAAGTTTGCCCACTTTTTAGCCTCGTTGACTAGTTTCTGAGGTTATATTGTCATCACACACATTTTTACAGACCTTAATTCTAAATATACATCAGGCTTTACTGTTATTTAACCCAAACCATAGCTACCAATAAACTTCCACTAATAAGAGCCATTATAACCAAAAGCATTTAGTCAAACTAAAAGAACAGGTACAGGTGTACAATTTTGACTAACTTAATCAATCTTCCTTTATAATCATGAACATTTAGAACTTCATGGGATATATATATGAAAATGAGTAATACTCTCTTCTAATTTATCATTTTATCTAAATCATTAGTAAATAACCTATAATAGATCTCTCTAAAGATTATTAGATTGCTACAAGCTAATGAGCTTCTAATATATTTGAATTTGAGGGGAAATTTAAGCTTTTGAAAAAGATATTCAAGGTTATTAAAAATAATGTAACATTTAGTTCTCATTTTATACAACCTTTGTCCTTTGCATGTTAGAAACTCTTATTAACCATCTTGATAATGAATTTGTGGGTTATGAAAAAGTAAATCAGTAAAATCAAAATTGCAGTTTCATTAAGCAGAGGAAGAATACAAAATGGGAGGTACCTAGGTACCTAATCCAACTCTATCATTAAACAGCTTTTTGAATGTGGATTACTTATTAGAACCTAAGGAATGTTTAGCAACAGCACTATAAGATGGTTTATAATAAAGTACCTACTATATAAAGAAATCTCTTATTGTACAGTTTTAGATACAAATTTTGCAATTCATAACCTTAAAACATGTTAAGATGCATAACTTTATTATGATATATTTATATTATGCACATCCAACATTTTCTTAAACCCACTTATATTTTTCAGACTGTAAAACCTGTTCCCCCAACTATGGTATTGCATTCCTTGAGTTAGAGTTTCCTTAGAATCCCACCTCAGATGTTTTCATCATGTTTAACACCTACAATGTGCTGTGAAACCACCATTCTCTAATCTCTCCCTGGCATGACTAAACTATAACCCAAACAATACTGAAGAAAATGTTCTTTCTCTATGTGCCTTATAAGAAATATTTTTAACCTATCAAGAATCAAACTCATCCTCCAGCCTTAAACACGATCTTTCTCTGTATCTTCTTAACTCAAATAATGATACCATCTACCCAGTCACTGTGTTCA
The DNA here is from genome assembly GCA_030015415.1 of Cynopterus sphinx. Taxonomy (NCBI): domain Eukaryota; kingdom Metazoa; phylum Chordata; class Mammalia; order Chiroptera; family Pteropodidae; genus Cynopterus; species Cynopterus sphinx. The sequence goes on along the minus strand of CM057379.1, from coordinate 58,623,509 downwards.
GTGGGAGCACTTAAGTCCTCTCTGACTGCTTCTTATGCCCTACATTCTGCTCAGTACTATTAATTTGTCAGATTTTCCCATTTCTTTCTCTTCCTAAGCTTGCCGTTACTTCTCAACTGAACATCTCTCAAATGAACATCTTTCAACTGAACAGCTGAAATGACTTTAAAATACTGGACCTTAGTTTCTCCCCAATTTTAATTCATCTTTCGCCAATTGGTCACCAAAACAAATTTTCTAGAACATGAATTTCATGGTATTACTCCCTCACTCCAAAGCAGTTGATGATTTATGACCATTTTTACAAATAGTAAAATCTAAATTCTTAATATGTTGTTTTTTTAACACAGTCTTCTTGATTTGATCCCAAATCTGACTGATTTTCTATGATGTGTTCCATAGAGGCTCATGACATACATACTCTTGACAGGACATCATTTGGCTTATACTTTCAGCTCAGCATGAAATGCAGCCTTCTCCCCTTTCATAAGGCTTATTTGAATATCTTACATATATATTTTTTAATAACCATAACTCAAGACTCACCTCCTCAGTAAAATCTCCTATATTTCTATCCCCAACTCAGTTTCTCAGAGATCCCACTGGCAGTTTGAAAAATGTGGAGCATTAGCACGGCATGGGGAAAATAACAAGCACTCTTGCTGCTTGGAGAGGTGATATAGAAATTGTAAGAGGTAGACTGGCAGATTCAGAGAGTCCTGGAGATAGAACCAGGAGCACATGGTATAATCTGTGTGGACTGTTAACATGAGGCTCTTTTGGCAAAAGTGGCAGAAATAGAGGCTAAAGCCCCAAACCAAGCAGGATTACAAGTGTATTCTCTCCAATAGACAGCACTATGTTTCAGTTTCTAAAACACATATTTCATATTTTAACATCTTTAAACTTGGGATGTATCTTCCGGTTGGTGACATCTCAGAATTTCTGTCAGACAGGTGGTAGTTCTTATATAGTTGACATTACCTATATGTGTACAGAATTGGTCAAAGCTTTTTGTATTGTCACTTAAACTATATTATACACATTGTTGGTATTGTAAGGAATGGGTTCAATGATACTTATAATGCCTTCGAAAAGATAATATCATGAACTATCACTGAAGCAAAAGTTATTGTATATGTAGAAAGAGATGAAAGAGAATAATAGGCTATAATTTGATATCAGTAAGCAAATTTTTGTCACTGAAACAGTGGGGTCAATTCCATATTTTTGCCAAGAAACAACCACGTCTTTTAAAAACAGAATGATATTCCAGGAAGACAAAACTCTGCTAATTTTTATTCTGAAAAACTATTACACACTAATAAATATATCTGATAGCAAAAGAAATTGACAAATTTTTTAGAGGTGATGAAAATGTAGCAGTATTAAGAGGTTAGTGTGCATGATTCCTATACTAGGTAAATATATCATTATATTATTGCATAATTAAATTGACAGAATTTTTTTTTTTTGGTTTTACAGATTAAAATTAATATTGACTTAGATTAAATGAATAATGGTGCAAATCTCCATAGAACTTAGGTCAATCTGAAGTGAAGAAAGTGGGGAAAGAAGTGTGAAGAATCTTTAATTAATGATGTTTAAATCTTGAATTGACAATGTTTAGGCTGAAAATAAGTACTGAAATGCACAAGTTCAAGTACTTCGCCATTAGAATTTAAGATTAAAACAAATTAAGACTGTTACATCCTTTCTAAACCGCATTCTATGACAGTGACATGTAGAACATGACAAATCTATTTCAAATGTATAGTCAGACAAGAAAACAGACACAGATAACCTCTCATGCCTTGATGGCTGCCAATGTATTTAAAATAGGGTATACAACATATTAAGTTATCTGTGCTACTGAATTTAATAGTTCAATGCACAATGAAACAAAACAAAATTCCTCACTCTCTTATTACAGGACCACAACTAAAGCCTGAAAATCATTCCATGGACAAAAACCTTGGTCTTAGAAAGAAAGTCTTAATTCTAGTACCATCTTGCTCAGTTATTTAAAGATGCTCTAAAGTCATTTTTCTCAAAGAGGAGATAAAACAATTTCCAAAAGAAGATTAAGGATGTCTTTTTATGGAAGACTTCAAGATGAAAACAGACAACTATTACATAGCCCAAAAACTGGGAAAGAGTTTAGAGATTCAGTCAAATTCACTATTTGACAGGTAACTTGGTAAAGAGGAAGAATCAAAGTTCAAGGGACTAAAGTAAGGTCATTCAGTTATGAGCGACAGAAGCTCAAGAAGCCTTGGAGTCTACACAATCATATTCTCTTTATTTTACCACAATACTTCTCAGTCATGAGGGTTTATTTAGTAATTAAAATCTAAAAATTAGATCAGATGTCAAATGCTCTATTTTTCTACCATTTACAGAATTCCCACCTTACTAAAACAAACAAACAAACAAACAAACAAACAAACAAACAAACCTACTCTGGCTATGACAATAGATTCCTACTGCTAAAAAACAAAAGCAGAGGCATCCTATTGGCATGCTATGTTCTATACCATAATCCTATAGTCCTGGATAATTCTTATTTCTCTGCAAAACTGCTACTCAGAAACAATAAATAATTCTTCAGAATTCATGTCTTTATTCAGTGACCCCCACTCAAATCTAAACATTTCTGTATTCCCAGGCCAAATTTAACCTTAGAAAATACTTTAAATAGCCAGGATGGCAATATTATAAGCTATCTACTCAACATTTATTCTCTTATTTTTTTTTATTTGCTAATAAAAATGTTGGTCTTCTTCTGATGATGATTATGATTATTGGCCAGAGAAGGGAGATATGTGTGTGAAAATCTCTTGGGGATGGGGACAGCTCAGAGAAATTCTGATTTCCTGATACAGAGGTCCACATGGTGTGAGTTCTTGCCTGCTACCCTCTTGTTGACAGGAACATAGATGTTATAGGTGAAAACCATAGTAGCTGGATAATGAGGATGATATAAGCATGAGAAAAGGTTTAAGAAAACTGCATAGATGTAGACTCTGTTATCAAATAGCCATTGAATTGAGGCCACTAACAACTACTGCAGACTTAATTACATGAGAAAAACTTCTGAGTCTTTGTAATTCTGGGTTCTCTATTACTTGTAGTAAATGATAGTCAAACTTATGGAAGCATAGAGTAGAACGGTGGTTGCTAGGAGCTGAAGGGAGAGGTAAATGTGAAAATGCTAGCCAACTGGTATAAACTTTTGGTTATGTAAGATGAACAAGTTCTAGAGATTGGTTGTACAACATCGTGGCTATAATTAATAATACTGTATTAAGCATCTGAAAATTTAAAAAGGTAGATCTTATGTTAAATATTCTAACCACATATACACACACAAAAATCTCCATGTTTTTCTATGAGGTAAAGCAAGTGCACAGTATTAATAAATTTAATGGAAATCTGTTTGAGTATTTTTCAAGCTTCAAGAATGCTTTCTCACTGCACATTACACAACGATACAATATTAAAAAGACATTATTTTTCAAGGACAACCCGAAAGCTAACTCGGAAAATCTAAAACTATCAAAATAAATTCAAATCAACTTTGAAAGGATAAACTGTTCTAGTGCAGGCAAGAGCATTGTTATTTTCTGTTCATTTAAATAAATTTGCAAAAGATTCCTGGAGTTTGTTTTCCTCCCTGGTCCTTTTATAGAAGATATAATGTCTGTGGATTTTCAAGAATGAATGCTACCTGAAAGCACCAGGAAGGGTTAATGCCGTAATATTTGTGTTTAGGAATTTTCCTGTCCATAAACTTGAGGTCCTTGTTCCTTTATTGTTCTAATCTCATTCATATAAATCGATCTTGCAGGTGGTTATGCTCTATCACCCTCGTCCATCTATCCCACTATTTTCCTTAGAGAGTCTGCATCCCAAATAATCAGAACAGAGCATAAATCTTGAGCCAAAGCAGTTAGCATTTTATGAAATGAATCAACTGCTATATGAACAGAAACTTGTAATTCAATTGTTGAATAAGAGTTTTTCTTTAATAGAATTAGTTTAAACCAGATTAATCAAACATTTTTGCTCTAGGTCTGTGCTGTCCAAAACAATAGCCATTGCCAAATCTGGCAATTTAAATTATAATTTAAACTTGCTAAATGTTTATAAAATTAAAAAGTTCCTCAGTCACACCAGTCACATTTCAAATGTTCAAGAACCACATATGATTAGTGGCTATCAAGTTAGATGGGACAACTCTAGACTATGCACTGAGATGAGAAAAATAGCATCACTAATCAGAATTTGATGTCACCTAGTATTTGTTAATATACAAAAGATTCATGTTCTTAACCAATAAGCACATTGTGATGTCTAATTATTAACGGACCAAGGCAAAATTTTTTCTAAGGCTCAATGTCCACAAAAAAGTAAAACTACCAAAATAAAATACATGAAATATTTTCTTTGTTATCTGCTGAAGCAATGAAAAAGAAAACATGGCTCCCTTTAACTGGATAAAGTACTGTAACACATCACTGGGAATCATAAAATACCTATTTCTATCTAAAATAAACATTTGAATAACAATGTTTATTCTGAAAATATGTTATGTTCCACATTCAAAGTAGTATTTGAGAAACCAGAATTATTTTCAAATTGGTAACTGTTTAAATAAAATCTTAATGAGGATTCCTAATTAAATACTTATATCAAATCTGTTTTCTAATTCTGATACGCTGATGTTAAAAACTAGAAAATATTTTGTAGCTAAGTAACACAGTACAAATGTAATGAACACATACAATATGACATTAAATTTAATGAAGCAGAACAATATAAAAGCAAATTTAGGATTTTTTAAATTACATACTTGGCAAAAATTATATGAATAGACTTGAAGTAACAGAATTACTAGCTTTTAGAAGCTGCTATCAAGATTGTCAAAATGCCCTTTAGTGCACACCATTATAAAATAATATTAATTTTACTGTTTGGTAGAAATCAAACAGAATAGCAAGAATGTTATTTTGTGATGTAAAGCACTGTTTTAAACTGTATTTTTGTGCCAGGTTATAGAATTTGTTTCTAATATTTTTGAATTATATTAAATATATAAAATATGTTTAATTATAGTCTCAATATTTGAGAAAAATAGAGGTAATATTTGTCTGTATATGCTTTCGGATTCCTATCAGTTTTCCTATCCAGGAGGGCTGAAACATCTTACACGAGAATTGATATTCGTTTCTGTTTTATAATTCTTTTGTGCAACATTTCTCAATAACTAAACAAAATAAATAACTTTAAAATACAAAATTAGGATCTCAACAGCAAATTCAAGAGAAGTTCTATTAATCAAGCTGCTCAAAATATTTTTTCCACACACCTATAAATTTTCACAGTTTGACTATATTTCAACGCTTAAATTACAGATACAATGGTAATGGTAGTTAACTCCTTAATATCCACTCAACCCCAAAAGATAATTTTAAGCTAATCACGGTACTTCCATTTTTCTACCCAGGGTTTAGTTTAGAAATGATCACAAGACAAATGTTATAGAAAACAAAAACAAATAAGAAGAAGCAAGTCATTTCCAGAAAACAACTCTGTTAAGAGTTTCTGGGGAAATTTTTCTTATTTTGAAGAAATGGAAACAAGAGAGTTAGTCCCTAACTTCTACTCAAAGCTACCATTCTATATGATATTATAGGAACTGCTGGTATCATCCTAAAAATGAAACAATGAAGAGGCAGAACCAAGGCAATCATGGAGGAGAGAAGCCAGAGCCCTAACATATTTTGCCTGAAATCAGCTCTATCTAAGACACCCTTTTATATAAAATATTTTCTTTAGGATATTTAAACCATATATTAACAGTTTCATATAGTTCAATCTAATACAAAGAAACAGTAAAAATCATTACTCTAAATCCTGTCAACTACAATCATGATTAAAATTTTGATGTATTAAAAATATCCCTCTCAGAAAGAGCTAACTACAAAAGAATAAGTTTATACTGTCATAAAATTGTATGTAAGCAAGGAAATCCATTTACTTCTCTGGAAATGACTTGCTTCCTGTTATTTTGTGGATGGAATTTGAGAAAGGAAGAGGAACTAATTTTAGAAAGCATTTAAACAATGAAAGCAGCATCAGTAAGAGGTGGTCCTACAAGAATTGCCAGCAGTTATACTGTGAACTAATATGATTCTGCATTGTAGTTGGCAAGGTAAGCAAGTCAAAATATTTATATTGCTCATTTCTAGGGTTCTCATTTGAAAATGAGTAATAGCAAGTGCTGGTATAGATGACAAAATGTACAGAATTTAGAATTATTCTCTTCCTAGGTATAAATCAAATAAATATTTAAAAAATGGAATGAGATTGAGGCAGGAAGCCTAAATCACTTAAACTCTCTGAGCTTCAGTTTTCCTATTTTTAAAATGAAAGCAATAGGAACTACTTTATAATACTGTTCTGATCACTACATAGTGCATGTAAGAAGTCTAACACAGTGCAGGTACATCTAGCACAAAAGCAGGTATTTACTACAAGTGACTATTACTCATTGCAATTGTTACCCTACTCTATCCAGACTACCCCCTGGGCTCAGTAATAGGAGCCCTGATCTTATCCTAAAGGCATTCTAGCACTATCAACCCTGCCTTTGGTTTCTTCTACCATCAATGTGGCTGTTCAGGGAAGCCCTTGGTGGTGAAAGTTCTCTTTCAGGGTCAAGCCCTTATAACACATTCTCCATATTAGTATTAATTTTTGCCTTTACTGAAAGAAACAAATGACATTAACCATGATTATCATGTTACTAAAGTGAATCACAATAAGATCTATATACATCTTTCCACAGATAAATTTGAACTGTTGAGTAAATTGATGGCATAATTATGTTTAAACAGAAGAAGATTTGAGAGAGAATGGTGCTCACTCAATCAGCTTCATATGAAGTAATGGAGTTTGGACTGCATATCTCATCACAGAAAATAAAGCTACAGAAGATAAGGTCAATGCTGATTGGTAAATACGGAGGACATGTTGAAGTTGGAAACCATTATTTTGCAGCTATCATAGTAAAGTGCTAAACCAAGGGGTAAATTTTAATGAAAAGCAGAATATTTTCATGATTTAAAATAAAATGTCTCTTTGTTAGTTGCATAGGGGAAAAAAGCAGTAACATATGGGGGAAATTTGATAAAATCTTGAAGAGGTACATCAAAATTACCACTGCTAATGAAGGACAGATGGACACCATGTGATTTCCTAAGAAGAAGATAGAAAGATCTATGTAGAATTTCAACTAAAATGCATAACCTGATTCTAGGACACATCAGAATATCCAGTAAATATAAAATGAGGGAGATGCATTCTTCTCTATATTATGAAACAGCACACGAGAGAACAAATGAAGTAAAATGTTAAGAATAGGTGAATCTACATAAAAACTTATAGGATATTTTTTGTACTATTTTTATTTATGTAACTTTTCTGAAGATTTGACATTATTCCCAATATACCTGCACCATCTATCTGGTCTTCTTGGTTTCCTAATTCCTTATCTTACGCTTCTCCACTCCATTGCAGAGTAATCTCAAAAGACACTTTAGACTGTTTCCCCATCTTAAATTTTTCCTAGTGACTTTTCTTAACTGTAGAATAATTACTAACTGATTAACAGGGATCACAATCCATCTTCTGATTCTTTGTTCTGCCTTATCTATCACTCTTCCCTTTGCATTCAAAATTCAAAAACCAGTCATTCACTCATTTATTCCCACGCATGGTAACATAGCATCTATATTAAAGAATTAACTTCTTTTAGTTCCTTAATACTCTGTATTCCCTTTTTCCTCTGGCACTTTATGCCTGTTGTTTTCTCTTCAACCCCTGCCCCTATATTCACCTTTTAGTTTGCTAATTTCCACTAATTTTTCAGATCTCAATTTACGTATCACTTCCAACAGGCTTTTCTGAACCAATATTTTCTGATTAAGTGTTCCATGCCCCTATTATAAATTCTTACACCACCTACCCTTATTCTTTATCCATTTATGTAACTCTGATTAATGTCTCACTCCTTAACAGAATGCAATATTCATAAAAAGAGGAGCATAAAAGAGGGATAAATATTAGAGAAAGGATATAGAATAAAAGATAGCTACCGGTAATTATAGCTCATGGAAACTATCCACTTCTTTACACCTCTCCAATCTTCCCTAGTTCTGTCCCTCTTCATCTCTCGTAGGCCACCTCCCCCACTACTATAAGAGGTAATATTCTACAACAAATATCTGATTATCTGATTGCATACACTCTAAACGGCATCAATATTTCTTCAATGACAGCAGGGTAATACCAAACTCCTTAGCAGATTACAAAATTCTGCATGTTTCCCTGAAGAAAACTTGAACATCTGTGTCCTTCATAGCTAATCCTCCCAACCTTGCATATATAGCTACATGCACACACTCAATAGGCAGCATTCTAGGCATTTCTGCTGCATTAACTGAACTACTATCTTTCACAACTGCTAAACTTTGGTAGTTGCTTCTGCCTACAACAACTTTACCTCAAGCAAGCACACTTGAAATTAACTGTGTTTCAAATTCAGTTACCTTTTGGAAACAACCCTGACTCCCTAAGTTAACAACTTCCATTTTGTCTTTCCATTCTGTTTATGTACAGAAGAGGTGCCTCAGATGAATTTATTTTTTTTAAATACTACAAATATTATACTTTTTAAATACTATGAAGTTTTGCAGAAAATTAAAATAAAATAAGAATTATATATAAGACTCTATCCCCTTCCTATTCAAGGAGAACCTTCTGTAGGGTGAGCCCAGGGAAAAAGTGAACTATGGTTGGATAAAACAAAGAACTGCATTAAACAAAACTGAATAAAATCTGTTAAGGTAAAAACTGGTAAACGAAATTCTACTTTTTCAATTTACTTGTCAAACGCATGCCTCCTGTTTCATGAAATTAAACTCTGCTCAGCACTTACCTTCGAGGGTGATTGGCTTCAAACAATGTGTTATCATCATCCTCATCATCTTGTTCTAACGGTGTCAGTTCCATGTTTTCTATGTTAGTGTCCAAAACTCCGTATCTCCTGGTCTTTCGGTTTCTTCTTCTCATTCTATTAAATAGAACATATTAATTGATAAAAATTACTTGAATGTAGTATAGATGATCCTTACTTTATATTCATTTGTTAAAAATAAATTATCTTCTCTGTTTCTGACATAGGAGACTCTCAATATCAGAATAGTTACATTTCGGAAATGCAGTCTGTTATTTATGACACAAAACCTACTCCTATCTGTTTGTGTGCCACCACCATTTCTTCTGACATATCCTCTTTTCTCTGTGTCAAGTTATCATGTTGATACATACTCCTTTTAGCCTTAGTTCAGGTTCTATATTTTCAATAAAGCCTTCTATTACAGCCTTCTCCCCAACCCTTCCATTAATTCTTACCATTGTGTAGGATTAGATACTTTCCGCCGCACTAAGGAACAGCATGTATATACATATTCAAATTCTAGACTTACAACCCAGGCTGCACATGAGAATCATCTAGGGTATTTTAAAAAGCTCCATACTTAGGCCATAGCTTCACAATTTTAAATCAGAATTTCCAGGCACAGGAACTAAGCATCAACATTTTGCTAGAGTTCTACAAGTGATTCCAAAGCATTGAAAACTGCTATCCTAGATCAGTGGTTCTTGAAGTGTGGTTCCCAACATCAGGAGAATCCCAACATCTAGAACTTATTAGAAATGCAAATCCTCCTGCCCTTCAGACATAGTGAATATGAAAGTTTGAACTTGAGGACCCACATGCCACATTTTAACAAACACTCCATGTAAGTTTGATGTATGTAAAAGTTTGAGAACTACTTCCTTAGAGAAATAAAAATATTTTAAGATGCTAAACATTAATTATCTGTATATATATGAGTCTCATGATTTAGAACCCTACTTTCTTCTTCTTTCTCATATAACTTGTTATTTTCCTTCAAATTATTTATCTCAGTTTGAAAATATATGTGCTTATGTACATGATGGAGTGTTTATTTGCCTATCTTTCCCATTAAATTACATGAAGGGAATTCACCACTGCATTGCTACTTTGTGGCACTGTGTCTGGTTGACTAAGACATTCCTTAAGTATTTGCTGAGCGTCTGAGTGATCCAAATGTTGACCCTGTAACCAATGCCAAAGTCACCTCTAATGCAACAACCTTAACCTCACACACAAGAAAATGTTTCACCCAAGTATATACGGCAGTGAAAAAAAAATTTCAGCAAGTAATATCAAATAAGTTTACTTAAGTTCTGATTCACTTCGTGTGATGTAGTAAGTATAATGACAAATACCACAACTACAACATCAACTGCAAAATGCAATATAGGCTTTTGTAAATATGAGGGTAGGGACCCCTGAGAGACTAACTGTCCTACACATACATACATTCACACATTCATACATACATACACACAAACATACACTCAAGAAATTAAATTAGAGTCTTACTGAGAGCATGAGGTGTGCTAGCTTCTGGGAGTAAAGTACTTAGTCTCAGTGATCAAAATTTGGAAAATATGATTAAATCTAGACAAAGGTGCTAGAACAGAAAAGAGATTTTTAGAATAGTAAAGTATTTAAAGCTACAAATGTAACCAAGGAAAGAATACTAATATAAGAAATAACAATATGAGGTAGATTGGTAGTAGTATGAATTATAAGCCAGTCTTTTTTATATAGTAAAAAATATGATTAGGTTGTCAAATTAACAAGTGTGTATATATGTGTGCATATTTCTATGTATGGGTAATGTGCACACATGCACACGTGCATGAGTGTGTACACACACACACACATACACACACACACACTCCATGTAGATCAGAGGTCTCAACTTTTTCTGTAAAGGTCCAGATAGTAAATGTATCAGACTCTGTAGATCACATGTGATTACTGTCACATGTTTATCTAAATTTGTTGTTTTTATTTTTAACAATTCTTTAAAAAAAAAATTGGCTCATAGGCCTTAAAAAAACAAGTCAGCAGACTGGATTTGCCCTATGGGTCATAGTTTGCCTGCCAATCTCTAATTTATACTTATGAAATTCACAGGAAAACGAAAAACAGAAATGATAAAAGTATTGACTCTGGAAATAGAAATAAAAAGTACAGGGGACTTCTTGTTTACTATGGGTTCTTTTGAACCACACAATCTAATAATATTCTTTTGTTTTAAAAAATTTACTATGGAAGACTGAAGGCAGCTACTTAGCAGCATAAGTTAAGGATATTCAGAATTGTATTTCTCCTCTTCCCTTTTGCTAGTCTGTTGTTGAATTTTCAGAACCATATGGCTTTCCAAATATTCAGTTTCAGTCAACAAAGAAATTAATGTCATGGCAAATTATTTTTGGAAATAAACCAAATTCTTCCAGGTTATATATTATATATCAAATAGTCAATATGCAAATAACCTGGTCATTGCTGGTCATAGGATATCCTGGCAAGTCTTTAAAAAGGGATATTATGAAGAGCTTAAAGACTTTTGGAATTTATCTCAGCTGCCGTTCTTCTCCACTCTCAAGGTCTTCATCATATCTTGAATGAATTCCCAATCTTTCAATAAGTGGCTACAGGAATAACCCTATTTTCTCTATATAAACATTTGACTGGACTTAGTGAGTACTTTGTTACTTATGCTGGCTTGTATTGTCCTTTAATTATATATATAAATAAAATCTTCCTAACATAAATTTAAGCTTTTGAAAAACAAGAACTTACTTCATATAGAGATAGTGTACTGTTATGCACCAAATAAATGGGGGAATGCAATTCAATTTAAATTAATTTACTATTTTAATAAATGTTACTAATGTATACAAGAATAAGTCAAATAAAACTTTATAGTGTTAAATAGAATTTAAATTTAAAATGAACTTTCCTAAAAATGTCTTTCCTAAACCCAATGATAGGCAATGATGGCTACATGGCTGTAACAGCTACATGACCATGAAAATATAAAATATAATAAAACACGTATTTATCCATATGCACTGGTTTTTTTCAGGAAAGGTAAAAAAACACTTGCAACGCTTTAAAATTGCTGGGCTGATTCAATGAACCATCTACTAACAAAATACTAACAAACATTATGAGTAAAATATAATACACATAAAAAACTAAAATTTTAAGTAAAAAAGCTACTTTTATAATATGAAGTGATGTTATTGTTAAATAAGAGTAAAAGAGGTTTTAAAATTCCTGCAATTTTAACAGCTATGATTCTTTTCCTACAAATAAATATTTATTTTCATTAAGATTATGATGCCCAAACTTGTCTATGTGTTGATAATTACATGCATATAATAATACAAATGCAGTTTTCTACTAGACATTGTAAATGAATATTTTAATTGGAAACCCAATTTTGTTAGCTCTTAGTTAACAAAAAAATAGGAACTTTATTTATAAATGCACAGAGAGCAAACTATAGAAGCCTAAGAGGGCAAAATAGATATGTGGTTTATTACATTGAATTATATTTACTCATTGCATGGCACATGATCTTGATTAGCTATCTTAGGCATTCAAGCTATTATTCAAGTAGCTATCTTAATAGAGATGCAGCTTCCTCAATGTTCCATTATACTCAGGTTGGTAAGAATTATTTCTGTCTAAATAGGTAAAAGCTACAGCCGAAAAATAAAACTGAACTACTAAAGTAAGCCTGATAAAATTTTATGTAAAAGTGTATGATGCCACATAAAATAAACACAACAGAATAAAATTCCATTTCATTTTACTATGCTATGAAGAGGAGAAAACCGACCAAGGTAACTTGCTGCAACTTGCTCTACCCAACTGATTTTATTCTTCTGATTTTTCTTTCAACTGAATGCCTGTAGGGTATTATTAAGGAATAATGTGAGGTTTTTGTTTTTTTTTTTTTTAAGTAATATTATTTCTTCTATAGTGCATTCAAAACTAGACTGAGGAATATATTATTTACTATATGTTTTATATACATACATTCCCCTATGTGATCAGACATAATGATAAAGCAGAGTAAACCTTTATAAATAAAGGTACAATTACTGATACAAATTTTTCATCTTGACTATTTTTTGGAGGAAAAAAAAGTAAATTAGTAACCAAGAATAATTCTGAAAGTAATTTTATTTGCAACTATTATATAAGAGGAAAAAAATTAGAGAGCCACAATTTTAGTGTCTATGCTTTTCATCATGATATCTAACCCAATTGGATATATATAGTAAAAATTATTTATTATTCTTCATCTATCATTCCAAAAAGCCAACCCATCACTTGTAATTCAAGTTCATCAAGAGTAGACACCAATGAGATGAGTATGTTATGGGTTGAATTGTGCCCCCAGCCCCCATTCACATGTTGAAATCCTAACCCCTTGTTCCATAGCATGTGAGCTTACTTGAAGACAGGGTCATCACAGAGCCCGTCAAGTTAAAATGAAGTTACAATCACAAAGTCCTATGGATTGTATTTCCTGAGAATCACTGAAGTTCACTTATAGTGCTCATCATTGCTATCATCAATTGCCTTGACTATTAAAATAGCTCTATACCTGTTTTCTTCTACCTACTCTGGTCACCCACTAACTTCCTCTCCATCTTCTAAAATCTCCAATGGTAATGATTCTGTAATACGGCCTACAAAGTTCAGCACAGGATGGCTCACCTACCTCTCCAGCCTTATCTTGCTCTTCACTCTACATTCTACTACCCTTTCAGCATTTCAGTCACAAAGCTTTCTCTCATAGATAACACTGAGGCGAAGTAAGTCCTAAGAAATGGCATAAGCTTGGCTACGAAGGATCCTATATAAAAGTGAATACTTAACACATAGCTCCATTGTCATCTCTCTTTGTCTTTACACTGATTTTCTAGTGTTTTCTTTAAGGCCCTAAAGCTTGGGATGTATGGCTTGATAATTCTGACCTTCACGTTTAAGAGTTCAGCATGGGTTCTTTTCCCAACCCATTTTAAAGTCTAGCTAAAACCCAGCACCCCCAAGATTCATCCCAGCTCACTTTTGACTGACTTGATGACCAACTCCACTAGCACATTTCTCTTAATTTGTCTCTTTTCTCCCCTCCCAACCCCTGTCTAGCCTTTTTAGATCTACCCTCTAGGTGATTACAGTTTCAGAGGTCAAATACTACACAGATTATGGTATGGGGAGGTATTAGAAAAGATATATTAAAATCCACAAATATATTACAATTCCAATTCTAGAGACAAAAAACAATCACTAAACTAGTTACTGAGTGTGCACATATGTCGAACATTGAGCTAAGGAGATTACAAGCACTACCTGATATTATCCTTACAACAATCCTATAACTACCTTTATTTTATACATAGAAAGACAGAGCTTGGAAAAAAATTAAATTTGGGAGAGTAAATGGCAGAGATAGAATTAAAATATAATCAATTTGACTCCCAAGCCTAGTTTCTTAAACATTAAGTCACATTGCTATCCTAATGAATCCAAGTAATTTTAACCAAGGTCATAAATGTGTCTACCATAACACTCTCATCTCAATGATCTTACATTAATACAATGATCTTACATTTTACCAGACTGCATATATATTGTTCTGAACTGTATTTTCTGGTTACTCTTTTTTTTTTTTTTTTTTGTAAAAAGTAATAATTGGTAGCTACTCGTATTAATAAGTACCTTTATGTTCTTCTGGTTAGGCTTAGTTTTGATCACTATAACAGAATCTGTCTTTTGTTTTTTCCAAAAGGAAATCCTCTTCTTTGCCCTTAACAGATGGTTTTGTTTAGACAGCAATTGAGAGCCTAGCCCTAAGAGATACATATTGATCATAATAATTGGTGTAAATCAATCATGAAAATAAAATTTTGCTTTCCCCAGTCATTGTCTACAGCTGAGTATATGAAGCAGTTCAGACGAACGGGATAGAAGGGAATGCCTCTATCTAGTAGTGGGGTTTCTGGGAAAGACTTTTCCCCCTGAGCATAGTAAAGAAAGCCTCTGTTCAGGGGCCCTTCTCTCTTTCCTGGTTGGGACTATTAAATGAGAATATAATGCTAAAAGCTGAGGTCCATATGTTAAAGTCACTTATGTGCTTACGTTAAAGTCACTTTTAATTGGAATTATATTATTTATAGGTGAAAACCTCCTAAATAATAAGGGCACTTGGCATTTTAGCTTTCCCTGGGTTAGGTTGCCAATCTTCCATCGTCCAGATGTGTATTTCCTTCTGATTCTCTTCTTTTTAACAATCTTTCAAGCAGGTACTACTAGCAATCCCTCCACCCTGAATAAAATATGATCACATTTTTTTCTCAGCAGTTTTAAATCAAAAATCAAAGTGCCACAAAAAGACCCAGTAACTTTTCATAGTTTCATGTTACACTTCTTTTCTTCTGCCTAGCTTAGTGGCACCTTCTCTATTTAGATCATGAAATCCTTTTCATCTTTTTCTCTCCTCGGAGATTTAGCAACCCAAATTCATGAACACAACTGTTTTTAAACCATAATCCTCAGAGCACTAGGCTTCTGTGGATGTGTCACTAATCAGAGCAATGTTGCTTTTAGTTTGTTTACATACTGGAGCCTTACCACTAAAAAGGATAGAAATCTCTAACATTTGAAAAATGCACAAAGTATGCTTTCATGGGACCTGCTAATGTCCACTGTCCTCAGGTTTCTTTAAAAAAAAAAAAAAAAATATAAGGCTCCACCTACAAGCCTGAATGGGTAATGATGTTTCATCAGGTTTTCGGCCATGCAAAACCCCTACTCTCATCTACAAGCAACGATCCTGGGATGGGTACCTTTTCTAAACCAGGGCTGTCAATCTCTATGTTGATTGTGACCTGTACTGTGGCCTAGCCTACAAAGATAAGTCCATCAGAATACCTGCTTTAGGAAGAAAACACATATACAAACAGGAACATAGGACAATTTGAAGGCATGATGGGGATCATAAGAGGTACTACAAGGCCTAGTAATGGGAAAAATGGGTCATAGTAGACCTTAATTATAAGAAAATAAAAACTAAAAGTCAGAAGCTATGAAGTAGAAAAAGATATGCATAGTGAATAAATGAACCAGTCAAAAGTAAGAGGACAAAAGAATAGGTAATTAAAGAGTAGATAAATGTTAATTTTATATAGCAGAATTACTTTTTCAAGAGTTAGAATCATTTTGCAATGGTTATCATTGTGCATTCATTATAATGTGTACACTTAATAAGAAAGCATGGGGAAATAGTATAGACCAAACTATCTGGAAAAGTATTATTCAATTGCTTATTATTTTTAGTATCAATAAGAAGACGTTTCACTATTCTGTCTAAGGCAAACTCATCCCAAAGAAAGAATAAAAATATAATCAATCATTCACGTCAGGAACTCACTGAGCAGTTCAAATCCTGGGTTTTGCAGGAGCTTGGACACTTTCCAATTACATGACCTTTGGTGTTATCATTTCATACAACAGATATTACTAGTAGTCACCAAATCTGGAACACACATACAATACAAACATACACTTCCAGCTTTTCATACAATTAGGCTCATTTTTTGGCTGAAGTAGTCAAAAGTAGCTATGCACTCTTTTAAAAAATTTTTATTAAATGTATTAAGGTGACTTTGGTTAGTAAGATTATATAAGTTTCAAGTCTTTTTTACCAAGCTCTGACAACTGTGAAGGGCTTATGCTGAAATGGCAAAATCTTTGAGGTAAAAAGATGATTTTACACATATTGGAACCAATATGATTGTCTAAGTATTTTAATCAGGACAATATAGGTTATGGGAAGGAAATAAATAATTTCAATCTCAATGGCTAATGCAATAAAAACTTATTTCTCCATTATGAGAATTTAGCTGCCTGCTTGGACTATCCTCTAGGACAGTTGTCCTTCATGTGGTAACTCAGCAATTTAGCTGGCTTTTATCTTAAGGTTTTGCCTAAAAAATAATAAGAACCCTATAGAGTAGTTTTTTCCTGCTTTATAGATTTTACTGAGAAGAATGTTCTACAGAGGAAGCAAATCTAAGTATTAATTGAGATCTGCATAATTCCCAATAGACAGCAATTACCCTTAAAAATCCAAATCTTCACCACCTACCTACACAACAACTAGAGAATTAACGAAAAATACTCATTCATTGGCAACTATTTATTCAGTGCCTACCATATGTTGTACATAATGTTTAGGACTGGGGATATAATAGAGATAAGATAGATAATGAGCCTCTTCTCCTAGAGATTTTATATTAATATTAGGAATCCTACTCTGTTCCTACTGTTTCTTTTTCAATTTCTACAGAGATAACCTAACTGTTGTTCCGAACATTTCCAGACTCAAAGTGGAAGTTATTTCTATTGATATATTCTTTATAACTGAATTAGATTAAAACAACTTGGAAGTTTAATGGAATTCAACTATTTTACAAGTAAAATATGCTCATGTTACCTCACAGTAGTTAAAGAAATTACACAAATAACTAATGCTGGTGCGCTGTCACACATATTTTGGAAGTAGCCAAAATGAGCATTTACCAAAATGAATGATTTTCATCCCTTTAACTGGAAGCAAAAAGTATGAGTCTGCACACTGCCCAGACACTGTTAGCATCAATCAAACTTTGGACATCTAAATCCAAAATTAAATTCTGGACTTTGAATGAATGTAATAGATGCTGGTTAATGAGATCAGTTTTTCTTAGGCACAGTTTAGAATTTGGAGAGTACCACATGTTAGTGAGTCACCTAATTGAATCAGACTGAAAAGACTGTACCTGTACCCTTCCAAGCTTTACAGAAGTGAAGGCAGAAAGTCAATGGCAATAAACATTTATATATAAGATTATAAATAAGGTGGAAGCAAAATGAAAAGTCATCCCAAAAAGTTATCATCAGATCCATAATTTATATGTATAAGAAACATAATACACAGGGTACTTTGCATCTTTATAAGAGCAACAGATGACCTTTGAACAACATGGTTTGAACTGCAGAGGTCCATTTATATAAAGATTTTAACAAAAAATACTGTAAACGTATTTCCTTTTCCTTATAATTTTCTTAGCATTTTCTTTTCTCTAGTTTAAGAATATAATATATACTACATATAACACACAAAATGTGTTAAATGACAGTTTATGTTGTCAGTGAGGCTTCTGTTCAGCAGTAGGCTATTTATTAATAGTTAAGTTTTGGGGGAGTCACAGTTTTACACAGACTTTCCACTGTGTGAGGGGCAGAGGGATCAGCATAGCTAACCCCCATGTTGTTCAAGGGTCAACTGTGTATAGACATCAATAAATACTAATCGCATAGCGAAAAAAAAAAAAACTGCTTCAATTTCCTTCTTTCTTTATATCAAGAATAAAATCTCAGTTTGGAGGTAATTTGACTTTAACACCTCACATTTTCTAACTTCCCCTTTAACAGAAAGTGGGCCTGCGTTTGCTGGCTTTTATGAACCCACAGTATCTAACTCAAATAATATTGCTTATACCAGTAGTTCTCAAACATTTGGTCTTGGACTTCCTGTACAGTCTTAATTAGTGGGGAAACCAAAAAACTTATATTTATGTAGATTACATATAACAATACTAATATGTTAATTACACTTAAGAAAAAATTTAAATATTTATCATTTTATTTAAAATAATAAATCCATTGCAAGTTAACATAACTTTTTTTTTTATGAAAACTATACTGTCAAAAAGAAAAACAAAAAAAAAAGTGAAAAGGATTTTTCAAATCCTTTTAATGTCTGGCTTAAGCAGATAGAATTATATAAAAAACAGAAAGGGACAGAAAATAAAAATAGCTAAATTTTCCTATTTGCTTTGCAGTCAGTCATTTGCAATGTGTTGTTTGGTTGAAGGATATGAGGATGAGGTTCACACAGACAGGAACTTGGAAAAGGGAGGAGAATTTAATCCCCTTTTCAGATGCTAGTGCTTTTTTGCTACTAGACCAAAACTCAACAAGAGGTAGTTTCTTAAAAGTTAGTTGCAATGTGGAATTTAAAACTATATCAATGAACTTCTTGTACCCTATAAACTTGTAAGAAAATGTAATATTTTGAAAACTATTTTAATCTTGCAGATCCCCTGAAGAGGTTTCAAAGAACCACCTCCTGGACCACATGTCTAGAACCAGTGGCTTAAACTGTATTTTTTCAACCAGCTGTTAAATAGATCTGTTTAAAAGAAAACTTTCAGTTTAAATATATTTAAAGAAATGTATGAAATAATAGAGAATAGGTAGTTAAGGGAAAAATGTAAAAGCTTGGAAAAGCTGGGTCAGTTTCCTCACATGTAAAGTGAAAGGTGTCTTTTAAGTGATCATGTCTGTTCCCAATCTGAAATTTAAATAACTCAATAATTTATCATTCTGTAGTAAGAATAGGCTTAAAAATCTATCTATCTATCTATCATCTATCTATTAAGTGTAAACTTTTGAATGACATAGTTATTCGCAGGTGAATTCATTTTAGGAAGATTTTTTTGTGTGAAATATCAAATTTATCCCTATAGTAATTTAAATATGTGGAAATTTAAAGTCAATATACTTATAGTTTTGTTGACTTAAAATTTGCTCCAATATTAAAACTGAATAATATTTATAAATTTTTTTCCTTTGCTGCATAAATTATCAGTTTTCCATCTTATCCTGCAACTGATAACATTTTGCACTGAAATACTTTGTGCCATGAAAAATGAATACTAAATGTTTCTTATTAATGGGGAGTATGACAGAGTGAACCATAAAAATTAATTACTTTTCCAGGTCAAAAACGGTGGAATGTATGAAACTTCATATGGTACAATCTAATTACTTAAGGGGCAGATTAATGGGCAATTCTAAGAACTCTCTGGTAAGGAAGAACTTTTCTTCTTTTACATTTTATAAAATAACCATAATAAGGTCCTTCTGCACTACTATTAATCCACTCAAATACGGATTTACAGTTAAGTGGCACTAATGTAAAAAGAACTCCAGGTACAAATTCCCCGAAATAGGAGTTCTGCCCTTAAGAAGTTTACATTCTGATAGGCAAAATGACAAAGTACACAGTAAACAGAACAGAAAGAAGTATTACGAGGTATTGTGGTCGAAGATTACTTCCTCTTCAGGGAAAGTATGCCTTTGAGGCAAGGTAAATAGATTTGCAAGTGGGGTATTAATTTATAAATTAGAAATGAAAGGGAGCAACTATTTGGTGGTTTAAATTCTCTGAAAGGTACCACGGGTTTTTAAGACAGTCATTTTCACAATCTCAGGCAGGCACCCCTGATACTGGCAGCGGAGAGTGGGCAAAGCCAAGACACAGAAATCTGCCTTGCAAGAAGGTCACCAGGCGGCCCATCTCAGGCCCTCGGGGGAGGCTGATCGAGGCTTCGCCTCACCTGACAGTCCTGACGACGAAGTACACCAGCACTGCGCCACTCACCACCATCAACACGGTCAGGGCCCGCTGGGTCATGGGCTTGTCGCCGGGGTTAGGGCTCACGGCAAGGACGCCGCCCACTGAGCCTTCTTCCCCCGCCTTCCCGGCTGGGTCCTCCGCCGCGAGCCCAGCCCCGGGGCTGCTGCCATTGCCGCCTTCAGCGGACCGCGGCCCTGCGGCTTCGATCTGAGCGCGGCCAGGGGACTGGGCGGCGGTGGGGCCAGGTGAGAGCGGGGGCAGGGTCCGCGGTCCACGGTCCGGAGGTCCGGAATTCGGAGCGGCCTCAGCTGCCTGCAGCAGTACCGCCAAGGGCCCTCTTAATCCTGGCAGGAGAAGCAGCAGCAAGAGGGCGGAGGCCAGAACGCGGCTGAGGAAGCAGCTGCAGTGCGGGGTCTTCATCGTCCCCAGACCGGCCTGTCACCACGCCGGAGCTGCCGGTCCCGCCGCCCTGGCTCCAAGAGAGACCATGGGCGCGACAGATAAAGAGGAAGAAGTGACCAAATCCCGGGCCGAGGCCAGGCCGCGGCAGGTGGCAGGGGAGGCAGAAGGTGCAGCGGCGGCAGCTGTCGGGAAAACCGGAAGTTCGTACATCTCAGCGGCCGCGGCGACGAGGGACGCTGTCGGTTGCTAACACGTAGGCGCTGGCGCGTGCAGTGACGTCAGCCGCGCAGCGCCTTCTGCGCACGCGCCGCGCCAGGCGGCGCGGGGTCGAGCCAGTGGGTGGGCCACAGGTAAGAAAGCAAACAACAAGGTGTAGTGTAACGTGTTCAGCATCCCTTTGTGAGGAAACTATGAGAGGTTGAGAGCTCATAATCCGAGTTCCTCCGTGCAGCACTGCAGCAACACAGCTCGTCATTAAGACGGGCTTGACGTTTCTCAGCTCAGGTACAAATTTGAGACCCATTTCCTGTTCTGGGTCCCTGACCTTCCTTTCTTTGAAGCATTTGCTTTAGAAAATTTGTATTGGTAAAGTCTCCATCTGCCCCTTTAAGATACAAATCTTTTTAAAAGCTCTTGCAGTCTTACAATCCAGGACTGTCTTTCTTAAGGACCCAGAAGCCATGCTTTTGAAATGTAATCAGCGAAGAAGATAGCACCCCTATCTTCCAGTCTGTAGAAAAGGTGGAGCATAACATAGGCAGGCACATTGTTCCAATTTGTAGAACTACCTCCTATCATGAAGCTAAGAGTAAAAGTTAACTTTTCTTTTGAATGAGGCCAATTGCTAAGCAAAGGTGGCCTACGATACTCCTTACTTCAACTCTTAAAATTTTTCCAGCTCTTTGTTTCTGAGTAGTTGAGCTCAAGAATTCTGGTCTCTCTCCTCTGTCATGATAATCTTAAATAATGTCTTCCTTACCTGTTTAACTTTGACATCTGAACATGGAACTTTGAGCGGAAACTAGCAACAACGACAACAAAAATACCTGACCAGAAGCCAAAGTTAATATTTGTTCTTTTGAAAAAAACTATTCACTCAGCAAATTGTTTAGAGTTTCTACTTGCTTAGTACTGTACTAAATTATGAGTATTGGATAGTAGATAATGAAGACGTGATCTTTGCTTTCATAGTACTTGGGTTCAAATGAAGATAAACAATTGGACTCATTCTTAATTCCCAAGTGTTATAAATTACAAGTACAGGATCTACAGTAAAATTTTTGTAAGGGACTATTGTAGGTAGGGTGCATAGTGTCTTTAGCTAGTTCAGAGTGACAGAGTAATACAGTTGCTGTTTGGTAGAATTGCAGAGACTAGGCATCTTAATGCCAGGTTCCAGTGTGGAAAAGACCATTGGTAACAACCTAATTTTAGCTTCCAATCTGGCCACTTATCGGTTACAAGATAACTCTTTAGATTTCATAGCTCCCTTACTTATAACCTTATTCAGAGCCATATGTGGAAGAGTCCAATATTCAACACATCAGAAAAAAAGTACATCTTTCCTTTCTTAATATATCACATTTACTATTGTGCTATGCATCTTGATTACTAGCAAAATTCTCCAAAGTGCTCGGACATAAAATTGTGGCATCATCCTATACTCTTTGGCTTCCCATTTGCAGCAGTCCTTGCCAGTAACTGGGACATGCAGAGTGCTAAGTAAATCTGAAATAGCAGAGTCAAACTAATGGTTCCAAATTATTAGTGCATATCATTTTCTAACATTTCCCCAAATGAGACTCTCAGCCACCTGAATCAGAATCAGAAATGAGATTTGTAAAAATGCAGGTTTTAGATCACTATTCCAGAAATTGTGAGCCAGAATTTTTTGGGAGTAGGGACATAGACTATTAATGTATCTTTCTTAAACTGTCAGGGAGAATTTCATGTTATATTTAAGTTTAAGAATCTCTCTCCTTTACTTTGCTATTTGCATCCAGATATTGTCAAATCTTCACTTCTCTAAAGTCTTTATTAGCTTTTTTCTGTTTTCTGCTTCTGACAAGAAATCATTTTATATTGATAGGGGCTATACCCTAGACTGCTTGGCTTACAGCCCATTCTACCTTCAGTTAAACTCCATACAGGGTAAACTTTCAAGCCCAGATATCTCTTAAAATAACAAACAAACAGATTTTTCTTTTAAAGATTCTCAGTCCTCAATGATGGTGATCTTAAGCAGGGCACCTGCAAATCAGTGTTCTTTGCAGAATACCATATTATTTGTAAAGTATCATGGAACAATATTTTCTTTTTCATTAAACTTGTTGGGGTGACATTGGTTAATAAAATTGTGGGTTTCAAGTGTACAATTCTATTATACATCATCTTTATATTGCATTGTGTGTTCACTATCTAAAGTCAAATCTTCTGTCTCCATATATTTGACTCCTTTTACCCTTTTCTACCTACCCCCTTTCCCTCTCATAACCACTAGACCCTTTTCTGTGTCTGTATTTTCAGTTCCATCACAGGAAGTAGGAGCAAGTTTCCTGAGAGAAAATATTTTGCTTGTGTAATATAAAATGGCAGTTTTGGGCACATAAGTCTAGACAAAGTATAATTGGTGTTTCTGAATTTTGTCAATTAATAATAATAACACTTGTGCATTTACTTGTTTTCAGTTGGCTTGCAAAAAATGTTGTACCAAGCACTGTAGATTTAAAAAACATGTAGGAGAGGAAAATTCTTAGAACATGGAATTTATATCAATTTACTTAATCTGCATACTGAAAAAAGACTGTCATTATTCTAATTTATTGGGGAACCTCCTCAACTGACACACAGCAGTTTTTCATGAAAATGTAGTTAAAAAACCATTGTCCCACTGAGTAAATTCTAAACCCCACAGTGATACTGAATAATAATTTTGAATATCAATTAAGCATTGTATATGAGATATCATGTCATCAAAAAAACAATGTACTTTTTCTGCAGATTAAGCATATGTATAAATATCAGCAGTAAATATGTATAAATATCTGAAGATAGTGGGACCATAGCATCAGCTGGGGATTTGTTAGCAATAAAACTTCCAGGTACCAGACTAACTATTTAATAAGGAACTTTGGGCTAGGCAGTCAGTGATTTTACAAGCCCACTTTGTGATCTGGAAACACACTATAGTTTAAGGACAACTGTAATAGAGTGTTGCTACTAAGAAGAGATTAAAACAGATTGATAAGATTCGTTCTCTGTAATTTGAATCTTCTGATTATTAAACTAGTTTCAATCTTGGCTACACATTAGAATCATCTGAGGAACTTGAAAAAAATTTCTGAAGCCAGGGCCATAACTCAAAACAAAGTAAGTGAGAATCACTGGGGCTGGTATTCAGGCATATTTTATAAAGCACCCCGGGTTGTTACAATGCACAATCAAATTTGGGAACCACTGCATTTATGGAGCTAATTAGCTCTTGGAAGAGAGTTGCGTCCTGTGAGAGCTATTCAGATATTGCCTCAATGTTGGGGTCACCTTTCAAGTGGATAGCAAAAGAAGGTGCTTAAACGAGAGATATTACAGTTACCCTCTACCTTAGACATTCCACATCCTTCAAATGAACTGGAATGGCCAAAGTAAATGCATTTCTAGATTTTCCTCCACTTCCCAAAATTTACAGTAAAAAAAAAAAAAATCTGAAGAACATGGCTATGAAAGACAGACTATACCCTGCAGCCTATATTAACTAGAATTAGTAGAGAGGCTAGGTCAGTACTTAAAAGAAGTATAGTAAATACCCTCAGAAAACAGCAAATGTTGGTACCTGAAGGAGGAACGAGAAATTATGAAAAATGAGGCAGAAATACTAAACATAAAAAAAGAACTCTTGCCTTATTCACATGGTAGCATGAAGGAGAGATAAGAAATTATGATGAATGACAGAAATACTAAATGGGGAAAAAAAACCACTCATACCAATTGTATTCTCTTTACCTATCAGTGCCTGTGTTCCCCTGGAATGTTGTTATGAATCAGTTTTATTTTTGTCTTGTTTTAGGAATTGCCTTCCTTTCCTTCTTTCCTTCTTTCTTTCCTTCCTTCCTTCCTTCCTTCCTTCCTTCCTTCCTTCCTTCCTTCCTTCCCTCCCTCTCTCCTCCCTCCCTTCCTTATTTCCTTCCTCCTCCCCTCCTTCCCTCCCTCCCTCCCTCCCTCCTTCCTTCCTTCCTTCCTTCCTTCCTTCCTTCCTTCCTTCCTTCCATTCTCAATATTTGATGCTTGCTTTGTAGACATTAATGGATTAAATTAAATTATTCACACTTCTTATACATCTGTCCAATGTAATATAGAAAAAATAATAAAATACAGTATCTAAATAGACAACATCCTGCCCTCTAAATTTAGACTGCAGTAGCATCCCCACACCCTGTAGTGCAACCCAAAATGTCTCTAGACACTACCCAATGTCCCCTGGAGGTCAAAAATCACCCTTACTTCAGAACCACTAGTAAACATTATTCTGGCTTCTTTTACCATAGATTGATTTTGCCTGTTTTTGAATTTTACATAAGTAGAATCAGAGGATATTCATTTTGTTCTGTCTGTCTACTCAACACATCACTATCCTTCATCTATTCATGCTGGTAAAGTAGATATTTAACCACAGCTGTAAGATCGATCTGTGTCCTTGCATGTAAATGTTTTTATTTTTAATTGATGCAGCATTCCACTGCATAAATATACTACAGTTTATTTTATCCATTATCTTACTGATGGACATTTGGGTGTTTCTAAATTTGACTATTATGAATAAGCTAATATGACCATTTTTGTACATGTCATTCTGTGGATATGCACTCATTTCTGTTGATGTTCTGTTTATGTTGGTGTTCATTAAAATTAAGAACTTGTTATGAAAAGTCACCATTGAGAGAGTTGAAAAGGCAAGTTACACTCTAAGAGAATATGTTTCAATACATATTTTCATCAGGGAACTCATATCCAAATATATAGAGAGAGGTTCTATAAATCTGTAAGAAAAGGACAACCTGGGAAATGAGCATGACTTGTACAGGCTCTTGATGAAAGAGTATCTAAAATGACCAATAAGCATAAGAAAAGATGCTTAACTCAATAGTCAAAAGCAGTAACTAGATAACCCTTATGCAACCACCAAAATGGCTAAAATTATAGGCTGACATTACAAAGTATAGAAAGAATATTAAACAACTGAATCTTTCACATTTCTTACCCTATGGAACACTTTCACTCTGAAACATCCTTAAATGCTCTGGTTGATGAACATTTTCTCTAGAAACAATCCAGTGATGAACATTCCTTACTTTCATCTTTGCACTCCATGTGAAAATTGGTTCTAAATTTCTAAAATACACTGTTTCACTATGACTTGTAGGAGCTCTTAATATATCATGGAGATTAACTCTTTTTTATGTTATATATGTTGAATATATTTTTCTTTCTATATCATTTCATTATAAGTTCTGGTGACACACAGAACTTTTAAATTTTATTGTCAGTTCTTTTATGGAATCTTGTTTGTATCATGGTTAGAAAAGCCTTCCGTTATGTAAGGAATATATAAAAATAGTTTTCTACTACTATATGTTTTACATAAAATTTAAATTTTTAAAGCAATTATAGTTTATTTTTCATTAGGTATTATCCCCCATTATTCCCTGTTGAAGTGAAAATTTCCCTTTCCATATAATTCCTCATATATGTAGGTGCCCTTTTCTTGACTACTAATTTGCTTTTCATCTATTCATAAAGTATTGCATCAATGTCACATTAAAATACTTCAGCTTTTATTCTCTTTTCAAAATTTTCTGGCTATTCTAAAACATTTACTAATCCAAATAAACTATGAAATAAATTTGTTGTCCTCCCCACAAAAAACCTCTGAGAATTTGTTTGAGGTTAGCATGTATCGAGATTAGCATTTATTAGCATAAAATGTTGAGTCATTTTATGTTTTTTTTTTATGGAATCTACTTATCTAAAAGTACAGTGTATATTTCCCTTATCTTTTATGTACTTTGACAAAGATTTACAGTTTATTTTATAGATCTCACTCATTTATTTTATTTATTGCTATATATTTCATAGTTTTTGCTATTATGAAATTTAATTATTCTCATTTTTGAAAAATAGTATATAAAATATTAATTTCAGCACATTGATAGTGTGCATAGCACTTTACTAAAGCCATCTATAATATCTGTTAGTATTTTCTTTGTAAAATTTACTTTTTCCAATTAAATAATATATTCTTGGAAATAGTGAAAATTTGCCTCATTATTTAAAATTTTTCTCATTTATTTCAGTTGATATACTACTTCAATTATTACCTCCAATACAATGTCAAATTATGACATTCTAATGGTGTTAGTGGACATTCTTTTATCTTTCTTTTCTTTCTTTACATAAATGGCAGCGGTTTTGGTGTTTTACACCAGAGTACACAGAGTTTCATTTTTTTTCTAGGTATGGTTTTATCATGATGAGTAAATTTCCTTGAAGGGTAAAATTACTAAATGTACAATATTATTAATGGGCAATATTTTTTGCCATTTTATTCAGTGCATCAGTTTTCTGAAATAAACATGATGCAGGAAGATAGGAATTTCTTTATTCACATGAACTCAGTTTCTGTTTGCCTCTCATTGTGGAAGACTTCTCTAAGATAACTTCTTATTCTAGTGTTTAAATCTATTTTTTAATGAACAGGGCCCCTAAATGCAAAGCAAATATTTAATCTGTTGTAACATGATGCATATACAGAGTAACATTATGACCTGCTTTACAAAACACAAAACAACATACGTTGTTATGAGCATTTAAAGGGGTTTTCAGGAGTAATTTCAAATATTAAACAGATTTTCAGCTTAGAGACACAGTTCAGAACTTAATCCATTTGTAAAATGAAAATCCACTGCACCTTTACAAATGAAATGAGTCTCTGATTTTCTATTTTTGAGTTATTTTTCAATAACATGGAATAAAGAACAAGATAGATCATTGGCTTTTTCATTAACTTGATATGATTTGTTTTCCTTAGGTTTCATACAGTTTTTAATTATCCCTGGTAGTTTAGTTTATGCTACCATATATTTCTTATATAAATATCTCTGAATTTAACATAATTTTGTGTTCTTAAAATTTTTAAACCTATTGTTATCTGTCATTATATTCCTATTGTAATTAACAGTGTGTGTATATATATGTATATATATATATATATATATATATATATATATATATATATATATATATCTTTTATTTTCTTTAGCAGGCCTACTAGCAGTTTGTCCATTTCGTTGGTCATTTCAAAATTCTAGCTAATAGTCTTATTAGTCATACTAACTTTTTTTAAATGTGAGAAGAACACTTAACCTGAGATTTATTAACATGTTTTAAGTATACAATGCATTCTTGTTAAATATAGCTACAGTGTTGCAAAGCAGATCTCTGGAGCTTATACATTTTACTTAACTGAAAATTTATACCTGTGAATTAATTATTCTCCATTTCCTACTCCCCCAAGTGCTTGCTAACCATCATTCCTGTCTTTGATTTTATGCATTTGGCTATTTTAGATAACTCATGTAAGTAGAATCATGCAGTATTTAACTTTCTGTTTCTGGCTTATTTCACTTAATGTTCTTAAGGTCCATCCATGTGGTCACATATTACAGAAACTTCCTTTTTTTAAATATATTTTTTAACTTTTCCATTATAGTTAACATACAATATTATGTTTCTGGTGTACTGCCGGAGTCCAGCTCCGGCGAGACCAGAGTCCCGGAGGGAGGTACAGGTGCGGCGAAAGAGTGATGAGCATTCAGACGAGATGGTGGGTGGAATGCTACAATCTTTATTTTGCAAAGCCGTTATATAGTGTAAAAACAGTTTATCACCCAGGGCAAGTTGTCAAACATAATAATTACAATGGTTAACTTATGGGTTTAACTGATCATATCTCTTTCGTTTGCTGTTCTTAACAATAGACAATGACTTCTGTCCCTAAGCATGTGCGGGTAGCCACATCGTGCGGGTAGCCACATCACCAGGGTATTATTTTCCTGTTCTTTTCCTCGTTCTTGTTAGAAATTACCTTCTACCCATTTTTCTTCTATTCACTACCTGTCAACCTACTGGCCAGGGGCGCAAGCGGGGGTACAAAAGCAGGATGATTATAGTTAATAGTCTATGTTCCCATGACGGTAGCCAAGCAATAATTTTCAGCTTATACACAAGTGACTGTTTCTCATGCTATGTAGGTAAGCAGAGTCACTCAGGCAGTTAGCGTCTGAGCTCATTGTTACAAGTTTTATGATTAACAGAATGTGGTTAATTCCTGTAAGATTTCTAAGTGATTTCTACTAATGTTTCTCTTTCCCAGTCCCCTATTTCATCGTTGTAAAAATTCCTTTCCTTCACTATTCCACATTAATGATATTAATAGCAAGGTTACAAAACATGTAAAGAGAGACAGGAAAGCCAGCCCACATATCTCGCTGCTCTGCAGCCGAGACTGTCCCCCGGTGACTCTGTCATGCCGCAGGGGTGTTTTTGGCTCCCGACATCTCCCCCTTTCTGTTTTAGAAAAGGTGGGCCTTAACCGAGTGAGGGAGTAGTGGCCTGATTCCTCCCGTGAGCCGTCGTGGCCCACTAGTTATGGCTCTTGGTATCTTTTGGGGAGGAGAGGCAGAGCCGTTTTAAAGTAGTAATTTTTGGATACCAACCTCCATGCAAATCAGGCATACTCACAGGGAAATCTAGAGGAGGTCATATAGGACCTTCCCTTGCGATGCTCTGCTCCGCACTCAGCTCGGTACCCATACCCTTCTCCTCCTTTTAGAGGAGGTGGTAGGCATGCCTCTAGTTATCATGCCGTCCCCGTAGGGAGGGAGCCAGGCAAAGTTATATTTCTCCTTTTACAGTGGAACCAGTGGCTAGGGTATTGTATATAACCTGAAAGGGATTTTAAAGAAGCAGATGTAAATTTAAAGGTGAGATAGGGGCCAGTGGGGATCTTGGGTCTTCAGGGTTTTCATTATTGTAGTAGGTGGTGTCATCACTCTGGGTAGCCAAACGGTGATAGTGAATGTGGACAGGTTTGGCTAGTAAGGCATCTACCTGTTGTTTAATGAGATCAGTTATGCGCCGGAAAGCCCAGGGCCCAAAGGTTATAAGTAAAAGAACACAAGAAAGGAGGCCGAGGATAGGAAGGAAGTAAGGAAGGAGCCCATTTAACCCAGTTAGAAAGGGGTTCTCTTGGAGCTCACGCCTTTTGACGAGGTCTTCTTGAAGTTTCTTGATCTTATCTCGCATTTATCCCAGATCTGTTGGCGTAGAAGCAGCAGCGTTCCTGTAAAGCCAAACAAATCCCTCCCTGCTCTGCTGTAAGAAGGTCTAAGCCTCTGCGGTTCTGTAACACTACTTCAGTAAAGGAAACAATTTGATCTTGTATGTCGCTTATGGTTCCTGAAAGGGCTTGAACATCATTAATTAATTGATGGGACAATTTGTTGTAGGAGTGGACTGTAACACCAACTCCAGCTGAACCAGAAGCTAGCGCCCCCAGTGATACCTAAACTGACAAGGAGGGGGATGGCTTGATGGCTCGCTTTGTGTCGCCCCGCTATGTAATCTAGGCTTAGGGAGGGGGACCGGTTTGTCTCCCGGCATGATGGAGATGTCTGGAAAGATATTAGCTAATATACAGAGTCCAGTCCAATTTTGTGGTAAGGCAGTATAAGCTTTAGATTATTTCCACATAAGAACACTTGTCCGGGAGCAGGGCATAAGGGCCCAGTGCGATTAAAAAGACTAGAGCAATTGGTAAAGGTGACAAACCCTACATCAATGTCGAAAGTTATTTTGAAACGGACCTTGGTAGCAAGTAGAGGAGTTGAAACCTACAGGCTGAACTCTAAAAGGAGGGCTGAG
Organism: Cynopterus sphinx; assembly: GCA_030015415.1. Classification (NCBI taxonomy): domain Eukaryota; kingdom Metazoa; phylum Chordata; class Mammalia; order Chiroptera; family Pteropodidae; genus Cynopterus; species Cynopterus sphinx. Next base: position 58,592,634 of record CM057379.1, on the reverse strand, counting down.
ACTGCAATTAAGGTTATGGTCAATAGACGAGTTTAAGACTGGGATAGCAGTGGGCATAGGGATGCCTATAGTCATGCATAGCCAGCAATCTTGAGCAAGTTGAGGATTAGAATTATTTAAGGCCCATAGAGTAGTCTCTAGGATATTAATGGTTTGGGTGTTTATGTCAATATTTCCTCGGGATCTAGGAATAGCTAGGGGATAAGAAGGGGGGCGTAAAGCCTTTTGGAATTCCTCAAATTTTTGTTGTAATTTTATATAATGAAGAGCATCAGCAGGACCATCACCATCTGACACATAAGGCGGAGGATTGGTTGGCCAGCAAATTGTTTTTCTAACATCTTTAGATGCACCACAAGGGGCTATTGGGAAGCTTCCAGGGCCTACAGCTGACAGGGTATTGGCCCAGTTGCCAGTGTTAGGGCATATAAGGCGCCTATCTTGTTAATTTAGCGGTGTAATATGTCTTATTACCCTTGGTGCATTCAAAACAAAAATCCTACTTAGATTTTGTTGGAAAATTTGTCACTATGTTATAAGTTTTGATCACCTGGTTAAATAGGATTACAGGTCATTATGAAACAATACTTAGTTATCTATTTAACCAATGCAATAATAAAAGATTTCAAAGGTAAATATGACTATAAAAAACCTTAGCATTCTTAATGTTAAGACTGTTTTTAAGTATCAGTATTTAATAGATTAGCAAATTTATGAATATACCAATCTTATAATTTTGTAATCTTGAACAACTAGTAGAATTATCATACGCACGACCTGACTAATACAGGTAGAATAAAATTGTGTTTCTGATAACTTGAAGATACAACTACTTTTCCTTAACTTATAATATTAAACTATTCTTATTACCAAAGATTGTCTCAGATCATGTAGATTTGATAAAACAAACATTTGAATTAGTTTCTATTTTTCTGACAATTTTAGGAAGACGTAATTTATAAGATTTCTATTTCTTTCTAAACCAATTAAAGCAGAGATCTTTTATTAATTTATTTTCCAATAAAAATAAATTCCAACCTAAACTGAAGAACCAGCCAGAAGGGGGACTTGACTATTCAGGACTCCGCCCCACAGACACTCTGTAAACACTTAATCAGTTTTATGTTTAGTCTTTCTTCAGACCTAAATCTCTAACACAAATGCACATTCTCTGCATTGTTTTAAAAGAAACCTATGATTACCACAGATGATATCTCGCAGCTCAAAGGCTGTTTGTAGGTCGAGTGGCCCCTCTGATGGTTACTCTGTTCCAAACGTGGGCTAATTTAGCTGGCAGAACCTTTGAAGGTTGAAGGGATTGACGCTCTAGCTCCGTAGGCTTGGGCTTGTTTCCTGAAATCCTTAAAATGGTTAAAGAAGTATTGAAAGGGGGGAGGACATAGGACGATTTGAGAAGGAAGCCTGACCCATGTTAGTGAAAACAGGTAAGAGAAGAGAAAATCCCCACAAGAGCCAACTAAGCCAGGGCTAGGATCAGCCTTTCACCTAGCATCCAGTCGGGTGGGGCCACGGCGGCCAGACCTAAGGAAGGAATCAAAATAAGTATAGGAGGGTAGCAGTACATTTGGCCAGCCCAAACAGACACAAGACAGACAAGACAAACTACAGATAACACAAAACGCTAGCACATCAGAAACCAGAACCAGAACATGTACAGGGTCAGAGTCTGACGTCTCAGACCGACCGAACTAGGGAAGTATCGCTGCGTCCAGCCTTCCGCTAGTCAACCAAGGGCCCAATCAGACAGGAACAGAACTCAGGCATCTAGATAGATGTTAATGCAGTCTTATTCACCGGTGAGGCTGCTTTAGGTGGCTCGTGCCCGATTACAGTTAAAGTGAAACTTCTTTTCCTCCTGTACTCCTGAGCAAGGCTGCTTGGCGTCCGGGGCTGAGAAACATCTCTCAGCGGCTGCCCCCTGGACGAAGCAAGTCCTTACTCAAGGTGGCTGGGGGTTTCAGGTTTCAGGAGATCCGGAACAGAAGTTAAAAAGAGAACAGAAGTTAATCTTTGACAAAGCTAGCAGAAACTGGTCATTACAAAGATAAATGTAGCCAGGGAATTTGCTAGTTTTAAACATGGCCTTGCAGATGTTCTCCTTATCTGTGTCCTGGAATGTTGCGCTCTTAGCATATGAGAGAGCTCTTTGTCACAAGTTTCATAGCAGACATTAAGCAGTTAAAGGTTCTAAGAACTAGGCATTCTTGTCCCAATTAAAAATTGCTAAGGTAAAGATTTCTTTTGTCTAGTTTTGAGACTTTTAATTAACTTTTACCTTTTCCACATTTTAGTAGGCTGTCACATTTCCCACTGGTTTTTAGGCACATATCAAATCTTGGATGTCCTATAAATTGCGGAAACTGAGATACCCCTATTACTTGAGTAGAAAATACTATTAATTTAACAGCCTGGACTCTCTGTTAATATACTTTATAAAGCAATTTACTATACATGGCCTAAATAGCAGTCCTAGAGAAGCCAATATTAAAGGTCTTTGTTTTATCAAGGCTAGACTATCTCGAATCATGTCAGAGCGGTTGGTACAAAAACAGCAGTCCCCACTCAAAGCTATACAATCAAGGCAAGATCTATGCTTCATAAACACACCAGTCCTATATGTATGAATCAACACTCAAGATTCCTAGCCCACCCCACAGACCCCGAAACCAAGCCGTTAAATAGGCAAAATTTGAGACTATGGTTGATGCAGCAAACGAATAATGAAACAAACAAAAACTTCATCTAAATATTTACATTTGAAATAATGTTCTCAACTATTCAATATACTGTTTTTCTAAGTAAAATAAGTACAATCACCTATTTATAATTGGCTTTTAACACTATGGTCCACTAGTAAACAACACTTTACAGCAATTATCTTATGTGAAATTACAAGTGAAAAACAAATTTCTCAATAACAGTGAGTTATTAAATTCCTTTATTCAATAGTTGTTACAAAATTTTTAAAAGCCCAAACACATAAACCTGATTTCTTTGATAGTAGGCAGGTGTATTGTGCTCTTAAAATTTGTAGGGGGGTCTGTAGAGGCGATTGGCGGGGCCCCTGCAATGTCTATTACGACTGAGGGAGACTTAAGAGGAATTTTATCAGAGGAAAGAGAAACCACCGAGGCCGAGACAGGGGATGGAGAGAAAAAGCTGTTGTTAATCCGGGTATCAGATGCTGCCTCTACAATGTCACGGATAAGCCCCAATAAGAAAGACGGTTTGCAGGGGCACTATCCGGCCTTCCGATTTAGTTTATTATTTAAGTCTCTACCGACCTTTTGCCATTTTTCTAAATTTACAGTCCCTTCTTCCGGGAACCAAGGGCAACAGTCTTGCACAAAACACATAAACTTAGTTATCTGTGCCCCTGACACTTTTTACACCCTCCAGCCCTTAGCATAGTTTTAAGAATATCAACGAAGAGTCGCTCTCTTTTGACTCTGCGTGGCCCATTGCTTAGATGTCTTTAGTTCTGACTACCTGCCTCCTTCTCTTTCTTACCTGGCCTTCTCCCTTCTACCAGGGGTCTGCAGCACCCTATAGGCAGGGTCCGACCTGTCCGAGAAGAAAAGCTTACCCTTCCGGTCCCTGTTGGCGCCCACTTGCCGGAGTCCAGCTCGGCGCGAGACCAGAGTCCCGGAGGGAGGTACAGGTGCGGCGAAAGAGTGATGAGCATTCAGACGAGATGGTGGGTGGAATGCTACAATCTTTATTTTACCAAAGCCGTCATATAGTGTAAAAACAGTTTATCACCCAGGGCAAGTTGTCAAACATAATAATTACAATGGTTAACTTATGGGTTTAACTGATCAGATCTCTTCGTTGCTGTTCTTAACAATAGACAATGACTTCTGTCCCTAAGCATGTGCGGGTAGCCACATCGCATGGGTAGCCACATCACCAGGGTATTATTTTCCTGTTCTTTTCTCGCTCTTGTTAGAAATTACCTTCTACCCATTTTTCTTCTATTCACTACCTGTCAACCTACTGGCCAGGGGCGCAAGCGGGGTACAAAAGCTTGGGATGATTATAGTTAATAGTCTATGTTCCCATGACGGTAGCCACAATAATTTTCAGCTTATACACAAGTGACTGTTTCTCTTGCTATGTAGGTAAGCAGATTCACTCAGGCAGTTAGCGACTGAGCTCATTGTTACAAGTTTTATGATTAACAGAATGTGGTTAATTCCTTTAAGATTTCTAAGTGATTTCTACTAATGTTTCTCTTTCCCAGTCCCCTATTTCATCGTTGTAAAAATTCCTTTCCTTCACTATTCCACATTAATGATATTAATAGCAAGGTTACAAAACATGTAAAGAGAGACAGGAAAGCCAGCCCACATATCTCGCTGCTCTGCAGCCGAGACTGTCCCCCGGTGACTCTGTCATGCCGCAGGGGTGTTTTTGGCTCCCGACAGTGTACAATATAATGATTAGACATTTATATAACATATGAAGTGATCACTTGGATAAATCTAGCATCCGTCTTACAACATACATAGTTATTACAATACTACTGATTATATTCTCCGTGCTATACTGTACATCTGCATGACTTTTCTAACTACCAGTTTGTACTTTATTTATCCCTTTCCCATTTTCACACATCCCTCCAACCCTCCTTCCAACTGGCAACCCTCAAAATGTTCTCTGTATCTGAGTTTCTGTTTTGTTCATTTATTTGTTTCTTCATACTCTACATATAAGTGAAGTCATAAAGCATTTGTCTTTCTCTGACTTATTTCGCTTGGCATAATACCCTCTGGGTCAATTTATGTTGTTACAGATGGCAAGATTTTATTCCTTTTTTAGCTGGGCAATATTCCATTATGTATATGTACCATTTCTTTATCCATTCATCTATTGATAGACACTTATATTGCTTCCTTATCTTAGCTATTGTAAGTAATGCTGCAATGAACATATGAATACATTTGTCTTCAAATTGGTATTTTGGGTTTCTCTGGATAAATACACAGAGGTGGAATTGCTGGGTCCTTCTTTGTCTCCTACTGTAGCCGTTATTTCAAATTCTATTTTGTCTGATATAAGTTTATTCAGCTTTTGTTTTTTCATTTCTATTTTCATGCAATATCTTTTTTCATTTGTTTACTTTCAATCCATGTGTCTTTCTATCTGAAGTGAATTTCTTGTTGACAGTGTTGACAGTATATGTAAGGGTCTTGTTTTCCTATTAATTCAGCCACCCTTTGTCTTTTGATTGGAACATTTAATCTGTTTAATTTCAAGTAATTGTTGATAGATATAGTTATTGCTGTTTTAGTATTTATATTTTTTATCTTTTTTTCCTTTTTCTTCTTAAAGAAGACTTAAAAAAGGACTTAAAGAAGTCCTTTTAACACGTCTTGCAATACTAGTTCGGTGGTGAAGAATTTAGTTTTTTCTTATTTCGGAGGCTCTTTATGTGTCCTTTGATTCTAAATAATAGCTTTGCTAGATAGAGAAATTTTGGTTGTAGGTCCTTGCTTTTCACCACTTTGAATATTTTATGCCAGTCCCTTCTGGCATGAAAAATTTCAGTTGAGAAATCAACTGACAATTTTATGGGACCTCCTTAGGTAACTAACTGCTTTTTTCTTGCTGCTTTTTAAGCTTCTCTCTTTGTCTTTAACCTTTGGCATTTTAATTATAATGTGTCACTGTGTGGACATCTTTGGGCTCTTCTTGTTTGGGACTCTCTGGGCTTCCTAGGTTTGCGTGTATTTTTTCTTCACCAGCTAAGGGAAGTTTAAATAGGTTTTTAACTCCTTGGTCTCTCTCTTCTCCTTCTAGTACCCTATGATGCAAATGTTGCTTTGCTTGATGTTGTTCCAGAAGCCCCTTAAATTATTCTCATTTTTTTGGATCTTTTTTCTGTTTGCTGTTCTGATTGGATATTATCTGCTACCTCATTTTCCAAATCACTGATTTGATTCTCTGCTTTATTGAATCTACTATAGATTCCCTCTAATATATTCTTTCTTTTAATTATTGTATTTCTTTTTTCTGCTGGTTCTTTTTTATGTTTTCTATCTCCATTTTTATGTTTCCCATATCTTTGTTGAAGTTGAGATCATTGAGTTTCCTTATAACCAGTGTTTTGAACTCTGCATTTAGAAGATTGCTTTTCTTCATTTTGTTTAGTCCTTTTTTCTGGAGCTTTATTCTTTCATTTGAGACATATTTCTTTATCTCCTCATTTTAGATGCCTCTCTGTGTTTGTGTTTATGTATTAAAAAAAGCTGCTATGTCTCCCAGTCTTAATAGAGTGGCTTTATTTGTCAGATATCCTATGCAGCCCAGTGGCACAGTCTTCCTGGTCACCTGAGCCAGGTGCTCCAGGTGTGTCCCTTGTGTGTGTTGTGTGTGCCCTCCTGTTGTAGTTGAGTCTTGATTGCTGTTGGCACATTGATGAGAGGGATTGACCTTCAGGCTGATTGTTATGAAGACTGGCTTAGCTATCATGGAAGAGCTGTTGTGCAGGGGCTGACCTTACAGAGAAAGATTTGCTTCAGCAGGGCTCTGATGCTTGCTGAGTCTGCCCTAGTGTGTGTCATTTGTGGAGGTGGTTGGGTGGTGCTCTGGTGTGATCATCTGAAGTAGCCTACCAAATGTATTGGTTCTGGGGTCTCTTGAGAGGGCCTTTGGTGCTGGCTAAGCTCAGCTGCTGCCTGTGTCATGCCTGAGGCCACTTGGTATCAGCTAAAAAATGATCTGCAGATGGTTGCTACTTGTGTGGGCTTGGAGGTGCCTGGGGTGGGGAAAGGGGGAGCTAAGATGTGAACCAAGGCCAGCTGCCACCAGTGCCAGGCTTGGGGTTGTTCAGCAAGAGGTTCAGTGCATGCCAAAGTCCATGAGCTGCTTGTTTGGGGTCTGTGAACCACTGAGAAATTTAGGAAAGTCTGCAGCATGAGCCAGGACAGACCATTTGTAATGCAAATGCCACTGGAAGTGACCTGGGTAGGCCTACAAGTTGGGTGGGGTGAGATCTCAGGAAATCACCATGGCAAGGTAAACAGTGTTAGCCAGGCTGACTGAGACTCATCTATGATGCCCACCTGCATCTGCACGCTAGTTTGGAGGAGGGCTCAGCAAAGGAACAATGGGTTCTGCCAGCACCTCTGGGAGAAAGTTGCCCCTCAAGCCTTGAAGCTGGACAATGCAGTTCTCCTCATATGTTTCTGGTACCTTTCAAGCTGCTGCCTCAGTGCTAGAGCTCAGAGCAAGTGAGTCTGCCAGCAAACAGATCCATGTGTAGGTGCCTTAAGAGGAAGCCTTTAACTCTGGATGCCCTCTTTTTCACTCAGCCACAATCTCTGCAGGTTTTCACAGCCAGAAACCATGGGGACTTCTCTTCCTGGCACTGGAACCCTGGGTTAAAGAGCCTGGTATGAGGCTGGAGCCCTGTACTTCTTAGAGGGGCCCACTACAGCTGAGCTATCCTTTTCAATTTTCAAACACTACGTGTGACAATGGGACCGGCCTGTTCTGTGCCTTTGCCCTTTCTAGAAGTCTTAAGATGGCTTCTTCTGTATGTCCTTATGTTCTGCTAGACTTCAGGTGATTCTCAAAGATGGTTTTCTGTAGTTTAGTTGTAATTTTAATGTGGTTGTGAGAGGACGTAAGCACAGCATTTACCTTCTTCGCCTTCTGACCAGGACAGTATTTTTTTTTCTTTTTAAAAGCTCAGTAGTATTCTATTGTATGTATATACCACATTTTGTTTATCCATTTATCTGTCCATGGACATTTAGGTTGTTTCTACATTGTAGTTATTCTCAATAGTATTGCAATGAACATGGGAGTTTTAATATCTTTTTGATATCCTGATTTCTTTTAGGTATATACCGAGAAGTGGGGTTGCTAGATCATATGGTAGTTCATTTAAAAAAATTTTAAAGACCCTCTTATAATTTTTCATAATGGCTGCACCATTTTGTATTTCCACCTTGTACAAAGGTTCTAATTTCTCTACATTTTTACCAACATTTGTCTTTTCTCTTTTTAATAGCTATCCTGACATGTGTAAAGAATATCTCATTGTGGTTTTTGATTTTCATTTTCTTGATGGTTAGTGACAATGAGCATTATTTTCATATACCTGCTTGCCATTTGTATATCTTCTTTTGAGAAATGTCTATTCAAATTTTTAGGTCATTTTTAAATCAGGTTATTAGTTTTTTTTATTATTATTGAGTTATAGGAGTTACTTATGTATTTTGGAAATGAACTCACTATTAGATATATGATTTGTAAATGTCTTTTTCCAATCATTGGGGCCTTTCACACTTGATTGTTTCCTTTGCCATGCAAATGGTTTTAACTTTGATATAATCAATGTTCCAAATTCATTTTTTTGCCATATTTGAAAAAACAATTTTACAATTACTATGGAATCACAAAAAAACCATGATTAGAAAAATCAATCCCAAGAAAGAACAAAACTGTAAGTATAATACTTCCTGATTTCAAAACATGGATATAGTAATCAGAAGACTATTGTTTGGCCTAAAGACAGACATACAGGCCAGTGGAACAGAATAGAGAGTCTAAAAATAAATCCAGTCATATATGGTCACTTGATCATTGACAAGGAGAAAAGGATAGTCCTTTCAAAAAATACTGTTGGGAAACATGGATATTTAAATGAAAAAGAATAAAATCGGACCCTTCTATGTTATACAAAAGACAACTCAAAATTTGTTATATACTCAAAGATAAAACCTGAAACTGTAAAACTCTTAAAAGACAATATAGGGGAAAAACTTCATGACATTCGTCTTGGCAATGACTTCATGAGTTTGACATCATAAGGTAGATAACATAAATGAAATAAACAAGTGGACTACATGTTAAATTCTTTGAGAGTTTTTCTTTTAAAATCCACTTTAATAGCATCCACCTAAATTCATTTGATATATTTTATTGCTTTTTGCTTACTTTCTTGAGGTAAAATACATAATTTATCTTCTATATCTTATCTTTCTAAATAAAGGAGTTAAGATGTACATTTTTTTAATGCATACAGCAGTATTTCATCAGTACTAATTTGATTCAGACTACCTTTTAAAATTTGGTTTCTTTAAAAAAATAGAGGATTGATATTTTAAATTTCCTGTTTTACATTAATTTTTAAAATATTTTTTGCACTGAAATTAGGGACTGTTGATTTTATGGTTACTATTTAGAAATTTTATTGAGATTTTCTTTGTGGCATAAGACCACTGATTTTTATAAATACTCTGTAAATTTAAAAAGAATATTTAGGGTACAGTATAAAATTCTAAGAATATTGAGAATGATATTCAAATTTTTTGTATCATTTCTTTGTCTTCTTAGCCTGTTGAGTTCTGAGGTAAATAAGTTATTGCCTTCTAACATGAATTTTTTTGAAGGGAAGGTGATAAATAATTTTTGTTTCTAATAGTCTTGCTTTATATATTTGTTTCTACGTTAAAGGAATGTGTTTATAAATGCTCATAGTATGACAGCTTTTCCTATTATGAAAGATTTACATTTTCCCCATTAATTTAAAATAAGAATTTTTTTTTGACTATGGTGCCATCTTATATAAAATTGCAATTTTTCCATGTATGATTTGAATGTTTTTGTGTCAAATTTGTATTTTCCTAGTGTTATTCTTAATTTTTAGAAAACATGTTTATAGCTATAGATTTTGAGAAATGTTATGCTCATCTACAACTCTTCCATTCTTTGTGTATAATCTTTTTTACTATTTCTGAAATTTCTAAACATCTATTTTATGTTATAAGTGTTCTGAAATGTTACTATGTAATACCATGGAGGGATTGTCATTGTCACACTCTAATTTATAAAAGAGTTGGTTGTTATAATTATTCTCACTTTTGTAGACTTCCCAGGATCTCAAAACTACATATATGAGTGTTAAAACTTTTGCTTATTATCCAATCATAACTGTGAAACAACAATTTTAGTCTGAACCTTTCTGTGCAAGAAGACAATGGTGTCTCTAGGGCAAAAGAACAGAGTTATGAAAATGAATACCTGAGTCTTGCCCTGAAAACCTGTCAGTTTATTTTGGGAGACAGACATATAACAAACCTATTTAAATCCAAATATATTAGTGATGAATAGAGATGAACTGGATTTCTAGTCAGGGAAGAAAATAAGGACAGAAAGAAGAGCATGAGGCAAAGAATAAGGGAAGGCGTGAAAGTGACTGGCATGTTCACACACCAAATAATGATGGAATGAATATAAAGCCTAAAGGTCATGGGACTCAGTGACAAGGGAGACAACTAGAAATAATAATGGATATGTGAATGAGAGAGTTGGGAGTATGGATATTATCCTGTGAGAAATTAAAATAATTGAAAGATTTTGTTCAAGGGAATGATATGAAAAAGCTTAAGTTTAAGAATGTTACTCAGGTAGTAAGTGGAAATTGAGATTAGGAAGTCTGAATAAGAGTCATGGTGAGAAAATGGAAGCAGGATATTTATTTAAAAACACTTTTGGCACCTGTTTATCAAAACTCAAAGAAATGGATGTGGTTATTTTTAGAGATGAAATAGAGCTGTCACTTAGATTTGCTGTATAAGTGATTGGTAGGTGCTGAGTCATTAACTGAGCTTTAAACAAAGTGAAAAAGCAGGTTTTTTGTGTGTATAAAATTTGTTTTGGAAGCAGTAGAATTTAACAGTCAGTTAAATCACTATACTTTTCCCTTACTGGACCTAGACTTGAATTCAAATTATGGTACACGCCTTTACTGTTTTTTGGATGTTATGCACATTCTTAATTATTCTGATTTTTAGTTTTTTTTCATGGAAAAATACATAGAATAATTCTTCTCAAGAGGTTATTATGGAGATTAAAACATAATGTATATTAAATATATTGCTATTTCTATCACAATATAATAATTATTATGATTACTATTTTTGTCCATAATATACTTAAAATTTCTGTTGGAGAGCTACATAGATGTTTAGTTTGGTAGGTGATTTAAAATGAGACTTGCACTAAGAGGAAAGTTTAATACTGGAGAAATAATTTTGTGTAGTAGATATTATGGAAGAGACTGTGGAAAGACTGTAACAGGAACGAAGATATTCTGTGGATCAAAGAACAGATGAAAATGTTAAAATATCAAGATAAATAATAGTGTATGATAAGAAGGAAAGTCAAAATAGTTTTGCCAGTTAAGCTAAAAGAGAAAGAACTGTCCAAGACAGATATCATAAAGAAATCAAAGCAGGTAAAAAGTGAAGTCTATTTGATAATCCAGACATCAATTTTCTGTATTTTCAGTGGAGTGGTAAAGGAAAGAAAAATACAGTCCAGGATACAAGACTCTAGGAGGCGTAAGAGTGAAAAAAGTGGGTGTAGATTACATTGAGGTTCTATGGCAGAAGAGGATAAAGAACTGGAAGCTGAAATACATTGATCATTTTTTCAATTTCTAGGTAGAAAGGACTAACCATATTTGAAGTCCAAGGTGAGGGTGTCAGTCAAGAGGGAAGCTAAGGATTCAAGGAGATTAGTAAAAGTATAGTAAAACCACTGAGGAGAATGGGAAAGGCAGTCAGTAATGAAGTGTTGACTTAACTCATTCAGGTAAATGATAATGTAGTATGCTCAAACAGAGAAAGGAAGAGGTCTGTATCCAAATAAGAATTTGAATAAAGTCTCAGTGCACATTACTACAACTTGTATTTCTTCTAGTCCCTATTAGTGTGCCCTTCTATAAGATGCATACATCATTTCTGGGGCCCTCACAAATATGACAAAAACCATAGGATACTTTATTTCTTTTTTGTTTCTTTCATCTATCTACGCCTTATCCTTCCTGTATCTGAATATTCATGTTTCCAAAACGTATATTTCACAAAAGAACATATTTCTATTTTTTGCTCCATAAAATATGTTATAGTACAAATTCAACCTTTTGGAAAAAAGTGAAGAGTCAATAACTCCTGTAAGTCATAGGAATAGGTTAGAAAACAGTGGATGTAACACAGTTTTCTGTCATTCAATACTGACAAGTGGGCTAAATAGCAATGACTATCTTTGAGAAATGGTTAGCAAATGCAGTATTTAAGAAAAAAATAACTGTTTTCTTTGGTTTGTTTAGTCAGTAACCAAATAGTTACCATATAGGATTAATTTTATTTTTTGCTGTTCTCTTACCAAGTAGCATAAAAATCGCAGTAAAAGGAAACAGATATTCATTAAATACATGGGTGTTTGTAGAATCTTCTCCTTCACTTTATTTTAAGCAAACAAAATTATCTTACTGAATAGTATTTGAGGCAATCTAAACTGTGGTTGTGATATTAGACATTTTTATTATGATTTTATCCTGACTGGTCCTTCTATTTCTTAATGGTATTGGCAGAACTAATTTGGAGTGTATAAAATTGTATTTACCATTATTGAGCTATAATGTAAAAAGTTTCGATTCAGTAGTCATGTCATGTTTGGTCAATAGCCAGCAATTGCCATTAGTGAAAAGTGAAGCACCTACAAAAAGTGCCAAGTCAGTAAGAGAAACAAATCAAAAGGAGATGAAGTGATCCATAATGAGGAGAGAAAAAATCAATAAGGTGAAAAAAGAGCCTGCTTTTGAAGAATAGACCTGCTGATGTTTGAACTACATTTGTTCCGTGTAAGTGGTCACTCTGAGCAGTAAAGCTTAGCACAAAAATGCTTCTTGCTTGCTCTAATTCTCCCTGATGGTGAGCCTATTCTAAAACTGTATACATTGATTTTACCTGGTAATACATTGAAAAATGCATGTCTTCTCAAAAAAAAAAAAATGTGTTTAAAGAGGCCAATTTAATGTAAGGTCTATTCTATGTATAAGACTCTTTCTCTACAAATAGTAAGTTACATGCTTAATTGTCATTCTCGACTACATCATTCCTACTAACCTAATTCAGATTGAATAAAGAACAGCGTGTAAATTCTCAGCCGAGTGTGTAGGTTTGCTTTAGGGTTAACTCAATTCAATGTTCTGTCTTGAAGCATATAGAAAACTTCTCAGGAAAACATCAAAGAAGAATTCATAAATCCTTGAAGAGCCAAACTATTTTATGGATCTCAGGAGGATAAATGAGAACTCTGACAGAATGGAGAATGTAGCATCTCAAAGGTGTAGGTACAGTTGCTCTGCTACTCTGTTCAGCTCTCGCTAAGGAAACTGCCTCAACTTCTGATGAACAATAGGTTTTTATAATAAATTCTTTGCTTTAACTGGAGAATACACAAATGCAGGGGAATTCATGATGTCACTGCTCAAATACACTATTACTTTATATCTCCCAAAGATGAGACAAATTCAGTAGGATATACAGTACTTCTAAAATGGAAGGGCAAGGGTCTTTTCTACTCATGGAGCTTTGGGGGAGGGTCAGGAAAGATTAGGGTTTCATCTTACCATACCACCTGAATGATTTTATTAACCCAAATCTTTGGATTCCAGGTCAAGGACTATGTGGTAGCCAGCCTTAAGGATGGCCCTTAATGCCTCCCAGTATATCTATACCCTTGTAAATTGTACTAGGGGTGGTCTACATGATGAATCAAATATGGCAGGAGGGATGGTATATTACTTCTGAGTTTAAATTGTAAGAGATTATAGCTCCCAACTCTCTCTCAACCCTCTCTTTCTCTCTCTCTCTCTCTTCCTCTTCTCTTTCTGTCCCTCTCCCTCCCCTTCTTCCCCCCATCACTTGATCTGGAGGAAACCCTATGGAGTGCCCCACAGGGTGAGGGACTGAAACCTCTTACTAACAGCTATGTGAGTGAGCCTGGAAACAGATTCCCTAGCCCTAGAGATACAGATCCATCAGCAGCGAGATTGCAACCTCATAAGAGATCCCGAGCCACATGGCTCAGAAACACACAGCTAAGCTGCTTCTGAATTCCTGACCCTCAGAAACTGTGACATAGTAAGTTTCTTGTCTTAAGCCATTAGTGTGGTAATTTCTTATGCAGCAATAGATTAATATTTGGGTTATTTTCATCTACACAATTTTCATTTATGAAATTATTTTTTTAAAAATAAGTGATATCAAAAATTTAGTTATTGTATGATTGCTAATGTTAGAGTAGAACCTCACCCTTTCAGTAACATGATCCTTTGCCTCCAGGAGATTTAAAAGAAAAAAAGGTTCTATTCTGGTTTTCAGAATTTTAGTGATCTTTTTAGTTCATGGTTTCTAGGATACATGACAGGCACTCAAGTTAGGACCAATCACTATAAAAACTAAAGGTTTACATTATGTAATTATGTATATTTATTGTCCTTTCTTCAAGTAATTCTAGCTTCTTCATAGTCTATATGAATAAGTCAAAGACTGTAATAGTACTGGGTTTGGAGAGATAAAATGAGGAAAATATGTAAAGTACTTCAAACAGTGTCTGGAATTTTGTAATAACTACATACATGTCCTTGTATTATTTCCCTCTTATCATCCTGACAAATAAGAATATAATTAAGGAGATCTCAACCTGTCATTGTGATCCTCACTACGAATCCAGAGTTTATTGTCCCAGAATGTATTTTCCCATATTATTATCATGATCTTGTTTCTTAAGATATTCAACTGAATGCCCCAGATTTGGGGTTCAGGTTCATTCCTTTGCCAGGATCAATTTTGCTATCTCATCAATAGGAATTATAAGATCCACTCCAATTTCAGAGATGTTAGGACATCAAAACAATGTGAGCATAAGTTAGTGCCCAGTTAGGAAACAGAACTGTCAGGTAATTCAACAGGTAATTTAATAGAGAACTACTTAGAAAAAGAGCTAAAAAGGCAAATAGTGGTAGGTTCAACAACTAGAGATTGGCCCTTGAAGGAAGCTGCTCTCAATTTCAGGATGGAAGAATAAACGGATGAAGTGGTGGTTGGTATTTCGCATACAAGCCAGAATACCTGGCAGAAACTAGAATCACGGTGGGAGCTTGAACCATGGAGCCAGAGACTGGTTGGAACTAGAGCCATGGAGTTGATGGCTGGCTGAGGAGGCCTTATACAGCAGGGAGAGGCAAGAATCTTGCCTTTTCCCTTCTCCACCCCCATTTGCTCACATATGCCTTCCATTAGTGGAAACTGAAAGGAAGCCAGCTGGCAAGAAGCCGGGGTAATAGAGTTTGCAATTTCAGTAGAGCAAGGGATGGGTGGGAAATGGATCATAGAGCAAACAGAAAAATAAGCAGCAAAATAGCCATTTTAGAATTGATTAAATATGGTATTTCTCTATCACTGTCTTTATAATGAATGTGAGCATATAATGCATGTAATTTTATAATGCAGTTTTCACAATATTTCATGGGCATATGTCCTTGTTGCTCTGTTTTTCTGCTTTTAGTTGCATTGGCTACTGCATTGTTTAGATGATATTTATTAAATAGACTAAAAATTTTTTTTCATTTCTATGTAGCTCTATTAACTTTTATTCATTTTTTTCTTTGCATAATACACACTTGTGTTGCCTTTCCCTTAAAAGTACAAGTTCCTCAGATGCTTTTATATTTCATGCATGTTTCTAGTAAAGATAATTTTTATTTAATCATTTTAAAATTTTACTATCAAACATTGGTATGTATATGTATTAGAATAATAAAATAGACATTCAAATTATAATTTTTCTTGATATAGTGGAAAACTCATGTTTGCATTTTAGAGTCACATGAAAGTTTCATTGTATTCTATAATCCGCATGCTGACTAATGATTAGTTATTTGGGTGAGTTATTTAAATTTTAAATTTAATTTATTTATTGTGAAATGTTATAAAATATACCTAGCACGTAGCATACACTCGTTATTCACATCTCTCCAGCATCAGTCTTAAACAATTCCATGCAATTTCCCCTTTCTATTTTATATTCGACAAATGACATACTTCTAACTAATTTACTCCCAGTGAGTTCAGACCTCATTCCCTGCTACTAAAATATAAGGATCTGCCTAGGAACAAACATCAGGAAAAACATAGTCTAAAAAAGAAATAATGTGATCTGTAGAAGTCGATTTGTTCAGCACAGGTATATTGTCAATTCCTGCTTCATTGTATAGGAAGATTCAGTGATACAGTCCAACTACTGCTTTGTTTTAATTTTGATAATGCAGAGCCCTGGAACTGGGGAGGGGAAGTGATTATTTGTAAGTACTTTTTTAGTACATGCATATCAAACCAGTCACCCATTCTATCATCTAGTTATTCATCCATTCATTTATTAATTTAACAAATATTGGTCTAGTGCCTGCTAGTGCCAGATACTACACTGGATGATGAGGATACAGTAGAAGCAGAGGGAGAGAAGGAGGAAAAGGGAGAGGGAAGGGGAGAGAGAGAGAGATGGAGAGAGATAGAAGGAGGGAGATGGGGAGGGAGAGAAGGAGATGGAAAAAGAAAAAAATAATGCACTCAGAAGAATCAGTTTATGGGAGTGGGGATAATGCTATTAAATAATTATATGAAAGTATAGAAATGTAATTTTTAATTTAAAAAAACTATGTTAAGGATATAACTAGAAATTGTTAAAGGAATATTGGTGTAGTTTTTTAGTTGAGGAAAGGGTTTCTGGAAAGGAGACATTTAAGAGTAGACCTGAAAGATTAGTAGAAGTGACAAAGGAGGGTGGAGTTAGAGTTAGGCTGAAAGAATTAGTGAATTTATTCATTTTTAAAGCAAGCTTCTATTTTACTGATTTATACTCCTATTAACTTAGTGGATATCCCATCTAAAATGTTTTGGTAAACCCTATTGTTGGCAATTAGTAATCTTGGCTTTTTCCATCTACTTTTCTGTTTGAAGCGTAGGCTAGCTTCAGTATGACTATTTCATTATTGAACTCCTTATATCATTCATTTTGTGGAAATATCTGTTAAGAATAATATTAATGTGGAACTTTTGTTGATTTTATTCTTTATCAGGTGATTTGGACTCAATTATGGATGTGTGTGTGTGTGTGTGTCTGTATGTATGTGTGGGTATATCTATATCTATATATATATCTATATATATATCTATATCTATATATATATGTGTATATATATATATATATATATATGCATGTATATATATATCTGTACCTGTACTATGATTAAAAGTGACCAAACTCAAAATAGTTTAATGAGAAAAAGGAACTTACTGACCCATGTAAATTAAAGTCTATTTTTAGACATTCTTGACTGACTAGATCTAGGTAATTTACAATATTACCAGAGTACTCTAAATTTATTTCACACTTTACAATACCTGAGAAGAGAGCTATTTGGAATCAATGTAAACACCTCATTGTTGATTTTTAGACAGTACTCATATTTTAATACTTTTTTAAAAATTCAAGTTTGGTAGGGAAAATTTTGACTTGCTGCCACTTTTGCTTGACCTAGAAACCTGTTCTTTATAGAAAGAATAGAAAGATATGTATTCTCTTACATGTAATTGACAGGAATGTATTTTCTTAAATTTTGAGCCAACTGAATTGATTATGTAGTTAATGTCAGAAAGAATAACCATATCAGCTACTTTAAAACCGAAGACATATTTTTGCTTTCAGTATGTCTTCCAACAATTTCCTGCTTTGTATTCAGCAATTGACATGTATACTGGAACATGTACTATGATCTTTTATTATTAAATACCTGTGGCTGGTTTACTGGAGAATACATACATGCGCACACAAAAAAACACTCTTAAAATCAGGAAGAATGATTAAATGGGCTGCACATATTTGCTAATGTTCTTGTTGCTATTATTTTTGCTACAGGTGTTTAAAGCTTTCACTATCTGTGCATTCATTTGGTTTAATGATATGATTTTCCAGTAGCCCTGTGGAGATCCTAGGGCCTCCTTTTTAAAATTTTTCTAAATAAACAGATATATGTGTGTATATGTATATGTGTGTGTATGTATGTATGTATGTATGTATGTATGTATGTATGTATGTATATATATTTAGTATTTATCTTTGGTGTCCATAAATGTGTTTCTTTGAGAAACTGGTCTCTTATTGTGGAAGCTATGGCTCAAGAAACTGGCTGTGTTTCCTCTTGCTTTACCATTGTAGACAGCACACTGCCAAATAAGAGGCTTAATGTTAGCTATTGTACTTCAGGGCAAACATTTTTGTATAATTTTTTAATTTACTTTGTTATTTCTACACTTATCTACCTTTGCCACAGTTCTTCAGTTATTTTTGATACACATTTTATTATACAGTGTATTTTTATGTTTCCCTAAATAATTTCCAAAAGCACTGAGTGTACAAATACAAATGAATAAATAAATAATAGTAGTGACTAGGGCAGCATCTAAATCTTTTTATTTGTTTTATATATTTTTTCATGTTATTTGGAGTGTTATAGTGTTTTCAGAAAAATTTTCAATATGTAAATCTTTTTATTTGTTTTATACATTTTTTCATGTTGTTTGGAGTATTAAAGTGTTTTCAGAAAAATTTTTAATAATATACTTTTGCAGTTTTTTGTTATAATTATTAAAGTTTAACAGCTGCTAATGTATCCTTATAAAACAGTAAGAGAAACTAAGTGCCAACATTGAAAAATGAATTCAAAGTATTTTAACCTGGATGGAGATGCAGGGAAATTTTCTACTCCCCTTAGGTTTAAAACATATGTTAGGCATCACTGGTTTTGGTAGATGTACTGTTTCTCAGTCACTTGTTCCGAAAATCTAACAAAATTGAATATACTACTGAGAACGCATCTACCCTGTCTTCTGCTGTAGACATAATTATGAGTTTCTGCCTTGGGATTTATTTTAGTGCACAAGGATGCACTTTTGCGTGCGTGCGTGCGTGCGTGCGTGTGTGTGTGTTTGTGTGTGTATGTGTGTCTAACTAAGCTTTGTCTTTTAGTAAAATTGCAGTCATTTATATAGTCCCTGTTTGATTTCTCTTAGTTTTAAACTTGCATTTGTAAAAAGTTAACAATAGGTATTGCTTCTTTTGTTGCTATTTGATATAAATGAGTAGCTGAATATTATCTTATTGTATTGTGGTAGGATGTAGTGATGAATGGAAAAAGTTTAAAAATGGGAATTGATTTTTTTTATTTCTTCAATAGAACTCTCCAATCTATAATGCCATCTATAGAATAATTATTTGAATGTATGTTTAGTGGGTAAAATGAAGGCAAAGAAAGCCCAAGAATTGGGCATAGCATATCTAATAAGCAAATCCTAGAGATCTGCTATAAGCCATTTCTTCCCAGCCAAATATTGTTTGTGCTGAGATGGAAATATTGAGGATTAACTAAGAAAAGAATTCTGTTCACATTACACTAAACTCTAGCAGCAACAGGTTAGGTCAAATTTTTAAAACACCATTATATATACATATTTTTAACTTCAACAAAAGCTGCTACAACTTCCCTCTTTAGGGAGCCTTTGTAACCGAAGGATATGCTATGTCCTTAGACAAACATTTCGTCACACATTTCATCCCAGTCTATGCCTAGGCTTAACTCTATGCCTGCTATGTGGTAAGTGCTCAGTAAATAATTGTAGAATATTTAATGACACTGTAAAGAAAAAAGAAAGGCTCTGTTACTTAGAAACAGCTATCAGGGAAGAAAAATGAAGTGAATGCCCAGGTTTCTAAAAGCAAGTTTGCTGAAATAAAAGGAAATGCCTGTCTGGTAGCTTCTAGTAAGAGAGTTGATATACTCTCCTGTCTTTCACATTACGGGTGATTTAATACTTGCTAGAATGTATGCTCATTGCTCTGCTCAGCTTCTGCTAGGCTTATCCTTACAGAAGGAAAAGAAAATGTGAGCATCATTTCACAAGTTTACAGTGAACTGCTAAACTGTAAAGACTTCACTCTTAAAGTGAGTCTGACAGAGAAAGACAAATACCATATTATCTCACTTATATGTGTAATCTAAAGAACCAAATAAACTAAACAGAAACAGACTCATAGATGCAATCAACAAGCTGTTGGTTGCAAGACGGGAGAAGGGTTATGGATAGGGTCAAAAAGCTGAAAGGATTAAGAAGTACAAATTAGTAGTTATAAAATAGTCATAGAGATCTAAAGTAAAGCTTAGGGATTCTAGTCAATAATATGGTAATAATTATGTATAGTTCCAGCTGGGTACTAGACTAGTCAGATGGATCACTTCATAAATCATATAAATGTCTAACCACTGTGCTGTACACCTGAAACTAATTTAAAATAATAGTGAATGTAACTCTAATTGAAAAATCAAAAAAAGGAGAGTGAGTGAATCCCAGATATAAAATAAGTCATGGGGACATGGTATACAGCATAGAGAATATAGTCAATAATATGATGATGGCATTGTCTAGTGTCAGATGGTTTCCTGACTTATCATGGTGGTCACTTCTTTAGGTATATAAATGTTGAATAACTATGATGTACACCTGAAAATAATACAATATTGTTTGCTATATATTAATAACATTCTCTTTAAAAAAAGACTTCACTCATAATGCACAAAGAGAAAAACTTATGGTAATTTTTCAAAGGGCTGTTATCACAGCCTGAGGGACAAAATCTCCAAGAAGCCAGTGAGGAGTCAGGGAAAAGTGGAACTAAGACACTTCAGACTGATGACTCTAGGGGGCTTGAAAGTGAATATTTGAAGGAGTAGCTATTAGGAGCTGTTTTCTTTCTACCTTTGGAGAAACTCAGTGTTATTATATAGAATAGTCCCTAAAGTAAAATAAAGATGTTAGAAGTATGCATTCAGGGATATGAAATCAAATCAAAGAATATAAAGACATGCTTCTAGATTGTACTAACTCTCTTTCAGAGTGTTTGGGCATTTATTCCTTTAATTTTTTCATGTCTCTGCATTATTACTTTATCCATCAGGATTTTGTCTGAGAAGTAGAATCACTATAAGTGATGTAGAATAAATCTCTAGATTTATTCTAGAGACTTTCACCTCACACAGTTCTGGGAGTTGGTGCAGAAATCTATATAAACTTGTTGCTGTGTATTTTGTGCTAGGCCTCAAGTCTCAAAAGGTCAACTAGGTCAATAGCCTGGAAAGAAAGCTGGATGTGTAGTAAGGAAAAACAGAAAAATTGGAACCTATGAAGACCAACTGCAACCCATGAGGCCAAATGGAGACTCATATCTGTCTTTTACTGCTACAAAATCTATGATGCCCATAACCTGTAGGATAAGCTAGTGCCATTCACCATAGAATTGAATACAAAACTTAAAGTTTCAAGTTCATCCTGAAATTCTTCCATGGTATTTTTATCAGCCTCATTCCACCCTTTTCCCACACACTCTTCAAATCTTTATAAATCATTAAAAAAATATCTAAATGATTAAAAAAAAACCCTACTAAGTCATCATCTGAAATTGAATCACAAGTTATGTTCAAGAAGCAGAAACCTTTCTGAGAGTACATTTAGACTATATTTTTAGGATCTGTGTACAGATCCTATTCCCATCTCTGCTGCTTGAAAATCAATCTTGTATTGTGGCTTTCTCTATAAGGTCCAGGTCTACCAAATTAATTCCGATCACATAAAGACCATCCATTCATAGTCATCCAGATGACCTGTGTTGTACGCTGTTCAGGAATTTAATGCCAGCTAACACAATGACTGGCTGAGCAATGTAGCTTTGATGTGCACACTAGTAATGCTATTTTTATTCTTCCTTTAGAGAGAAATGGAGTCTGGATCTTTTAAAATAACCAGATGAGAATGAATTAGTCATATGGCTGATTACAATGATGCTCTCTATTTTAGTTCAGTTTTGGTTAAGTTAGAATCTGATACTGTCAGTACTCTGTCATATAATAATAGAATGAAGCCTAGACATTTCAGATTTAGCATTCACGTTTATATATAAATCTTTAAATCCTAAAGATAATATGAAAGACCAATCATATAAATTTTTAAAAATTTTTATGTTTACATAATATTTTTCTGTAGTACTTAAAATTTTTAATATTTGATGCCATGCTATAATATTTACTCTAAAATAATTGGAAGTTTAGTGGGAAATTGAGAGGAAAAAATGAACATACAAATTGTTCTTTAAGAAAGGAATTTATAAGGCACAGGTTACCTAATGAAGGTAAAACTTGAATCAAGGAATCCACATACTTACATATTCACATTTTTAATGCAGTTCACATTAACAAGGACGTTGAAAGAAGAGATCCTTTGATCTCACTAAAGAGATGATTCTCACTATCTTTCTCCCTCAGAACCAGTATTGTCTTTTACTATTGTATTTTCTTTCATAATGTCTTCCCATAATATAAAAAATGTAGAAATTAGAAAAGAAGTAGAAATTCAAAGAAATATGAGGTTTATATGTATTGCTGCAATGATTTTTAATTTGTGCAAATGTTTTTCTATAAAGTTTGTAAAACTTTTTCTCAAACACGAATGCCAGAACAAAGTATATCAACTTACTACTGTTTTAGATAGAAAAAGATTATTTATTTATTTATTTATTTATTTATTTATTTACAAGTTTATTGAGGTAACATTGGTTAATACAATTATATAATTTTCAGGTTCATATTATAATTTGACATCTGTATATTCTATTTTGTGTTTACTATCCAAAGTCCAGGTTACTCCAGCTACCATATATTTGATCCCCAAGATGATAATATTAATTTGAAAATTTATATTGAAAAGTTGCCTTTTGAAAGACATGGCATTATGACCAACTCTTGAAATATAAATGCTATATTATTTTTTGTGAGTGTCATAATAAAAATATTATGTCTATTAAGTCTATCACATAATATCAAATACTATATAGTATATAGTATATTGAAATACTATATAATTTTATTCCTAGACACAACATAACTTAATTTTTTAGCTAGTATTTTTATGTAAACAAAAAAATTATGGGGTTTTAAGAAATATATGAAGAGATTTCAGTTACAATTAGAAATTTTTCTTAACTTGGGACTACAGATAATCACATTTGTCAATTGTTTGACATTGGAAGTTTACATGAGGAACCTCTCTCGAAGCCCTAATTTGTTATACAATCAGCCATTTATTCTGGAAGTCAGTCAGTCAGTCAACCGATTCATTCACATTTACTTGCTACAAGGCAGAACATTTTGGAACCTAAAGGAGAGTGCGGACTTTCTGAGCACCACAACCACATGATCAGCCCACCTTCTAGGTTGATTTATGAGGGAGACATGGAGAGACAAAGGACCACTGGGAAGTTTTCATCTGAGAATAAAAGGCCAATCTACAATTTGCTTGATACAAGTAAGTATAGTCAAGTACTGCTCTTGTCATTATATCCATACCATCTTGGGGACTGTATGATTTTAGTTAAGGCAGTAGGCTACAGTATACACAAGACTAGATACAAATCTTGGTTCAGCTGCCAATTTTAAGATTTTTATCAAATTTAGTTTTTGATCCATGGCCTGTTTAATTAGAATGTTGGCCTAAATAATTCCTATGCCTTATAATTCTAGAATTCTATAGTCTTTTTCTTCATCTTTATCAGTATGTAGAATAGTGACTCTCAACAATTTCCCACAGCTTTCTACTGTGCTTTGCGCTCTTTTCAGTGAACTACCTCCCATTAATTATTGTGTAAAACATTTCATATTGTTACAATCAAGTTTACAAACAGTTTTAGTGATGTCCATCAGGGATCATTACATTGAGGGGATTATGGTTTTTAATTGGGTACAATTGACTACAAATAAAAAGTTAGAAGCATAAGATAATATTGCTAAGAGTGAAAATGTGTTGAGTGGAATAATTGGTTTTCTGGATACTATGAAAACTTGTTATACTTTAGTAGTGGTTGCATTTAATTGCCCTTTAAAAAATACCATATTTGGTCTTTTAAATTTTTTTCAGCATGCTACCAAATAATTCTGGCATTTATAGGAATTTTACAAATATAAGAAATTGGATTTACTTTAGAAGGTTGATTAATCAGGTTCATCCACAGTAAATATAATTTAAGTTAGATGAAACCCTCTGAATCAAGTCTTGAAATGAAAAAAATTATATCTAGAGAGAGACCATTTAAAGTTTTTAAAGCATGTTTTTCTGAATTTACTATAAATAAGGAAATTTGCAAAAACAAAGCTTACACCTAATGTTATGTATTTTCTTTGGTATTTTACTTTGATGAAAGTATACTCAAAATTGATATGTTGAGTAAATATTCCTCTTGCTCTCATATCTAGACTTTGAGGTTGTTTTCTTAATCAGTAAATATTTCCCTAATTTATAAAATCCTTAAACTAAAAAAGTATTAATCTGAGTTTTGAAAAAAACAAAAACTTGAGATTAATAATAAGTATGAAGAAATACCTTAGCTCAGAAATGGAAAAATGAAAAGAATGGATCAAATTGTATAGCACCTCTTTGACAGTTTGACATGAGGCCAGAAGCAAGAGTTTACACTAAATGTTTTGAAAATGCAACCTTTTAGTGTTATTTGATATCCCCGCCCCCAAGCAAACTAAGATGTGCAATTTAATAATCCCTTCTGACAAT
Source organism: Cynopterus sphinx (assembly GCA_030015415.1). Classification (NCBI taxonomy): domain Eukaryota; kingdom Metazoa; phylum Chordata; class Mammalia; order Chiroptera; family Pteropodidae; genus Cynopterus; species Cynopterus sphinx. The sequence goes on along the minus strand of CM057379.1, from coordinate 58,568,083 downwards.
TTTATAAAAATGAGCTGCCATGGTTAATTGATGATGGGCCTCTTCATCTGCCACCTCCAGGCATTTGCTGTAAGTTATTGATATGGAGTTCACAGCCTCTATTCATCAGATCTTTGGCTGCATCTGTGTCATTAACCTTTGGGTTGCTCTGAGAGTGACATTGCCCCAACTAACTGGCTGTCATGTCAGCTTGGCAGCTGGGCTTCACATGTTCTCTTTCATTTTCACTTTGTCTCCCAAGATCATCTGAACAGATAGGGACAAAGAGATATAGCCAGTTACCTTGTATTTTTTTATTATCCAACTTTCCTAGATTGTCCAACTTTTCTCCTGAGATAGTGTCTGGAGGAGATACAATTCTAAAAGGTAATGAGTACATTATGCAATAGAGATATAATAGTGAAAAGTCTTTGAGCTATAGCAACCTACATTGTAATTTCAGCTTTAACTCCATGTAACTTTTTTCAAGATGTTTAACTTTTCTGAGACTCATTGGTAAAGTAAATTATTTGGGGGCAGAGACTCTGAATTTACCTCCAGAAGTTTTCTCCCTGTATTTCTTTTATAGACAGGCTCTATGTGTCTGGGGGCAGATCTGTCTTTTGAAAGTGTTAAGGAAAAAAGGATATAAAATAAATAAATGAATAATTTACTAACTCCCTCTCTCCCAGGGCCTTTGAAGGAGCCCATGTAAGTGAGGAGTTCTAAAGGTTATAACACATTAACTCCACAGTAAATCCCAGTAATTCTACTTCAATCAACTCCCCACATACATTGTAGTAGGATTACTACACTCCCAGCTACATTTTTTTAGTCTGCCTGTTGCTAAGTGTGACCATCTGACCCAGTTATGTCTAACAGGAGAATACAAATGATAAATGCAATTTTCAGATCATAGTATTAAAAAAAAAAACCATTTGTCCTCCATTTCCGTTTTCCTTTTTCCACTGAATGAGAAATGCCAATAGCTGGACTTGGGAGATGGCACCATTTTGGACTCAGAGATGGAAGCTCTATCTTGAGTCTGGCAGAACCCTCAAGATGACCCATTCTGGATCACCTGAAATGCCTGAGTGTTCCTTAAGAAAGAAAGAAACCTATTTTTTTAAAGTCAATGTGTATTGCTAAAGTAGCTTAACATATATCCTAACAAATATGAACACCTACATGCTAGTATTTTTATGAGGATTAAATGATATAGTGCATGTAAAATGTTTGCTTGTGGTATTCTGCAAATAATAACTCTTAAAGACTGAATTTTTGAATTATCTAATTTTGTTTGGGCAAAGAAGTATCCTAAGATTAACAGAGAGGTTAAACTTTAGTGTTAAGGGTTTAAAAATGTATTATATATTTATTTTAATTATAAATGTTTCACTCTTTTTAGAACTCAGAGGACAAATGTAATGCCCAGCATTATTCCATATATCTTCATATTTATTATTATTAATGGATATTTGGATGAGTTTATAATGTATATAAAGTTTATAGGGCATATAGTAGGTAGTCAGCTCATACCAAAATACACTATTTCTCCTCTTTTATAACATTTTACATTAGATATAAAATATAATGGCTTTCCAGCTTACAAATATTCACCCACTGGCCTTTCCATTCTTTTGAGGAACTGCACCTTCTCCCCACATTCTAATCATGTCCACTGAAGGGAGCTGTTGGTATCTTGCCTCTTTATTCACAGTTCTTAAATGGGCTTGGGAATTTTCCCCTGGGATTTATAAATTATTGATGATAGATGGTCTTTTCCTTCTGGTTTCAGTGTTTTAGAAATTTAAAAATTGAAGTTTTCTGTATCTCTGTTGTCACACAGAAAGCATTGTGGTAAATATATTTAATTCTAAATGTGTAAGGCAGGCTTCATTTTAGCTTCTCTTGTGATTTGTGTCCATGAATCAAAATATTTGTTCCCAATTAAGGTGAGCTAAGGTGGGTTTCTTTCACCTGCTGTTAAAATAATACTTGAAGAAGGAGAACACTCTTTGCTACAAAACTATATGTCTCCTAGGGGCTTTTGTTGGAACAAAGATCAATATATCTTAATTCTCTGCCATATCAAATTGGCCAGTATTTTGCCTTATTGTAAGATAGTTGTTCTCTATGACATATTCCTGCCCTCAAGGGGTTTGCCAATGGGTTGAGGAGAAATGATGAACAAATAACAGATATTTAAATAATAATACAAGCTTTAAGTAATTGAGAAAAGCAATAAAAAAATATATCAAGAAGGAGCAGTGGTATCACAATTTCCTGTGGAGCTTGAGGTCCAGGGCAATAAGAAAAGCAAGAAATATCATAAATTATTAAGAGAAGTGTTGTTTAAAACCTTTGTGAAATAGTACCTTCGGATTTGCCTTCCCTTTCTCTCCAGGTTGAATAAAGTAAAGAGAACCAGGCTCCTCAAACAAATAATATCTGCAAATATATGAACCCTGCAAAGGCTATTCTCCCCTTCCCATTCCACCCTAACAGTATAATCCCTCCCTCCCTGAATATCCTGCCTTCTATAGCTCTCTGTAAACACTACTCCCAGACATGGCTAGGCAGTTCCAGACAGTGGCTCAGCAGGATAAAGCAGGAAGATCTGGTTTACTGAATTACCTGCTGCATAGAGTTCAGTGAAATATAATTAAGCCACATATTTTCTTTAAATCCTTGATTGCAGTTTTTGTTTATCACTCCAGACTTTACTAGGAATACTGGGGAGATTTTTCTGAACCATAGTACAGTTGTTTGGGGGAAATAATACTTTGTATACCTTCTGAAAGCCCTCCCACAAGTTGTGGACTCTGTTTCCTTTGTCAATTGCTGACAGGTTGCCCTCATGAACACATCCATCACAGCCACTTTTTAAATGTTTTTATCCTGCACCACGACATTATTACCTATTTAACTGAGAGTTTATCACCAGAGTCATACGATTCACCTCCTAATCCAAAGTATTAAGCCATCTTGAATTCTAACAATGGTTTGAACTAGGAAGAATTTGCCACTTCCTTTGGTAGATACTATGTACACTGCTTGCTATACAGGCTGGGCACACATTACCTGGTTAAAGAGGCAGAGTTATGTATCGATGGAAAAGCAGAGAACTTGAAATAGAAACTGTGTCCTCAGACTGACATAGTTTTAAACTTGGATCTACCATTTTCTAGCTATATTACCCTGGCTAAGTTACTTGCTTTCTCTAACCAGTTTCACCAATTCTAAGGGTAAAACTAGCAAACACACCTTATAAAGTTGAAAATTTGAGAATTGTACATAAAACCTTTTACCAAATGTATAGTAAGCACTCAGTAAATGGTAACTGTTAGCTATAATTAAGATACCATTGAATATGATTAAACGTCAAGTAAATGTATAACTAAGATTCAATGCTGCTTTTCATACTGTAAAAAGTATTCAGCAAATTAAAGTAAGATTTTCTGAGGCTTAGCTTGAAAATTTGTTGTTCTTATAGGGTAGAAAAACTTTTCCTTCTTCCCATGTAGGTTATTCGGCTGGCCTAATAATTAAATTGAGATAAGACAGATTAACAGGAAGAAAAAAGTTAATTTTGTATGTACAGGAACTCCACAAAGACACGACAAGCTTTCAGACAAATAACAGGCAATTTAGGTTTATATGCCATAAGGAGAAGGGATTAGGAGTGTGGGACTTCAAAGACAGCAAGGAAGACAATTCACAGGAAGATGAGAAGAATGAATGTTTGATAAACAAATACTTTTCACAATGTGCAGATAAGTCTTTTGATGTAAAACATCATCTGTGGTATTAGCTCTCTTCCTGGTGTGGGCTGCCTATCTAAATTCTGTTTGTCCATTAAGGGAGAGTCAAAGCTCTTCTTGAGTCTGTTGGGCCTCAATTGTCTTCAGCTGGAAATAATTCACATGCCAGTGGCACATCCTGAGGCAGCCTGACCTGATTACTATCACTCTGAAGGAAAAAAAAAATAGAGAGACAAGATTTATCCTTGGATAATTTTGAGCTAAAGTCATTCTAAAATTTAATCCAGTAAATGCTTATTGGGTTTTGTCATCATGCCAGTAAATATGCAAGCATCATGAATACAAAATTAAGTGTAGTTTAGTGAAATAAGCATATTCACTGAGGATGATACCCTGAATGTAAAAGTGAAACATATTATATAGTTATTCAGGCAAGAAATGATGAGATAATTATGTGTTATTTCGTTGTCTGCATGACTTTGTGATTTATTTCATTTCTGCCTTCATGTTTTACTAGTTGTGGTTTTTCAATATATAATTGACTTTCTATAAAAGGAAAGAGGAAACATTTTAATTACCATCAAGATCTAGTATATGCATTTTTCACTGCAACAATCATGCTCTTACTGTTAAACTATTAAGAAAAAAGTGTGTAGAATTTATTCAGTTTGATTATGATTATTTACCTAAAATAAATATTGTCAAAATTTATTTGTGTATAGATAAGTTTACTGGCTCAGTTGTCTAAAAGTAATATCTACATGGGTTCCTGATTATGAGTTTTGCTTTCTGACTGAATGTCTCATTCTATACAGTTGTATATTTATCCAACCTTTCCATAGTCTCTTCTCTGCTTTCTATACAGTTACTAACTAGGAGAACCCCAATATTTAAATATTCGGAGATAATATTATGTGATAAAGAGAAAAGTAGATAATTTTATGTAAATGCTTTGATTCTTGATATGTAACATGCAAGGGCAAATAAATATCTAAACAAAAGGCTTACTTCTCCTTGTGGAAAATAAGGGAAGAGATGCCCTACCCTTCCTTCTCTTAGATATTTATCTTAGAAAACTTGTAATTGTAAATTATCTATGTGAAATATGTGTAAATCTTTTTAAAAGCTAAATAAGTCTCTTGTCACTTTTATAATCCAGGAATATCTTTCTCTAGGACCTGGGAACCATCTCTTTGAAATATAATCATTAAGGAAGACAGCACCCCTTTCTCCCAGGTTCTGTGGTCTAGTAGGAGTCTAACCTTGGCCAATTTGTAAAACTGTCACCTGTCATAAAGGTAAGAATTTAATTTGCCTTAGGATAAATCCAATTAACTAACATAATGGGTTATACCAATTTTCAGGTGAATTTAGAATAAACTATGTGTGACAAATGGTGCTGTCAGGTCCTCTTAGAACAATAGTTATTGTTTATTGTGACAGGATATATAAAATTGGTTGTATCTGTTTGGCCATATAAAAGGACGAGATGTTTTTTCTGCTTTTGCAATCTCTTAGTAAATTGCCTATAATGTTCACCATGTTCTGGGTTAATGCTTATTCAATAATAAAACTGTTTTCTCTCTCTTCTACCTTTGTGGAGAGGATTTTCTGGATTAGCAGAAGATTTTCTTTTTAATTATATTCCCTTAACAAAGATGAAACTAGATATCATTCATTCATTAAACCATTTATATTTTTAAGATATTATTTGAACATTACTCCAAAACTATTTAAAAATGAATAAAAATATACATGTACACATATTAGGTTGAACCATTCGATACTCTTGTAAGTGAAAAACAGTAAAATATCAGCAATTTCATGTGTTGTATATTTATTGAATACCTGTGTTACTAATTATGTGAATATAGAGAAATGTGTGGAAAATCTACGTCAAACTGTTAACCAACTAATTAATTGCGGAGAGATTATTACATTTTCTTTTATATATCCTATTTCTTTTTAACTTGTAGCAATGTTTGTATTACTTTTTTGTTTTACAAAGCATAAATTGATTAGAAAAGAATGATGCTATTTGCATTTGCAATGTAAACATTGTTAATCAAGGCAGGGCAATTTTTCTTTTACTTATTTTATAGACATAGATATATAGATATAGATCTCTAGCTCCTAACAGTGTTATATTAATATTTGTTAAAGGAAAAAAGGAGAAAAGTTAAATATGAATGAATAAATGACCATAGCCAGGGAATATTTCTTGAAGAATAGTGAAGATTTAAAGACACTAAACTGAAATGAGTTGACAGGTGTTTGGGGTAAAAAAAAGAAATAGAGTCAGTATAGCTAAATATTTTTTTGAAAAGTTTGACCAATAGTAGGCTAGGTAAAGTATACTTTACTATTGGTTAAAAGAGATCTTTCTGTAGTTGTGAGTTCCTAGAGCACACCTGCATGCTCTTTAAATATCATTATTAATGGTAAAGTGACTAAAGACAGAGAGAGAAACAGGATAATTAAAAGCTGGAGATTGCTAAAAAAGCAGAGGGTGGTCCTGGCCTTGTTTTGGTTCACATGGAGTTCCTCTATTATAACAAAAGAGGAAGAAAGACTGCAGATACAAGTCTATTTGTAGATCTGTTGGAAGACAGGGAGGATTGTGGTTGATGATGACTTTTATCTCTGAGGCATGTAGATGAGATTGATGCATCTGTCCTTAATGCAGAAATGGCTTTTGCTGAGCCTAATATGAATCTACATAAACAGAGGTATTGCCTGACATGCTTTCAGTTTCCACTTTGGCTTGTCATTTGAATGCCAAGCTACTTACTATCCAGAAGCATGTTCATTGAACCCAGTTGCTTAAACAGATGGTTTTTCATCCCTAGTTACACAATGCCAAATAAACTTTCCCCATGTGGGAAACCTGGAGGTGATCACAAAAGCACCAGCACATTCTTTTTTTTTTCCCTCTTGGTGAGATCCTATTCAGAATCCTTGGTTTCTTTTCTCAGGACCACCAAAGGTCTTTAAAAAGGAGGTGAATTCTGGATCCCTTTTCTGCCAGATGTTCTATATCAGTTGCAGTTCAGTAAGGAAACTGGAAATAAGGTATTTTAAACAACAAAAAGCTTAATAGAGAGGCTTTAAAAACTTGGGAAAGAGAATACTAGGGAGGCCACACTACCATTAGGAAATCAGGAAATGCTCAAATAATAGGAAACCACTGTCATTGATTTTACTGCCCACTGTGTTAAACCAGGTGATTCTTTAGAGAGCACCAGGAAGTTGCTGGGAAAAACTTGATCCTGAAGCTTTGTGTATTGCTAGTCACAGCCGTGAGAATAATAATTGCTTTTGTTTTTTCTATGCATTCCAAAATTACACTTGTTTCTCTCGTTGGTAGAATCTAACCTAGGGCCACAGTGGCAGGAATTTTTTAAAATGTAGTTCCTAGGCTGTAAGCTTCTATGATAAAAGAACATAGAAGGGTGAAAATGGGCGGAGTGGACAACACAATTCCACACTATTCAACACATTTCTAAGCCAAATTACATCTTTTCTTAGAGAACAGTTCCCACCTGACCTACAGTAGGATATTCTGAATATATTTTCTCTGAGTAGGACAATAGCTAATTCAGGGGGGATCCTAGCAGAAACTTATGTCAGTAAATTGAAACTGGTTAGGCATTAAGGGTTTGGTTGAATTGCCTCTAGATGAAATTGCTTTGAAGATTTTAACTTAAAGCAACTTTGTGAATTAACATTGCTAAAGAAATTATAAATTTAAGAAGGTTTGAGCAGGATGAAAACACTAAAATCACAATACCTTCACTCCGAATATTATACTGAGTAGTCTACAAGGAACCATTACAGTTAAATTTAGTACTGAGACTTTAGAATAGCTGAGAATACCATAATAAAATCAGTGAATTTTATGGAACCATGATCAACCTCTTCAGATTTATGAAATGTCAAGAATTATTTCTGGATTTATATATGAACGTCTTAGATATCCATCCACTTCTTCCACAAGAATGTTGGCAAGCATATCAAACAACCATCTTGCTTTGTAGGAACCTCATTTTATTTCTGTTTAGGGAAAAGTCCATATTCTAAGAAGATGGTGGTCATAAGAGGACTATTAGATACTTAAATTGAGACTGATTGAAAAAAATGGAAAATTTAGTACATATTTTTTAGTTTTAAGAGAAACAAATTTAAAGGTTGTACTTGGCAATGTTTGGACTTCGTCTGAGTAAAATACACAGTTCAAGACTTCTGAAAAACAGCACACACAGCTTTTGATAATGGAAAAATGAAAGTGTTAGTTGAATAAATTTTCCTTTTTTTATTTTACTTTGCAGTCTAAGAAATGTGAAAACCTGGGTTTTAATAAACCATAATTTCTAAACTTATCAAGGTAAAAAATATCATCTCAAAAACTGAGAATTTTCCTAAAACAGTCTCCCAGAGACTGTTTGTAATTTAAAACCAAGTTCAATTTAATCTGATATAATTGATATATCATATGCAATATATATGATATATTATACAATTTTATATATGTGAATGCATTGCTCATTCTATTTAAAAATATTTAGCAGTAGGTATTCAGACAGAGAAAGAAAATACTACATGATTTCACTTGTATATGGAATTAAAAAAACAAATGAACAACAAACAAAACAAAAACAGACTCATTGAAATAAAGAACAAAGCAGTGGTTACTAGAAGGGAAGAGGACAGAGAATTGGGTGGAAAAGGTGAAGGAGAAAATAATAATAGTGTGATAACTTCACACTGTGACAGAAGGTTACTAGACTTAGTGTGGTGAGCACATCATAAGATGTTAAATCATTATTTTATATACTTGAAAATAATACAATATTATATGCCAACTATACTTTAATAAAAAATAAAACAACAAAAGGATGTTTTTCAAAGTTCACTTACAGCTTTGTTGGTTGCTATCAAAAATATGTTTTCACATATATTCAATATTAGAAATTCTTATTTGGTTCCAAATAGAGTCTAGAACAGAACTAAAAATACCAAATAAAAAGTTGAACTATGTTTGTGTTTTCTTATTTATTCTCTAAAGTTTTCTTTTTGTCTATACTTAAACCTTTAGACTTTTAAATCTTTGTTCTGCAAACTATGTTTCAATTTTAATATGCTAGAGACTGTGTACATACTGTAAACTGAGTAGGTTTTAATCAGTTATTTTACCTACTGAGGCAAAGCGTCCCAGGAAAATTAAAAAAGAAATTACCAATCTTCCTTAGAATTTCCATATGCATTTGTGCAGAAGATTTCTGGCCATAAAATTCTTCAAATAATCTTTCAGGTTAGTCAGAATAGATTTACTCTGTGCTTTACATCATAGACTTGTGATAATAAATGAACTCTGCATGCCAGTGTGGCACAATGGATGGAAAATTTTATTTAAAAATAATAAACAGAGAAGATTTTCTTCTATGTAAATGATTGATAGATTCATCCAATGACAGCCACAATTTGTCTTTAAACCTGAGAATTAAAATTAGAACAATTTTCTGAAAGAAGATTACTAAAATATATATGTATATTAGCAAAACAATTTTTTGAGCAACTGTACATGAACCTTGTTTGATTTATTCTTGCTGATTATTTTTTAAAATAGATGAAAAACTTGTATACAATGGAACTGTGGTGTTCCATTTGCATTTTTATTTTTCCTTCAAATTTGTAGTTTTATTATTTTATACTTTGTCATACCACTTAAATGCAAAAGTTAGTAACTTTTATTACTGATAAACTTTTCAGAATAGTAAATTTGGGAAATTACTTTCATACAATATTTAACATTAAGTTGAACAACAACATTCTCTGACATAAAAAAGTGTCAGTGGAGTGCAGACTGAATTACAAAAGGCAAAATATCCCAGAAGCTATGAAAGTTTAAAAAATATCTGTTTGTGGCATTCTGTTTCGTATCATGTTGCTTTGAATTGCCCAAGGTTTCTATTGAGAAAAAAAAAATACAGTCCTTTATTTCATGATCACCAGTATCTGCAGGAGATGGTGTATTAGATGATCAAAAAAGCCATATTTGAAAGCAGAAAGATAACGTCATATATATGACATTTTATATGTCGTGACAATTTTTTCAACAAAAAGTCCCTTCGTACTTATCTCTCTCTCTGTTTTTTTTTTTAACCAGGAAGAGTTTATTTTCTATTCTGCAGCTCAAATCAACTTCTAAATGATATTTACCTATCCCTAAGCTTCAAATCAGTGCAAATGTGAGATATTTGCTTCACAGTCAAAAGTTCCTCTCAAGTCATGTTTAAGGAAGTCAGTGTTTCCGGCTATAACGGTCACAACTTTAAAATGAATGTTTTTCAGAGTTCGCTTATAGTTTGGTTGGTTGCTATCAGAAATACATTTTCACATATATTCAATATTAGAAATCATGACTTGGTTTCAAAAAGAACAAAAGATATCAAATAATAAGGATAAATTTACTTTTAATGAAAAATATTTTGGAATTATAATTTAGAATTCCAGAATCCATTTGTCTATACCCTTTCCCTTCCCTGGACATATGTAACAAAAAGAAACATAGCATTCATGAAAGAATCAGGGTTTGAGATTGAAAACATCTAGGCTTGACCTGGCTTTACTTTTGGCAAGTTTCTTACAATCACTGAGCTCTATTTATCTTGTTTGTAAAGCATGAATAATGCATTTTTGGAAACAGTTCTCCATGATTATTTTTCACATTTGTGCATGATCTGGGCTTTCTGAACAAAACTCACTGGAAAACTTTTTAAAAGGATGATTAATACCAAACATGATTTGAAATCTTGAGATCGTATATTGCTCCAAAAATATTTAGAGATTTATCTCTCCTGGGGCCATTTGCTTTCCTTCCAATTTGGGGAGACTGGAAATTTTACTCTCCCTTCCCTGGAATATATTTGTTTACATTCCAGCTTGTAGGCCTTTCTCTCGCTCACACATTTATGCATGTGCACACGCACTTGAAGGAAGAACAGATATGTCAGCTGCCCTATACACTTCTGAGTCTCATAAATTCAGAGTTTCTTCTCTATGGTGCAACCCCACTATAAGCACAGGGTAATATCAATCTCTGACCATGTTGCCCAATGGAGTAGGGAGAGCAGGCACTAAGTAATGCTTTGTCCTCTGATCTAGTGACCTCATGTATCCTATTAGAACACAAATATAAATATATCTCACACAGCTATTTGCCATTTCCTAGCTAAGAGAACCTAGAATTTGTCCAGCATCACTGAGCCCAGCTCCAGAGGATGATGCATCTTTCTATTACTAGTACGAGCTTAAATAGATCAGTCTCCTTTTCCTCTAGTTAATGTGGAGATAGGTTAATTAACTATGACCAAAGGAATTAAAGGAGAAGTTGGTCAGGTCAATGGTGAAAAATTTTTCTTCTAAGTAAGAAAGAGTGCCATTTTAAGAGAATCCCTTTTTCCCTCTCAATTACTTGTATTTTGGAGCTTGTCGTATGAGGATGTAATGCATGGAGATACAGGAGACACATTGTGACCATTAATGTAAGTTTGAAGAAGGAAACCAACATACTGAGGATGGAAGAGCAGAAGAATGTCAAATGGATGAGCAGAATTGCAAAAGAATGTTCCAGATGACATCTTGAAGCAGCTTAATTAACCTTGAACTTCTAGGTTTTTTTGTTAAATATATAAAACAGCTACCCAAAGTCAAACAAACTCATGTTAAGGTTTGATTTATTTAGAACTAACATCATTCTAAGTAATACACAAATCTACTCCAAGGAACTGTGAAGATTGAATTAAATGAGAGAGAAAGTAACCAGAATAGAAACTAGTGTGCTCTCAGCTTTTTAAAAAAATTGCTGGTGGGTCATATGGTATATCTATAGGACTCGGCATTTACACTTCTGGTACTTAGCCAAAAAAAAAAAAAAAAAAACAAAAAAACAAAACGAGAACACTATTTTGAAAAGATATATACATGCCTCTGTTCATTGCAGCACTATTTACAATAGCCAAAATAATAGATGCAGTCTAGATATACATTGTTAGAAGAATGAATAAAGAAGGTGTGGTACATTTATACATAATGTAATATTATGCAGTAATGAAAAAGAATGAAATCTCGCCATTTGCAAAAACATGGATGGATTTAGAGGGTATTATGCTTATAAGTCAGGCAGAGAAAGCTATATACTGTATAGTTCCACTTATATGTGGAATCTAAAAACAAACAAAAGAAACAAAACAAAAACAGACTCAGAAACAGAGACCAAAGGATGGATCCCAGAGGGAGAGTGGAGGGGATAGGTTAAAAGAGAGGGGGAATATAGTCAATAATATTGTGTTAAGTTTACATGGTGACAGATGATTACTGGAATTAGGAGGGTGATTATATTATGAGGTATAAAAAAGATAAAAACACTGTATAGTACACCTTGAACTAACATAACCAATATAAAATTGTATACCAACCTATACTTAAATAAAAATAAATTTAAAAATGCTGCTGCTATTGCTGCTAATGGAGAATATCGCAGATCCAAGCACCTGTTGTATTGATTGTCACAGATCACATGCCTAAGTTGTAGGGGAGGGTTTGTGAATGGGGTTGTTGAAGTACAGGGACAGAAATGCTGGGACGCATTAGTCAATGACAGAAACACTAGAGTAAAATTCAAAATGGGTACAAATTTAATTAGAACAATTTTTCAGAAATAGGAACCCTTTATATTCTTATGTAGAACTTCAAAAACCTATGCTTATGTGAGTTGTCTATATCAATATTCAGTGTTAAATTTAAATCTGAGAAATTTAAAAATCTTTATTGATTGCTTCATTTTAATTTTATTGTACTGTATTTGAAAAATATTTTATATAAAATTGATTTTTTACAAAATAAAAACATGAGAAAATGTCTTCATTTACAGTTTTTGCAAATCTCTGTAATGTCTGGTTTCTCATATTTGCTTCTGAATTTAAACTATTCTATTATGTTTGATCAAACTATAATGAAGAAGTTTTGGTTTACAAAGATATGCACTTAGATAAGGGAGGAGTATTACGATAATCTTTAAAATAATTGTGATTATTTCAAGGATGGAACTACATCAAAACTTGTCAACTGGTGATTTCTTAAAAGCTGAATATATTGTAGAACCTTGATCTATAGCAACAAAACGTTTCATAGCAACAAATAGGAAAACTTTGATATGTTTTACACATTTATTACCCTTTACCTATGCATAATCTTGTACATTAGGCATTGGCAATTTGGAAAATATTGGTTAACTGAGGTACGTATATCTCCCCAAATTGACAAATTTAATGTCATATTTGTTATCATCCCTGGTGTTCTCATCAGAATATTATTTAAGTATTGGGAAATTGTTAGGTTCATGATGGCAAACCCACATTTTCCAAAATTCTAAATTTTTTCTTGAATACTTGGAATTTATCATTGCAACAAATGTTGTTTTCCCTGAAATGACAGGTTCATTTCATTAATTTTTTTAAAAAGTCTGTCAAAACATGTCTTAATAATTATAGTATGTTTGTCTGTTGTGTTTTCAAGTAAAAATGGTGTTCCACTAAGAAGGCAGCCAATTGAATGTGCATCTAAAAAACTGCATAAGTGCTTTTACTCGAGACAGCCGTCATACTTCATAATGTAGCTGAAGCGTATTATCTGTATCTCCCATTTTGACATGTAGACAGAGAGGTATTTATGCAACGGTTGAGTTTAATTAAATTAATAATTTACCACTTCATTAAGAACACTGTTATGTGAAATTCAATTTTTTTACTTTTTGAATTATGAGTGCATGGCAATGTAGAATACAATGACTACTAGACCAATACAACTTAGTGTTGCTACCTTAATTCATGTTACGATGACAGCAGTTTTACCATCATTGTTTTGCACCATCAATGTACATGTCAACCCGTGTACGTTGATTGTACCCAGTAAAAAAGACATATTATATCTTAGTACTATTATGAAATTGTTTTGACTTTATTGACACCTGAAAGGGTTGTACAGGCTTCTTTTGGCACTCCAGACCATACTTTGAGAAAAAAATGAGCTAGAGAACAAGGAGGAAGGAGGGAAGTATATCTCAAAGCTCCCTGATGTACTGACATGTACTAATAGAATGAAGGCATCACATTAAACCTATCAAAAGAGAGGGCTACTTATTTGGGTTCGTCAATCATCCATCCCAATAATCCCCAGTTCTTGTTCCCAGGGATAAATATTGTGATCTAGGCATCTTGCATTTGGATGGATGTTGGAATGGATGTAATGATTGTGAATCTTTAACCATTGGTTCATGATATATTGGTCTCCTACTGTAGTTGAAGGGAGAAGTCATGAGTTCGGAGTTTTCATCAAGTTGTCCAAGCAGAGTGTTGACTTCAGCAGATTCAGGTTGTTACCAGAAGTTCATCTTTCTTCTGTGTTATTGTTCCTTTTCTGTCATCAGATGCAGGGGTCTGTTGCATATTTTTTCTTCTCCCAAAGACTGTTAGATTAGAAGCAGGCAGGCTTAATTTTCTATTATTTACTTATAAAATATTTATAGAGACAGAACTATTCTTGTTTATTTAACTATTTTATCTTCCTCACTGGGATAAAGTTCAGCAACACCCAAAGCTAAGACATTTTTGTGTTCATCAGTTACTGACTGGTACAAAGTTATTTTATGTACTTATCACAGTAGTTTTAGTTCATGAACCACTGACATTTGTTTTTCTTATCCCCAGGTGATAAAATTATACACAAACCTGTAAGAACTCTGCTTGGTATTGCAAGTAAATTTAGGATTTAATTCTGTAGGCTAGGGAATGCCTCTTTATCCAAAGTATGATGCTCTTTACTGATATATGCCAATCTTTGTAAATTCCTAATAACAAGAGCTATTAATTTTTACAAAGGCTTCAATGTTTATTGTTTTATACTTCCATATGTTTCATTTTTCTCGCATCTACCATTATTTATTGCTCTAGTACTTTATTGATGCCTATAAACAATGGTAAATTATTTTGAAGCATGGTATTATATAAGTAAGTAAGTAAATAAATACAGTAAGTCTAACAATGACTGCTCATATATATGCTAGTCTGTTCAAATTTTCATTTTCTCCCAATTTTTTCTTTGATCGCAATTTTAAATGGCACAAAGAGTCTAACTGTGTGTCTCTTACAGTATGTGACCCTGAAATGCAATGGCATTCAGGGGATAATTTATTGACTAGATAATGAAAATGATATAGTACTACAAAGACTCAGGAAAATTAATCCACAGGACATGGAATTCTCCCAGTAACTGGTTACATAATAATTTTTTCTTTCATGTGAGAATTAGTAGAGAGCACTAATACATTTAGCCAATTGGTCCTACGTAATGTATGCTGAAAGCAATGTGTGCAAAGAACATCTGCATTTTGTACTGAGAAAGAAAAAATAATGCTTTTAAGAATTATATATTTCTTTAGAGTTTCAGATATCTGTTTACAAGATTCCAAGATTGAATTGGAATTCTCCTTGTATAAGACTAAGTAAATTTTAACTTTTAAAATTTCTGCCTCAGAAAAGATATTCGATTCAACCAGTTTAAACAAATCTTAAAATAGTTTTGGACTAAGGATAAGACATGATGTGGCAAGCATAGGCAGCACATGGAATGGTACTTAGTCTCCTTTCCTGTATCTCTTTTCTTGCATTTCCTTTTGTGTATCCTCTACACTGCCAAACTCATTACACAGTAAGTAGTTTCTAGAATCTAGTGACTGTGGATGAAGTATGGATTTTGAAAGAGGAAAAAACAACTATCATAAGAAAAAAATAGTGAATCTCTCCAAAGAGTGTAAGAGTCTTTTGTCAGTTGTCATTCATATATGAAAAACTGATTTAAAGAATTCATATGTAAATCTGGAGTGTCTGAAAGATATTGACATTGCACAGAATCTAACCTTTTCCCTTCATATTCTTTCAAGGACCGATAATATATAATGTGAAATTAACAGAGCATGTTCATTTTTTCTTCATTCTTTCAGTATATGGTGCATTGAGAAAAAACTTTAAAAATATGTAAGATATAACATATTCTTATATTATTCAAGAAGTAATGATTAATTACCTCTACAAGATGCTTTTTGTCATTATTTTTACTATTGTACAGAATGACCTTAAAACCTGCATATAAGAGATTAAAATAATTAGTCCTTAAAGATGTGATTCTTTCCCAACTTTTATTCGACTTTCTAGAATAAAAAGTAGCCTCCCTTCTCACCCATGTTACAGGGAATTTTTTGGATTTTTCTTTTTTCCAAGTTGTCAAATGTTCAAGGAAAAAAATAGATACTAAAAAGTTAGTCTTAAAATGTTCTGCTCTAAGTACATGATTAACTACTATAGTACAGTTCTAATTTGTTACATTAAGGTTCTTTTTAGCTGTCGGATCATTAACTTTTAAAACAACTTTACTGATTTATATATATGTAATATATATTACAAATCATAAAATACACTCATTTGTAATATATATAATATAAATCATAAATGCACCCATTTTAAAGTGTATAATTAAATAATTTTTAGTAAGGAGTTGTAGAGCCATCATCACAGTCCAGTTTTCGAACCTTTCCATAAGCCCCAAAAGATTCCCCTCTTCCATCTCAGAATCTCATTTCTACTCTCATCCCCAGGCAGCCACTAACCTATATTTTGTCTCTAAAGATTTATCTTTCTGGTTCATTCATATACATGGAATAATACACTATGTAATATTGCATCTGACTTATTTAGCCTAGCATAATATTTCTAAGGTTCATCCCTGTTAACATGTATCAGTAGTTTGCTCCTTTTTTATTTTTGAATAGTATTCCATTGTACAGATATATCACATTTAATTTAGACATTCATCAGTTGATGGGCACTTGAGTTATTTCCATATTTTAGCTATTATGAATAATGCTGCTATGAACATTGGCATGCATTGTGTGGACATATATTTTTATTTCTTTGGGTAAATATCTAGAAATAGACTTGCTGGTTTGTATGATAAATTTTTGTTTAACTTTTTAAGAAACTAGCAAGAGAGTTTTTAAAATAGCTACACCATTTTATGTTACTACTAGCAATGTATGAAGGCTCCAGTTTCCTACATTCTCACCAACACTTGTTTGTTATTGTATGTCTTTTTGATTATGGCCATTCTAGTGGGTGTGAAATTACATCTCACTGTGGCTTAAATTTGCATTTGTCAAATGACTAAGCGGATGTGCATCTTTTCATGTGTTTATTACACATTCATAAATCTTCTTTGTTTAAATGTCATTTCAAATCTTAATTGTCAGTAACTCTGAATATTGATAGTGAAGTACAGGATTTTATTGAATTCACCTTTTAAAGCTTCTTGATAGTCACCCTTCCAGGCTTTTCATAGTAAAATGCTACTTTGCTCTGCGGTGACATAAGTGAACTCTTCTATGTGCTACTATAACTTATGCTTTGTTAACCTTAAACCAATTAGGAAGAGAAACCTAATTACCCACTTACCATATTCCTGTGAAGGACTCTGAGTTTCTACTCAGCATGATTAATTGTAGGCAAAAAGTCATGGATCCACTTTCAAATAGAGTAGAACAGAGAGTTTAGCACTGCATGGTTATATTTTATTGGTCATTCCTGGTGCTTTAAAATCTGAATTAAGATTATTTGCGCATAGGCTTTCCTGCTGACCTCTTTGACTTGGTCATCGGCCTGGCCAGATCTATATTAACTACAAGACTTGCACACATAAACTTAGTGACTTGAGCCTGGATACTCTTTACTCTTTGCTTTCCAGATTTCTGCACAACATTCTGATTGTTATAAATTAGACCAGAGCATATTAATATTATTCAAGAGTAAGACTGCCACTTCATTTTTTACATATTTTGATGTAAAATACTAATTTAATGTTTATGAAAGGAGTTTGCATAATTTGGGCAAGATTTTGAAAAATAATATTTTAAAATTTCTCCCTTGCTCTGCACTACTGTGATATGTATTATTATATCACTTATAGAGATCTTTGTCCTTCTTTGTTACCAACAACTAGGTAGTAAAGTGGAGTAGAGTGCAGTTTTGATTTAACTTTCTACCATCACAAAATAACTGCTACCAGACCTGTTCTGCCACCATAAATTACTGCAAAACTGGACAAAATGTATGATTTTTTTTCAGACATTGAAAAACAGGTATCATAGGACTGCAATCATTGAGAATAAGGAAACAAATGAGGTTACCCACGTAATCATTCTGTGCGTGGTTTTGTTTTTGTTTGTTCGTTTGTTGCCTGAATGTACATTCTTGACTACAGTTTAGGGAGAGGAAGCCCAAAAGTAGTCTCACCGACCTACGGAGACAAAGATTAGAACTGGATGCTCTTTAGGTGGCTGGAATTTTCAAAGCAGGGTACCAGAGAAAAGATATGTATATAGACAAGAAGGTTCAGAAATATATGGTTTACTTTGGGTCATTGACCTAATGACTACCAAAAGATACACAACCACTAAAGAGCCACTTGTTGAACAACTGCTGCAGCCTGCACAGAATGAATGTCCTACTTCTAATTAGCTGGTGTGAAGAGACTTTGTTTAATATGACAGGTAGTAAAGAAGCAACTATTTAGCAGTAGGGCTAGAGTAGTAAAAGCTGCTCTCAATTATAAATAATGAAGGGTTTTTTTAATCTTTGGAAAGGTGAAGGATATGTGTAAATAAATGAACTGTCAGATGGAACAAAAGAAACACTTTATTTAGGAAATTATACTTAAATATTAATACAATATTCATAATGTCCAATATACACTAAAAAATAGACATGCAAAAAAAAATACAGTTAATGAGACCCATAGCCAGGAGAAATATCAATCAATAATGAAAATGATAGGGGTGTCATAATTAGCAGGTGACTTTTTAACAGCTATTAAAAATTAGTCCAAGTTTTAAAAGCAATTTTAAAGAGCAATTTTGACTTTATAAATTAAGCTCCTGTATACGATACAAATTTTTGAAATCTCACATTAAATGAGTATATAATAAACATACATATGTACATACATACATTCATACATATGTATGTACATACAAAAATATATCTCTCTTTGGCTGAGAGGAGAACATGGGAATATTCTACATAGAAGAAGAACAGGGAGGAAATTGACCTGTTCTATAAGGTAGGTTGTATAGGAATATATTGTATTTGAAACAGTAGAAGATGAGGTTAAAGAATTATCAAGGAGCCAGTCGATATAAATTTAGAACCCAGATTATTGGGTTTGAATTGGCTCCAACCATTTCCAATATATTCAAGAAATATCTTAATTTATCTAATTTTTATATGTGATAAGCCTGAAAAATGTTATACCAGATAGTTGAGAATCTGTTACCATTGCTGCAGGTCAGGAAAGGGTACTTGCTATATGCACATATAGACTCATCTGTATCCACATGATTAAATTGAAAGAATTATACAATTAAAGAAATTTATTATATGATGCCCCTTGAGCAGAGAAGAAAGGACTATTTTCTCATGATTATTAAGAAAGGACTATTATCTCTAAGCAAATTAGTGGAATGACTTCTAGTCAAGGCTCAGGATCATCTATGTCAGGGAATAATCATTATCAACAATAAATGAATATGAGCCCTGCCATGAAAAGAGTACCTTATTGACATGTTTGCATTATTATAACTGGGGTACTGCTTTCAGATTTATTTTAAGGAGTGCTGGCAGTTTTAATATTGATAGTGATTCAACTTTGAAGCACACATTTTTCTGTTACATTTTCGTAAGCTTTGAGGTTAGAGAATGTCTTGAGATTTTAAGTTAAGCAGTTATTGCTGTTTATCTATTTGAATCAGGATTTTATTTTTTACAATCAAAACATACAAACAGATAGTAGATAGTAGGCTAATGTATAATAGAATCATAATTTAATAATCTTTGTTTTCAACTTTTAAAATCGGACCACCGTCAATTTTCTCATTGATTGAAATAAGTAAATGTTATATATTTTATCAAAAAATAAATTTCTACTAATTACTATGTTTATATTTTTACTTACTGACATTTTGTATAAGGTTTTGTTTAGAAAAAAAATGTGTTCATTTGCTAATATTTAAAACCACTATTCTGAGTTATTGATCAAAAGGGAACCTGAAAAAGAGGTAGCATTGATAGACAGGAATTCTGTGAAGATAAATCTAATTTTAGATAGTTAGAATGTGATGTAGTGGCATTAGCTTGCATTATAGAATGCATTTATAAGTTATCATTATAAATTGCCAAGAAAAGAATTTAGAAAGGGGTTTCAAAGAAGTAAAATGGAAAAAGAATACAAAGAGCTAATTAAGTCTTTAAGGCATCTCGCAATTAAGAGAAATATCTTATAAAAACTTGTAAAAATACAGTTTTGTGAATATATTCTCATTCATGCTGCAAAGCAAATGTGGTTGTTCCAGTTATGGCCTGCTTTGAAAACCCTATCACAATGTGCCATTGCAGCTCTTTCCATTGACAAGTGGCTTCTTATTTCTGTAACCCTTTAAAAATGGCCTTGTGTCTTGTTTCCACCAATGGAATGAGGCAGAGATAATGCTGTGCAACTTCTGAGCTTGCTGAGACATTGTGCATTATCTTATAAGGTAGGCATTCCATGTGAAGAAGCCCAGTGTGATCTAGTCTCCTTGAGGATGAAAGATATCTGGGGAGAGGCCCAGACATTTCATTTGTTACAGCTGAACATACTCCAGCCAATTCTTAGCTGGATTAAGAGCAGGGGTAAAAACGCACTGGATAGCTATTTACACACCAATGCATAATTGACACACTGAGAAAAGGAGGCTCTTTTCATTTTTCAAATTTATATGTGTCATATTTACAACCATGTAGTTTGATGAATAATACAATATTGTATAAGGTTTTATAGAATAGTTTATATTAGTAGAAATATTAACAATTATTTATTTCTTTGTATGCAAAGGCATATTAAACATTAGCTAAGTATTAACTAAACTTCTAGAAGAATTTAAGGGTTGGAGATAAGACAGTCAATTTAAATAATTTCATACTATATATATTAATATATAATGTATATTAATACACACACACACACACACACACACACACACACAGTAAATCAAATCTGAAGTCAGAAGTTTCCAGTCTGGCTCTCCTTAAGTTCAGATTGGTAAGGCATATTTAAGAGAGCGATTAGATTATAAATTCTTATTATTCCATGGAGTTAAATTAAGATAAATGTAGAACACCTTTCTTACCATATACTACATATTTTGGGAATCAAAACGCAAATTTTATTTAAAAAAAATAGAAATATGATGTATCAAAACAATTGTTTTATCCTTTATGTTATGGAGATATCAGCAATGAAGAGAAGATAGGAGCTATTGGAACTGGTAGAAATGAATTAGGGTTCAGAGGAGAAAATATGACCTGAAAAATTATTGAGAATTTAAAATTTTTATTTATGAATTTGATCTTGATAATGAACTTGCATAAAATATATCTAAAAATAAGAAAACGGTATGTTATCCTTCAAGTATTTATGTAGTAAGAGATTAAAAAGCAACTTTTTAAGGTATGTAAAGTTGAGGGACTTAGCACACATTGTTGAATTAATAAATGTAAAGAACTTTACTGTCACTTGGTTAATAGCAGAGGTCTAGCATTCATGGTCGTGATCAAAAAAAAAGCCATAAAAAGAGAAATTCAGAGGAGTTTGTTTTTTGCTTTAGTAGGGAGAATTTATAAAGTAATATTAGAATAACTGAAGTTGGAGGGCAAGAAAAATGAGACTACATAAAGTAAGATGGAGACAGTTCTGGGGAAAATTGTGGCTATCATGTATTCATTGGAAATGCCAAATGTATGGTTTTATCAACATTTTATTGACAAAATGCAAGAAATGTGAACTTAAGATCTTTGAAAAGATAAATTTATTAATTTATTTTTGTCTATTTCCAAAACATCCCTTGAGGCTTACCTGTGGTTTTTGAAAGATTTTTATCATCAGCAATAGTCTCCTAAATCACAATAAAAATTTATGTAATATGCAAACACAGAAATGTGGATGAGATATAAATGCAGAAAAAAACAGAATTTACTAAAGCATTAGAACCATTTAATATAATTGGAGGAAATATCTAGGCCAAGTTTTTGAAGATGGATAGGTACTCATATAGTGAATAGTAATAAATGGCATTTTTGCACATTTTAGGCATGGAGTTATGAGGCAACAGTGTTTTCAGCTAATTACTAGTAATTTTATATTGCAGGAATGTGATGCCCAAAGATCAGAAAACAGCAGGAGATGATTAAGGAGACAACTAAAGAAGCCAAAGCAATAATCTGGGCAAAAAGTAAAGAGGGCCAGATGTAAGTTAGTGGTAGAGAACTGGAGATGAAAAAATAGATTCAAGGAGTACTTAAGAAAAAATCTTTGAGATTTGGTTGATTGAGATGTAGAGAATATTTTAAGTACTTGATGTTTTAAGTTATTAATTCTACATAGGATGACAGGAATTACTAGGGCAACAGATGTCTTTAAGTGTTTGCGTGCTGGTTATTATATTTATATGCTCACTCTTTAAACACCTAGATAGTTGATAAAAACTTTCACTTTTCATTTAGATATTTTATTGATGAGTAGACAAAGGGAAGCAATTAAGATTAAAGTATGATATAAAAGTTTTTAAAAATAGTAACAATAAAAGAGAAAATAAATCGAATCAGTATAGATTTACTTAAATCCTAAAGTCAGTTAAATGGCATAGAACAACATTTTTATGATATGGAAAACTCTTAATCCTCCTCACTATTTTAAGAACATACTTCAAAAATCCTCACAAACATCTCACTTTTAATTAATCAGTATAAAAGGATAAAGTAGCAATTTCTTTTTGGCAGAGTGAGAGATATTTTAGCCCCTGTTCTCATAAAAACAAAACCACAGCAAGTTTTCTCTCTTTGATGTATCCATCTTTTTAAATATCTCCATCTGTGTCCCCTTCCACAGTATAGCTAATTAAATTTGTGTTTTCTTACATACTGTAAATGTAGCTGTAATATCCTAGTTCCTAAAAATGGCCGAGTAATGTAATTCTTGTTAGAACTCATTTGATTAGAGACTTGCCCACTGTAATTAAGCAACAGCAAATCCTTTTTGAGAAAAAGAAGAAATATTTTAATTTATAAAAAACTTTCAAAATATTTTATTGTTTAGTAATGATCTTTGCTGGATATAGTCCTAACAGCCATTGTATTGCTAAGCAAAGAAAAAAGGAAATTATAGCTTATTAATATAAGGAATACTTATAAGAAAATGTTAACTTTATTTAGCTTCCTTCTAAAGTACTGTCAATATCAAATAATATCTATGGACATGGGATTTTACTCACACATACACACATACATTGATATGATATGTGTACATAAATGTGTGAGTCTACATTGTTGGGTTTAATTGACAGATATATTTATTGCCTGTATTTTAGTGATTAACTTAGGCCCACAAAATTCAGTAGGCTTAAACAACATTTTTTAGCTCATAATTCTCTGCATCATCAACTTGAGTTAGGCTTAACAGAGAAGTTCTAATGATGGTTTAACTTGGGATATATCAGCAGTCAGCTACAAGTCAGGTGGGCAGCTCTGCTTTTAAGTGTTGATTGAATATTGGCTGGGGTTATGGGAGCAAGTATGTTATAAATCGCTCATCCAGAGAGCTAGTCCAGCTTTATTTTCATAATGGTGATATATTGCAAGAATGGAGATAGAGCAAGAACCCAATGTTTAAAACTATGTGACTAACAAACAAATTATTTATTTATTATTTATATTCAGCAGCTATTTATTTTTTTAGGTTGTACAATGTAATATTTTTCTTTTAAAGATAGACAATGTGATGATTTAATATCTATATATATACATTATAAAATGTTTACTTAGAATCCATCACTTCACATAGTTACCACTTTTTTGTGTGGTGAGAACACTTAAGGTATATTTTCTTTGCTAATTTCAAGTATAAGATATAATATTATAAACTATAATCTGTACATTATGTACCCAGAACTTATCTATTTATGACTGAAAGTTTGTACATTTTGACCAGTATCTTCTCATTTTCATTTATCCAGTCCCCAGGCTCAGACCCACCATTCCACTCTCTGGTTCTGAGTTCAAGCTGTTTTAGATTTTGCAAGTAAGTGAGATCATACAGTGTGTCTTTCTGTGTCTGGCTTACTTCACTTCTCATTCTCCTCCAGGTTCAACTATGCTGTCACTAATGGAATAATCTCATTCTTATGGCTGAATAATATTTCCTTATAAACTATATTTTATTAAATACTATATAATATTTTATTATATTTTTATGTAATATTTTATTTATCACTTGGTGAACACTTATGGTCTTGGCTATTATGAATAATTCTGCAGTGAACATGGGAGTGTGAATATTTTTTTGAGAGATTGATTTCATTTTTTTCTGGTTATATATCCAGAAGTAGAATTGCTAGATTATATGGTACTTTTATTTTTAATTTTTGGAGGAATCTTCATAATAACAAATCACAGGCTGCTTGAAGTTCTGTAATTTGACTACAATTTGTGGGACTACCTTCAGGGTTAAGACAGATGTGTCTCCTAGGAGAGCCCTGGATGAGCAGGAGTGTTCTTGGCCAGTAGACGAGAGGAGCTGGAGCCAAATTATAGGGCTGTTTTGAGATCTGCTGTCAGACTGTGGTCAGAGGGTCTACTTGAGCGTATGGATGAGCATGACTCCTAGCAGTCCCTAGGAAGGTATGACTGGCAGCTGAGAGTGGCTGGAACTAGGCCTGAGCCTCTTCAGGGTTACAGTTGGGACCAAGGGTCTACTACCTAGGGCATGGATTGGCAGGCTTAATTCTTTATGGGTCCCTTGGCAGATGGTGCTGGGACAGGACTAAGGCTAAACAGGAACTGAAGTCTGTTTCTGCATTTCCAGCTGGGATCATAGTCAGTGATTCTATCACGGGCATAGGCCTGCCTTCTCAAAATGGCCCTCCTTGGTCTTAGGCTCCACAGGGTTCCGCAGTCTCCTACCTGGATCTAAAGCTCCTACAAAGTTACTTTTGCCCATGGATGGCTATCAAATTATTGTTGCTGAGGGAGGACACTAGCTGGAGACTTCCTATTCTAATGTCATTCTGATGTCAGTCAACAAACAGAATTTTGGTTGGGCATGATTAGTCACTTAGAATGTCACAGGTAGCTGCAGTGGTGTCTACTTCCTTAATATTGTTCAAGAATACTGTTTAAAGTTTATGTGTTAAGGTAGAGCAGAACAGAGAATATAATAAGTTGATTAGATTGAGACCATTATTTTTTTCCAAAAGGACTTAACCTGGAAACTAAGCTGCCTACAAACAAAACACAGTGATGAATAACAATCAAAATGTTGTGTCAGGAATGAGTGAGTATTCATGGGAGTGAATAAGAATCAGCCAGTGTCAGTTTGTTTTTCTCCAAAGCCTATAGAGTTGATTAAACAAAGGGAAATTCATAATTACATTACATATACTATTCCACATTTCATGCATTTTTCTCAGTCATTTACTTGAAGAGAGATTTCAGCAAAAACAAATACATCTCATTTAATTTAGGATGCCAAGATGGTGTAACATTTTTGCAACTGAGATAGTATTGGTAGAATAACACAGTTCAATACTTGATAAATATCATTTTTCAAGCCAAAAGGATTTAAAGTTTGAGCCTTACAAAGTCCATTTTAGAATGAAAACACACATACACACACACAAAACCATTGTGGATATAAAAAGAATGTATTAAAGTTTCAAGGAATGATAATAAATTATACCACTTAAAATTGACCATATTCAATTTAAAAACTATTACATGACTCTAAAATGGTAATGCATTTGAGAACAACTTATTTTAAAATGGAAATAATTACATTAAAATATTTATGATGCTGTAGTAATGTTTTTCAAAAGTCTTTTTCAGACGAATAGAACTGAAAACATGAGTAATTTAAATAAGTTTAGATCTCACAGAACATACGAAAAGAAATGAAATTTAGAAATGATCTAATGAACTTTTCTCATTTTACCAATGAATAAACTGAGGCCAAGGATAATCAATGATTCATCCTAAACTACTAATTATGGCAATCAGAACAAGGATTCTAAACAATTGACTTGAATTCTATACTTTTAATCTATATCATGCAGCAGTAATCACTTAATGAATTCTCCCTGTGAAGATTGAATATTTTATAACTC
Source organism: Cynopterus sphinx (assembly GCA_030015415.1). Taxonomy (NCBI): domain Eukaryota; kingdom Metazoa; phylum Chordata; class Mammalia; order Chiroptera; family Pteropodidae; genus Cynopterus; species Cynopterus sphinx. Next base: position 58,541,986 of record CM057379.1, on the reverse strand, counting down.
TAAGTTTAATACTTATGTCGGGATACAGTTGTAATTTTTGTGAGGTTGTATAAATTAACCTATCAATAAGTATGGATCTGTATATGTTTAATATAAATATATATATGTATATATATATATATATATATATATATATACATATATATATACATAAACACACACACAAACATAAACTATGGATCTTCATGTTTGTAAATCTCTTTAATTTACAATACAATGTTACTAGTTTTAATATTTAAATATAAATATTTGTCTAAAGGATGAATAACATCCTGTGATTATTCTTTTCATTTAATGAGTTATTTCATGAGATCCTATATATTAGGTAAATATCCCTATATGCGATAGATGTTAGGGAAACTAGATGGATTAGCAACTGATCAATGATAACCAGTTATTGGTAGTGATATCTAAAATTTCTTAACTACTGTTCTATCTGAAAAATAAAAAGTTTCTAATTGTGTAAAGCTTTATCCATGAATCTCTTTCTCATCTCTTTTTCTGAGTAATTTGAATGAGGGTTTATAAAACGTTTCCCAAATTTTGTTAGAATGTATTTCAAGATGATAGTGTTTTGTTTGTGTTAGAGACAGAATGCAGAAATACTGTAAAGAATAATCTAAATTTGATGAAATAAAATTTATCAGAAGTAACTCTATTTGTAATGAAAAAAATTGAATAAATATCAGTGCCAGAATTTAAGCAAAAATGTAGATATTTTAGTTAACCATTAATTACTTAAGAATGGAGCATTTTTGGCTCAGTTTTTGCTGTCCTAAGCTAATTAACAGGGCAGTAAATGAAAGTTGTGGAACCCCCAGAGATATGTACCAATAAAAGAGATTTTCAACAAGATTGTTAAAATTCAAGAAAAAAATTACATAATAAAATATTATTTCTAATTTGTGTTAGCTTTCAGTTCAGTCAATTTTTTTAAACTGTTCTTAGTGTACTCTTCCAAGCAGTGTGAGACTACCTCCTCCTTTCCATCATCTTAGGAATTATAGAAAAAAATTGATTTGTTCACAAAACATTTCTATAGCCTTCCCCAAATTCCTCACAGTTGTCTGCCTTTCTGAGATAATAAACAGAGATGACCTCCAAATGCAACTTCTCCTTTATCATTTGAGAGGTGGGCATCATTTACAGCGGTGTTTTAAAGTAGAAAAATGCAAAACTTTCATGTCATATAACAATACTTAAAAGTCAAAGAAATCTCATGCTTTTCTTCCATCTTCTTGTAATTTGTTCTAATTATTTCTTTGGAAGCAGATAGCCTTACCATCATGTTACCATATTCTCCCATTAATGTGAACAGAAATAATTTATATGAACTGATAGAGGTGCTCATCCTTGTTTTTGTCTATAAATTCAGTATTTTGGTTAGTTTCAGCTATTAAATTTAAGGAGAGACCTCAACAAGTAGGAAAACATATTCAGGCAATGATGAGATAGAAGAATGTGTCAAAATAATGTGATGTGAAAAATAATGGAAAGATACAGTAATGTTTTATCTGAGTGAGCGTCTTGTGGTAGCTGCCTGCAAATGCATTTTTGTACAACTTTAAGGGTGGAATTAGTGGAATTAGAATCTATGGTTCTAAAGTATAGTGAGACAGAAACAGAGCTCCACATAATGAAGGAACTGTGTAACAGAGGTCTGTAGATGACATGGTTAGTCTCAGGGTTTAAATAAATAAATAAGTTTAGGATTTAAAATATCTGGTTATGAAAAAGAGTTTAAAATTTCTGATTATGGGAAGGTTTATGCAGAGGCTTGATAGTCATTTATTCGGATGTTGATTCTTTAGCAGTAAATGTGCCTTCTCTTTCAGCCCCTAAATTCTATAATTCTGTTTCTTAGTACTACTGTTAGTCCAGCACCATAGGCTGAAACAAAATTTAGTTGACACCTAATTGTAATTCTTATGTATTAAGAAGTAAATATAGCAATCTGTGAAATTGGATAAAAACAACATGAAAAATTTAAATGAAAAATTCTGTGCTGCTTTTTCCAATTATGAATGTTTCTTTTTAGTGTGTATATGTGCAGCAGAGAAAAGGTGAACAGAGTAACACCCCGTAAGCAGTAAACTCATCATTCTCTCTGGAGTCTAAAAAGTATTACACATTTGAAGAGTTATTTCCTTATGATGTGTAGCCCAAGTTTTCTCATTTTAACTTAATGCATTTGTTCATTCTATACTCTAATAATCTCCTTTTGTGAAATGCTCAGTAATTTCTCGTCTTCCCTATTCTTAAACATTTTAAATATTTATAGACTTTTATCATCTTACCTTTGAGTCATCATTTTGCACAGTCATAGAGACTTCGATTCTTTAATCTTCTTTCATAAATCAAGACCTATATTTCCTTAATCACTTCTGTTACATTTCTCTGAACTTCCTTTACATGTCTTTTATCTGTAGCGCTCTGGTACTAAGACATGTAAAACCAAGTCTTTAATAACAAGTAAAAATGAATAAGTATAACAAACCTTATCTTGAGGCTCTCTATATCAGTAAATAAAGTTTACTGTTTTTATCTGCTATGCTGTTTTATAGAGCGTAGAAGGATTTGACTTTCTTCAAAATCTCATTAGAGGAGGAATCTGCAGTAATAATAGGCAGATTTCTCTTCTTCCTTTTCTGAATTTGATTTCCTCTGTTGTATTTCTTGTCAACTTATTACTCATGTGGTTTTTTTTTTTTTTGGTTCTAATTTAATAATCTGTGCTTAAATTTACTCAACTTCTGATTCCCTTCTGTTATTTAGCACTATTTGTTTTAAATTTTAACTTGGATTCAACCATTTAATAAGATGATATTCAACTATGTGTAATAAAGTGTGGAATGTGGGAAGGTTTACAAAGGATAGGCAAGTGTCTTAAAGAAGTAAAGTTTAATTACACTTGGATATTAAGCACATTTGAAAGTAGTATATTCAATTTTGAAATTTCTTTTTTGAAGTTTAAAGCTAGGAAAAGGATGGGTGCAGTTTTTTTATTTGTTTAAAACTAGCTTCTGAATATCATTTGATTAGGGGGTTAATTCTTCTCTGTCTCAGTCCATTTTGTTTCTACACTTTAGGTTTCTAAGAGACATTAATGTTTTGATTGAAACTTGGCCTCTCCTTGCACTGACCATTTTCCTTTCTTCAACCTTGTCATTTTTGAATCTCTAAGCCAAAGGGAAAAGTCACCAAACCTTGAATTCAATGGATATTTGAAAAGATAGAAGTTCTTCATTAAGCACTACTTTAGAAATATGACAGATTTCTTATAGTTGTCTATTAGACTTTGACTTGCTGATCAGTTTTTACTGTGCAAATAAAGTACACAAATACTTACTGCAGTGATGGGGTTTATTTGCTAAGAAATTAATGTAATCAATATGCACATGAATCACCTTGTTAGTATTTCAAATGACTTAAATTTACTTCAGGCAATGGTATCAATCATGAACTGAAACTGGGTTTCATCTCTTTTTTTATTATTATTAACATGGAAGAATGAGTAATTCCTGCAGGACTGATGATCCATGATTATTTGCCAGAACCCGCTGGCAAGATCGCACAGTCCTGAGAGGGGGATTGGGGATTAAGAAAAAAGACAGAGACGAGAGAAAGATTCAGGAGGACTGATAGTGAATACTGCAGCCCCAAGTTTATTCAGTACATCATATTTATACATCAGGAGGCGTGGAAAGCCAAAACCACAAGAAAGCACAAACTATTGCAGACACCTGCACAAGGAGCTTGTTGCTTTTTCTTTAAGTTAGAGAACATTCAGTTCAGTCTCTGGAACAACAATGTGCTTCTCAGTCACTACAAAAGTAACAAAGTATGCCCATCTATGCAGACATTCTGTTGAGTAAACAATTCCTTGTATACCCAAAGGGCAGCCATCAAAATGGCTCCCAACAGTTATTATTTTTATAATTCAAGTTACCTGTATAATGACACAAGCTTGTTTTGAACATGTAGAACAAGCTTCTTTAAAAAAACCATGGTCCATAGCTGCAGTTATGTATATACTTTGTAATTCACAGTATTTTATGGATTAAATGTATGCATGTGTGCGCGTGTGCGTGTGTGCGTGTGTGCGTGTGTGAGTGTGTGTGTGTGTGTGTGTGTGTGTGTGTGTGTGTGTGTGTGTGTGTGTGTGTTTGTGTGTGGAGAGAGAGAGACTCACACACAGATACAAAAAAGGGTTAAAAATTCAAAGCAGGCAGTGCATACATCAGGTAATTAGGAATAATACGTTGTTTGGAATTAAAGTTGAATCCTTTTAATTGGCACATCTCAGTGGGAATAGAAATACAAACTTGTAATTAGGTGATTGGCCTGATTATCAAAGCTTCATTGGCATAGATTGTGCAGAGATAGTATTTTTTTCTTTTGGCATAAGTTTCTTAAACCACTGTAGCATGATGTGGGAGACTCATTGAGCAGCCATAATAGGGCTTTGATGTTGCCCAAAATAGGCAAATGTATACAGAATGAATAATCTAAAGCAGCCAAAGCTATTTCACAACTGTATGTGAGTATCAGCATTTTTATTAGAAGAAAAGTTCTGTTACTTTAGTGAAGTAATCTATTTATTATTTATAATCAGTTAGATATACTAAAACCTCCACCGATTAGGTTACTTTGAAGTAATTTTACCATTATTAGACACTCAGCAATTTATTCAGGAGTCCAACCACATAGAGATGGAGGTCAATGAGCAAGAAGGAGAATTCTTTTTAATCAAATATAAAAGCCTAAGGAGGGAAAATCCCTCTCAAGTTAAAGAGCTGTAAACAATCAATGTCACTATAAATTTTTTATAAATGCTTTATGTGGTTATTTAAGAACACATTATTGCCATTTTCTTCCCCTCATGCTGCTCTCTATGTTCTTGGTAGTGGAAACTGAAACTTCAACAGATCAAGAAATCATCTAATATATATTGTGACATATTAACCCCAAAGAATTAATTTAGGAACTCTGAGGAACCGATCATTTAGGAACTCTTAATTAGAAATTTGTTAGTAAAACAGAAAGGGCCCAGGCAAAAGTTCTTGTACTTAAGAAAATGGGTTTTAAATAACAGTAATAGTTAACATAAAATCTTAAAAGAATATGTTAAAATGTGACGAGAATAAACTCTATCAAAAACTTTGGAAAACTTGTTTACATTTAATTCCATTGTTATTTAGGAATTAATTTTATATTCCCTAAATGCTATTTAGGTATCCTAGTTTCTGTTACTAAATACAGCTGTTTGAATGTCATGTAAGTGAGTGTATGTGTGTGTTGACTCATTCAACATTTCCTGCAAATAATGAAAACGTAAAGGACAAAATTAAAATATATGAGTGTAAGTTATTTTTCTTGTCACATACATTGAGGGGTAGTATTATAGTTTTCAAGAAACCACAAAGGGCTCACTTTTAAGAAAAAGAAAACAAAAGAAAATATAAAATCTTATTTATTGTATTTATATAGCATAGACAGGTGTTTTGGGTGAGACAGATGCTACCTTACCCCCAGTCATTCAAATTAGCTCTCTAGGTAGTCAAAGACTATACCATGAAAATTGTTTGTTATTTTATAATAGAAATCTGACCCAGTAATGCTTTGTGTGATACTCTCTACTCTTTGAAATATACATACCAGTAAAACATAAAGATGAACTTGGACTGTTTGCGTTAAAAGGCCACCTCAGGAAAAGATCATAATTTTCTACTAATGCTCAAACCACCATGCACTTCAGTGAAATATATGGAAGGAAACAGTGTCTTATTAAAAGATTAGTTTACATTATAGGCTGATAAGAATGACTTATAAAGTATGCCTCATGCTCTGAAACAGAACATGTAAGATATTTTCGGTCCTGTCTAGTCTATAATAATGAAAATCACAAGAAACTACATCCTAGACTTTATAGGTCCATACACATATACAAAATCAGGTCACCTTATGCCACTGTTGTCACTTCCCATTCATATTTACTATGGTTATTCCCCCCTTTATTCAGAACCACTATTGTATTAATCAGGGAATAGGATCAGCTGTTAAGATTTCAGGAATACATTCTCATTTCCAGAATGGACAAGGTATCAAGCACCAAATGATAAAAGGAGAAACTACTAATGAAATATACTCCATGAATTTAATCTGTAATTTATCTGTTGATCTATTCAGTATAAGTTTTCTAAATTAATGTACTCAAGGCCAAGCAATTAAAAGTTATGAAAATATTTAAGGAACTATTAACATGCTTAAGAAATGGGAACAATTCATAATTTTTATCAGTCAGGATATTACAATGGAAGGATATCTAGTGGTATATTTATTATTATAATTTATGAACTTATCATTGTGTGTATTTAAAAATGTGGAGGGAGAAATTCAGATTATTCCTGACTACTGTAAAAAGTTCCATATATCTAGAGAGAATAAGTCAGCTTTATAGTGATTGGTTACTTATGGTAGAATTATTTACTATATTAGTTAATGAATATCAATGTAGTAACTTTTTAAAGCACAATATGAAATGAAATACACCTTTGCTGAGACAGATATTATTTGTCACCCTATTTGCTATGTAGATGATATCTACATTTTATGGTTTTCTATCATCTAAAATATATCATTTAATATTATCACTAATAATAATATTGATATCATTTATCTTAAAAATCTTAGTTTTCTTTAGAACCTAGTTTCTAAGCCATTTTACTAATAGAGATTTCTCTGGCCTTTCCACAAAAAAAAAATAGTTACTGTTTCTTTTGCAAGTTTCTATTATACATTTCCCATTGTAATTCAATCATTTATTTCCATGTAGACTCCCTTTTGAGACCTTGAATTTATAGAAAGAGTGTTCATCATTCTTGGATGGGAAACTATTAGTTATTAGGGACAAGGATTCCTGAAATAAAACACTATAAGATGGCAGTGCTCTAGAGAGGAGGTTATATTGGAAAAGCTTAAACTGATCATTGTCATCAGAGACAAAAGTTGGGTCAGCTGTGAAGGACATCCAGTGGCCAGGGTGTTCAAATAGCTATCATGAGCAGCCTACTCCATTTGCCACTGATGCTATGTAAAAGAAATGAAAAAAGTTGGGAGCTCTAGTTCCAAAGCCCAATCCAGAAAGTTCATGTGTGAATAATTGAAGTTCTAAAAGGAGAATGAGAAAGAGGATAATTTTTAAAAATTAAAAAAGTTAAGGTGAACTCTTTATTCAAAAAATCTCAGAGATGTAGATGAGATAAAGGAAATAACACAAACACAGAGAGTATACCTTCATATAGCTAATTTGAGTAAAGTCTTTGAGAAAGTGCTCCAAACAAGTTAAATCTGAAACAGAAATTAAGAGATATAGAAGTAGGACAAAAACAGAAATAAATATTAGGGCAATAATGAAATTAAATTATAAGTTAATATTAACATTAGGATTAATATTATGACTATACATTAATATCAGGATAATTATGTGCTTGGAATTTGTAATACAGATATTGGGCAAACAAAAGCGACATTGGGAAATTCTCTAAAATGATAGGTTGGTGGGGTAGTATAGGGAGAAAAAAATAAAAATATTTTAAAGCTTTTATTAACATAGAAGAGGATATTTGGAAGTTAAACATTTTTGTGTTGGGTTCAAAGTTATTACTTAATTTAAATGTGAAACTGGTGAAGTAGATTCTTTTAGGATGGCAAGATGTAACAATTTGTTCTAGTACCATCCCAGGTCTGTGCACCTGCCTTGTTTTTCTGCCAAAGCATTTCTGACAATGGCATAGGTGGTACAGCCAGTTTGCTGCAGCTGCTGCTGCATACTGATGGGGTGGGAGTACTAAGTTATGAAGAAAGGGGAAGAAGGACCACTGCTCTAGTATTTCTGGATACCTCCTGTATGTAGTCAGTGTCTTGCCTTGCATCAGGGCTGCCTGCCTCTAACCCTCATCTTGAGGCCTACACAACATCACATATGGGCACCTGAGACCTGCTGGTGATTTGACAAGTCATGGAGCAACCTCTGACAATAAAATGTGGGAGAAGATACATCCTCCCTTCCATCAATTTTCAAGGCCAGCTCAGCCATCCACTCCTTCCTTCTGTGTTATCATCATTCCTTTTTTCTTAATCTTGGGTCCCTGGGTTTGCTCTCACTGATAGTGTTAGAATATAAACTTTTGCTTTAAATGCTGTCTTCTATAATATTCAAATTAAATCAGAAGATAAACACTGGTGACACTGAAAAGAATTGTGGAAATTCCAAATTAATGGATCAGGGAGGAAAAGGAAATGAAGAGAATTTGGTACAATCCCAAAACAAAAGTGACAACAAAAAAGTAAAGTAGTAAAAACAATAGTGTAGAAGGATGCAAAACAACATTATCAATTAATGATGTTTTTAAAGGTATTGATTTTCCTGTTAAAAGATCCAGACTTTGAGATTGTGCTAATTACACAAAATCCAGCTATAGAGGTTCTACTAGAAATATCTAAATCGTAGTATTGGGATATAAATAAATGAATGGATCAAGACATTTCAAGCAATTGTAAACTGACTGCAGGAGTCAATTAAAAATTAGGTAAAATTTAATTTTAAATTAAAAATATTAATTTGCACTGTTAATTAAGAAGGAGGCCATTAGACTGGTAGTTCTAATATCTTAGCCTAGCCTAGGTAAGCAAATCAAGACCCAAGCCTGTAAATGCCTCAAGATTAAAGGAATGAGACCAAAGGACAATCAGTCACAATCAACTAGGCTTTCCCAAATAATGCAACCACTTAAGCAATGGCTGATCATGTAGTTTTCTTGCTTTGCTTTCACCTCTTCTTTACGAAAGTTTTTTCTTGGCTTCTGTCAGTGAAATGCTCCTAACCACTTTCATTTTGTTTCTGCCTGATTTAAGTTGATTTTTGCTCAAATAAACATTTAAACTTTGTAATATACCTGTTTATCTTTTAATAGAATGAAAGAAAATATAATGCAACAACAAAGGTACAGAAAATATATCATATTTGCTACAGTTTGTGCTGCCACTGTGCAATTCTCCTACTTAGAACTTAAAGCCATATCATAAATACTGTCATGGGAAAGCCTAAAAAGATTAATCATGGAAATATGCCAACACAAGTCAGCAGCCCAACCATTTTTGCAGTTTCTCTTGTCCTGACTCAGGCTTCTTTAATTGAATAGTAGACTGCGAATCAATAATGTAAGTTGTTCACAGGTTGGTATCATGCCTTAAGTGTATGCTAAAATAGGAGTTTTTAGACTCTATTTGAAGTTGACTTTTCCCTTGGAAAAAAATGAGAAACACAACACTTAAAAAAAAATTAGAACAGATAAGGTAGCTTCCCTGTGATCATTTATCAATTAACCTTGATTGATATAAAAAGTGACATTGGCATTTGCATGTCATATTTGAAAATTTAATATACTATTTACAGTGTATAACCTTTAGTGTTCAAGAAATGATGCAACCTAATAGTCAATGTGTTGGACTCAATTCAACATATATTAAAACTATGGCCCAATTATAGCCCCTTGGTTTCACACCAAAGAAATCAAAGAATGATTTTTTATGATTCTTCTAGGAAACAGAGATGATGAGGAGCCTGGCTCCTGGTTAGAAACCTCTGTGTGATTTTCAGTTATCATAGGTATCTAAAAGAGTTCATAAGAAGCTGCCCTCCCACCAACCTGCATTCATAGCCCCTCTGTTTGTCTGAAACCCCTTGGTAGGGGTGTTCTTCGTGTGCCCTGACTGAGTATTCCCTAGAGGGGCGAAGTTGAAGATATTTTTTCCCATTTCTTATTTAGTACCCAGTACTTCTCCACTTCTAGCCTTCTATCTCACATCCTCCTCCTCCCTCAGTCCTTAAAACTACCAGAGCCTTTTGTTAGGGTCTCTCAACAGTGAGACAAGCCTCATTTCTGATACTGTTCCATCTCACCCTAGACTGGTGCCCCATTCCATGGGGAAAATGAACCAGGGAGTGACATTTTCTCTAGTTTTAGACTCCGGCTTATACCATCGCAATAAGTGATTTAAGGCCTAACTCCTTCCTTGTTGCTTTAATTGGTTACTCTGATACCTGACAGCTCTGCTCTCTCTCTCTCTCTCTCTCTCTCTCTCTCTCTCTCTCTCTCTCTCTCTCTCTCTCTTAGCTCAGCTAAACTAATAGATGAGATAACTCCTAAAGTTAAACAAATAAACAAATAAATAGGTAGGTAGGTAAATAAGTAAATTAATAAATCTAAACAATGTAAGAATATGTAGAATTAAATTTAATCAATGTCCTGAAATGACTGTGAAAGGTAGAGGTAACTAGTAGAGATATTTAAGTCAGAGTTTGACATATCATCTCTCTTTATATTTAGGCCAAAGGCTGTGTATAAGTATTTTCCAAGTGTAATGGCATCTTTTCTGACTCCTTTTTTCTTCAACTATATTGCAATTAATTCTTCAGAGTACAGACTGTTCACTTCTTACTGTCCACCTTGTACTTGATCAAAATAAAAACTGACAGGAGACAAAACATGATGGGACCATAGGATTTATACTCTTCATTCCCTATCTATAAGCTTCTTAATGGGGCATTCTCCTGAAAGTAATTTAAATCATTATAAAATTTTTTATGCACCATATCTTGCAGATGACTCTAAAATAAATTTAAAATGTCTTATAATCCAATTTTAAGCTTATAAAAATGTAGACAATCTATACCTTAGATGCTTAATAGTGAAATATATTCTTCAATCATTTAATTTTATTCTGCACTTCTGTAGGATTGTAGTTTGTGAAAATTTATAGTTAAAATTTAGTTAATTAGAATCAAGTTACAAAACAGCCAAGACACAGCAGAACAAAGACATAATCATTGTTGCTACTTAGGGAATTTATCTTATCTATTTCAGGAACAGACTGTAGCTTTTATTTTATTTTTTTTACCAAATATTAAGTGACATAAAAATAGATAGATGTAATGGCTAGGTGGATAGCTAGAGGAGAGAGCAATAAGAGGGATCATTTTGCAAACTATATAAATGCCTAACCAATGTACTGTATTCTTGAAACTAATAAAATAAAATTTAAAAAATAGATAGATGATAGAGATAGATAGGTAGATGATAGAGTTGACCTTAACAAATAGGTATATATTTTTTCAAAATGAGTTTATTTGGGAAAAACAAAGAATTACAATTCAGAGTACACAGTTTAATGGGATTAATTAAAAAACACATTCAAGTCCAAAGAAACAAAGGAGAAGAATCCTTTTATGACTTGGGAGGAGCTGTTGTAAATGCAAGAAGAGTCCATTGGAGGAAACTGAAAGTTCTAAGTATAGTGACTTTTCACTGGCTGATTTATGGCAGTCTCCCATTGATAAGCTGTATTAGACAAGGAAGAATCTTTTCTTCCACCTAATGAGGTAATAAAGTGATTTCACTTTCTGTAAGAGATGCAAGGTACCTCTCTTTCTACTGGGGTCAGTGGTGTGTATTGACTGACAGTGTGAAAGTTTTCTCTTCTAGCCCCCTGACTCCAATTTAAATGAAATTTTGCTGTATTAATTTTTACAATAATACTAATGTATTTCTTTTCTAAGACTTGAAAGAAATAAAACAACATGGTAGAACCCTGACGAAGTATAAGGTGAAAATTTCTAAGGAGCCCTGTCAGGAGTTCAGATTACCTTGTTTCTAGACTTGTGTGTGCTAAGCTTTTTCTCCTTGGGGGATCTTTTTCTCTTTCTTAATTGAAATTATTATCTATATTCTGTGTAACTTTATGTCTATCTCTCTAGCACATACCTCTTGCTTAAAATATCTGCTTGCATTTCCATTTGTTTATTAGTCACATGCATCTGGATGTCTTGGTAACATTTCAAAGTTACCCAATAATAAAGTAAATCGATGATAATAATAATCAAATTTACTCCTCTATTATAAAACTTTTTATAGGATCGTTTTGAGTTATCTTTCACATTTGTCTCTTCTGGCCTAATTCCACTGTTGATTCTTCAATTCACATCCTTATCATCCACTTCTGTATTATTTCAATAATTCATTCAATCTCTTTGCCACCTGTATTCATCTGATAAATATTTTTAACTTCTGCCACTTACTTTTCTAAATCAGCAAGTCTTGATAGCAATCCACTATTTTAAAAAAGTTCCATTGCACCTGTGTTACCTTTCTAAAGTACGAAGTAAAATTTTTTAGAATGACTTTTGAAGTCTTTAAGAGACCCCAAATTTCTTTTCCAGTCTTTTTCATTGCACTCCTCCTTACATCAGTTTTGGCTAAAAGAAATTAGTAGAGCGGTTATAAAAAGGACTGATCACCTTCTTATTCTTTTTTTCATGTATCATTCATTATGTTACAATTAATATCTGCTAATAATTTGTATGACTGGGCTAAATACTACATTCTGGATTACTAGAATGTTATCATGATCTATGCAGTCTCTCACTCAATTATCTATTCAATAAACATTTCTCAAAAGCTATTATTCATGAGGCCCTCTGCTGCACATTGGAGATAAGTGGTCTCGCCCTTCCTGGGCAGAAACATATATATATATATTGACCCTATGTTTTCTCTACTTTTACTTCCTATAGTGCTCTGCTCAAATATTATTTATCCTATGAAGCCATCTATAACACTTTTTGCTACCTCCAACATAAATCACTTTCTTTTCTGTTTCTCATAGATGTTGTCATATCCTATATTAAAAACAAACAAACACAACATATGTTCTTGTCTAGTAAAAAGTAGACATATACAATTGATATCTGGATTTAAATGTTACTAATAACACAAATAATATAGTAAAAATTGATACTGAGTTAGTACTACAGATTAAAGCAAATAGTTTGATGCAAAAAATGCAATTCAAAATGGGTAATATGTCAATATTCTTTTGCTGCCTTTATTTGACCTTTAAGAGCCCCTAATTCTGAAAAGCTGTCTTTTTCATTTATGTATTTAGGCACCAGGTCATTCTCTTTCTTCTCCCTTTTCCTCTTTTCTGCAGTATAAGGATCAAGTCCATGAACACCATCCAGCTCTCTGCACAACTTTTGTATCCTCAACAATACTTGAATTTACTGGATATTGTGAAGGAAATCAGGTGGGACCGAGATTGTCTTACTGTCTCTGAGGATTTTGGAAGACAAATGTCAGTGATCAATGCTTAGACCTATTTGGAATAATCAGGGCCAAATATGTTATTAACTCCATGGTAACATACTTAGGTATTGGTTCATATGGCTGACAGACTTTAGTGTATTTATTTTTAAAAAGTGTTTTTATACATATAAGAATGCACAAAAGTATTTATGAACAAGATATAAATACGATTATATTATACATAATCTTTGGGGACAATCTTTTTCTTTGTTTATTTATTGTTTGGCTCCACTCCTTTCAACCTCTATCCTTACTTGTCTGCTTCTGTTAAAGTCAAGTTGCCAACCTAGAAAATATGCTTCCTATTCATTCTTCACCATTTTTATTTAATAAACATAACCACTTCTTCCTCTTCACATACATACATACTATATATGCTTATTTAATAACATAAGTAACATAAAGATTTTTAATAGATATCCTTATCTTTGTATGCATACATGTATGAATGTATGTATTTAACATACACACACACATTTGCATTGGTTTTGGTCATTGCTTTAGAAATACTAGATAATGGAAATTTCTCTGAATCTTGTTTTTTTTTTCACTCAACAATACCTTATGAAATACTTCCAAGTCAACTGCAGTAGTTCTTTAAAAATTTTGTTAAGGGCAGTTGATATTTCATGGCACTGATATAATGTAATTTATCAAACAATTTCTCTATGAATGAGCATCCCACCTTTAAAAAAATTTTTTTTGGTCGCTGAAGGCAATGCTGTAAGAAGTAACTTTTTTTTGCAAGCTTAACTACTGGTGACTTTATTCTTATGTTAGTAGATAGGGCCACTTCATTGAGAAAAATATGTATTCCTCAAGTACTGATAATCAAGTAACATCTCCCAGTGGGGGTTACACCAAACTGAAACCTGAAGAATGAATGATAATAACAGAGGTGAGATATAGGGGCAAATATCCCATGGACAGTAACAGGCGCCTAGAAAATCTAGGAAGATATATCTATATATCTATATCTACATCTCTCTCTCTGTCTCTCTCTGTCTCTGTCTCTCTCTGTCTCTCTCTCTCTCTCTCTCTCTCTCTCTCTCTCTCTCTCTCTCTATATATATATATATATATATATATATATATATATATATATATATATATATATATATATATATATAATATCACTCTAGGAGAGCAATTTTAGATACAGGAATGTTCTGAGTATAGAGTCTTAGAATTTTAAACTAAGGAATAACAAGAAATGAGATTGGATAACAAGGGGAGTTAGATGATGAAGAGTGTTATTTATCATGCTAAGAACATCCCGTGTCATGGATGGGTTAGGAAATGTAACAATGTGACTGCATATTATATTTTTAAGCAGTCACTTTGTTAGACTGTGACATTTGGTCTAGACATTTGACACTCATTTGATTATTAACACCCACTATTTAAATCCTGCCTTTCTCGTAGGTTCTTATTTCGCTGCAAGGAATATTATTCTCTTTCAGTAGGTTCTAGCTATTTTAAATTTTTGCAGTGAATCATTTCTAGTTTTGATTTGTCCTTTTAAAATATTCATATTGTTTACTATTTCACATAATTCTATTTCAGACCAAAGATGGGTAAAGAACAGATTGAAACAGGGGGAGTCAAATAAAAAATAACCTATCAAGCTTTAAGGTTGATGAAAAAAAGTGTCTGAAAACGTCTTTCTGTTTATGTTAGCTAGTAAAAAACTGACAAAATTTTAAAGATAAAGTTCTTTATTCAATTATAATAATTAGGTTATCTTTTTTCTCTTAAAATAGATTCTTCTTAATTTGTTTATTTTTTCTTCAATTTACCTTCATGTGGCATTGATTCTAAAAGATGTTACAAGTGCCACCTAAAAATATGCAGGGTATAAATAAAAACTAATGATGATATAAAATAAAAAATAATATATAAAATAATATCAATAATAAAAACATAATAATACAAAATATAAACTAAATGAAAGTTAAATATTTTCACAGATCACAAAATATACAAATATATTCAAAATCTTAAATGTTTTGTCTTTATTAGAAAATCAATAAAAATAAAATTATAATCTTCAAACCTCCATAGCAGTCATTATTATCTTCCCTTTTCTTTTTCACAAACTAAATAATTTTACTAAATGTCATTGAAATAAATACAATAGATGACAATACATTAACTTGTCTAAATTTGTATCTCTGAGAAAAGAGATACAAAAGAAACTATTAGCTGCTAAAGATGAAGGAGCAACCCCACTTGTTTCTACCAGAGAACATGTGGCCCAGACAAGTTATGTAACTTGCCCCAGTTGTCAAATTTAAGATTAGAACACAGATCTCCTGATGGTTGTTCTGTACTTTTCTCTTAAAATGAAGAGATTTTTTTCTATGTAAACAGCATTTTCTAAGTGACTCCACATAAGTAATTCTAAACAAGGGCCCACAAACTGGGGGACATCTGAGATTTGAGTACTGTGGCAGGGGCTTATAGTAATTGTGGAAATTTTTCAAGAAATTAGGCTATAACAGGTCTTTAAACCACCTTAAAGTGTTTAGTCTCATCCTGAAGGCAAAGATTAGCCTTTGATGGGTCCAAAATTATGTAATTATCATCAGTTTTGTATTTTAGAAAGCTAAATTCGACTGCTATGTGAAGAATTGATTTGAGGGGACAATTCTAGAGATGGGGAGTTCAAATAGGAGAAAATGAGTATTTATAGTATTGATGAGAGCATAAAAAAACATCGTATTTGAGAGTAAGTGTATAGAATCAACATGACTTATTAATTAATTGGGTGTGGGCACTGAAAGAAAACCATCAAAGTATAACTCCCTTGTTTCTAGATTACAAAACTGGGTGTATAGTGGTTATAATTCACTTAGACTGGAAATTAACTGGCATACATAGGTATGAACAGAAGATAAAGAATTCCATTCTAGACATGGCAGAATGAAGTGGCTATGGGTTATCTACATAGGTATTAGTTTTGAGGTAAAATTTAGAATTTTCAACTATTCACATATGACTCTGAAGTCTAAAACCATGAATGGTTTTAGATGATCTCTGAGTAACTCAAAATGATAAACAATAAATAATGTGTATGTGTATATATATATTTTCAGGAGAGAGCTAGTTAATTTTTATCAGATTCTCAAAGGATTCTCCAGTCTATTAGTGCTTTTTAAAATCTTTCAAATGAGTGAAATCACTACAATCTAGGGAAAATTGATAGATCAATATAGAGGAATGTCTACCATATATTTTTGAACTAAGTTTTTCTCTGTATTGAATGGCATTTTATGGAGCCACTGAGTTTATGAGCAATATCAGGTTTAATCAAGAGGAACATGTTTGAAATGCCTTTGATTCTATCCTGATTTTAAATATTGGCCTACAAGATACCAGAGACAATATTAGAAAGCATCCTCTACTTTATATGGTTCATAAACCTTTTCAAACAAGACACTCTGGGCTAGAAAAAATAAATATATCCCGTATTATGACATAAAAGTCTTTTTTAAAAATTGTATTTTAAAAATATATTTTAATTGAACTTTTTCAAATAGCCCACCAACATGTCAACTACTACATATGTGAGTGTGAGTACCACAAGGAAATACCTACTACATATGTGAGTGTGAGTACCTTCTAAATTATTTATGCAAGAATCACATATTTCTCTTACTTAGACCTCTCTGTTGCTTGTGTAAGAATAAACTTGCTTTTCCTGATGATAAAATAATACCTCCTTCCTTTCTAATTATCTCACTTAAAGGTGCAGTGTAAATCATTCTAACAACTGAGGTGCTGACGCAGTACAATAGGAACTCTTTCTAGTACTGCTACCACTCATTTCTTTGTGTGTACGTGAGTAGAAATAAGTATACATTTATTGAGGCTATCCTGTGTGCTAGACAATGTACTCATCACTGGCAATGGTGAACACAACATATTATCTAATTTCCTAGAATTTATAATCTAAAAGGCATTACATACAGGCATACAAGTAATTGTAATGTTATTTTGAATGTTATGATACCAGTAAGTTAGTAAAGTTTCTAGAATTATTCATTCAAGAAGCATTTCTTCACTCTTCGGGGTTTCCCAGAGAAACCTGTTAGCTAAGTCTAAACTTTATTTGATATAATTGGGCAGTCATTGAATGGTTTAAAACAGAAGAGAGATATAATCACATGTGCACTCTAGAAAGATCAGTAGCATGTCAATGATTCTCACAACATTAGTACCTCTGTTTAAAGCTGTGTTAAGAGTTTCATCCCTAATATTATAACCTCACTAGCAATGAGGGGGAGGGAGGAGGAAGGGAGGAATATCAGTAATTCTTGGCCTCCAGGTATGTTCAATACTAGGAAGAATTCTGGTTCTAACTGTTAATATCACTACTCAGAATTGCGATAATGATTACATTTAGTGTCATATCTAGAATGCGTACATGTCTGGTTTGTTTGCACTCAGAAGGTTCTTTTGACTCCAAGTATGTGATTGCCTTTATAAAATCCCTGAATGTCTGGGGATTAACTAAATATGTGTTCCATTCTGAGTCAAGTCAGAAAACAGAAACTAAATTAAACATTATAACATGAGAGAATTTAATGTAAAATCTGTTTTAAGAGGCATAGAGATAGCAATTGCAGGCAGCACCTACTATCCTTAGCACTGGCTAATCAAAGGAAAGCAATTGAACTTATTTCAGTTTAGTAGCTTGAGGAAGGTACTCCAATAAAGTTGAAAATCACATTGCAGGAGCAGGCACTGACCATTAGGTGCTATTGTCTCTGACAGCCTGTGATGGGGTTGATTCTTCAAGTAGTGAGAGACATGAAAAGTAGGTTCAATTGCTGGAGCTACTAGAATAAATTGTGTGCCAACTGTAAAAAAAGTGCGCTGGGATGAGCTAACAGGCACAAGAGAAAGTAGGCAGAAAGCTCAAAGAATGCAAACGGCCTCCAGCATTGCGTTTTCGCTCTGGCTCCTAATATGGGCAGAGGCCAACTGGCAATGCAAGCCGACAAAGCAGAAGTGGGGTTTGCACCCCAACTCCAAAACTGCACACTCATTTACTGCTCATTTTCTGGCATGCTGGAGAATGCTGGAGAATGTTGAAAATGGCTATTATATTTGATGTAATTTTAAGATTTGGGCTATGTAGTTGAAGATATCAGAGTATCACAACAATTAACTGTGTTTTTGCTTCAAAATCTGTCTCAAAGTGCCTTATGTTATGGTGCTAGTAAATGCTTTCTATATGAGCCTCTGAAGACATGTTTTTTTTTTTTTTTTTACTAATTTGCTTAATCTATTTTTCCATATGTGAAATAATTTGGCTTAAGTGTAGTAGGCATATCCACATAAGCATTATGTTTTTATGGAATTACAATTTGCTTTGCTCTGGTATTTGTTGCAGATATACGTATATATATACACATAGATATGCCTTGAGGTATAAGAAACACATTAGTAAAGCTGATTGAATTTTCACCTTTTTTGTAAGCATGGCCATGTTTCTTACTTTGCATGTCCTTCAGGCCTCATCGGAGCATGAAGTTCCAAGTGACTTCAAAGGGTTTTCTGTATTCAGATCAGCTCTGTGGGGCACGTAGGAAGATGAGAAATGAACCGACACCAGAAGTGCGATGAAAGGTAAAAATCCTAGCTTCACTACAGCTCCTGAGCTAAGCAGCAGGCTAAATTACTGCACCTGGATATAGGAATCTCATGGGTTCATCAAGGAAAAGATGGTAAGCATTTAAGGCAGAAAATAAGTCTGAGTTTATTCACTAGATTCAGGGAAAGTTTTCCTTACCAAGTAACATAGATAACATTTCATTATTTTTATGGAAATCTGTCCACTTTCTTTTTAAAAAAAATAAATATAAGTTAAATGTAAATGATCAAAAATAAAAGCAAAATGTAACAACCTAGATATGTCTACCTAAAGTACAAAAGGCATTTTGTATATGGCATTTTCATGAAAACTCCTTCAAAGTATAATATGTTTGTTTAAAATTTTTAATTTATAGTGATATGAGTTCTAGGAATGTTGAGGAGTTAAAGAAGGACCCAGAAACATGTAGAAGAAATCCTATGTATCCATTTATATCAGCCTCTCTCTTCTCTTACGATTAGCCTCAGGAAAGACAAGAAGGAATGGGTCCAAAATGAAGATGGAGTTTAAGTATTATATTCTCTGACACAAATTTGGCAATAAATCCTTAAAAACAGGCAAATTTCAAATTTCTATTTTAAACTGTTTGCATGTAAGTATTAAAAAATTATAATATCACAAAGTGAACTGGTTTATATTTTTAGGTATGTTATACATACACTTTTATGAAGACTTGAATTTTTGAGAACTGAATTCTTCTAATAATTTTTATTTGACATTGATCAATCTGAAATTCCTTTTCCACAATTAGGATTTTTATTCTCTGTCAATTCAAATATTTGGGCTTGTGGATTTTTAAACTTTCCCTTTGTTTTCTTGACGGTTCTCCCTTTCACAAATATCAATTTGAGGAGACCTTAGAGCTCATATTGATATTACTTTACAGTTAATTGACAACTATAATTATCAATTACAGTGGGATTAGGAATTATCAGAAACTTTTGGAAAGCTGCTGTAAGCAGGAACAATTTTCCTTCTTACTAGCTGAATGACAAAGGTTGAAAATGAACACTTAAGAACAGACGTACCTCATTTGTTAGACTCATCATTGACAAGAATTCAACTGGAATATCATTTCTTCTGGAATGTGCCTTAGAGTACTGACAATGAAAAATGAGCAAAATATATATTGTGTGTGTTACATGCTGTCGAGTCAGCTCTGACTCCTGGTGAGCCTATGAATGAGTTATACTGTCAAGGGCCTATCCTCAACAGCACTGCTCAGCTCCGGTAAGATTCATGCTTATGCTTATGGCTTCTTTTGTAGAGTCAACCTGTGTCATATTTGGTCTTCTTTTCCTTCTGCTTTCTATTTTTCCCAGCATTATCGTATTTTCCAAATAACCTTGCCTTGTAATGATGTGCTTTTATTAGAACACCTTCAATTTAGTCATATTTGACTCCAGTAATTTTCCAGGCTTGTTTTTCTCTAGATCCACTTGTTCATCTTGTCCAAGTTACCCATAGAGCTCTCTTCCAATGTCATATTTCAAGCAAATCATTTTTTTTTTCTATCAGCCTTTTTCATTGTCCAACTCTCACATCTCTAGACAGTACTTTGGACTATGAGGGTATGGAGGATCTTAGCCTTAAGGGCACTCTACTTGCTACTTATGATCATTCCTAAATTTTCCATTGCTGTCCTTTTGAGTCTCAACTTTCTCTTGCTGTCCTTTTGAATATCAGCTTTCTCTTGATTTGTCAGCTGCAGAATCCACTTGAATTGATAACTGAACCAAAGTAAGCAAAATCTTTAAAAATTTAATGTCTTCATTGTCAGTGTTAAAGTTGTGTCTCTCGTTTGTATGATTGTCTTCTTGATCAAATGCAGTCTTGCTTTAGCACTTTATTCTTTCACTTTTATCAGAAGTTGTTTCAAATCATTGTTACATTCCGCCACTAATATGGTATCATTTGCATATCTTAAGTTATTAATATTACACCAATTTTCACTCCTCCTTCCTCTGATTCTAGCCCAGTTTTTAATATGATATATATTCTGTATACAGATTAAATAAATAGGGAGAGAAAATGTATCTTGTCTCATACCTATGCTTAACCATTCTGTCTCTCCATATTTTGTTCTGACAGTAGCTCTCTATCCATATTGTGTAACAATACAGGTTACACATCACTACAATCAAGTGCTGAGACACACTCATTTCTTTCAGAGAAACCCATAGCTTTTTATGATCCATGCAGTCAAAGACTTTATTGTTGTCTATAAAACATAGATTAACCATCTTCTGAAATTCTTTGGAGCATTCCAGTATCTGACAAATGTTAACAATTAGATCTTGAGATATATGTTAGGCTCAGACAATACATTAAAATGATTAATTCTTTAGTCATGTCTAAAGTGATCACTTTTTAAAACATAATTACATGGATATACTGTCTTAAAACCAGCCACGTTTCAACAGGCTCTTTCTCATCATCAAAATTTTTTCTCTATGATATTCTAGCAATCACTCTGTCCAGTTCATGTATGTCATTCTCTACTTGCCCCCTTTTTATCAAGATACACTTTTACAAGAGATTTAAAATATTAGTAGCAGCTGGGGATGAAATTATGTGGTTGGAAGAACTTTCTTAAATTGGCAATAGATTTCCTCCTCTACAATGTTAATTTTTTTTATTATTTCTGGGATTCCTTTGGATGCAATTTGAAATTTACAGTGTTGTCTACCTCTGGCAGCTTTCCAGGTGGCTCTTAGCTTAACTGGGCCCTCATTACATCAACTGCTGCCATTTAGTTCTCCAGCCATTATTTTTTGACACATCCTCCTCTCATTTTCATATGCAGTCCTTCAGATAGAGCACCTGATTTTCACAGCTCAGCATTTGACTCCAAAATCTACACCTCTAGTTCTGATCTCTCTTAATAATGCTCCCTTATTTATGCTTGAATAATCTACTTTCACCACAAATTTAACCTGTAAAACTGAAGGAAAACTTATGTGGTCCAAGGACAACATGTCTGGATGAGAAAGGAGTTATTTTATTTTATTTATTTTTTATTACTTTCAAGTATATAGTATAATGCTTAGACATTTATGTAGTTTATAAAACGATACCCCTGATTGTTCCTTCTCTCCTCTGGTTTTCCACCTAGCCAATATATTTAATGCTAACTGCATTTCCTATGCCGTGCTCCCTATCCCCATGTCCATTTATCGACTACTAATTTCTACTTCTTTAAGCCTTCACCCCATTCTCCCAGCCCTCCAACCCTCCTCCCCTCTGTCTGTCCCCAAATTGTCAAGAGAAGAGTTATTTTAAATTGAAAACACTAAGGTCATTTCCCAATCTCATTTCTGAGGATTTATTATTCACATACTAGTAAAAATAAGAAAAGGAAGTTAGTCTAACGGGAGGATGCACAGAGAGAAAAAGACCAGCAGTTGTGGCCAGCCACCTCAGATGCAGCAGGAGCCGGGGCCCTCTCCACTGGTGTCTGTTACGTGCGTGCAGTCTTGGCATGGTCATTGACGGCATTAGCAGTCCTCTCAACACCTGCAGAACCTATGAGCAAAAGCCACCCCTTAGATGGACATTGGCAAGAATTTCAATGATTCATTTCAGAGGATTTGAGAGTTTTAAAAGCTAAAAGTAACTAGAGAAAATAATAGATGTCATATGACTTAAGAGGACTGGATTTTAGAGCACAAGTAAAAGACCTAGGAACTTGCAAAACTGTGGAAATTGATAGACATGACTGGAGTTCCTATAAAATGTGAAGAAATGGAGTGAAAATACTACTGTATTGTAACATTTATTGTGGCTACACATTTACTTATTCAGTGTGCCTTGTGAGATGCAAGCCACACAAAATTTTTAGACTTAAACAGTCTGCTGCTCTTGATTTTCTTGCTGTGATGGTAAATGGATACTCAGCAGGATTTCATTTCTTTGGGAAGATGCAAACAAGTGTCTAAAGTTGATAATTTATTCATTCAAATGCCTCACAGTAGGTAATCATTGTTTCATGCTGTAATGGTTAATATTAGTCATTTCTTCATAGTCTAAAATTGCTTTCAGAGACATATATATTTCTCCATAATTTTCCCAAGTCTATTTGTCATTGTCACCCTTCTAGTATTCTAGGTAAAAGTTTTAAAGTCACCTTTGACTACATGTTATTGTGACTGTACATCTCACATAAATGAAACTAGGGAAATTATAACACCATAAATCGTTAACATACAAATCTCCTCTTAGCTCTCACAACCAGAAAAATAATTAAGGGACTAATTGTTTTCATTTTTGGATTATAGCTACAGCTTCTTAACAGTTTCTGTGCCTCTAATTATTTTTCTTCCTTAATTCTGGTAACATATTATTGCTAGTTTAATTTTCCCCAAACTAATTTTCTCTTGATAGATAATGGGAAAAATATTTCCCCTATCTACCCCAAAATTTATAATATCTTTATATTGCATTTCATTTTAGATTTAAATTACTGTCTGGTTTATGTGATTTTTATATATGCTGGTCCTAGATTATTATTTTTTTAAATTTAGTCTATTACTTAAGAACTCTTTTTGTGACTTAGTAAATATGGTAAATGTATACTACTAATTTGGTAAATTCTGATTTCCTAATGAGAATGTAAACTTCATGAGAGCCAGGATAATGTCTAATATGTCTCTGTACCTTTCACTGGACCTATTGTAGTAATATAAAGTCAGTTTTAAATAATCACTTACAGATTTGTAAAATAACTTTGGAAAAAATAGTCAGTTTCTAAATGTCTCTGAATTCTATTTATTTCAAATCAATTAAAATCACATGAAGTCAAAAGAAATAAAAAATTTAAGTCAAAAAATTTGTATGACTCAAGATTGAAGTTATTATGTCAGCCATATTTTAACATTCTTTGGCCATAAATGGGAAAATTAGGTCACCAAGTTCCTGACAAATGCTTTCAAATCATAAACTCTTCAGAGACTTCTTTTCAAAGCTATCTCTACTCTATCACTTAATGGGAAAATTGTTTTCTGTTTCCTTGTAATTATGAAAATTCCAACGCACAGCTTATAACTTTTTTGACAATTGCTTATTGCATTGTTGATGCATATGTCAAGCTCCCTTACAAAGTCAAATATATTTAGAAAAATTTATAGAATTCAAATGGTATTAGAGTTGTTATGATTATTTAGAACTGATCTTCAATCTACTTTTTAAAATACACTTTTTTCTTAATGAATAAGAATTTGTGCTCACCTAAGAACTACCTTACATTTCGTCTCTCAATATCACAATATTATCACTATTTTTGAGGTTTACTGACAGATTTCCAGCTTTCATTTTGTGTAAAGGAATGAGTTAATTCATTCAAAAGACCTTGTAACATGTCAGATCCATTGCTTTTAACACATTGAGATATATTTGTTTTTCTTCCCCACAGTGCACTAGAGTAAATGCTGTTCTGTTGACACCTAATACTTAACATGTCAAAGAATAAATTCATCATTTTCACCCAGCAAATTTCTTATTTCTCAAATCCCCCACTGTTCTCAATGATGCTCTCCCCTTTCTCCTGCAGATAATCTTAGTTATCTTCTCTATCTTAAGAGTGGAATTTTATATACATTCTCATATATATGTATATATCAAACATGAAAAGACCCTAGCTATTTCTATGTTTCTACTGAATTACTAGTTAGTATCTGGTCACTAAATGGACATAAGAATCTGTGTCAGTAGAAATCTGGAAACCTGGAATCTCTTTCAATTCTACCATGTGACTGTAAGTAAATAGTTTAATCTCTTTGGTCTTCCATTTTTTCATTTGTGTAATTAGGTTTTTGAAGTATTGCTCAGAGCTCCTTTTAACATTGGAACTGGTTGTAATTAATTCAATGTTGGTGGCAAGTCTGTGGTACTTCTTCATGACTGAGCAATCATGAATAAGCAGTGTTGGAACTTGCACTAACAATACTGCCCACGAGTGTGGATTTGTCTCAGATTATCACCTGCCACCTTGCATACAAATTTTGTATGGCTAAATTAAAAGAATAACAGCTTTTAATTATAGTACTCCAAGGCCTCCTTGTGACATTTATTATATAAATATGAGGAATTATAATTAACATTTTTCTTCACAAGCATTTGAATTTTCCTAAATCCAATCCCCTTTTTACTAATGAGGAATTGAAGATCCATTTTATCTTCTGAAAATGAAATAAGTTTAGAAATGGGGACAGAAACTATGGTCCTTATAAAGACCCCTGGGCCAAATGTCAGCTTCATTTTTCTTCATGGTTCAGTGTTAATTTGGTTCAGGTCTGTTTGCTGCCAGTGCAATGTTGTTTGAAATACAGAAAACAAGAAAAAAAATTGCAGCTTAGTAATTCAATATATTTAGCACTTGGAGAATTCTAGACTCCTAAAATTTTATCTTTTATTTATGATATAATAATTGGGGGAAAAGAAACATTTTTAGTTAGATAATATTGAACATATCTCTGTACAGTCTTCCACATGATGTTAAATGTTATACCTATCTGATCAGGTTATTTGAGTCAGAAAATTAATAGCTATCTGTGAACTCTTGAAAAATATGGAAAAATCTATTGACAAATATATGGCTAAATAGAAAAAATTCTATTTTTATGACTTTCTATTGAATTTAGAAAGCATAAACATAATTATTTTGGCATAGATTCTACAATAGATTTTATAGAGTACATATAAAAGGAGATACTATTAGTAAAATTATGTTCTGCACAAAACTATTCAGTGTATGAAAAGAAAAGTTATTATAATGGAGTTTCCACTAATGATCTGTTTGCTTTACTGCCATATAAGAATAAGAGTCTATTTTGGGCTTTTATTTCAGTTACATGCAATTTTCTTCAGAGTTATATTTGTTGAAAAAAAGTTTCTGGAGTAATAAGCCTTTTTGAGGGAATACATTTTGAAATAATCAAGATTAGGAAAGTAGGAAAATATGGCAACTTAAATACTTATTGTCCTGCTGTCGTTATCCTAATTGCCACACAATAACTCTATCTCTCGTCTGTCATATACATGTTACACTGAGGCTTAGAGGCTGGTAACAGGCCTCAGGGTTAACTGGAGTTCTAGAGGAGAGAGTTGGTACCATTATTTTTCTCACTGAGCTTGATATCACTTTGGGCCAAGTGAGGGGATCTTTAGTGTGAGGAAGTTTAGATGGATTCCAGAGAGAACCTTGTCTACATATATAAATAAATTTCATCCCCACAAGGGGAAAGGCTGCATATTTTCTCCTGGTGGGCTAAATGGGGGACCAGCTAGAGGAACTGTGGGACCACAATTCTGGCATGTTGAGTTCTCTGTGCCCTGAAAATGAGAGTGATATGGAGCTGAAAACTTGACTACTGTCTCTTAGACCAGGAATACAGTGTTTTGCACCTCACTCCACGTCACTTCCATCTCACTGCAATATTTGGATTGAGCCTTAATAAGCAGGCAAGATAAAATAGTGTTGTTGGTAAGGGCCCTAGCAGACAGAGAGAACAGAAAATAGTTTAATTAAGTAAGACTGCTCTTAGGAGGAAGATATTTTAAGCAAAAGCAACAGTTATCATTTAACTTAAACACAATTTTAAGTCAAACAAGCACTTAAAATATGTCTTGATTTTGATCAGATTTGAAAAGTTCATAGCCAGTATTTCTTCATTCTACCCTATTATTTCTCTCTTCTAATGTAAATCCAATTATATGAATGGCAGACCATTGAATCTTTTGTTCTCTGTATTTGCCTAAATATTTATTTCTATACCATTTTCTACTTTACTGGTCTTCTGTTCACTATTCTTCTTTTAAAACTATCTATTAAATGTTTAGTTTAAGTTACTGTATTTCTCAGATTTAGAATTTCCAAAGATTCTCTATTTTTATAGATTCTAGTTTTCTGATACAAATCTGTATTTTCCCCATCTTCTCTTGAGCATACTAACCATAGTAATTTAGAAATGCTTGTTTGAAACTCTAATGTTTCTATCATTTCTGAGTTTGTTTCATTTGTCTGATTTTTTTTTCTCTTGAACTTGTTATTTCTCTTCAATCTCCCGACAATCCTGGACACAATTTATTTAATGCCAGCATTGTGTTTGAAAAATTGTGGAGGCTGTGCAAAATCCTGTCTTCCCTTGTGCTCTTTTTACTTTATTTTTAAAATGCAGCTAGAAGTAGTAGCAACTATTCCTTGTAAAAATAGGAATGAGATATTTTAGTCTTTATGAAGATTAACCAATTTCCTATTGGCTTTTGTTTAGGGCAATCCTAGTTTATGCTTCTTTTCCTAGCATAAGTATCAAGTAATTCCATTTTATAATTAAAAGTGTTTGGTCAATACTAGGGGTCAGCAAACTTTTTCTGTGAGTAGCCAAATAGTAAATATTTTACGCATTTCTGGTCATATGGTCTATATCATTAATACTCAGTTCTGCCTTTGAAGCACAAAAGGTTCCATGGAGAACACAAATGAACAAGTATGTCTGTGTTCCAATAAAAAGTTATTTATATTAACAGATGTTGGTCTGAATTTAACCTGTGGGTTTTAGACTGCTGATATCTAGTTTAGGCCACAAACATATGTTTCCTTAATTTCTTAGCCTTTGTCTCATGACTTTAAGAAATGAATATGCTTCAAAGAGAAAAGGTACACAGAATGTTAGGCTCATTTTTTTTGCAGTTCCTTTTTCTACAGGGTCTTTCTCCTCCAACATTAGAGAAATTTATATAGCCTTTAATTGCAATTATTTGTCCCCATGGCCCCATAAGACCACCATAAGCTTTGAGCTGCTTATGCTTATTTACTAAGTTTTCTACTGTTATTAATAAAAAAATGCATGGAAAGAGAAGTGGCAGAAAAATATCTGGATATTTTCAGCACTTTTGTCTTCTCACTGGGATGTCTGCCCTGTAAAATTCTGGCTTTCTTAATTGTACTCTATTACCTTGAAAGAACTGTTTTTTGTATTTCTTACACAGCTCTTATACTTACTCTTAAAAGGCCAAGTTAGGTTAATACAAGTTAATCTATCAGTAGGAAGGAAGCAGAATTCCCCAAAGTGAGGGGGGCAGACAGTTTGTAGGCTATTGAATAAATCGCCCAAGTATAGAAGTGGAAAACCATGATAATAATAAAGTGACATAAAAGCAAGCATTGAATAATGAAGTAGAACTAAAATCAAGTATTATGAAGTATTACACTAAATACAGAAAACTACTCAATCTTAGTAAAGTAAGACCTGAATAATAGAGTGACATTCCAGGCTTTTGATAGGAAGATTAATACATGAAATTATCAATTCTCTCTAAACTGTATTATAAATTTAATGTAATTGTTGATGGAATCACAATAGATTTTCTTTTTTAGTTGGTTAAAATGTTCTTAAATTTCTTTTGAATAATATATACTTGAGAATAGTCAAGACAGTTATAACAAAGAAGAATAGTTGTAGAAGGCTAACCTTATAAGATACTGAAACAATATCAAAAGCATCAGAATTTTTAATAAAATGATATTGGTATGGAATAGAAAAATCAAAGAGTGGAACCAAGTGAAAGACAAATAGATTCCAGTGTATACATAATTGAAATGTTATATTAGATACTGGTGTATTTCAATTTTGGGGGAATATAATAGCTGATTTAGCAAATGTGATCAAACTATCATTCTACATAGGTAAAAATAAAAATTATTATTTTATTATCTAATACTACTCAAAAAATTAATTTTAGATGAAGCATAATGTAAATGTAAAAAATAAGCATTTTATAATAAAATCTAAGAGCTAAGATGAACATCTGTTGGTTAGGAAGAATTTTAACCATTCAAAAAACCAGAAGCTATGGAAAAATAAAGATACTTGACTGACTATACCTTTTAAAAATAGGCTGCACTATAAAATACACCATAAAGTTAATATAACTAATATCGATTAGGATTAATATTTGTAACTAAGTTAACGTCTATAATATAAGGTAGTCACAAATTCTAGAAATTTGCTTATATCATTAACAACACTTATTGTTAACAGAAAAGAAAAAATATATTGCTAGTAAAAATATCAATTTTAAAGTACTTAAAATATTTTTGGCAAAATCCATTAAAATAAAAATGTGCATATTCAATATTTTTTCTGTGAATGTACCTTATGGAAAGAAAAGCCACACTTATATAGCTCTAAGGATGTTTATAACTGTTTTGTGGCAAAAATAAAATGGGTTGTCTAACTACCTACTTCAACCATTGGATTCTACCTGGAAATCAAAAGAAATATTTAAGAGTCTGCTGAAGATTCAGGTATTTTATATTGTTAATGAAGAAGAAATTAATTGTGGACATGAAGGACATACAAAATTTTCCAGGAAGTATATAATAAACATTATTCAAAAGATGCAGTCTCCTATAAAGCAAACTCCTTCCAGTCCCATATTTTAAAAACATCTGTTCTATTAAATACAAGCACCATGAAGATAGATTTTCTCAGTTTTGTCTACCTTTACAACCGTAATCCTAGATCAGTGCCTGACATAAAGCAGGTACTCAACATCTGTAAATGAATGAATGAATGAACAGATCATTTCTAATCTATAAGTAATAAAATTCTCTTTACAATTTTAGGATTTTTTGATAATTTAATGGAAATTTGTGCTACAGCACTTAAATATTTTCCAAATACTATATTTTTCAAATATTTTTCCAGCATTTTTTTTTAGTTTCTATTTTAAAAGTATAGATTAACCTCTTTATATGTCTTTACTTTTTCAAAATTATATTTAATTAAAATCATTAAAAACTGAGAGTTGAGTTTTTGCAGAATGTGTACAAATAATTTTTAAGTTAAGAATATTTTATGAAGCAAATAATTTGGTTTTATTTTTGTCTTTTTGTCTAATAATTGGATTTTGTTTTAGTCTTTTAAATGAGTCTTTGCAATTTTCTTTTTCTCTCCGAAGACAGATGTTTCTGTCATAGTTAACTGGGAAGAAATTTAAGAAATGTATTTGAAAATAAGTACAAAAATGAATACTTTTCAGGGAAACTGGGCTGTTTTTTTCTTGGAGCCCAGCCAAGATTAGTTAACACTAAGGAAATGAAACAATATTTCTGTTGCTCACACATATTGCATTTGCCACAAGCAGTAAAGTAAAGCTTTACATTGGCAGCAACAGAATTTGGCCTGTCATTTTTAGCCCTGATGCTCTTAGCTGTATGGTACAGCCCCAAAAGAAACGAGCAGCTATTGTTGTCTCTTGCTAAGACCAGAATTTTGAACTGTAACCAAGAAGAAGTATTTCCCCATTTATATGCACACTGATAATTAGGCTCAAGGAAATGAAGTGCGTAGAATGGAAATTGAGATTTTGTTTTTTAATGTGAACATGTTTGATACTAGTTTCTACTCTTCTGACAGATGGATTCTTTTTGGCAGGTAATTATGCAAACTGTTCCTTTCGTGCCTGTCTATACGAAATGTATTCTATAAACACATTGAAGCATCATGCTCCTCTGAGTCCTCAGTGCTTGGGAATGTATTAGCACCATGATGATTTGGATGACAGGATTTGAAAGTGTCTGAGAGGTAGAAGCTGGGGGAATACTCGTGTGATTGTTCTGGTTCCGTCAGGGCCCTGGTAGATAATAATGTAGTTCCCTTGAAATTTTACAGAGGGCATTTTTGTGTCAAAGGAAAAAAAAATGTATTCACAGATAATAGAAGAAATCCCAAACAAGCAGAGTGTAAATAGTTTTTAATAAGTGTTTTAACAGATACTAGAAAATTAATGCATTTGGAAAGCAGTGCTCAGGCAAATTTAAAATGCTTGTCAGGCACTCAAAAGAATTATCCTGCCCTTCATGATCTAATTATCAGGGTCATACTTCCTCATGATTTAACAGTTTTGAAATGTACTCTAATATTGCAATGACAAAGAGGCCTCCGTCTTTGTATTTCTGTAATAAAGACTATTAGACCTAACTCAGTACTTTTGCAACCCAAATTTTAATTAGAGTTTTCTTGAACTAACATACACACACACACACATATCCATATTTTAGGAGGAAAAACATTGCTTTAACTGAGTGGATAACTTGTGTTAATTAAACAGGTTTGACCATTTGCTTGGGTGGTATAGGAGTACTATTATTCAGTAGAGTCAACGGGGTGCTGACTCATGCTCTGGTCTGCCACCTTACCCAAAATCTTGAAAGTCAGTCTACTTGAGGGCATTATAAGAACCTTAATATTTTAAAACACAACTGTGGCCACATATCAGACACTTTCTTTTGGTTGAATTAGGGACTTTGATGCTAATTACTGCACATTTAAGCAGGCCAATTCAAATTGCATTGGTTTGTAATGAATGAAACCAACATTACAGCTATCTGAATATTTGACTTGAAGATTTAAAAATATTGTGGTTGACTGGTTGTTGAAATTTGATTCAATTAAAATCTAGTTCTTAATTTGATTGTTTAGTATTTGAGAAACAGTGAGAAAAGCATTCGAAGGTACAGAGGATGAATATACCAGCTTCTAGTATTCTTCACTTCTATTACCACATAATCAGATCCTCTTTGATGGGGAAATTAGTAGAAGAGTTAATAATTCATTTATTTAATAAAAATATATTTAGCACATGTATATTGAGGTACTGCTTTAGGTGAAAGGTATAGCAAAACAAGTCAAATAAATTTCCTTACTTTATGTAACTTGTGTTCTAATTTGGGTGGGAGTGGATACATACAGATAATACACATTTATTAAAGAAATAAACAGTGAAAAGATAGAGTGATAGGTTTGAGACAATGAGGGTTCCTAAGACTTAGAATGCATTTATGATGTTATATTTAACTGAGTACCAAATGCTGAACATAAACTTACCCTGCAAAGATTTGTGTGAAGAGTATTCCACACGAAGGAAACAGAAACATTCTGCATGAAGATATTCTGGAGTTTCAAATATAGATTCCTATGTAATAATGCCAAACCTTAGTAGTTTAAAAGAATTTTATTCTGCTCTTGACTGTGGATAAAGCATACAGGTGGTCTCCATAGTGGGCTCTGCTCTGTATCAGCCATGACCTATTGTGTCAATAGGGCTGAAAGATCTATGCACATATCTCATAAATTTGTGCTGACTGATAGCCAGGAGCTCAGTTGGGGCTGTTGGCTTGGGGCCTCAATTCTTCCTCATGTGGACCTTCCTAAAGGCTTGCTGTTTGCTTCCTCGCAGCACGGTGCCTGGCATCTAAGAGTGAGTATTCCAAGAGGCAGGAAGTGGAAGATCCTAGTCTCTTAAAGTGCCACTTCTGCCACACTCAAAGTAGTCATAGAGCCCTCAGACTCAAAAAAAAAAAAAAAAAATGGATACAGATTGCAACTGTTAATCAGAGAAATATAAAAAATTTATGACCATCTTTAATCTGTCACAGTTAGCCTCTGTCCACAAAGTATTTATGTCATTCCCACATACGAAATACACTTACCCTCCCTCTAAAAACCCCCAAAATTTTATCCCAATACAGTGTCAGGTACATAATCAGGATCTAAGATTTCATCATCTAAATTAGGTTTAGGTGTTGAGAAGTCTCCTCACATGGAATAGCAAGTTGGTGCTGATTGCTGACTGGGAACTCAGCCAGGCTAGTCCTCTCTGGGAGGCAGCTTTGGCTTTCTCACAGTATGGTGGCTGATTTCCAAGAGTGAATGTTCCAGGAAACATGAAGTGGAAGCTGCTATCCTTTAAAGACCTGGAGCCAGAAACAGGCACAGCAAAACTTCCCATATAGTCTATTAGTCAAAGCCATCACAGAGCCCACCCAATTGTTGGGAGGAGTATCAAGGAATTTGTGCATATCTGCGGTTTTCAAAGGGCAGAAAATGAATACACAGGCAATATCCCATGCTGTCTTTTGTGTGTGTGTGTGTGTCTAATTTAAAATCAAATTCTTTTTAGAACTCAGAAAATATAAAGAGTGGTCTAAATGGGATCTTTGAGCACATACTATACAGATACCCCTGGAAGCCAAAGAATAACTTTAAGACTATGATAAATCAAACTGAGTGTAAGCTCGAGGACACAGAGGACTTGCTTCTCCAGTACAAAAAGAGAAGGGCAAATGCATTAACCCCAAGTAGTCAGGAGCAAGAGGGGCAACAGAGTGAATAAGAGCTCAGTACTGAACTGAGAGCTGAAGTTAGAGGGAGTCAGCTTA
Source organism: Cynopterus sphinx (assembly GCA_030015415.1). Classification (NCBI taxonomy): domain Eukaryota; kingdom Metazoa; phylum Chordata; class Mammalia; order Chiroptera; family Pteropodidae; genus Cynopterus; species Cynopterus sphinx. The sequence continues at coordinate 58,508,898 of CM057379.1, read as the reverse complement.
ATAAACTGTTGGATGAGTGGTGTGATGTCGGTCACAAGTTGAACAAAAAAATTAGAGGTTATAGGTCAGGTTCACCTGGAGCACAACAGGAAGTTAGAACAAGGAGAGAAAGGAAGTATGGGAATTTTTGTTTATTGTCATAAGCAGGACTGTGTTACCAACTTCCTAATATTGCCTGTTAGTTCCACTAAAATAGTTAGAACTGTTTTAAAAATACATGGTTAAGGCAAAAAGAAACAATGATCTTCTGGATATTATAAGTATACAATTATATATTGCTTGTAGTAAAACATTTCTTCAGATATCATATGGAAAAGAGAGATTGCCAAACTACAAAATATTTACCTGTATTTTTTTTTTTATCCAATGGGGAACTGATTTAATATTTTAGGGGATATTCTTTAATCTTTGCTGTAAGATCTCCTGATGATTGCACACAGAAGTATAACACTGGAAGAAAGAAACACGAGCACCAATCACAGTGACTAGAGCAATCTATTTTTGAGAATGGGTATGGCCATGATTATTATAATTTATCTTTTTTTCAAATGCAGCCAAGGGTCTTCTTGGCTCTAACTTTTGCTCATCCTTCATGACAATTGCTTTTTTCTCCTTTGTAAACACTTTCCTTGATGTCTGCCATTTAGAGATTTTCTGTGTTTCTTTAGCTACCCTGTGTATAACATTATACTAATATTTTACTTTATACACTGTGCTTCAGAATTATACTTAATTATTTTCTGCCAGTATTGTGAAAATGTTAGTACAGTAACTTTTTTACTGCAATAAATCTCTGTCCAATATGTTAGTCATCAGATACAACTGGCTATTATTTAAATTTAAATTTAAAGCTTTACATTTTTCAGCCAAACTTTTAGTGTACAATAGCTGTGCCTGGCTAGTGGCTATCACACTGGAAGGTATAAAGGTAGAACATGCCCCTTGCACAATTCTACAGCACAGGGTTTTCAAGATTTTTAATAATTTTTATGGAATGAAGGAAAAATATCTGTGACTCAATATTATTACAGTCACTTGGCTTCATGTAGGAAATTGTAAAAATATACATAAGCGTATTAAACATATATTAAGCTTCATTTTTCTTGGCAGGGCATTGGTAGCTATTTGTGAAATATAAATTAAAACCTGATTGTGCTAAGTAGAAGCATTTTAATTTATAAGAAATGGTTAATGACCACATATAGCTATAAATTCTACTTGTTCCAAAAATTATTTGGACAATCTGAGTTGGTTAGTCACTGTGATTAACTCTTGAATTCTTTAATGGCCCATATTGAGAACCCATACTGAGGAAACTGGAGTAAGAGAGTGGGTCTGTATGAATCATCATACCAAACCTGTATAAAAGGTGCCTTGATACTTACTTAAACTTATCATAAGAATTAGCTTAAGGTATAGAATGTTTTAAAGAAGTAATCAGAGAAACAATGATATGATGAAAACTGTCTTTGGAATTACAAAAGTGCTTTTCTGACACAAAGGGATCTAAGTCGTATTAAACAGATAGATAAGAATCAGCAACTAAGGTGAAAGAATTTGCTAATGGTCTCATTTTTAGCTGTTGGAAAATTACAGAAATAATCTTATAAGTTGTTCTCTTCACTGACCTACATAAATAAGATAGTAATGATAAAACAGTTGAAGGAATGTGCTCATTATTCCTTAGTGTGTTCTGTGCTCTGGCTCAGTGACTGTTTTCAGATGTATGCATTTTGCTTATTCAGCTGGCAAAGCATCGCAGAATCTCAGTTCTAAATGAATAGGAGGGAGGAAACCCCTATGCTTTGGAAAATATGAAAGAAAATTAAATATTGACTGAAGAGGAAAATTTCTAATTGGTTGGGAAAAGCCAATTCATTGTGGAATAAAAAATGAGATCATATCTCAAAATGGTCTCAGATACATGAGCATTTACTAGTCATATTTTTCCATTATGGATTGCCACATATGGCATGGTAAATTTTTCATTTCCTCTGTATAGTGTTTCTATATTGCATGCTTTCTCATCTATAATATTCTTTTATAGGTGGACTGAAGTGAGCATTTGTAGTTAAATACATACAAATCAACTATCTCTAATCATAATAATTGTGCAAGTAGAGTTTATTTCTTTTGTTAACACGACTGAAATTTACATGTTCAGATCTTTTACTTTATATATCCTTAATCCTTATTATCTCTTAATTTCGCCTTTTATTGACTGCCTTCTTGCTCATTCTTCTTTCATATACACTCCTATAAACTTTAGGCCCTCCCTCCTGAACTACAGAATATTTTTTAGCTATGTTGAAGGTTTTTATTCCTTGCTAAATTGATCTGATGAGTATTTGGATATTGGAATAATAATCTCGAGGACTGCCAGAATGAAAAAAAAAAACAAATCCATGTATTGTACTTTATCTTAATACAAAATATAAGTTCTATCCTTTAGAAAAATATTATACATAATGGGAATAAAAACAAGAGCTTTTTTTCTATTCTTTGCAGCAAGATTATTATATTAAAACTTTATATGTTAAAATTTTTAACCTGCCTAAGTATTATTAAAATACATAATTTGCTCATTATTTTTAGTCAATTTGCATGATTACTTGTATAATATGCTGTATTATTAGGGCTAGAATTTTGGAATATAACTTGGTTTGGTTCTTTTCTACTTAAAACTATTTATAGAATCAAATTCTGCATTTATCATAGATATCATAACATTTTCTTGGTTTTAGCCACCAAATCTGATTTTGAGCATAAATGTAATAACTCTACCATAAAACCTTCTTGGCTCTAACAGATTTCCTCTGCATGGTGGCCTCATCAAAAAATTGTTCAAGGTCATTTTTTATTACAGCAAGTTTGGAAGCATAGGTAATTGCATATTTGAATTATGAATTGTTACCTTTCAGAAATATACTGGGTCTTTTTACCAAAGGGAGATCCTATGAGGTTGTCAATATTTGGAATCTGTTTTCAAACTTCAGTTTCAATGATCTTTCTGAAACACAAATAAAATGTGAGCATATCACTACTCCATTTAAAAACTTGCATAGATTTCCTAGCACCCCCACCATAAAGTCCAAATTCCATAGCATAGTTTACAAATTTAAAATGTGTTCTCTAATTATTTGTCCAACCATATTTCCCATTATTCCTTGTTTCTCATATGCTGTTCATTCCATTATAAGCAATTTCTAGTTCTCCCATTCACCATACTCATTCATTCTTAGACCTTTGGCATGAATGCTTCTCTCACTACTTTTAACAACTCACCCACATATCTTCTCTCCATCCCCAGACATGTACCCAGTTTTTGTTCTTTTATTTGTTTTTCAAATATCTGTTCACCTTTTGTTTACTTCTTCTGTGAGGAGCTCTGACCACCCTTGCCTCTATATACAACTAAATAGTTGCCCCCCTTGTGAACCTAGAATAGGTAGAGAGAAAGGAAAGAGGTATTTTTTTTTATTAAACTATAAAATAAAAAACTATTATTAATTCATTAGATATGTTACCTGCCAAATAATTTGATCGTGGGATATCTTTGAAGCACTCTTCCTTTTACCTCCTCAAATGCTTCATGCTTTCTGTTAGGGAAGCTGTTGTCACATTATATTTGTGGTACATATAGAGATATACTGTCCACATCTCCTTTAAAGAAGGACTTGCCATTAAGCTTCAGGGAGTGCGGTAAGCACACAACCTTCATTTGTGAGCTTCTTCAAGCTATGACTTAGCTGCAGAAAATCCCCTTGCCTGAGGTTACATCTTTCCCAGGGGCAGCTTATCTGGTGATTTAATTGAAAAATGGCTATATAGGCCCAACCATTTATTCAGATAATTTTGTACCAAGGAAAGGGAGTTAATAACTTAGGAGACTGAGGACAGAAAATCTGGAGTATAAGCGTATGGATGGACATATGAGAGTGGGCACGATGTAGAATATCTTTCTATCACATGTTTATGACCACCAGAAAGCATCCACCATAGAAGCAGCTCTAAACATAAAAGTAGACAAAATGGACAAGCAGGATGACTTCAATTTGTGCCTGTCATCTGATTATCCAGCGCCAGCACAATGAACACATGCGTTAAGTGGCTATGGTAGTAATTATATAAAGACTTTGCATTAAAAAATAGCACCAACTTCACTAAATTTGATTTACCAGAAGTCAGTATCAGAGAACAATGCCAAGTCCTTGGTAGGATTCATTTCTTGAGAAGACAAACTGGCCATTTGGTGTCAAGTTAACTACATTGTTCTCCTTATGTCTTGGAAGGGCTAGTGGTTCATCACAAGAATAGATACATATTCTGGGTACAGATTTGCCTTTCTTACCCACAGGTTCTCAGGCAGTACTATTATTTGTGGGCTTACAGAGTGCTTTAGTGAGTGGCATGGGATCCCATGAAATATGTCAATCAAGTAACCCACTTTATGCAAAGAACTGAAGACCCAACAGGAGGGGTAGCCTGGTGGCTATATGCTGTAATGGCATATAGTATATAGTATGTGCATTGAACTGAAAACTTATTTGGCTCTGCACTTGCAAGAGGAAGACTACATGACTTCAGGAACAAAAGATAAAAATGGCTATGGCCCCCTTACCTTCACTGCCAGCAATTCACTGAGTGTTTTTATAATAGAGTGTGGTAGATATGAAGATTTGCAGCCCACACTCCCATTTAATTAAAGGCCTGCTGTCCAGAACCCAGGATTACCTTCACAGACAGTTTCCATGTGTCAGATCCACAAGGGCTGCCTGGCTATGGAGAGCACCCTTCCCCACTGCTATATGCTTTCTTGTTCAACCTGAGTCTGGTGACTGATTGGGGCAGAAGAATAAAGGCCTGGCCATGTCACTTTATGTAGGATGCTTTGATAGTCAATAATAGCACCAAAACTATCTACTGAGTTGACCATGGCTTTGATGGTCCTGTATTGTTGTTAAACTTCTTCCACTGCTAAATCCTAACACCTCCTGCCCTTTATTTCACATATGTTGGTCCCTAATAAATACTTGCACCCAAAATTCTATCTTAGCATCTGCATCTGGAGAACCCACTTTGTGACAATATTATAGTAGCTATTTACATTTAGTAGAAGTGAGTCTTCTTTACCATTTTACCTACAAAAGTGATCACAATGTTTGGCACATTATATATTCTCAGTAAATATGGAAAAAATGAACAAATTTACAATATTCATGAAATTAGGAATCATATAGGTGCTACGGAGTAATACTTAAAATTCAAAGAATATTACATTATTTTGCTCCAAATAGAAAATAACTTTTAAAAAGACATTATTACATAACTTACTTTCTATGTAGATGTGGGTTACTCCATAATTTTCTTGAATCTATAATGTAATTGGATAAATAATAGATTTCTCTAAAATTTCATAATGCTTTAGTGATGACTCTGTTGTTTTATTTGATTATTTATATCTCTAAGTAATTAGAGAAAAGCAGTGCCTATAGTAAATCCATAAATGGAAAAGGATGTGATAAGATCTTTTTAAGGTTCTGCTTTAAATTCTTAAGTTTTCTTGTTTTCAAATACTTGAGTTTGGGTGCATTACATAGCAAAGAATACAACATCTTCTGTCACTGTCAGCAAACCTGAATAGTAGTTCATATATTTCTTCAGTACAATCTCTTGAAAAAAAATTTTATGAACAAGTTCAAGGAATACCCATTACTGAAATATCCTGTTGTGTTTTAAAAATAGAAGAAGGCCTCATTTGATTTCATAAGTGAATAATTAAATTTCTCATATATTAGAATTTTATATAATTTTATATAATTCTGTTCATATTTTGAAAAGATTATATTTAATAATTTAATTAAATGTGCTTTCATAAGAAAGATTTTTAAACTTCACTGTCAATATCAAAATTCAAGTATAAAAATTATCAAAAAATAACTAAAGGGTACATCTAGTTAAAAATATAGAAGCAAAACAATTATCTTAATTTAATATGGCTTTTATAGAATAAAATCAAGTGTTCCTTAAAGCACATATTATGGATGCTTTTTGGGAGTAGAACACATAGTCTTTACCTGTAAGAACATTATAGTTCTTATAGTGTGGTAACTTTACAATATACTGGAAAGAACTTTTCGAGTTAAAAAATTAGGGATTGAATCTTGGCTCAGGTAATTTCTAGCTATAATATTTTGGGCAAGTTGCATTTTTCTGAAGCTCAGACTCTTTACCTGAAAAAAAAAAAAAAAATCAGAATGAAACTAGCTACCTTGCAGTTCTGTAGTTGTATTTCTTCTCAGCCTTTTTTTTTTTTTTTTTTTTTTTTAGGCTTCCCATGTTGCCCTGTAATCCAAACAAGAGGGTTTGTTCCTTAAACATTTATTCTTATCTATTAACTTTCTCTCTGTTTGTATTTGTTCTGGCTGATTCCATTTACTGATAAAATTTTTATTACTATATATTTACTGATAAATTCTAAGGTGAAGTCATCAGACTGGATGTCGCCCTGAGTTTGAAACTTCTTTCTCACCAGACACATGTACTTGATTGATCTCACAGATACCTCACTCAGAATTTACTTAGTTCAGTTCTTCATCTGTGCTATACTTCACTCACTCCTAAACATTTTCTCCATACCACCAACCCCTTCCTCATCACTTTACCAGGGAAATCTCTTCACATCGTATCCCTGACAGTTCCAGTTCCTCAACTGTTCCTTCACAATCCTCATCTCCCTTACTTCCGTGGAATGCACGAATGCTATCCATAGTGTAGTCACCCATGTAAACTAGAAATCAGACTGTCACACTCTAGGTAAAAACTTTTAAAACATCCTTCTTCCTAGAATACATTTATCGTCACTAGTTTGGCAGATAAAGTCCTATATGAGTTGGTCCCTACTTCTGTGAACAGCTCAAGACTTTCTCCTTTGCATCTGTTAACATCAAGTTTATATAATTACTTTGTTTCTATTACAGGCCTTATTGTTTCTTACTTGTACATATATATGCATGTGCTTTTTCTTCTACCTGGGATATCCTTTCCAGGATTCTCTAACTCTTTGAGATTCAGTTAAGACATTTTCTCATTCAAAAGGCCCTCTCTGAGTCTCCAAGTTGAGCTTAGCTCTCCTCTTCTTAGCACATATTACATTTTAATGAAATTATTTGCTTATTTACCTGCTGCGCCAAACTCCTCACATACCTGATTAGGGTGATTAGAGGGCAATTATCTTGTCTTTTTTATGTCCACTCTGCATCTAAGTAACTACCCAATGGTAAATGGTGGTACTTAAGGTGCTAAGTAAGAATTGGGACTCTAAGAAATAATAGAGTGAGAGGTGGCTAGGGCAAGGTGCTATATCCAACACTGTCTCCATTAGTTTCTCTCAAAATTACCCCTATAAATATAGAACCATGTAAAAACAGTTCTTTATTAGACAATACTATATTAGAGATAAATCCCTTAGCCTTCAGCTTCCAACCAAAATGTTACCCACACCTTTTTGAAATATTAATTGTGGAGATATCACTGAATGTTGATTATAATAATTGCTTAAAATAAAACCAAACACTTTAGTTACCTTTTATTTAAAAAGTTAGCCACTTTTATTATAATATCATTCTGAGATTTACCATTGTTTCAAATCACAAATTATTATTAATCAGAAAAATTTGAAAGTAAGTAATAAATGCTATAAAAGTAGTATGAAAATTTTTCCACTCATAACATTTATTTCAGAAAATTTATTCTTGAAGATATTTTCTCCTTTGATTATTTAAATAATGCTCTGTCACATCAAAATGTTCTGTCACTTACAGAGAAGATAGTAAGACAAAAATAGAAGAAAAATGAGTACTTTAACAGCCTTACAACTCTAAACTTAAATTACTTTTGTTAACTTTGATATTTATTTATATTTTGTGCAATTAAACTTTATTCTAGAGAAAAGTTAATAAAGATTTGTCATAATCTTAAATAAAATGTTTACATTCATAACATTTTATTCAAAATCTATTTTGGTTCAATATGACAGAGTATAAACAAGAGAATAAAAATAAACTCTATTATTTTTCTTTTTAGTTACTTTTTAATGTCTCATCAAGGAAATTTTAAAAGTCCCAATACTTTCCAAAGGGTTATTTGCTCTGCTAAGTAAGAGTATTTTTATAAAGCCTGCTGCAAGTTTTTAAATAGGCCTAAAGTGACTCACAATTTACATTGAGCCCATCTTTAGCTATCATTAAGGAAATACCTCTTTGAAGGACAGAGCTCAACCAAGTATGTGATTCATGTACCTCAAGAGATTAATTATAAAGATATGTCAAATAGAACTGCCAAGCCAATTACTCGAAATAAAGAAATGGAATAATTTTAACAGCAGGAACACAAAGGAGGAAGTAATTTTTTATGGTCCTTTAGTACTTATCTTGATTATAAAGAACAGTTTGTTAGGTACAATGAGACAGCATGCCTTGTTTACTTCGCTCTTATGTGAACATGTTAATATATCTAAATTGTTGCCAAAGAACACAAGCCTAGTGAAACAAATGACCATTTATTGACATTAATGACTCTTGAAGACACAATTATTTGATTTCAACAAATCACTAGAGTTGATCATAAAAATCAAAGTCTTTACCAAAGTATTTATATAGATAATTTTGATCACTTTCTACCAAAAATATTAATTCCTAGTTAAACTTTTATATATAACATTTAGTAACTATGCTTTTTAAAATCTAGGCTATATTAAAAATAAATGAGACCACTTTTTATAAAAACAAGACATTAGGCATATGGTCAAGATGGTGGAGTAAGGAAATGCTGTTTTCGCTTTCTCCCACAGCTTCTGGTTTTGGTGTGCCCTGTACCTCGTGCTAAGCAGCCCCAAGCCTGGGACTAGCAGCAGCCAGTCATAACTAGTCAGCATGAGAGTCAATTCATTCTATTGATATGCCAACAGCAAAGAAGACTCAAATACAGTAAGAAGACATATACAATTCACACAAGTGACACACCTGGAAGTCCCAATTTCAGTGACCAGAGAGCCTGCACCATTGGGCCCCACAGGACACCTACTGAGTAAGGCCACTATACCATGACTGGTAGACATAGCAGCTCTACCTAACACATAGGAACAAACACAAGGAGGCAGCCAAAATGAGAAACCAAAAAAACATGTTCCAAATGAAAGAACAGAACAAAGCTCCAGAAAAAGGGTTAAATAAAATGGAGGCAAGCAATCTACCAGATGCAGTGTTCAAAATGCTAGTTATAAGGATGCTCAGTGATCTCAGTGAGAGCTTCAACAGAGATGGGAAACATAAAAATGGAGATAGACATCATAAGAAAGAACCAGTTAGAAAAGTAAACAATAACTGAAATAATATATTAGAGAGAGTCAACAATAGATTAGGTGAAGCAGAGGTTCAAATCAGTGACTTAGAAGATAAGGTAGTAGAAAACACCTGATTAGAACAACAAACTGCAAAAATATATTCAAAAAGAAAATGAGAGTTTAAGGAGCCTCTGAGACAACATTAAGCATAGCAACATATGCATCATAGAGGTACCAGAAGAGGAAGAGAGAAAGCAAGAGATTGAGAACCTATTTGAAAAAAAAAAATGACAAAAACTTTCTTAACCTGGTAAAGGAAATAGACATAAAAGCCAGGAATGGTGGATAGTTCCAAACAAGATGAACCCAAAGAGGCCCACACCAAGACACATCATATTTAAAATGTCGAAGTTTAAAGACAAAGAGAGAATCTTAAAAGCTGAAAGAGGAAAATAGTTAGCTACCTACAAGGGAATTCACATAACAATATCAGCTGATTTCTCAATAGAAAATTTGCAGGCCAGAATGATGAAAAGCAAGGGCCTACAACTAAGATTACTCTATCTATCAAAGCTATCATTTAGAAAGACAGATAAAGATCTTTCCAGGCAAGAAAAACCTAAAGGAGTTCATTACCACCAAGCCTGTATTATAGAAAATGTTGAAGGGACTTCTTTAAGAAGAAGAAAAAAAGAAAAATATTAAAAATATTTTAAAATGGCAGTAACTACTTATCTACCAGAAATTACTTTAAATTATAAGATATAGCGTGACTGAATGGATAAGAAAGCAAGACCCTTACATATGCTTCCTGTAAGAGACTCACTTCAAATCAAAAGACACACACAGAACGAAAGTAAAGGGATAGAAAAAGATATTTCATGATAATGAAAATGTAAAAAACAAAGAATAAAGAGCTGGGGTAGCAATATTTATAGTAGATAAAATAGACTTTAAAACAAAGGCTATAATAGACAAAGGAGGACCCAGTAATCTCAGTTCTGGGTGTTCAGCCAAAGAAACCCAAAACACTAATTTGAAAAGATATATGTATCCATATGTGCATTGATGCATTATTTACAGTAGCCAAGAAATGAAAGCAACATAAGTGTCCATCAATAAATGAATGGATGAAGAAGAAATGGTACATTATACTATAAAATATTACCCAGACCTAAAAATGAATGAAATTTCACCATCTACAACATGAATGGACCCAGAGGGTATTATGCTAAGTGAAATGTCAGATATGGAAAGACAAATGTCATATGATTTTGCTTAAATGTGGAATCTAAAGAACAAAATAAATGCACAAACAAAACAGAAATAAACTCAAAGATACAGAGAACATTTTGAGGGTTGCGAGATGGGAAAGGGATCAGGTGGATGGGTTAAAAGGGGAATGGAATTAAGGAGTACAAATTGGTAATTACAAAATATGGGGATATAAAGTATAGCATAGGGAATATAATCAATAATATTGTAATAACTATGTTATTAGATAGGTACTAGATTTACCAGGGTGATCATTTTATAAATTATATAAATAATTACTATATTATACACCTGAAATTAATATAATATTGTATGTCAACTGTAAATTAAAAACTTACTAAAAAATACATTATACTATATAGCATTGAAATTCTTCCAGCTTATTTCATTTCTGTAAAATGAAAACATGTTATTTAAAATGTCAGGCTTTAGATGTATGAACCATAACCCATCATCCAAATTTAGGAATCTTGTGATAGCAGACAAGCTAAAATCTTATTTCATAAATGAAAGGGGTTATACTAAAGTGTTAATCTTTTAATAACTCAAAATTATTTTTAAAGATGTGTATACTGGCTGTTGCTTTGTGTTTAGTATTACCAAAATGGCTTCATATTTCTAAACTCTGCTCCCAGGCTTATTTTGGTTTCCAATAAAATCACCTGGCCTGTTAAATAAAACTGATGGAAATCTATATAAACAGTTTTGATGAAGGAAAAGAGAGTTACTGAGCAGTATATTCAGTTGATCCTATGTGGAGGGAGTTGGCAAACATATATACATTCTTAATCTGAATTAATGGACAGTTTCATGTTTTGTGTTGCATATGTCAATGATTTTTAATTGTTTTTAAAGGATCAGCCTAAGTTACTTCTGAAATTATGAAAAGCTCACATTTTTAAAAAACAAACTGTATATATGTGCATACTAAAATTTACTGCTTCTTAGTGAACTTTCCTTGATAACATCTTTAAAATTCACAAATTCCCTTTATATATTCCTTCTTTGCTTCATATTTCCTCCTTAGCACTGTGCACTACCAAAAATACTATGTATTTTGCCCTTTTATCATGTTTATTTTCTGGCTTCTCATTAAGAACATAACTTCAGGAAGGTAGAGACTTTTATGTGCTTGTTTACAACTGAATCTCTTAACAACAAAACACTAAGATATAATAGGTAAGTTCTTAATGAATGAATATGTATAGTTTTATTCATTAATTTATTCACAATATAAATATATATACATACTAATATTACATAAAAAGTCGTGGTATTTTACTTTTGTGTAGACCCCTAATTGCCTTTTAAGTAAGGAAAAAGAGATACAAAAACCAAAAACTACCAAACATTGTGAAGAATACTGTCTGTTTATGTAAATAACTGCTATTTTTAGGACACACGACAAAGTTGAAAGAGTGCTCTATGAGAAAAACTTGAAAAATAATCTTTGAAACAACACAGAACATATGAGGTATTTGATATGTTTATGATTGTAGGCATAATTGTTGCTGCCGAGTAGGCATATATCTGGGTTTTCAAAATTCATTTTATATCTATTATAGTCTTTAAAAATAAAGTAATTTTCCATGATGCACTGTTTACATCCTGCTGAGTAGAAATATGTAACCAGGATGAATAACATGCTTAACATCAGGGAAGTTGCCCTTTGTCAGAATCTTGAGCCTTTTGAAATTAAACTATGAAATTAGTTGGTTCACAGATACTCTTTATGTGCCTACAGAGTTAAAATGTTATGATGAGTTTGTTGAAGTCAGAATTACATGCCAATCTTTATATATGTATATGAAGAAAATACTACCAGGTTATTTCTCATTGCCAGAGCACATAATTTGAATAGTTTAGTCAAAAAGTTATTAAGAATCAACTATATACAAGATACAATGGTAAATGGTAGAATACAAAGGTGAGCCCCATATGGTCTCTCCAATAATATCACACCACCACCATCAATAACAGGTGACATTTATTGAGTCACATAAATGACTTTCTTGAAATATCCCATTTGAGCAATGTATTGTAATCATCATTTTACAGAAGAACAAATTTATATTTATAGAGGTTAGGTAATTTGTTTCAAAATTACCTAGTATTACTCACCTCTTGGAATCTGTGCCTGTTTCTATGAGAATTACTTCCTCATCCATAACAGATATGAGTTACACTTGCCATATTTATAATGTGTGGTCCTTTCTTAGCTATAATTTGTTCTATCAGGAATAGTCACTGAATTCTATCTATTAATGTTTTCTTAGGAATTTACAATTGGGATTGAGAGATTCCGGTTCTTTTACTTAGAATACTCAAACTTACCTACAATAAATTCAGAGGATGTTTGGTAACATTTCAACTTCAAGGAGAAGCAGAAACCTAAAATCTGTAAGGAGAAGAAGGAAGGAAGCAAGTGAAGCAAAAGAAAGGTAAGCTACCTTTTGAGTACTTTAATTTCCTTTGGTCAAAGTGAAGTACGTTCTATTTTATTGAGTACTTTCTTATTTTTATGAATATGCAAGAAAACTGTTGTGCAATTCAAAAAACATCTACAACCATGTGGTAGAAATTTGCCTGTATTTAAACCAAGCTTCCAGTCTAGTGTGCTGTTGCTTGTATATCTAATTACTGATCATTTAATAAAAAATTAATTTATTTAGCATGGTCATCACTTTTCTCTATATTCATACATGTTCATCAAGATTTCTAGTTTTTTTTTAATTTACGATAAGAAGGCTTTCATGGACATGGAAAAGACCATTATATATCAAGTTTGATCCTTCTTTTAGCATATAATTTTAATATCATATCACCTTTGACTGAATACTATAATGTGTAACTTACCCATTCTCTAATGAAACAGAAAATTTTATTATTCTGAACCTAAGGATCGATTAGTAGCTAAAAGATATATTAAGAAAGATATATCTGGAAAGGAGTAAATAGATATTTCTGTTGACTGCAGCAGTAGTCTTTTAATTTGCAAATCTATTGCAAATTTACTACCACAACTACTTGTTGTTTACTACTATTACTGCTACTACTTAAACATTACCATCACTGTCACCAGCACCACTACTAACACTACTACCATCACCATTACCACCACCACTAAAACCACTGCTACACTATAGCTAACACTCATAGTATTTACCATGTGTCAGCACTATCATAAAAACTAACTCAGAGCTCTGGATACAAAATCAGACAATGTTCATGTGGTTCATATTTAGAGTCAGTAATGTATTATCTTTGATTCAAGTAGCCATTTAAATTATTTAGAAAAATCTTATCAATATAATTTCAAAAATTTTATAACAATTAAATGAGATGAAGCACAGGAAAGTGCTTTCTGAAGTATACATTATACACATTTAGTTATTTATAGTATACTCTAAGTAAATTTCTACCATTGGGTCATTAACTTTAATAGTAAAGAAAATTACACTCTTGGTAACTAGGAATTCATACACTAATTACATAAATTGTTCTCCAGTAATCAAAGAGTATAACTTTCTACCATTTATATCTTTCAATGCATTTATTTTTTATTCACTAAGATGATCGAACAATCACTCTGGCCATATATTGAATAACTACTATTATTTTAATATCTTTTATATATATAGTAGCACAAGTAAATCTTCAACTCTATCAATGTACTCAAATTGCCATTTGGTATAATGGATTTCCTGAGTTTCTTCAATATGTTTCACATCTATCCACATGAAATGAGCAGCTCTGTTCCATAATTAATGGTGCAATAGACCCCTTTTAAATAAGGATTTTATCAGCCTCTATAACTAATGGTAGAGTCACCTAAATGACCAGTCAGCATCATTAAATTTACCAACTACTGTGCTATCATTAATTCCAATTAAATCCTTAGTATATCTCTCACCAATAAGTAAACACATTTTCTAATTGGGAAGTACCATTATGAGTAAATTAATGGTGCCAAGTTGGTTATTTAAGTGATTTAATAGTGTAGCGAAAAATCATTTGGTTGTTAAGGTATTCCTTTTGCTAACCCTCATACGTATTGCAGTTGGGAATATTCATATTTATTACATTTAGCAGTGATCACAGGCATTTTCTACAAGGGTGTGTTAGCGTAGCAACTGAATTGTTATGAAACCCCAAAGGGAGATACTGAATAGTTACTGTATTTAGAATAAGTAAAATTATCAGGATTTTGACTGGCAGCTCATGTTGGAGAAGTTATTTTTCCCCGTGAGGTATTGAAAAATATTTGGGCAGCCATCTGGTCTTTAGTTATTTGCTTGTTTATCCTCAGCACCTAGAATACTGGCAACATGTAGTAGAGGCTTTGTTGAATGAATGAATGAACCATGGAAGTAGCTCAGTGACAGTATGATTTGCTGTATTTGAACACCTAAGTCGAGGATTGTCAATAAAAATATATTATGTTTAATTATGTTCTGAGAACTGGAAGAAGAATGTTTCATATATTGTATACTTCCATGTTCACAATAACTGAAAATGGAATCAGCCAGGATTTTGGACAACACTGAAACAATTCTAGATATTTGAAGTAAAAAATAGTTAAATGTAAGGAATAGGGTTTTTTGAAACATTGTTGAGATGTGGACTCCAGATGGCCTCCGGGAATGATGCCAAGCCTGTAACAGAACCTGACCACCAAAGCAGTTAAAACTCTGACACAGCTGCCTTCAAAAGCCTCAAAGCTGGAGACTTAACACAGACATTTCTACATCTCAACTTGCCAGCAGAAAACAGCCAAAGCAGCTGGAAGATAGCCTCTGTTACATTTATGCTTTCCAAATCTCAGAGAAGTGTATCAAATTTTATAGTGTTTTTCATCCAGAACTTCAATTGCAAGAAAGAAATATTGTTTTTAGCTTTTTAGCCTCTTCTGTATAGGAAGGAATGAGGGAATAGGTAGGAAAATATTCTGAGTGCCACAAAATATATTTATCACAGGCTTTGTTATTTTCATATCCATGTATGGAAAATATGACTCAGTTTAAGTAACTGGCTCATGATCATAGAGCTAGCATGCAGTGAAGCAAGGATTCAAATCTAGGTGTATTAGCATATGCTAGGATAATTTTAGAAAAAAACATAAGCTTTGAAAGTGGCCACAGCCTAGAGTATTTAGGTTACAGTGATGGAAGAAAGAAGGAATGTGATGAACACAATGTTGTCTCTGAAGCTTTTGCCCAGAAGTGACACACGCTATTTTCTCTCATATTTCATTGACCAAAGCAAATCCCAAGGCCACATCTCAACTCACTATCATAAGGTTGGGAGTGTACAACTTTCCTTCAGCAAAGGAAACTAAATATTTGTGAACAGATAGTCTATTATGGCAGATCTATCTGTCTCTAAACCCTATACTATGCTATTTTACAGTGCTTTTAGGGAATAAGAAAAGGCTTTCAAAGCACTGTGAAAAGATCTAGATAAGTGGAAGTTCTAGCTTCATAGAGAGAGAAGCAGGTTGCTATTGGCTATTCCATTCTGGACTCAAATTTTTGCAATAAGATGCTTCCAGAAGCTAATTTCCTTTCTCCTTGGACCAGCTCTTTTCTTACAAAAATCACTGGGGGCAATCAAGGCAAGAGGTGCTCTTAGATAAGGCTGAGTTGAATTGAGAGAAATGAAGGTGCTCATCTTCTGAAGACTTACATTTCCCTGTGGACATGGAACATCGCCTGCACTAATGCTTTTCATTGTGCCAGGCATTGTTCTAAGTCTAGGTTCTGGGGTTACATCTGTGGACAAATAAACATGATTGGTGCCCTTATAGAACTAGTCTAGTAATGAAGATATATGTGTTTGTATGTGTGTGTGTGTGTGTGTGTATATGTGTGTGTATATTTGTTTGTGTGTATATATATATATATATATATATATATATATATATATATATATATTTGTATGTATGTGTATACACACACACACACACACTATAGAATCACAAATTCATAATTACCAACTTGCGCTTTGAAAGAAAAATCCAGAGTATCTAAGAACAGACAGGACTTAAAAATGAGTGTCATTGAAGATTTCTCTATGAAAATAAAGTTTAAGCTGAGAGTTAAATGATACGTCTACTAAATAAAGAGAGTCTAGAAAAGAATATTTTAGCCAGGGGAAACTGCATTTGCAAAGGCTTAGAAACAGGAATAAATGATAAATTTTAGATACTGAATAAAGGCCAACATGAATGGTGTTTAAAAATAGTGGAGATGACAGGAGATAAAGCTGGAAACAGGGCATGGGTCCATATTATCTTGCTGGGGCTCCTAAGGCAAATAAAGGATTTTGGTATATATTTTAGGAATAACAGAAATCCACTGAAGAACTTTGAACTGGCAATACATTTTAGATTTGGATTTTATGTATATTATGATTTTTAAAAATAGTGAATTTTTTTACCTGCCCAGTTTTTGTGTTGGATTGGTGATTCTTTACTGAGAATCTTGAGTTTTATCAGAAATCATTGCTTGGGTTTGAGTAGTGAGGAACAGTGTAGCATACTGAAATATATCACAACATGGAAGGCTGATGAAAAATTATGAGGACATTTGCAGATCAGATACCAGTGAGTATGTGTGAGGTCTATTTTGTCACAGATACAATTCCAGGAAGGATTTCACATTAAGTCTATTGCAGCTCTCCTGGAATTGTAAACAGGAGAATGAGGGAAAGAGAAAATTGAGATCACACTTAACCTATAGAGTTTGACCAAAGCAGGAATTAACTTTTCTGGAGTAGCACAAATCAGTAGAAAAGATTTGGTGGGGAAGAACCAGAATAAAAGGATGATGACATTTTAGCTAAAAATGGAGACATTCGCTTTCTTCATAGAAATAAATATTAAAAAAATTATTTAGAAGCACTCACATGTTAATTTGACTACACTACACTAATCACTGCACTAATCACTACACTAATTTGACTTTTGTGAACCCATTAGTCACATCTTTACCTAAGTTCTTGGCAGAAACTATGGGTTATTTTAAACCTTTTTCTCCTCTGAATTTTGTTTACCAATAAAGTAAAATAATGCTTTGTTTATTTTTTTAGCTGAGGGGAACAAAGTGAAGTTATTGGAAAAAGGAAGGGAATTCAGGGAATAATTACAAAGTCAAGACACCAAGAAGGCATGAAAGCAGTTAAGTTTTAGGAACACTTGGAAGCTACTAATCAGACACCCTCGGGATTTGGATTCATTTTTTTTATCTGCTGCTGTCCTCTGTTCTGCAAACTGGGTTTCTTAACAGCCATAATATATTATATTCCCATTCAGTTCCAACCACTGGAAAGGTACTTACTTTCACTGCTTTTCAATGGCATATCCCACAATTTGAGGGAAGAAACTCATCCTATGTTGGGCCAGGTGCTTGCCAAATAAGACTGTAGGATCATGCATGTTCATATAAATCATGATATGAATCACAAATGTAAATGGTGTTTTTGGTGCAGGATACTTAAGCTGTGAGGAAAAAAGGTGCTCCTGGTCAGAAAAACTATTTTTCATTCTTCACGTATTTACTAAGACATATTATTTCTCTCTTGATCATCAACACTAGAATACTTGTCTCTTATATCATTCGTGTACTTACCCTGATCATGGTAAACATAAAAATATATTCTGCTTGCTTGTTTCTTTATCCATATGCCTTAAAAAGTAATGTTTTTTGATGGCAGAGACTTTACTTTGATAATGTAGTAGCATAAAGACTGGCACATAATATGATAATAAGAAGTGATCTTATTCTATTTTCAGGTAATGTGCTAGTAAATTTTATGTGGTTTACTACGCTTATTTCTGGCAATAAACCTATAAATCAATTAGTATTATCATCTTCATTATACATAGACAAAAATCTAAATTGTGAGGGGGCATGAAGCTCAAGATCATGACTTGTGTTAGAGCTGGCATTTGAATCCAAACAGTCTAACGTTAGAGTGCTTACTTTTAATCATGATATTGAAACTTCATTCTTTCAGCTTTAGGAAACAAAAATTAAATGACATAGATCTGAAACATATAACTTTGTTTCATGAAAGCTTTAGTCATGCAAATTTATTTATTTGAAGAAGAGAACTTGATTAGCTCTGAAAAATGACGGATGATGGCATCTGTGTAGACTAAGTCAAGAAAGAAAACAATTATTTGCATAATACAGGAAAGCAAAACAAAGTAACATGGAAGGCAGTTAATTTTTTGAAGTTTGTGTCAGTCACTGAAATTTAAACATGTATTAGAAATATAAGCATATTTGAACATATATTTTTCCTAATCTCAACAAAACTTGATTAAATGATGGTTGGATTGATGCCGTGATAGACGTAGAAATGAATCTAAACAACAGAGCTTTTAAACAATGACACTGCACTTTTATCCACATTTTACCATATGATAATGATAATTCATAATCAGTGTACTGTACCATACTGATTATGGAAGTATAAGATGCATTTGTATACAGAGTTTGAATGGACTGATAATTTCACCTGGTAACCAGAATGTTAGATAACAAATACAAATAGTAAGTCTTACTGTGTTTTGGCCAAAATATTGTATAGATAATATGTATATCCCTATAATCATGTATTTATAAGCTCTTCTGATTACAGAACTACTAAGAGGAGATGTATTTGTGATTCCAATGATTATTTGTCTCTAGGAATAAGCATAAAAAAGTCTTCACATCTTAAGCTCACTTAAATTGTGAATATATGAGATAGTTAACTTCGATAGTATGGTATTGATACAAGTAACTCATAATAATGCAATCTAAAATTTATATACATTTTTGAAGCATAAAGATAGTAAGTTTTCAAATGATAATAACCTCTGTGATTGGAGGACAAAATAATCTTGATTAATAGTTCATAGATCATAAAATATACACTCAGTTTGATTCATAAATAAATTTCTAAGTTGGAATGTTCTGTGATATTGCTATAAAATTATAGCTCTGAATTCGCAATTTTCAGATAATGAAATCAAACTAACTGGATATTTGGATTATTTTGCTAGCATGTTACCATTATGATGTCAAAAATTTTGTAGAATTTTCTTAATTGGTTAAATTTAATTGAAGATATTAAAATTAGAATTCAGATTTTAATAAAACCCATGGAAACATAAATACAGAAAAATATATGTTGTTTTTTAAAACATGCATCTCGCATACAATTTTAGAATTAAAAAGGGAGATGAATCATACTTCTATTGAAAAGTATTGTGAAAAATATATTTATAATATTTAAATCCAGGAGCATAAATTGATCATTCACACACAATATGTGACCATGCCTATTCAGATATCCTGTGGCTCATTGGAAAATTCTACAAGCATTAATTTTCTTAGTCTTCAAAATATTCAGTATTTGTTAAAAATATCCATGGTAGAATTGCCAAAAGCTACAGGTTGTGAGATTAAAATGTTGTGAATTTTAGACTTTACTACAATTCCTGTTTACATCTACAAATTACTTGATTATTGGCATAACACTTCTTGTAAATGCTATGTCTAAGGATTTTTTTCTACTTGTTATTGATTTCTCAAAGGAATATACACTCACAGTGCCATTCAAACAAAACATTGTCACTGTTCTGTTTTATAAAAATAAAACATGATACCAAGTATGATCAGCTACTTTTAGGGTTAGGCCCTTCTCATAACAATACAATACTATAAATTCTTAGCCTTAAAAATAGCTGTCATGGATATAAAAAACTCTGTGCCTTCCTTTCTAATAGAATCTAAGTGACTAATGGCATAACCTTAGTTAATATAAGCATTCTCGGTTTCAGATGTTTCTAAAAGACTAGCAGGTAATAATAATTCAAATAAGTGCAATGGCCAGGTGTTATGGAACACAGGGAAAGGGGTTTGGGTGTGCATGACCATAGCAAAATGAATAATTAATTCTTTATTAAGAGAGTTGTTTATATTCTATTCCAATTTTATTACTGAGATAATTTGGAAATTCACATTATCTGTGAACTTTATTTTTCTAATATTGAGTAGAACTAACAAGGTATACCTATGGGCCAACAGTTTGAAAATCTTGGCTTATATTAGATCAGTTATGAGAAGGATAAAAACACTGAGATACTCATAATCATGCCAAACTTGAATTCACAGTTTGGAAATGAGGCATAAGCAGGAAGGTAGAAAGGGCAATAAGCAGAGACACAATCACATCCTTAATTTATCATGTTACCATTATTTGATAGCTATTTAACTCTATTCAATACATTAAATTCTCAAAGAACTTTTTTGTTTGTTTGTTTGTTTGTTTGTTTTTTAGAAATTATTAATGTCTGGACATCTAACTTGCAAGCGTTATTCATTTTAACTATTTTAAAGGGATTTTTTTTGTCATTTCTTTTTTGTTTCATGGTCAGTTTCTTCCTGCACTGAGTCATCATTTTGGGGGCAATTTAGAAAAGAAATAGCATTTTGAGAAGATTGCTAACAGAGTTGGGCTTAGGATAATTCTTAGGGATAGGACCCAAATAGAATATAAACTTCTTGTTGGCTCTTGTCTAATTAGAGCAGCAAATTTAGTTTGTCATTTATTGCCTTGGGAGCAAACAGAGCTGACCTGATACAGGGTGAGCATACTTATTTATCTAGTATGTGATAAAGATATGTAACCACTAAGCTATATGGTTTTTGCCCATAAAGTTGAATATAACACATTCAACTTGTTGTCCTGGAGAAACATGGAAGACTCTAAAGTATTAAATATCTCCAAATGTACTCATAGAAACTTAGACAAGTAAAAGTTGTGAAGTCATGTTCCAGAGACAACTATGCCTCTTCAACTTAAAAAATGATTTTCCTGATACTAAGATTATTATATTTAATTAGACTTCTGAGATTTTCTTTTTCTAAATGCATGGTATATTTGATAAAAAAAATTTAAAAGATAGAAAGGTAGGAAGGGAGGGAAGGAGGGAGGGAGGGAAAAAGGGAGGAAGAGAAGGAACTGAGATAGCAAAAAAAAAGAAAGAATGCAAGGCAAGAGAAAGAAGGAAAGGACAGAAAGAAAGATGTAGTGGAGATTGAGTAATTCATCAAATAATTTTATTGAGCTAATATTTATTGAGAACTTATTTTTTATAAAGCACTCTATTAGGCATGACTTAATGCTATCTGATAAGATTCCCTGTTATGGAAGAACTACAGCCTGTTACAGGAAAAATTTGTAAGCAATAATATATATCTCAGTATGAGTTAGCTGTGGAGATTATTTGGGGACTCCTCTTCTGAAAGCAATGTATATACCCAGAACCTGTTACTGCTATGTATTTCTATGGAAAGGAAAAACATGTATAATCCTGTGTTAATAGAAGTAAAAATTTATTATATTACCACAAAAAAAAGCATTCTGGTAGTGAAGACTACCAATTTCAAATTATTAACCATCATTCCATGGGCCCGAAATGTTCTTTCATTAACACATTATCATAGAAATTAACTACTCACTTTTCCAGATCTATTTCAAAATTCACAAAAAACTTTAACATATATAAACATTGAAATTTTTTCTTCATGTATTTATTTATGATAAATATATACGGTACCAGAATAACACCCAATTTCAATGATTAATACTGGAGTATTCTTTATCAATAATGCATTGTAGGCATCATGAGAACAGCACATGCCTTGCGATTTCTCTATGGTCACATGGCCATGGTTTTGGTGGTGTATTAAAACACACCAAAGGCAGGCAGACTTGAAATTTTAAAATACAATTGAAGTTGTATATTTATGAAGCCCTCATTTTTTAAGTTCAACTGTAATTGGATGTTGTGAGGACTGGAATGTTAATGTAGAATTTTTTATAATTATATTTGAGGGCACTACCCTTTCATGTTATTAAAAGATTAAACATAATCAGAAGTTGTTGGTCAAACAATAAAATTCCTTTCATTTCAGTTTCTTTTCTAGCCTTGACATGTGATCAAATGTGTAGGTGGCTACTTGAAAAATGATGTAGCACTATCGACTTCCAAACACATCTTACTTCTGAGATCATAAAGCAAGCACACATACACATTTCAAGGTGCACTGGTTATTAAGTTGAACATGTTTTTTTACTACTCAGATATAAACTGATACCAAACATCCTTAGTAAAGCATATATGTTTATCAGGCATATATGTTTGTAGGACTTATATGCTAATTGGAAGACAATTAATTTAATATTTTAATAAATTAATTAAAAACTTAATGACATTTTTGAAGGCTTTGATAGAAGTTAGAATTTTTTGTTTCTATTCTATATTTGAATATTGGAGAGATTTTATAATTAATGCAATGTATTTTCAAGAATATAATTGTGTAATGATCAAAATATGTTCAAATGGTTTTTTTCATGTTAAGTGCAACTAAAATCACTGAATCTTACATATAAAATAAATATAAGACTCTTAAAGGTAGAGAGAAGATGGACTGAATAGGGGTACTAGTACCTAAGGAACAACACAATAGAGTTTCTTGATTTTCTTTTTTGCTTCATATATGGAAGACTTGACTTGGAAGAAGATGGCAATCTAAAAATAGAAAATACAAACAGGGACAGACAACCTTCCCACCAAATGCCAGCTCTTTTTAGTAAGGGGATCAGGAAAGGCGGAGGCTAGCAAGACAGAAAATTTTTAGACAAAAACAGCCATACTCCAGTTAAACACTACAGAAAACATTGTGTTGTCACATCTTCTTCCACTCATCAATAACAATGAGACCCTACACTAGATGACAACAGAGGCTGAGTGAGGAATGAGAACTTGTACTTCCATCTGGCAGTAACAAGGTGGCAACTAAAAAAGCCAACTAAAACAGAAGGCTTAAGAAAGATCCAGGTCTCATAACATAACATAAAAATGTGATGGTTTTAATAAAAAAAAAATCACTTGTCAAGCCAAGAATCAAGATATCTCAAACAGAATGAAGAGAACAATAAATAATGCCCAAAAGAAATGACAGAGATATTAGAATTATCTGACAAAGATTTTAAAGCATCCATGATATAAATGCTTTGACACACAATTACAAACACGCTTAAAAATATTTTTTAAAAATAGAAATTTTAGGTAAAAAGACTTGCAGCATTGAAACAGAAGCTATAAGGAAGAGTCAAATTGAAATATTAGAACAGAAAAATATAGTCATTGAAAGAAAAGTTCAATGGATGGGCTCAACAGCAGAATGGAGAGGTCAAAAGGAGGAATCGGGACTGAAAGATAATAGAAATCATCCAATATGACAAAATAAACTGAAAAATAAAAATGATCAGAGCCTTATAGACCTGTATCTTTTGAAAAATTGTCATGAATATTAATGATTAATAAAAATCAATAAATGGGAATGTCATTAACTCTGAGAACTCTCAAGTAATGTTTTGAAAATGTACACTTAACTAGAAAATAAGTGCTAGGAAGAAATAGTCTACTATATACTTCATTTTTGTGTCTTCATTTTCCTTCTACTAGAAATAGAATATTTATCTAGTTCACAAATTGAGTTTAACTTTGTGAGTAAAGAGAAAATATTTTCATCACTTCTTGGTGCATGCTAACATTTAAATATTATGAGGATAAAATCCAATGATTGGATTAATGGGTTACTTGCCACCCGATGTGATTGGATTTACTACTACTGATGCTGGATGTTTAGCTAAGTGAGAGCTGGCAGACAGAGAGAAGCTAAGCAAGTATCTGATCTGAAAAAGTATTTAATTTAAAGTGTAAATACCTGTGCCCAAATTCTGAGAAAACCAGGAGCATATTGATTCTGCAAATGAATAGAAGCATATGAACTACCTAGCTACCTTATACTACAAAAAGATTTCTAGCCATAGTACTTCATATTACAGTCAAGGATCCTTATTGAAATTATGAATTGCTATTCAACAACAACCAATCTGTAAGGTAGGTAGAGTAGACCTTTATTGAGGAAACTGAGTCATGAGGAAACTGAGTCAGCAGAAAACCAGAATCCTGTTCGATGTCAAACACTGATTTACTTCTAGAGTCATGAATGAAATGAGCTTTCTGACTCCCAGCCCACCATTCTTTCTTTTATGTTATGTCCAACATCAATAGATATAATGACAGTTATATGAACCTATGTTGTTGCTCAAATGATTATAATAATATAAAAATTATGTAAAGTATAAATATTTTTCTTTGTTAAAATGAAATAGTGGCTCAATAATGATGATTCTGCCTTTAAGCAATAATGATTCCTTTATATGAGATATGATTTAGCTTATTGCTCAGTTTAATAAATAGACCATTAAATATTTCATATAATTATTTTTAAATAAATTGCTCTTTATCCAGTTTTCATTGTGCTATCATAATTGGCTTTACTAACAAAGACAATTTGTAATAATAGTTAAGGATGATATGTGTAACCAAATTATTCCTCATGAATATTTAATTGATGCTTTAATTGAATATTTTGATTTAATGATAGAACTAATTCAAGGTAAATATATAATTATCTTATAAATATGCAGATAAAAATTAAAATAACAGATTATTTTAAGTGCTTTTTTAAAAAATATGTAATTGAGTGGCTCTCTGAGGAATTAAAAATACACTTTATTATAGATACAGAGAATTGACAGAAAGCAAATGAATAGAAAATGATGAGAAAAACCTGCAGATATATGAAAATCTATGGAAAAATAGGATGGGTGGGGAGTAGGATGAGAAACCAAATATTTTCTCATTGCTGATCCTACCCAAATCTAGATGGGTGAAGAAGGGGTGGGAGGTGAAAGACATTATTAGTGGAAAAAATTCCAAGGAACTTCATCTTTTAGCATTGTGGGATGTAAGTAGTATTATTCAATTAATAATCTGTTTATCAATTTTCTTAGCATGAAATCTTTAACTGATTTAAAAGTAAAATAAAATAAAAATTATTTTATTGAATAATAGTGTAAATTTCTAATAAAAGGGCCAAGTTGAGTTGAACAAAAAACATTTATTTTAATGACAAGAAAATGATACTGAAATAGTAGGAAATCACTGCACACTATACAATATTTTTTCTATCAGCCTCAGATTAAATTACTAAGGACATCTTGAAAATTTTAAATGTAATAGAATAAGTTATAGAAAAGGTTAGTTTTTTTTTCTCAGTTATGATAATCGCTTTTTAAAAAGCTTGTAGCTAAGCAGAGTAATTATGTAATGTATCCCTTGGATTTATCTAAATAAACCTTTTCTGAAATACATGTGCTCCTTCTGAAAGTATTTTGAGATGTATTCTATGTATGTTTGGTTATTTTTTTTTGATATTTCAATCAATTTCTATCATATTTCAATATAAAATGTCCAATAGTAAAAATTTATTTTGACATACTGTTTTTTTTCATATGATGGGACAAAACTGAGAATATATTAAAAGGCTGGAATATTAATTTAATGAGATCTTTTTGATGATCCTCTTTATACTCTTTTACTTAAACTAACCAAATTATATGAAAACATTTCTACTTAAGAAAGTACCTTCTCAATAATCTATTTCCAACTATTAGAAGAAACCATTAAGATTTATATTACTCTGTATTCAAAGTAATATAGTTCAGCACATCATTTTTTGTTAAATGCTATTTATTGATGCTGTATAAAGTTATAGTTTTATTTTCTCAATTTTTGTTAGCAGAAATTTTTTTATCCCTTTTAATCACATTTTATGTCAGTAATTTGTAAGTAGAGAGAAACCAGAAAATATTGCAATATTTATTATACTTTTTTCATAAGTTATATATTCATGGAATATTTCAGATACTCTGTTAGACATACAAGGGTTTCTTAACATGGTTATTATGGATAGAATTAACAGATTACTAAACTTGAATGAGAACTATATTACATCTTTATTTTCACTAACTTCTAATTGAAATTTAGCATTTTATTTAATGGTAAATGCAGATAGCCAACCGTGGTGGTGTTAGTAGTACCTGTGTCTTTTGCATAACACGATTGGGACAGATACTTTTAAATTTTATTTATGATCACCATATATAACCACAATTATTCATGTAATTTCAACCTCCTGCTCTTTACATGTTTATGCAATGTTCACTGCAGCTTTGCAGCTATTAGCAAGTCTGCATCTAGATCATCTTCCAGAGTTCCATGTTCTCAAATTAAAGATCTAGACATCCAGGTTTTCTTTTATCTTTTCTATATCTTCCTTTGTTTCCTAATTGATATATAGAGGAAGTTAAGTCATTGCCTTTACAAATCAATTTTTTTTTAAGCCTAGGTAATTAAAAGGACAGTTACTCTTATTCCCTCTAAGAAATTTTGTAACATAGGTAGGTATGGCTGCTATAAATATGACTTTTAGACTGGGAAGATTTAAAAATGTCTAACTTTTGAGAAAACATTTTTTGAGTTAATATTTAATTCAAGTTTATTTTTTAGCTTTATTGAGGTATGAATGACAAATCATCATTGTATATTTTTAAGGTGCACAATGTAGTGTTTTGGCATACATGTACATTGTGAAATAGTACTCCAATCAAGCTAATTTACTTATCTATCATCACACATATTCACTGTGTGTGTGTGTGTGTGTGTGTGTGTGTGCTTGGTGAGAACTATAGTTAAGAAAATGTATACTTGAAATTTTCTAAAAGAGTAAGAGCAAGTAATTTGAGAAAATTCTTTGTGAATTTTCTCTAAAGTAACTTAAAAGACATTGCTAATGTGTTGTGTCATGATATGAATTATATACCATGCTGGCAGTTCTAAGGGTTCTTTCTATTGTTTATACCTTGTCTCCCTTTTACTGTTCAGAATCTGTGTTATGAAATAAATGATTTGCATTCAGCATAATATGCAAATATTGTCTTTGCATTTTAATTTTGTGAAAATATTAGAATTTTTAAAAATAACTTTGCAAAGGAATCTACAAAAGATATAAGAAATTGAAATGATTATTTATAGTAAGGCCCAAAACACATATTTGTCTGTCCAACTCCTCCATCCTTATAATATAATTTCATTTTAATTGAATCTTATATAATTTTTGTTAGTGTTACATAATTTTGGAAATAATGTAAGTAGATGAGAGTCATTCCATGTAAATGTCACCTAGCTGTATGCTTAATAACCTCAGTTTTAAGAAGGAAAGAATAATGAAAAATGCATTGGCATGATAAAATTATTTTGGAATATAATACAACTAAAAGATGAAATGATAATTTGAATGAGATAATAATTTCAAAGGCTTGATGAAATGTGGCTGATACATTAAATACCAAAAGATGAAACATGATACAGTGATAAATGATAATGTGTTGAGAATGTTAAAAGACACAAGAATAACAAGATTTCTTCAAAGTTTGAGCTTTAGCCATATGTAGGTTTTATTTGGTATAATTAAAATATATAGAAAAATTATTCTGATATAAAGACCAGCTATTTATTTTAATAAAGCTCTTTAAGAGGAAAAAGCATAGGACTGGCATCTAATAACTATCTATCAAGTTCTAATGTGGCTATCATTAAAACAGACTTACTTTTTGGTATATGTAGGTTAATGATTCAATTAGTTTCAATTACCAAAGCCTGTCGGGCAACCAATCAAACATGTTGGAAAGACATTCTTTTGTCTAGGAGTCAGAATTGAAAGGAAGAAATTTAGTTTATTCAGATCCTAAGTAAGCAAATTGATACAGTGCATTTATTGCTACTGAAGAATAAATCTTTGTATCATTGTTGGCATATTTGATAATGAATTAGTAGACTACTTATCATAATGCAAGAGTTATGCTTTCACAATATTGACAAGAGACAAAAGACCACAGATATAATGTAAATGAAAATTGGAACAGAGAACATGAATGCAGCTCCAGTCTCAGCTCTGTTTAATGTGTGACAAAGACAAATTCATTTAAGACCAGTTCACTTACGTGTCTGGACATTTATTTACTTGTAGAGAGAGAGAAAGAGAGAAAGAGGGAGAGGGAGAGAGAGAGAGAGAGAGAGAGAGAGAGAGAGAGAGAGAGAGAGAGAGAGAGAGAGAGAGAGAGAGAACATGTGCATGTGTGTTATATAATAAATGTGTCTTATTCTTTTTGGTCCAGATGCTCTTAGGGAATCTGATACAAATCTAAAGGCCATCTGCCTAGATATATGCACCTATATAGATGCACAATTTTGTCTATAATTTTAGGAGTTCAAGGACACCTAGAAGATTGCCATGAATCCCAAATTAAAAAAAAAAAAAACCAATCCTGACCTAAACTATAACATCCCTTTCAACTGAAATTCAGTTCTTTGTAAGTTCTAATGTAAATTTATTAATGATAACTCACGGGCAGTTTTAGTCAACTATGTCAGATTCAGAAACTATTCCGTATACAGCAGACTTCAATTATTGACTTTATGTATAATATAATACTAACACAGAACTAGTGGTGCTGAGATTCTCTTCTCAGAACCCAAGAATAATGGAGATTCTTGAAAGGTTAAGTTGACTGGTTAGTTATAGAAAGTATTCAGAGTAGCTTCTATTAAAAAAAGAAAATAAACCATATCAGCATTAAACATACTTGGTAGAACCTTATATATGTTGAGGATTATTGAAAACTCAGTTTATTTCTTCATTGTTAGTTTTTTAAAAGAGATCAGTTTATAATGATTACATTTACTTTTCACAATAAGTTCAACAATTAGGATGCGATATAATATTTAAACCCCTGTGGTGTATCAGCTATGTTGAACATGATAGTGATTAAAATGATGTAGAATATTTCCCTCATTATGGTAGTGAAAATTCTATTCCTAATATGTATTTCCACTATGTGCAAAAAAATCAGTTTCATTTTTCCCCTAAATATGTCTCATAAACTATAGTAGTATTGAGTGTTGCAGTACAAAGGTGCATAATGGATTCCAAAGGAAGGTGTTTTCCGATTAAGAAAAGGTGAGTATGAATGCACATGATTAAAACCTAACAATATCAGAATGATAAATTATTCTTCCACATTATTTCATCTCTTGTTCATAGTCTTCATCAGCCTACACTGCTCCCACTCATTCTTTGATGGAGAAGATTAATTTTTTCAATCTAATCTAAAGAGTTATAAAACACCTTTAAATTTTTACAAGTGAATTGTTAGCCTCCTATCTAGAACTTCTGAAGCCCTATTTATAAAATTATTAAAATTTTATTAAAGTTCTTTGCATCACATTTTTATAAAAATTTTTTAAATGTAAATAGTCTAATGTAACATTCTGAAAATATTACTGCAGATATATTAGTGAAATTCTTGAGTAGCAACACAATAGTCAATATTGTCTAGAAACAATATATTATCGAATAGTATTGGAGAAAGAATGGAGAGAAATTATGTTTTCACACATAAAAATGTCAACTACAACATTCCAAACCATCTTCATGTTCCTCATCTAATAGTGTATTGTGATCAGTTAACACTGTTAACCTAAAAACTGAAAAGCCAAAGTAAGAGGCAACGAAGTGTTTATTTTTAGGTCAAAGAATTGCAATTTGGGGACACAGATTCAGGTAAAAACCAAAATTTTGTCTTGATTACAGGGTTATGGTTTTTATGAAGAAGGGAAATGATTATGTGGATAGAGGAAAGGAATTTCTTTTAGTGTTAAACTGAGTTACTCTTTAGTTATACATGGCTAGTTATTGATTCTGTCTGCAGAAAGACAAACAATAATCATCAGTCCTTGTTGTGAGGGTGTCTGCTTTTACAAACAACTGTTACTTTTACAAATAACTGTTGTAAGACAGTGCTGCTTTGGCCCAGTCAATAGTTTGTTTTGTCCACTTCGAATGTTCCAAAAGTTCCAGGAGCAAGACATGCGAGCAGTTGCTCTGAAATGACTGCCCTGGCTCTATTTTAAAATGGTTACACTTAAGTCAACTTTCCACAACATGTATTTAGATTAATCTAGAAAGTTACCAAAGCAGGGATTACTGAAACAGGAAGTATGTAGAAAAAAATAGCAAGGAAACATTACAATTTAGAAAATCATGGATAATTAGGTGTCTTTATAATATGTGTGAACTCCAAAATTAAGGTGAATTAAGATGAGAAGCATTGCAGCATATTAAACAATTATTTTAGATCATTTACAGCCATTAATCAGATAAAGAAACGAGTTGTAGTTTTGGGAGTAAAAATTTTCATTGAGCAACCACTGTGCTTTTGTCTTTTTGTTGTTGTTTGACAGAATCATGAAATTCATGTAGAAAACTTTTCAGTTCCTATTTATTTTTTGCATTGGCTCATGCACAATTTTTATTTATTTTGTATCCCTCCCTTCTCTATCTACCACACTGAATTCAATTTTTATACCTCATCCCCCTTTCTGACACCAAATAATCAATCAATTAGAAATAGTATTTTTTATGCCAATTTTACATTAGAGGTATTTGACTTACTTTTTTTCTTTGTTGTTTTCTTAAAATGATTTTGCAAACTATTCATGTTACTTTATATAGGTAGACTCATTTCATTTTACCACTGCAGAATAATCCATCATTACACATTTCATATTTCAGTTAAAAATTCTATTAACTAAATGAAAATTATAAAAGATAGCCAGTCAGAAATTAAGAACACATTATCTGAGATGAAGAGTATATTAGCTGAAATAAACACAGTGGATAAAGAAGATTGAACCTCCGTTATAGAGGATGGGGAAGCCAAAGGCACTCAATCAGAATGGCAAGAAAAAATAAGCCAAGACTATAGGAGTCTATGGGACACTATGATAAGGCTTCAATAGCATCTACTACAGTTAGGTTGCTTATATATCTCTATTATCAAAATAATAATGGAATGGGTATTCTTGTTCTTTTTCTATTTTGCAATGTTTCAAGTATTTTCCTGCTTTCTATATCTAGTAGTAAAATTGCAAAACTACATTTCACTGAAATCTGCTAAATAACACATCAACTGTTGAATTATTTACACTACTGCCAGCAGTGGATGAGGATTCCTACATCTTCTTACATCTTTGCCTGTATTATTCAATTTTCTAATTTTGAGAAATATGATGGGTGTAAAGTTATAGTATTTAATCATAGTTTTAATTTTTAAAGTTACTATTGAATTTGGGCATATCTCCATATAGACAGTGTGTTACTTATCTATTAGTTGTGTTCAAATTTTGACCATTTTTTCCCAAATTTGTGAGGATTCATTGTGTTTATATAAATTCTAGATAATGAAGGCAAAAAATTATTGTGTCTCCATTTGTATATTTAGATGGCATCAACCTGCATAAAACATTTGAGTAGCAGAATATCAGCATCTTTGCTAATTTCCTTTAACTTCCTTTATGCGAGGTTTATTTGGATATTTTTCAAAATGGAAACTATCTCTTAGTATCGTAAATCGAACCTGGATTGTAGCTTCCCAATTCAAAGAATTATTTAGTTGATAGAAATAAAAAAAAGATTTATGACCCATTTTTATTTGGCAACAGCAGCAGCTTACAGTAATACAGAAAACTTCCATCAGTCTAGAAATGACAGTCTTTAATCAAAAATTATATGAGAACTTTGTAAGTGTATGGCTCAAGCATTTAAAGTCTTTTTGTTGACAATGTAACAATTCAGTTATTTTAAGAATTACCCGATGGATAACTCATTTTTATATGAAATAATAAGTAGAAATGTTGTATTCTTGGATTTTTACAAAACATACCGAAGAGTAAAATGTCTTCTCTCCAAACCTTTCACTAATCCTTGATATGTAAGGTATCGTTTGATTATAAATTGAATATAAACTTATATAGCAAAGTATTTTTATTCATTCTACACTGTAGTGAACAAGAGCTTAGAGAGGTAAAATCAGGTTTATAAGATCAAAGTTACAAACCTGATTCAGACCTAAATGTGTCTGATTCCCAAGACTGTTCTTAACCACTACCCTGCTCTGATGTTCCTACTCTTTCAGAGGATGGAGATGTGTGTATTTGGGTTGGCTGAAAGCATGGTTCAAAGTGATTCAAAGAAAAGAAATCTATTTCAATACCATATCCCCTTTAGGATTTAGACTACGGAACCTTTATAACTTGAGCAAAGGTTCTTTGCTAAGACAGTCTAAGAGTTTTTATTTTTTAACTTTAAGACAACACATTTCCCTGTCACAAATTCTCTGCTAGAGCACAGAAAAAAAGTGATAATACTTTCAGTTCTTTCTGTGACACTTAAATAACTTGGAGCCAAATCTGAAAAAGAAAACACATAAAAGAAAAATTCTGATTTCTTTTATTACTTCACATGCCTTCAAAATAATCACATGCAATGCAGCAGAAATGTTGAGATTAATCTACAATGGTGGAATAGAATGCTAGAATGGGCCAAATAAAGAAATCTATTACAAATGTCATCTTGTTTTTATAGAAGTTGCAAAAATTATTTCCTAAGTTTAGAAAAATAAAAATAGAATAATAAAAGCTCTAAGTAAATTAATAATAAAGAATAAATATTACATAGAAAGTATTATATATGTAAAATAATAAAGATGACTTATTTTTGAAAACTAAAGGCATCCCCATTAAACTCCATAATAAAAAGAGAGGCTTATTAACATTAGCACTTTAAATATTCTGAAACTTTTAAACAACAAAATAAGAGATCTAGAAATACTGACATAAGTTTAACCAAAATGTTAATAGCACACAAGAGAAATTTTAGTAAAATTTGTATTAATATCCTCTAGAGAAAAAAAGTAGATTATTCTGGACATGGAGCAGCAATGATTGATTTTTTTAAATGCTAAAATTCTCTTCAATTTATATAAAATGTATTTTAGACAACTTTAATATTAAAAAAAGAATCATAAAATAATTAAAATATAGCTGAACAATTCTTATCTTTGAATGGGGAAATTATCTCTAAGCATAAAAGCAAGGAAATAAGCAATAGAGATTGATAAAAAAGAATTTAGTATTTCTTTATGTCAAAAGATGTTATAAACAAAATTACAATGCAAGTTGTAGCCTTGCCTCTAGCTGCCCAAGAGCTACTTATTGACTTGAGTGTTCTGGCTAATAAACCAGACTTGAGAGGCCTCAAAGCAGCAAAGGCAGCATGAAGGAGCTAGACTTATTCTGAGACGGTTGCTTTTAAAGCTGCTTAACAATGAAGTTGCTTTTAAAATGTAACTGTCATCATACTCATAGCAGGTGTATATCTTGTTATACACAGCTGGAAGAAAAAAAAAAATTCAGTGGCCAGCTATCTACCCTGCTAATAAGAGAATCAGATACAAACAGCTCCATTCTCTAATTCATCTTTCAAATTGCCATTGTGAAATGCTTGTGCCTAGAATTACAATGTAGAAAAAAACAATATATACCAAATACATTGAATTCTACTTTTTAATGGTAACAACAAAAATTGTATCCAAAACATGTTAAGAATTCCCAAAATGATAACTTTGAAAAACACAGGAAGGATTTGACTTGATGGTGAGAACAAATGTTAAATCTGTAGAAAGTGAAGTGCAAAACCGAAGCGAGACAGTATCAAAATTACAATCAAGATCAAAGTACATTAATGTGGCTTAGGATATACAAAGTTCTAAAACGTTATCTTGGAAATAGAAATAATAAAATGAAGAATAAGTTTTCACTTTGCTTTATTAAATCTAAAAGGCCGTAAATGAATAGATAATATGAAAAAGTCTGTATTTCTTTACTACGTATACGTATTGAAAAGCAGCTTCAGATTCTAATGTAAATTTTGTAGGAATTGTTTCAGCATTTCTAATTTAATGCTGATATACTGCAGATAAGTTTGAATATCTCAATGGTTCTCTGTTCTTCTGGTAGCTGAATTTCTCTGGAGTTTTAAATTTGACATTTCATTTGACTGCTGTATAATAACTGGTACATGCTAGAGCAGTGATTGTTTGGAATCTTGCAAATTCAAATATAATTAATAAATATTTCTTAAACACTATAATGTCAAAAGGTAGACAGTTTCTATCTAACAGAAATTTGTCAGATTCATTAAACTACCATGTTTAATCTGATTTAAAAAATTAATCCAATTCAAATTACCTACAAATGTTGCTTTTTATTTCAGCACATGTAGAATAACTAGTCTTTTAAAGATGGTTCATTTTTGAAGGTATATTTAAACTTTTTCAAACAGAGGCAACATTTGGAGGAGTCAAAAATAAGACAATGCTTTATAAATTAGATTGTCAACAATTGAAAGACTTACTCTATTAGTCAATATTTTTAGATACTTAAAACTGAGAATGTAAGTTAGAATTAGGTGGATTCTGAAAAGTGAAACATCATATTTCTATGCACAGAAAACTTACAAGTGCATGCTCCCTGAAGACATTGGTTCATAGATTCCCAAGTTGATGCTTATATGTTCTAGTGGTCGGTATATCCAGAGTAGTTTTAAATTCTTGAAGAAAGGTAATATTTTCCATTTATAAATCCAACCCAGAAACAAAACAATCATGAAATTCAGGTTATAGTCTATACTGATTATTTTTTTATGCTTCATATTTTGTGCATTTTATCTGTTTTGGATTATGCATTATGTTTACCTACTTTTACTATGATTCTTTGAAATGTTCACATTGCAGAATTTATTAATCACAAAAATAGCATAAAAAGGAGCAGCTGACAAATGAAAATAACGCACTGGAGTAAATTTGCAACATGTTTGACAGATAAATATTTGGAATATTAAAAATATTTATAGGAATTGAAATAGGAACAATTTGAATATCTGCATTGAAAGACAGGCCAAGATCACAGATGAGAAATCAAAACATAAATATTAACATCAAAGAGATTTTTGAAAAATTACATCATTTTATTAGACACCAAAAATTCAAATGAGAACTGTAAAATAACAAGTTTTTTAAAATTCTATTTTGTTGGAAAGATTCACTCAGTAACTGCGTGAGTTTGTGCAAGAGTACTGCAAAATTGGCATTTCCACAAAGTGTTGATGAGACTGAAAAGGCATAACATTTCTAGAGGAAAATTGTGATATATACATCAAAACCTATAGTGTTGTATTTATCTTTTCATCCACTTATTTTACTCCTAATAATTTTCTGAAAAAAATAAAAATAGAGATAACATGAGTTTTGAAAAACCTATTAAAAATGTTTTTTGATAAAAAGAAACTTTAGAAATACATTATAGAATTTAGTAAGAGTACTTCTACCACTTTACAATAACTAAGATTAAAGGCTATGCATTTTTTTATGAAGTTAATGTTGATATTTTAATTTTAATTTAAAATTACAACTTCAGAGTACTTTATTGTTGATGTAACTCATTTCATTCATCCTTTCTCTGTTAAGGGTCAATATATGTTGCTTTCAACCTTTAATTATTTGAAATAGTGCTTCAAAGAATATCTTTGTGGACAGGCCATTTTGTATTTTTGCAATTTGAAAACATTTTCTGAAAATGAGATTGTTGGATCAGAAGGCAAATAAGCTTTTTATTTTTTGACATTGTATAGTTTTCTTCTTATGAATTATACTATTTTGAATCCCCAGTGGAAAAATGCGATAATTCTTGTTTCCCTCTAGCTTTGTCAAAAAACATTATTGCAAGATGTTACTATGGGCGGAACTGAGTAAGGGGTACATAGTATGTCTCTGTATTATTTCTTACAATCGCATTTGAATCTACAGTTATCTCAAAATTAAAAACTAATTTAATAATAAAGAGAACTATATTGGACTTTTAATTTGTCATATACTTGTTATCAAGACTAATTTAGGTAATGCACATTTATGTAATTTTCAACGTACAAAATATTACAGGGCTAAAAGGTACAATTATCATTACACTTTTCTCTAGTTGCCTAAAATTTAAGGAGAATTGATTCAGAAGTCTATAACTTAGAGAAAGACCTTTATTTTACCCATAAATTCAGGTAAATTTACCCATAAATTTACCATAAATTCTTCCAAAGCTGTTTTCTTGCAAGTATTTTTTAGGTATATATGTAATGAATGGAGCAGGAATGTCGCCTGGTACAGTTTCAGTACTTCTTAAAATAACACTACAGTGATTTATAAAATTAAATATTTATGCATAAACATTAAAACCAAAAGTATTTTGTAATGGAAATAATATTTATAAGCAAGAATCTGTGAAAAAAGTATTAAAAACAAGACATAAAAATTACTACAAAGCAAAAATACCATCAAATGATACAAAAGAAATATAAATATAAAATGGAGGGGAAATTTTAGTATAAGTCATAGACTTAATAAAATGAGAGTTTCAACAAATCACAAAGAGAAAAAAAAACTAACACCTCAATAGATAATATAAAAAAAAACGTGATTTGTCTTAAAATAAAGGTAAGTTTTTCTTCTATCATGTTGTTAAAATCCAATGTTTGGTCAC
Source organism: Cynopterus sphinx (assembly GCA_030015415.1). NCBI lineage: Eukaryota > Metazoa > Chordata > Mammalia > Chiroptera > Pteropodidae > Cynopterus > Cynopterus sphinx. The sequence goes on along the minus strand of CM057379.1, from coordinate 58,471,819 downwards.
ACATTGTTCCAAGAATGTAGGAAAACTGTTAGCTCACATTGCTGTAAATGTAAATTAGTCTGACAAGTTTGGTGAGCAACTTGGCAATGTCTAACAAAATATATAATCGTGACAACATTTTATCTAGCAATTTTGATTATACTTTGTATCATATAAAATAAACCTATATGTCCTTGAAAATATATAAGAAATTCTCTATTGCTGCAGTGTTTATAATATTAAAGAACCAAGAGAATATTAAATAACCTGTAATAGGGGATTGATTATATTCACACATGGAAATACCATGCAGCCACTAAATATTGAGATAAAGCTCTACAAACTTATATTTTAAAAATGCCTACATATATCCTTGAGTGAAGAAAGCATGTTGCAAAATAATGTATGATACGTAACATATATCATTATTTGTATTTTCCTCATTTGTGTGTACCTGTATAATGTTAAGAGTAGTTACATATGGGGAAGAAGATTTAAGGGTACGGGATGAGAGAAAAACATTTTTTGTGTACATTTTTAATATTTGAATTTTTATTTTATTTTTTAAAAATATAATAAAATATTAAAATGGGAAAAATTATGATACTAGCTTTGACTAAATGCTAAGAAAAGGAGAACAAATTCTCTTATATTCCAAAATGAGGTGTTAGACCACATAAATAAGACTTGCAACAGAGATTAACAAAGAACCGGTTTTATAACCCATCTCTAGAAAATAGAGGAGTTCTATATTAGAAAAAAGAATTTCTTTAAAGACTATTGTAAATGTGTTAGGGGATCGAGGAGTCTTCTCCAACTTCAAGTAATTTGAACAGGGTTTCAGTGAGTCTTCTTGGAAAGCTTGTCTTTTTCAGTTTGGAAGATGTGATGGAATCACATCTAATTCTCACTTGAAGAGCTGGAAGGCCAGAGGTTGTGTCTAGAGCCCCATGCTCTGATGGCAAAATAAGAGGGAGTTCTTTGCTTTCAGAATTTGTTGGAGTAAATAGTGAGAGCTCAGTAAGAAGAGTCTGGATAGTGTTGTATCAAATGACCAATATATGAGGGAAGAAATATAAATGTCTCCATATCTATGACAAATTATCCAAGATGAAAAGAACTACTGGTGCATGCTTCCCAGTTTTGAAGTTGGGTGGAAAGGTCTTCAGAATTACTATGAAAGCCCAAAACTTGATAGAGCATCAACTTTAAATATTTGATAAACATTGACAAATTCACACAGTCATGTAACCACCACTATAACTAACGTATAGGTCATCTCAAAAAATTTCTGCACTGCACTTTACAATCAGTTCTTTCCAAACTCCGCTCTTGAATTTCGAAAGATCTGTCTTTAGAACCATAGATTATTTTTGCATATACTAAAACTTTATTTGATAGAAGCCAGCAAAACTCTAAATCAAAAGAAATCATTAAATGTGTAGCAAGTCATTGTCTCAAAGACTTGAGAGTGGCGTGGGGAAAATGAATGGTATAGAACACAGGTTCTATTAGTCTAGGCTTTGTCAGAGAATGAATAGTAAATGTGTATCTTCTATACATGATGACATTCCAGGAATATTGAGCTACAAAATGGCCAAACTACTGAGCATAAAATACTTCTTAACATTTTAGTTAAATAAATAGTTCTTTTGCCTCATTGCTATTCAACAGAAGATTAAAAATATCCATTTTCTGGACTTCTTCCTGAAATGTCACCACCCATTGCACTTATATAAAAACAGTATATTTTAAAGTTTCTGTTAATATGGAGGAGTAGGTAAAATATGTGCTTGCCTCCCTCACAACCACATCAAAATTATGACTAAACTACAGAACAATCATCATTGGGAGTGGCCTGAAGTCTAGCTCAACAGAAGTTCTATAACTGAAGACATACAGAAGAGGCCACCTTCAGACCTGCAAGAGGGTTGGAGATGCAGAATGGGCTTGTCCCATGCATGCATGCGGTGGTTGAGAACCAGGAAGGATATCTTGGCTGCAGAGGTCCCTGTGAAGGACTTCTCACACCGGGTTTCCCAGCCCAGAGTTGCGGTGTGAAGTGAAGTCCTCACAACTTTTGGCTTTGAAAACCAATGGTGATTGTTGCTGAGTGAGACAGAGGGTGGCTGGAATTTCTTTTAAATGGCCTGTGCAGAGACTTACTCTCTGACAGACTCACTCTGAGCCCAAGCGCTGGAGCAGCAGCTTAAAAAGCACCAGGGACATATGTTGAAACTGAGTTGTCTAATGTCGGGGCTAGGCCTGGAGGGGCTGCTTTCTCCCAGACAGAAGTGTTGGCAGAGGGCATTGTTCCTTTGTTGAGCCCTCTCTCTCTCCTGGCATGTAGACGCAGATGAGCACAATATCTGAATCTCCATCAACATACCCTGATTCCCTGAGATCCTGTTCTACCCGACAGGCCTACCCACGCTGCTTCCTGTGGGTTTTCCATACAAATGGCCTGTCTTGGTTCATGATTCAAATTTTCCTAAAATCCCTTAGAGGTTCACAAAACCTAAACAAGCTGTATTTTGCTTCAACATACCTGTACCTCTTGCTAAGGAGTCTCAGATCTGGCAATAGTAGCAGCCGACCTAAGTTTCTGGCTTGGTCTCTAGAGGTACATTGAAGACCAGCATAGGTAGCAGCCGTCTGTGGATTGCTTGGTGACTCATGCCATGTGGCGTTGGGCAGGGCACAGCTGCAACTGAACTTAGCCTGTGGTGGGGCCCCTCCCAGGAGGCCCTGGCCTACACACCCAATGGCTGGTTGTGTACACTGTGTTATACACCTGAAACTAATACAGTATCGTATGCCAACTGTAATTAAAATACAAAAAAATTATTTAAAAAAATTTTTAAATAGTACATTTGTATCAGCCATAGTCTAACTAACTGATTAGTATCAACAAAGATTTAGAACATAGTACACTATAAAAAGATCTAAACAGGAGTCTAAATTCATTTACATATTTGAGCTATGGGTCTTTTGCCAGATATAAGGTTTATAAATATTTTTCCAAGTCTGCAGCTTGTCTTGAAGTCCAGTTTATTGATTTTTTTTTTCTTTTATGGATCATTTCTTTAATGCACTGTATAGGATCTATCTACCAAATCCTAGATACAGGAGATTTTCTCCTATATTCTAAAAGTTTTAAAGTTTTATGTTACACACTTTAATCTATGATGTATTTTGAGGCACACTTTTTTTCTCTTATGGATATCTAAAGACTCCAGCACCATTTGTTGAAAAGATTATATATTTTTTTTCACTAAAGTGCTTTTGTACCTTTGTCAAAAATTAGCTGGCTCTATTTATGTGGCATTATTTTTGGTCCATTGGTTTTTTTGTCTTTATCCCTCTGCCATTAATTACCATGGTCTTGATTATTATGGCTATATGTCTTGGTAAAATAATCTTTCTAATTTATTCTTTTAAAAATTATCTTGATATTTTAGTTCCCTTACATTTTTGTATGAATTTAGTATGATCTTGTCTATATCTACAAGAAAACTTGATGGAATTTTTATAATTGCATTAAAACTATATCGATTTGAGGATACTTGACTGTTTCTATGTTTCCTTTTAATCCATTTAAGTGTTATTTTTCTCTGTTTAGCTCTTGTTTCATTAGTATTTTGTAATTTTCAATACTCAAGTATGTGTTTTGTTAAATTTACACAAAAGTATTTCATATTTTTTGTTACTGTAATTGATATTATTTTTGACTTGTTTGTGTTTAAGTCATGGATGCCCTGTTCTCCTTCCACTGCCTCAGCCCAGAAGAGGAGCAGAGGTGCTAGTAGGGGAAGGTATGCCCAGCACTTCCTAAGTCCACACAGCTGCACCCTTACTGGGTCCACCTGGCTGAGCAGGTGAGGCTTCATGAGTCTGGGCCATTGGAGTCTCCCAATCAGCAGCAGCGGGAAGACCCTTACTGTGCACGTGCAGTGAAGCACTTCCTGGTCAGGTGCCTGGGCTCCCGAAGGGTTTGAGAGCATCTGGCTGGTGCTTACTGCCATTTTCTGGCAGCCCTTTTCTGGGACATTCATTGTGTGTCAGTCTGCTCCAGCCTTGCCTCTTGCCCCCAGCCACAAAGGTATTGTATTTTTGATTCACATTTCCAAATATCATTTCTAGGATCTAGAAATTCAATAGATTTTTGTATATTGATCTTTCATACTGTGACTGCTGAATTAACTTTAGTTCTAGGAATTTGTTTATAGATTCTTCAGAATTTTCTCTCTCTCTCTCTCTCTCTCTCTCTCTAAGCAGGAAGGGGTTTATTTCATCTTCTCTAATTTGATGTCTTTTGCTTCCTTTTTTGCCTTATTGTGCTAATAGAATTTCCAGACTATCCTGAAGGGCAGTGATGTGGGTACCCCTCTTACCTTGTTCCTGATCTTTTGTGGAAACACTTAAGCCGTAAATAAGTGTGATATTTGTTATATGCTTTTTTTGTAGATTTCTTTATAAATTCATTGAAGTCCCTCTATGTTCCTATTTTCCTGAGAGTTTTTATAGTGAATGGGTGTTGATTTTTCCTAAATGCTTTGTTTGCATCAATTGATATTATCATGTAATTTTCTTCTTTAGCCTGTTGATATAATGCATTCCATTAATTAATTTTCCAATTTTGAACTAGCTTTTTGTACGTGGATTAAACACCACTGGGTCTTGATGTGTAATTTTATATATATATATTACTGAATTATATTTACTAATATTATGTTAATTTTTACATTTAGGTATGTATATAAGGTATATGGTCTGCATTTTTCTTTTTATGTGTTTTTCTGGTTTTGGTAAATAATACTGGTTTGTCAAATGAGTAGGAAAGTGTTTTCTTTTTAGAAAAGATTATGTAGAATAAATGGTAATTATTTAAATGTCTGAGAGAATTTGCAAGTGAAACCATATGGGCCTGGAGATTATTTTTTTTTTCAAGAGTTTTTGAATTAAAATTTCAATTTCCTGAATAGTTACAATGCTATTCAAATTATTTGTTTCAAATTAAGTCCATTGTGGCAGTTTGCACTTTTCCAGGAATTGTTCCATTATATTTAAGTAGTCAAATGTAATTGTAGTTTTACCTTATTGTAGTTTTGTGTGTATGGTCTGTAGTGTTATCTTATGTTTCACTGATTTCTTTATTGCCTATTTTTAAAATTCTATTGTTTTCTGTTCTTATTGTTATTTTCTTCATTTTTCTTGCCTTGTATTTTTAACTTGTTCTTTTGTAGTTCATTAAATGGCTTAGATTTTTGAGTGTTTTCTTTTTTCTAATGTAAGCATTTCATACTGCATTCTTCTCGCAGAATTACTTTAGCTGAGTCCAGCAAATATTGATATGTTATATTTTCATTTTCATTTAGTCTGATGTATTTAATTTTTTTTCTTTGGACTTTGACCTTTGGATTATTTAAATGTATGTTAGCTAGTTTCCAAGTGATTGATAATTTTCCTGTTATCTTTATGTTATTGATTTCTAGTTTTATTCCATAGTAGTCAAAGAACACTATATTATTTTAATTCTTTAATTTTTTTTTATGGTCCAGTATATGACGTATCTTGGTATTTTTTCTTATGTTCTTGCAAAGAATATGTATCTGTGTGCTATTGATTTGAATGTTCTATAAATATGATTAGATCCTATTGGTTGGTGGTATTGTTGAGTTATTCCATTCCCTTGCAAATCTTCTGTCCAGTTGTTGTCCTATTAATTGTTGAGAGAAGAGTTCTGAAGTCTTCAAATATTACTGAGATATTGTTTATTTCTCCTTTTAGTTCTGTCAGTTTTTGCTTCATATGTTTTTCAGTACTGTGGTTTGGTGCATTTAGGATTGTTATATGTAGATTATCTTTTACCATTATGTAATTATGTCTCAACAATTTTCTTTTTTGGAAATCTTTATCTGATAAAAAATATACCCACTTCTGCTTTATTTGATTAATGTTTGTGTGGTATTGCATTTTTCATCCTTTTATTTTCAGCCTCCCTCTATCATTATATTTGAAGAGAATTTATTGTGATTAATGTGATTGGATCATATTTTTAAATCAATTTTGCCATTTTTTGTTTTTAAATTGTGTTTTTACCTGATTGATTTTAATGAAATTTTTAATAGGATTGGACCAAAATCTACCATTTTATTTTATTTTCTGCTTGTTCTCTCTGTCTTTTGTTTTTCTTGCTTATGTTTTTCTACATCCCTGTGGTGGAACATTTTTTTAGAATTCCATTTTGAGTTTTTATTTTGATCTATAATGTTTTATGCATATCTCTCCTTATATATATACTTCATTAGTTGCTTTTAGCATTACGTTATAGATACAAAACATATCATGGCCTACTGGAGTCAACATTTCAAAATTCAAATGAAGTATATAAGTGTTACCTTCCTTATGTCCTTTCATCATCCTCCATCTACAGTTTAATTGCCTCAAACATTTTTTTAATATATATTGATATACATTAGAGAGTATTATAATTTTTGCTTCAATCATCAAACATAATTTAGACAACTCAAAAAGAGGAGAAATGTCTGTTTTATTTAACCATATTTTGCTCTTTTTCTTATTCTTTCTTTTCTGTTGTTCCATGTTTCCTACTTTTATTGTTTTTTTTTCTGTTTAGAGATTTTTTTTTTTTTTTTTTTTGCATATTCTGTTAGGATAGGTCTACTGGCAATTTTTTTCTTAGGTTTTACCTGAGAATGTCTTAAGGTACAACTTTCTTTCTTTCTTTTTTGGTTTGTTTAGAGCCTTACCAACTTCTCATTTTTCCCCACCCCCAGCTCCTAAATCTAACATTTTAGTCTCTGTTACCATGAGTTCAGGTTTTTTAGATTTCACATGCAAGTAATATACATTATTTGTCTTTGTCTGATTTATTTCACTCATTCAGCATAATACTCTCAAGGTCCATCCATGTTTTTGCAAATGTCAGAATTTCCTTCTTTCTCATGGCTAAATAATATACTTTTTTATTTATTTCCTCATTGATGAACACTTAACGTTGTTTCCATATCTGGGCTTTTGTGAATAATGCTGCAAAGAACATAGAAGTGCTATTAGATTGAGATCCTGGTTTCATTTCCTTTGGCTGTATACCAAGAAGTGGGATTACTGAATTATATGGTAGTTTTATTTTTATTTGTTTTTGAGGAACCTCCATACTGTTTGACTCATTTATTTCTGATGTATATTGTCATTTGATATAGAATAATTGTTTGACAGTTTTTTTTTCTCAGAACTTAAAAAATACACCATTTCTTTCTAGTCTCAGTAGTTCTCAAGAGAAAACCTTTTTATTCCACGTTTGTCTTACAACTCTTAAAGAAAAACAAACAAAAAACAAACTGAGAACTCCCAAAACAGGAACAAAAAAAAATAAAATCAGTTTGATAATGGGTACAGGACGTGAAGAGACATTTACTGGAGAGGATATACAGATGGAAAATAAGCACATGAAAGGATGTTCAATATCACTAGCTATTACAGAAATGCAAATTAAGACCATGAAGAGATAGCATTACATATCTATTACATCTACTAAAATAAACATAGTGACAATGCTAAATGCTGGCAGGGATGCAGAGAAACTGCATCTCTAATGCATTGCTGGTCAGATTGTAAAACGCTATACTCAGTTTGAAAAATAATTTGGCAGTTTCTTTAAAAAAATACCAATCGTACATTTGCCATAAGACTCAGCAATCATACACTTGGACATTTATTTCTGAAAAATTAAAGCACATGAGAACCTGTCCATGAATGTTTATAGCAACTATATTTCTAATAGCCAAAACCTAGAAGCAACCAGAATGTTTGTAGATAGGTGAATGATTAAACAATCACTGCTAAAGCTCACTATGGAATACTACTCTGTCATGAAAGGGAATTATCCATTGATATATGCAAGAAAAGCGATGGATCTCAATAGTATTATTCTGAGTGAATAAGCCCATTTCAAAAAGTCACTTACTATTTGATTCTATTCACATAACATTCTATAATGATAGAATTATAGAAATAGAAAACATATTAATAGTAAGCAGGATTTAAGGATGGTCTATTTAGTTTCCTAAAGCTACTGTAACAAAGTATCACAAACCAGGTAGCTTAAAACAATAGAAATGTATTTTCACAGTTCTTGGGGCTTGAAGTCTAAAATCAAGTTGTTGGCATGTTCCCACTGGAGATTCTGAAAAATAAATTGTTCTATCCCTCTCCTATCTTTTGGTGGCTGCCAACAATCCTTGGCATTTGTTAGCTTGTGGTTGTGTACTCCAAGGTCTATCTCTCTTCACATGACCTTGTTTTTAATTCAAGGACATCAGTCATTTAGTTTCCACCCAAAATTTAATATAATTTTATCTCAAGATCCCTAACTCTGTCTGAAAAGGCCCTATATCCAAATAACTTCACATTCTGAGGTTCTGGGTAAAAATGAATTTTTGAGGGATGCTATTCAATTCATTATAGATGGTGAGGAGGAAGAATTCAAAAGTGACTTATATAGGAATAGCATGAGGGGAATCTTTGCGCTGATAGAATAGAGCTGTATCTTGATTATATTGAGGGCTACATGACTAACATTTTTTATAAATAGCATAAAACTTTAAACATTCATTGTGCCAATATCAATTTTCTGGTTTGATATTCTGTTATAATTATGGAAGATGTAACCATTGGTAAAACAGGGTAAAGGGTATATGGGACCTGTGTGTACTAACTAGCTTTATAGCTTCTTGTGACTCTATTGTTACTTCAAAAATTAAAATTATAAAGGGGGTCTAGTAATTATAAATTACAACGTTTCCTCTAATTATGCATAAATCTCTCTTCCTTTCACTTTGTGTTTAATATAAGAAAAAAACAATTCCTTCCTCTTCAAGTAAGAAGAAAAAAATTGATGATTGCTAAAATATCATTAGTCATATGTTCAGTATTATAATAGAGTTTATATATCTGCTCAGAATGGTGTAAGAATGAGATCCAATAATTGTCTTACTAGCTGTTCCTGAATTGAATATCAGGCCTAGAGTGTCATTTTCTATATAATGAAGCTAAGTTAAATCCCATATTAACTGTAAATTGTCATACTGCATTCATGTAGTCAAAACCTTTTTTACTCTCAAAGTGATTTATATTTAATGTGTTTAGCTGAAAAGAGGGTGATAGAACAATTAAAGATTTTTAAAAACACAGATGTTTTTCTCTAACAGTAAGAGGAGAACATAATGCAATCTCTATTGCCATAATATTTTTACAAAATATCTGAAATAAAATTTTGTCTTGGGAATAGCATTAGCACCAGAAATTTACCATCTCCCGCCCCCCGCCAAAAAAAAAAAAAAAAAAAAAAAAAAACCTCTCAGTGTAAATGTGTCATTGAAATAAGTATATACAATAGAATACTAGCCATAAAAAAAAGGTGAAATACTGCCATTTGCTACTACATAGGTGGATCTTGAGGTTATCATGCTAAGCGAAACAAATCAGACAGAAGAAGGTGAGAACCATATTATTTCACTCGTATGTGGGATATATAACTGAAAGCAACAAACAGACATGACAAAGAGAGACTCATGGACAGGTACAATGATTACCAGAAGGAAAGAGCGGAAAGGGAGGTAAATAGGAGTAAAGGAGGTCAAATATTTGGTGACAAAAGGAAATTTAAGTTTGAGTGGTAAATGCACAATGCAATACACTTATGACATATTATTTAATTATACACTTGAAACCTATTTGATTTTATTAACCAATGTCACCCCAATAATTCTGATAAAAAATAAATAAAAATAAAAAGTAAAGTGATTCAAATATGCTATGCCAAAAGAATTATTGGAAAATTATCATTTCTTTATTAAATTTATTGGGGTGACATTGGTTAATAAAATTATATAGGTTTCAAGTGTACAGTAATACATCTTCTGCATATTGCATTGTGTCTTCACCATCCAAAGTCAAATCTTTTATCACCATATGTATTGACCCCCTTTACCTTATTTACCTCCCCATTTTCCCCTTTTCCCTTAATTTTCTTTTTAATTTCTAAAGTATGCAGGAGAATTTCTCCATGGCTTAAAGCCACATGATAGCTATATTTAGGTAACAAACTGGCAGGTGTCTCCTCTGCTAGAAATGAAATTCTTCCTCTTCTGTCCACTTCAAATTCAACACAAAGTATGTTACCAAAGAGAATTTAGACCTGATTAAGACTGACGCTTCTTTTCAGAGGAAGGCTCCACAGGTGGAATTAAAATGTCATAAGAGAAATAAAACTTACAGAAGAAAACTGTAAAGAAAGGAAGAAAGAATCACAACTCAAGTTATGGATTGTTTGTAAGAATGATGATGCTATTTTCTAATTAGATTTAACTTCCAAATTTTCCATTTACAGACAGAAATGCGCCATGAATTATTATTTTGAAGTATCATTCTTAATCTCAGTGATATCAGGCTTACATTGAAATTTTTAAATATCTTCTTCTCCTTTATCCAACTTAGTATCATAGCTTGAATACTAATATCAAGAATAGTACCTTAATCTTATCCAGTGTCTTTAATGTCAAACATCAAAAGATATTTTACAGATTACAGATTAGGTGCCTCACCTTGTGGTAGAACTCACTAGATATTTAAAAGTACTTACAGTACATTGCAAACTGGTCTCGAATATGAAATGAAGTGTATAGTTTATTTTTTAAAATCAAGTTGAAATGATTAAGGTAAAAATAATTAAAGTAGTAAATATATTTTTTGAATTAATGTTAAACCAAATATGAAAACCACTGCATTAGATAAACCACTTTAAATTCAGAATGCTGTTTAGGATTCAAATATATTTTAGTACTTTTATTATGCAGAGTGGTTGTCTTAGTTCTGGTTACTCTAACAAAATACCATAGATTGACCTGTGACTTAAATAACACATATGTGTTTCTCACAGATCTAGAGGCTGTGAAGTCCAAGAACAAGGTGCTGAAAGAGTCATTATTGGTGAGGGTCTTTTTCCTGGCTTATAGGGAGCCACCTTCTTGCTGTGTACTCATACGGCCTTTCCTCAGTGCTTGCACATGGAGACAAAGAGAGCTCTGTCTTCCTCTTGTAAAGATACAAATCCTGTCAAGAGATTCGCCTTTGACGACTTAATATAAACTTAATCCCATCTCCAAATACTACTACGTTGGGGGGTTAGGGTTTCAACATACAGATTTTGTGGGAACACAAGCATTTAGTCTGTAACATTGACCATTACAGCATGCTATCTAAAATGATCGGTGATGAGTTAGTCAGGAATGAGATCTTGAAGTGTCTAAATCTAAGATTTCCTTTGTGATTTACATTGTAATGCAATAAACTAACAGTGAAAGTTTACTTTTAAAAAAATGTTTTTAAGATGACTATGCATATTAACTTAAATTTCATGCTGCTCCAAGCCATAGAGCTAGTTAATGACAAAATCCAAGGTATATCAAAGTCAAACTCTTTCTGTTGTGTCATCTTGGCCCCTTGTTTCTTATTAACTTACTTGCGCTTTATTTCTAACCCCCAGGCCCAAGTGCCTGTCTATCCAAAATCCTCCTTGTCTTTCCACGTCAGGATAAATCTCTTAATTTATAGTGCTCTGTTTTTAACAATTATTTTATTGTAGTGAAATTATTTAAGTATCGATCTCCATCACTAGTCAGTTAGCTCCTTAAGAATAAAGACTATGTGTTCTTATTTGTCCTCCCACTGCCAAGTGCAGTGCTTTTTTTTTCCAGGTCACCTTCTCAAAGATGTTTTTATTTTTATATAGAAAACAACATTGGGAAACAGAGCTAGTGTCTATTTCCAGAGCAAGGGCATATTTCTATACATTGTCCAGGATAATAAAGATAATGTCTCCCTCTTAGGAAAAGGACAGTTTTCCTTGTAGTCCATTATAAAAGATTTGACTCCCTAAACCCATGGTTCCTCAGCTGTGAAATCCACTACTTACACAGTTTTTATCTGAACCACTTCATGTAGCCCTGTGAGATTTAGGGTTGAAGAAAAAAATGACAGATATAAAGTTCATGCAGTTTGTGCACATGAGTAATGAAGCCCCTTGACTCTGTCCTAGGAATTTTATCTCTTCTGAAAGCATCCAGGAAACTAGAGCAGGCCAACTTATTAACATTCAAGTAGAGTAAAATCTCAGACTCTGCACATCTACTGACATTAGGAACTCAGTAGTTGTATGTTAAATGTGTTTTATTGAATTGTGGGTGGCAAAAGAAAAACAAATAAAAACCTAATCAATCATCCAGTCTACACTTTTTACCCCCTTAACATGTGAGGAATCTGAGGTTCAGAGAAGCTAAGTGACTTATTTTTTGAGGTGATGATTAAAATATATTCTGTAAACACTTAATCCATGGGTAATTATTACATTTTGTCATTTTTGCTTTATTTGGAATAGTTAATAAATTTTATGATTAGATAGAAAATGACTAAAAATGTATATTTCCATGTCATGTCAGTGCTGATATTTATTATTTGTATTTATAATCACATTGGCACCATAACATATATTGTAATTGTTTGGAATGATAAAAAAGGAAAAAGGAAGATTATATATACATATCGAACTCATAATAAGATAACGCCAAGTTTTTCAGTAGTTTAGGAAAAATTGGAAGAATTAATTTTTTTTCAGATGATCCATGCTAAGAGAATCTTACACATTTTGAAAAATCTATATTATCTAATACATTAAATCAGTTATTGATTTAAATTTTATTAATTTTTAAATTATATTTTGTTGGTAATTTTTTTGTTTTTTAAACTTTCATGACCTGTGAACATGAGATATCTATACTCATATTTTTATATGTGAGTACTATTGTATTTTAATAATCTAAGTAAACAGAGAAAACTCAAGAAAATTTTATAAAGAAATCTTTACATATTTATATTTCAGAAACTCTGCTCTAAGTCATAAAGTCAAAGACTAAATATAGATTATATTAAAGCCAAGATCTTCACATTGTGTAATTTTGATCTCTTTTTTCTCTATTATTTCTCTAAAGAAAAACAGTAGAAAAAAATTTCCTCTTGTCTATTAAGCATTGATGAAGTGAAACTTGATTTCAGAATCTAAAGTTATTTGATTTGAAAGTCAAATAACTGACCCAGTAGTTGTGATTCAAATGTTTGTTCTATTGACAAAAGGATATGGTAAAAATATATTACTTACTGATTTTTTATTGCAATATACTTGAATGCAGCTTTGTGAAAATAAACTCTTAGCTAAATTTTATAAAACTATTTTAAGATCATAACTTAATGCTCTCCCCTGTTCTTAAACATTCAAAATATTTAAAGTTAAAAGTGATAATTTAGTGCATAATCCCATATTCTAATAAAGTTAGTACATTTTTTCTTTGGTTTATTTATTTATTGTTTATCACATGTAATTTAATAACTCCATGCTTATTTTTTCTGATACAAGATATTTACCCTCAGACCTCTTTCTACACATCTCTATTGTGCTCTTCCTTTTTATTGTTAAAATTATGAGATGAAAGAATAAAGTGAAACATCTCTAGGAATGTCTTAACTTATATAAAAATGAATAAAAGTATATTTTCAGGTTCTGTGTATTTTAAACTGATTTTACATTTTGATATTTGACTCATAGGTTGTGTTAACATGACTTGCCTTATAAGAGTGATGACTCAGTGGCAGAGCCAAAAAGAATTTTTTTTGCCAAATGTTAAACTCTAAGATTTATTTTCCTTAAAAAGTAGTTACATTTTATCACCAGTAATTGAAATGCTTTTGCCTTTTAAATATAAATTTTAAGAACAGAACCATGCCAAAGAAACCTGGATTGACTTAATGTTGTGTTGGGAATCATTCTGACACTTATTATATTGAACTAAATCTGGGTTTCTTAAGGGAATATGTATTGGCAAGAATCAGAAGTTATTTAAAAGGAAACAAAAACCTAATTATACCTTCATTTGAATAATAATCATATATAGTTAGCACCCCACATTTTAATTTTTGTGATTCAAAATCTATTGATTGCTTCTTATTGATTTTGGAAATTTCTGCAACCTAGCATCAACATAACTGATGTAAATAATATTTGATAATCCTTAAATTCTGAGATGTGGATAGAGGAAAGATCTGAATAGCCTTGGGGGCTCATTTTCTTTCTTATTTTGAGAATTTAGTTGAGAATATGCTTAATAGCTCTGAGTTACTGCAAGAGAAGAATAGGCTGATACCAGCAGCTGTGTTTAGAGGCTGATCCATTTCAACCAGGCCACCTTTTCAACAAGGAAACTTCCGTTTTCCTATTTCACATAGATTTTCCTCCACTTTGTTCCTATAAATACAGAAAACAATAAGGGGACAGGATTCTTCTCTACTGGAACATTGGCCATGATGCATGTGGATTATATTTTGTACAGTAAGATAAATTTCCTGGATATACATTATAAGGTTCTCTATCTACTATCTGTTTTAATCTAATAAAACTTTTTTCATATCTGCACTATACACACAGACACACATACCACCACTACCACTACATAGTAACTGGTATCAGAACAGGAAAGTGGTGTAAATGCAATTTTAATATACCTGAATATAATTATATATTGTTTTTATCTAATTTTATTTAAGAAAGGCATAGCAATTGATATGAAACTTAGCTCTATTCTGGAGATGTCCAGGTCAGAGAGAAATCATGAGGTCAGATATTGTAAACATATTAATCAGGACTTCAGATAATATTAGTGGAAATATTACTTTATACTGGAGATTTTTAGTGAAGTATATCTAAGTTGCTCATAGTAAATACATTTGAAATTAATAGATTTATGGTGCATTGCCTACTGAAAAGTGTTAATATCTATTTTATAATTGTTTAAGTACAGGATAAAAATATTTTATGACTGAAATAGCTCTCTTTGTGGAATCAATGCCCTGTACACATTACTTAGAGTCCTCAGATACTAAATCTGGACCCAAGCCTATCTTTATGCTCAAAGGAAGGACCTTGATAGTCCCAGATTTCTGCATGTGTTGCTTGTGCTTCATTTGTCATGCTCTTTGTATTTTTAGTCGTTTGATACCAGAAAAGGTATCTGATTCTTATGAGTATGGTGTGACAGTCTGACCCATTGCATTATTTCAGGTATATTTTGTAAGAGTCTTTCTTTCAAAGAAGAATTTTTTTTTTTTTTTAGAGAAATGATTAATGTTGGTGTTTCATCCACTATGACGGAGAAAGAGGAAACCTTCTTAGGGGAAGTATGTTTGATAGAGAGGGATGGCAACTGCTCATTTGGTGTGATTTTTGGTGTCCTGAAAATCCTCTCAACAGTTTATTGAATCCTTGGCATGGGCCAAGTATTTTCCTTAGATTATGTCTCATGTGAGTCATATAATGATATCTTCTTTTGGCAGTTAAGAAACTGAGACTTAGAGAGGTAAGGCAAACTCTTGTTTGGAAGAACGATTGTTACCAATGAGTGAGAGACTCTTCCATTCAGGGGTATTTAACTCAATGTGTCAACTTGACAGGGTTATAGGCTACCCAGATATTTGGTTAAACAGTAGTTCTGAGTGTGTCTGTGAGGGTGTTTTTGTATAAGACTGTCATTTAAATCAGTAGGCTAAGTAAAACAGCTTGCCCCCCCTCCAGTATGGGTGGACATTGTCCAAAATGTTGAGTGCTGAGTGGAGAAAGGGAGAATTTTCTCTTTCTGTTTGATTCTTTGAGGTGTACAGTAGTTTTCTCTTGTCCCAGGACTGCGATTTAAACCATCAGTACTTCTGGTTCTCAGGCCTTTAAACTTAGACTGAAACTACACCACAAGGACTCCTGGGTCTCCAGCTTACAGACTGCAGACAAGGGTCTTCTCAGTCTCTGTAATTGGGTGAACCATTACTTATACTAGATCTCTTGATAGATACATAGATAGATGATAGATAGATAGATAGATAGATAGATAGATGATAGACAGATAGACAGATATAGATGTACATCTATATATCTTATTGGTTGTGTTTTCCTGGAGTTTTTCTAATAAGAGGCTTTAGAGGAACAGAATTTTATGAGTTTTATACATTGGTTCTCAGGTATCTAGAATTAGACTCTTACCTCCTATAGCCTCAGGACAGATTGATAAAATCAAATGCAGAATCTCATATGTGTTGGCTGAATTACAATACAAGTTGAACTCACAGTCTCACAGGATGCCTTCTGTTAAAGGGAGGGCATTGATTAGGAAAGAATGGGATCTCCTGAGCAGGAATGGGGATGTATTGGAAGCATTTGATAAAGTTAAAGATGTCGAGCCTATGATTCTGGAGAATTTTATTTGCTGGTGAAAGAGACCTTCATATCTCCAATGGAAGCAGCTTCCCCATCCTCAGTTACAAGTGGCCTCCCACCACCAGTGATACCAGCCTCTCCATCGCTGTTGTTTGAGGTTTATGGGAATTCTGTCTATTCTGAAGAAACACTGTAATGACCTTTTCAGAGGCAGTTGTCAAGAAAGACCGTACTGATTATCCTCAGGACTTATTCCCACTACTCTTTTTTATTTCTAGATGTATAACTAGGCTCAAGTCTTAGTAGGTCTCTAAAGATTCTCAAAAGTGACTCATAAGGAAGGAGGTGCACTGCAAAAGAACTGTTTGTAATTTATAATCCAGGAACTATGTATAGAAATTCATACTAGGGTGTGAGATAATGGTGGAAGAATATAAAGTTATATCAGGTTGAATTTATTAATATAGGCTCACTAAGCAGAGATTCTGCACTTAATATTGCAGTGTGGAGAGTTAGAAAGGGCTCTATCAGTTTGTTGGTTAGTTGGCTGAAACATGGGCCAATAAGTGTCCTATGAGGAGTATTTTGAAATGTGGACTCTGTCTTGGTTTAATGTAAAGGAAAGAATTCAGAAGCTTAGAAGCATTTAATGTTTGAATGAATTTGTCATTTAAGACCTATTCATCCACACTAAGAGGGTCAAAAAAAACATGCCTTTCCTCAATACTGTGAAAAATAAATTTGTGAGGGGAACCCTGGCATCTTTGAAAAGCTCTGTGATCACTCTTTGTAGGCTAGACCTCACTCACTGTGGAAACTGCAGTCACTGAATTGGGAAACCTAAATGCAATGGGAGTAATTGGATTCCTGGATGGCAGGAGCCAAAAGGAGACACTGTCACTAAAGGATAAGTGGGTGTGATTAGCATAACAGATAGCAGAGTCAAAGCTGCAACCAGAGTAGTCCAACTCATGCAAGCTTACAGTGGTGGCTAATTAATCATGGCGTCCTTAGAAATGAAATAGGAGATCTGCTAAATTCTTAATCTGTATAAGTGGAAAAATTAGAGGTAAAGTGAGCAAAAGTCTAAACTGAACCATAAAATCAGAGTCATGGCCCCTCAATTAATTCCCAGACTTGAGAATTATAGACCCAGATTCCATTGAATAAAGGGGAGACTGGTCCCCATGTGGATGGACCCTGGTAAAACACCAACAATTTATACTATTAATTATTTTCTTAGCCTTCTCTACAGAGACCTATGATTAAATGTGAATTAGGGAAAATTAAATAATCAGACTGTGGGGACTACTGGACATCAACTCTGAACTGACACTGATTCCAGGAGATATCCAAAATGTCATTGTGGACAACTGGTCACAGTATGGGCTTGTACAGGTCAAGTGACTAATGGAATTTTAGCTCAGATTCATTTTGCAATAGGCCTGGATGGTCCCCAAACTCATCCAGTGGTTATTTCTTCACTTCCAGAATGCATAGTTGGAATAGATATACCTATAAGATGGTATAATCCTCACAACTGAGTACCTGCTTTGTGGGAAAGGCCAAATGGAAGCCACTATAACTGCCTCCACATAGGAAAGTAGAAAATTGAGAACAGTACTACATTGCTGGAAGGACTGAGGAGATTACTGCCACCATCAAGCACTTTAATGATGCATGGGTGGGGATTTCCACTGCATCTCCTTTCATTTGTTCTCTTTGGTCTGTGCAGAAAGCAGATTTTGGAGCTGACAGTAGATTATCATAAACTTTACCAGGTGGTGACTCCAAGTTGCACCTGCTGTACCAAATGTAGTTTCATTGCTTGAGCAAATTAACACACACCCTGGTACCTGATATGCAGCTGTTGATCTGGAAAATGCCTTTTTTGTCCATCTCTGTCACACCAGAAGCAGTTTGCTTTCAGATAGCAATATAGTTTCACTGTCCTACCTCAGGGATGTATCAACTGTTTAGCCCTATGTCATAATTTGGTCAGCAAGGGTCTTGATCATTTTCCTTTCTGCAAGATATCACACTGATCCATAACATTGATGACATATGCTAATTAAACTTAGTAAGCAAGAAGTAGCAACTACTGTAGATTTATGGTAAGATATTTGCATGCCAGAGGGTGGGAAATAAATCTGACAAAAATTCAGAGGCCTCTGCTTCAGTAATTTCTAGGAATCCAGTGCTGTTAGGTATGTGAGATGTCTCTTCTAAGGTGAAGGATGAGCTGTTGTATCTGGTCCCTCCTAAAACCAAAAAGGAGGCATGTATCTCTTTAGATTTTTGAGAGAATATATTCATCATTTGGGTGTGTTACTCTGGCCCATTTACCCAATGACATGAAAAAGTTAGTTTTAAGCGGGCCCCAGACCAGGTGAAACTTCTGAAACAGGCTACTGTTATAAATGCTCTGCTACTTCGACCAGATAATCAAGTAGATCTGTGGTGCTTGACGTGTCAGTGGCAGATAAGGGTGATATTTGGAGCCTTGGGCAGGCCCCTAAAAGACAACCATATTGCAGACCTTTACAGTATTGGAGCAGATTCCTGGCATCCTATGCATATCATTACCCTCCTTTTGAGAAACATATTTCTTGGCCTGCTATTGGGACTAAGCAGAGACTGAACATGTAACTAAGGGCCACTAAGTTACTATGTGACTATGTGAACTGTTTTTAAACCCACAAAGCCACAAAGTTGGGCATGAACAGCATCAAATCATCATAAAATGAAAGTGATATGTAGGTCATTGGGACTGAGCTAACTCTGAAGGAACAAGTAAGTAACAGAAAGAAGTGGCCCAAATGCCTGTGGTCCTCACTCCTGCTACATTGCATTCTGTCTTCCAACCTGCACCTATAATGTCGTGGGGAGTTCCCTGTAATCAGTGGACAGAGGAAGAGAAAACCTGGGCCAGGTTGACAATAATTTTGCATGATATGCCAATACCAGAAAGTGGAAAGCTGCAGCACTGCAGCCCCTTTGTAGGGTATCCCTGAAGACAGTGGTGAAAGGAAAGCCCTCCAGGAAGCAGTACTTCAAACAGCCTAAGTGTTCATTTTAGAAAGAGAAATGGCTAGAAGTGTTATATACTGCTCACCAAAGGGTGACCTCAGCAAAGGAGGATTTTATGAATCAAGTGGACAGGATTACCCATTCTGTAAATATCAGTCAGCCTCTTTCCTGAGCTGTTCCTATCAATGCCCAATGAGATTATTAAGAAAGTGGCCAACCAGGGTGTCAGGGACAGAGGGCTCAACAACATGAATTTCCACTCACCATGAGTGTTCAATTTGCCAGAGACCAACACTGAGTCTCCAGTATGGCACAATTTTCCTTGGTGATTAGCCAGCTACTGGCAGGTTGATTACATTGGATTATTTCTAATGTAAAAGCACTGGAATACAGATTTACTCTGGATACAGATTTTCCTTCCTGCTTGCAGTGCTCCTGTCAAAATAACCAGGATTCTTTGTCTCTAAGCTTGCAAACCGCAGTTTGTAAGACCTAAAAGTCTCCATAATTGCATAAGCCAAATCCTCATAAAAAATCATATATATGTACATATATACACATATACATACATATATACATTTAAACATATATACAAACACACACATACATGTAAACTTTCTAGTGATGCTAGGCAGTAACAGTGAGTAGATTTTGCCCAACTATAGGCTAATGTAAATGTGCTGAGCATGTTTAAGGTAGATTAGGCTAAGCTATGATGTTTGGTAGGTTAAGTGTCTTAAATGTATTTCAACCTATGACATTTTCAATTTACTATGGGTTTATTGGAGTGTAATCACACACACACACATACAGAGTTTGAATGTGTTCATAGTCATGTGAGAAACAAGTTTTCATGATATACTTTATGGTTACAAAGAACTTGTTAATTTATTTTTTGTAAGCTAAATAATTTTTCTCACAAGCTTTTACTCCACTGGGTAGCTTGGATGCGTGGGTAGAGGTGGATTTTAAATATCCTGGTACTTTTTCCTTGTCTCTTCATTTATCAATTTATTCATTCTAAGCATGTTAGGGGCACTTATTTTGTGCCAGATTTTATTTTAGAAATTGTGAATGTACCTGAGTTGAAACCAAAGTTTCTGCCTTATTGACCTTATATCTGTAGAAGGAAAGATAGGCAATAAACATAAATCTATAAATGTTAGGAAGTTACAAGTGAAATAGAATACTGAAAGAGGTTTGAGGGATAGGTGGAGATGAAAGCTCTTTTAGATGTAGTTATCTAGAATATGAAGACAGTTGAGACAAATTCTACATGAAATGAAAGAGGGAAGGAAGGAGGAGAGAGAAAGGGGTCAAAGGCAGGGAGAAAAAAGAGGATAGGAGATCGAGCCTTTGGACGGAGTAGTTGCGGCAAGCCAATTTAACATCATTTTCACCTGAAATGGAGCTGTTTCTAGAGTCCTCTTCTCCTCCTCCTCCCCTCCTTTCCCTACCTCTCCTCTTGCCACCACCTTACCTCCTCCTTGTCCTTTTTTGTTGTATTGTCCTCATTCTTCTTGATATAACTGCCACGATAAAACTGGTCCTACTAGCCTTAGAACATGCAGGACATCTGTTGCTGCTGATGCTAAGTCCTGCCATTCTTTCTAATCGTCAAGGCCTCTCACCTTTGGCATTTCCACTTCACCAATTTACCTTTCTCTTTTCAAATTTCCTTGTCATAAAGGATGGACAGCTATTTTTTTTCTCTGTGGAAAGTATTTACCTTTGATAGATCTTCATTTTCTGAAGCAGTTCTCCTTGGTCAACAGTGTGGGGATAGAAATCAATTTTACTGATTTAAACACACACACACACACACACACACACACACACACACACACACACACACTTATTTGGAAGTGTTTAGAAATAATATATTATTATCTTTGCAAATGTAGTTTCATATAATGTGGACTTGATTTTTAACATAAATTTGTCTGAAGAATCTTTCTATTATTAATGTCTCATCAGTCCCTTCCTTCTGCACAATTATTTCTAACTTTGAAAAAGTACAGTTATTATTTATACAATTCCAGTCAAAGCTGAAATCCCTACTGAAAGGGAAAAATATAATATTTTTTTGTTGAAATATTGGCAATCTTGGCACTTTTAAAATGCAATCTTGGCACTTTTAACTTTACTAGAAAAACAAAATTTCCACTGTAAATTATTCTGAGCCTTTTTATTTTAAACTACTCTGAACAAGATGGTTATAAATTTCATGGAAGTGAAAAGTGTATGAATGATTTATTTGGCCAAGAATGTCAAAAGCTTTAACAATTCCTTCAAAATTAAAAAAAAAAAACAGTAGAGAGTTTCAAACTCTTTTAAAATTCTGCTAAAAATGAAATATTTGCATTCTAGTAGCTTTTTTTTTGGTCTAACAGAGGAGTTCAGCTTTAACACGTTAATTTTAGCCTTCTCCTTCCAAAGGAGGGACAGACACTATTTGATGCAGGAAAGAATCACTAACAGAAGAAACCATCAAAAAAATATATTTTCTTCTTACTGAATATGCAAAATCTCAGTGTTTTTTATAGCTGTTACCTTACGACATTATATATGTGGTCAGGGAGCATAGAGAACTGCAACATGCGAGATGCAGCAATAGTAGTTTGCTTATTATATTTTATGCAAGGTAAACCTCAAAAACAAACAAACAAAAAGGTGCATTGTTAAGTAATACTTATGAGTCTTAACTGTGTATTGGAATCACCTGATAAGCGGGGATTTGATTTGCTTGGTCTGGGTATCAGGGTATATACAAGCTTTCCAGGTTATTCTACTCTGCATCCAAGGTTGAAAACCACTGAAGACATGTTTAATTTGGATTATTTCAATGGAAACGTTTTAGATGAAAGATAAATATTTATAATTGTAAATAGAATATATCTCATTTTCACATGAGATTCAGCTGGACATAAAATATGAATAAAAATAAAGCCTCAAATGAATGTATAGTGCTGTGTTTGTCCAAATAAAATATTTGATATATCTTCATAAATATTCTAAGTTTTAAAATATTAATTATTACATGAAAACAAATGTGATTCTATTTGAGGTTATTTCTTCCTAGGGGTTGAATACTGTTTATTAATTTATAAGAATTATTCAGGTAGAAAGATGTTTGTGGCACACAGTAGAAAAAAAATAGACTACAAAGTAAAAGAAGAAACAGTTAAATTGGTCATTCTTAAGCATGTTCACAAGAGAGGTTCTTTGTAGTTTTGTTTAAAATACTGTGTATACTAGTTGAGCCACTATCAGAAGCTAGTAAAATACAGTACATTTTAATTTTGACTTTATTAAAATAAATTGGTATATTTTCTTATAAATAACTTGGTATATTTTCTCTCTCCACTTAGGCTATTTTACTTGATTGTAATTACATCCCTTATACAATTTGCAGACTAGTAAAATTACAGATATTATATAGTACATTTAATGATAATTCTCCAGAGAACTACAGCACAACTTATTGAAATAGTTGGGTCATAGCTGTATAAGTAATCAATTCACGTACAGTTTACTTTTAGTTACATCACTTGCAGATAATTTTAAATATAAAATATTTTAATGGATATTTTTTAAAAATTCTTTATTGCTTTTCATATATTTAATATACTTGGAAGAAAAGTAAATGGTCAAGAGAAATAAAGTAACAGAAGTTGTAGAAAGAATAAATATACTTAGCTCTTAATGATCCGTGAACCATACCAAGGGACTTGGCTCTCTGTATTAGGAAATGTGCTTTACATGAAGATAAATTTCCTACCACCTCCCTCTGGTGGAAATGAATGTATAATATATACATATACATACATACATATATATATATATATATATATATATATATATATATATGTATACATTTCTGTGTCACAAATGTATTAAAGTATAGGTGTTAAATAGTGTGTTATATTTTATGCATATATTTTGCATTGTTGATTGATCTATTAGAGGCACATAATTATACATGTTAGTATGCATTTTGTTTAGCTTAGCACCAGAGAAATAAATGTAGATACTATATTAAGAGGAGGTCAAAGAAACAAGTTTGGAGAAATAGAATATTTGAAAAAATAGTGTAGAAGAAAAGAACACGAGAGAAAGATTATGTGAAGAAAGTATAGGAAATTAATATTTATGTGGCACAAATAACAATAGTTCACTGAGATACTGCAGGTCATCTGGTCTTGAAGACTAGTCATGTCTTATTCTGAGGGATTTGCTTGTTTATAAATAATTGTGACTTTCCAGAAGTCACAATACCTTACTGCCAACTTTAGATTCTCAAAAAAACAACTGCCACTTACATTCTCATGACCATAGATCAGACACTTTCCAGATCTTTCTGCCATTGTCCAAACAAGATAAATGCTCTATAGATAAAGTCATCACTGCATAACAATGTTTCAGTCAAAGAAGGACCATACATGTGACAGTGGTCTCATAAGATTGTAATGGAGCTCAATTTCCTGGAAGAAATGGCAGAATGCGTGGTTCAGGAGGATTTCATTTTCCTAACTGGGCAATGTATGTGGAGCTTGGCAGTAGATTCATTCTCACTCACAGCACCTCATCTTTAAGTGCACAAAATATATCCCAACCAGTCAGCCCCTGAGCTGTTGCAGTACAGAGGAACCTGTCCCCCAGCACTACGCAACCAGAAGGTGCTTCGACCCTTCCAGATCTAGCTTCATGGTCAGTGTAAAGAGTACATTGCTGTGAATTCTTTATTGAGGGCCTAAGATCCTGGAAAAGGACACAGGACCACAAGAGCTACTTTAACAAGTATTAAGTGCCATTGCCACTTTAGTAAAAGCTTTCTGTGGTAGTATGGAGCCACCTTGTCTTTATACTTTGGAACTATTTGCAGGTTATAATGATGTAAAGCATAGAGTTTTATTTCTTCCATCAACTCAGAGAAAGCCCTTTGAGCCTGATAAGGTCCATGGAGCCAAACACAAATTCCCAAAGGCAAAATATTGAGTCCTCAATTCTTTACATACCAAACATCCTTTTTTTAAACCAGTACCACAAAGTTGCTTAATCTGACCACTGCTCCAATATGCAACAGCCAAAATCCAATATACAACAGCCAAAACCATATTGCCATGACAATTTGATACATTTCTTTATCACTCCATTTTGATTTCTTATTTCTCTTGATCCTTAGGCCACTTTTCAATTCCTCCTGACAGTAACTATTACAGTGATCTAGGCCTTACATAGCCAGTTTCTCCTTGATATTTTTTGCCCATGTCCCTATTCATGAAATAGCATTAACAGCTTCAGTGTTCTATTTCTGACCCTGTCAGAAGGAATCTAGGGGAAGGTTTGTGTTTGTAAAACCTACTGCAGTGTCCAGTAATGTCCTCAGCCTTCATATTCCCTCGCCACCACTCACTCACTGATTCACCCAGAGAACTTAGAGTCCTGCGAACTCCATTCATGGTTAAGTGCCCTTTATAGGTATACCATCTGTTATCTTTTATACTGTATTTTTACTGTACCTTTTTAATGTTTATATGTTTAGATATATAAATACTTACCATGGTGCTACAGTTGCATATAGTATTCAGTACAGTAATATCATGTACAGGTTTGTAGTTTATGAGCAGTAGGCTATATGATCTAGGTTTGTGTAAGTATACCCTATGATGTTTGCACAAGGATAAAATCGCCTAATGACACATTTCTCAGAACATACTTTTATTATTAAGCTATGCATGCCTGTACTATATAATATTTACATGATGCTTGTGAAAAACAACTTGTACCATAAAATATTTTACATTGTTTTCTGGTATGAAGGACTGTACTTCAAAAAATATGACAAATTTATTAATATTTATTTAGAACTTGGCTAAACCATAAGTGACAATGGGAGATTATAATTATACTGGGAAAAATAGCAACAGAAAGTGCAAAGTATAATTTTATAAATTATAAGACAGAATGGACTTTATTCATGCTTTGCATGGCTTGTAATTTATTCAAATCTGACAGAATATTATAACAAAATAATTCTATAATTGATAGATTCTGTATGCTATTCAATATATTTAAAAATAGATATAACAGGTGCAAATAGTTATTAATATAACTCATACACTCCTCAGACACTAAGCATGTAAGAAAGGGTATACATTTTATGGAATAGTTTTCATTCTTTTATTTAAGCTTTATTTATGTCATAATATTCTGTATTTCAAATGCTTTTAAAATAAAATATATTTCTCTATAAAAAAGAACCAAAAGTAATTTAAATATAAAATATATTTTATGCCTATTCTGTGCTTAACACCGTGGCTTCTGCATTGATTTTTAATCTTCTTTCAAGGAATATCATAGCAGCTTCTTTAATGCCTGTTTAAAGGTTACTAAAATAAGAGGGCATTAAATAATTAAAAATTAAATTATCTGAAGTTTGTTAACTCCAAGGAGAAAATGTATGTGTTTTTCATGTGGATATAAATACTTCTTCCTCTAAGATTTCATCTTTAGTTTCAAATACTGTTTTATATACATCAAAGTGGGTGTCCTGTCTATATTTACAAGGGCATAGCAGATTATACTCTATAATTGTACATCATAGTCCACACAAAATTTGTGGACTATGCTAGAGGGATGTAACTTCAATCTTATGAAAATGATGGGAAATTAAAGAAAGTAAAAGACATAATTTTTTAAATCTTAAGAATGATTAGATTAAATAAAATCCAAATAGAGGACTCATGTAGAGCATTTTCCACTCAACTTTCATTTTTTTCACTTATAGTCATAATTCTCGATGTACTAATGCCTCACAGATGTAAAAGGCAGTAGACTTGAATTCATAAGACATGGGTTCTAAGCCTTAAATTTCAGCTACCAGCACTATTGGGCACCACCATGAGCAAGAATTTAGACTCTGAAGAAATAATTTTTCCTCAGGTGTAAAGTAAGAGAATTGATCACTATTTATATTATCTCCACTAGCTATTTTAAGTATATTCCAATTATTTAATGTCTCTATTACCAATACACTAGGGTAATCACTTAAATTATTATTTTGTAGTTAAAGAGAAGAGTGACTCTTTCAATGTCCTATATATTTTATGTATTTGTATTATAAAATGTATTTACTGGTAAATTAAGACCTGGCAACATATAAACATGAAGATCTATAGTCAATGAACAGAATAGAGTTTCACATATAGATATATTTGTGGTGAAGAGTGTTGGGCTCATAGACACTCAATAAGTATTCTTTATCATTTTAATAATCATAACTGTATGAGTCTCTCATATAAGCCCTGATCCATCCTGGTTTTTAATATAACTGTACTTGGAGGGAATAAATTATTTCCACAAAAAGGGTAGATGTGTCACTGACTGATGACTTAGAATGGATCTGAACTGATGAACTCGAGTAAAGAGCTTAACATCCCATTATAAATCAACCTTCTGAGTCTTCGTTTTCACCATTTGAGTTTTGTTTTTTAAGCTATTACGTGCATGCCTGAGTACTGTCATTTAAAGATACATTAGTGCTCTTAAGTACTCTCTACTAAACAACTCTAGTTGCTCTCTTGGTTCCAGAAGGATATATATTAAATATTTACCATCAGAATAAATAACTACTTACACTATAATTGTTCTTATCCTAAAATAAATTTTGTCATGTAAGTATACTGAACCATCTGTCAGCACTGTGAAATACATTTTATCTTCAGATGAAAAACAAAATTGTTAATAAAGTAGCATTTTCAAAAATATGATTTCATTCAGGAACAAGATTTTGTCATTCTTTAGTGAAATTAGCAAGGCAACATCTGAAAATGTATGTTTTCCAAAGAATAAAATCAGAATATATAAAATTTTCTTTTTGAAAGGATCCATCCATTCATCCATCTATCTATCCAAGAATATTTGTTGAAATCTGCCATTTTCCAGGAATAGTTCTAAGTGCAGGCATAAAATAAAGCCTCTGCTCAAATAGGAATAATAATACGTTTACTTTTTGATTGATTAGAGTAGATTCCTACTCTTTTTAGTATATAGAATGCTAGGTGATACACACATATGTTGAATATTCTGAAATAATTTGACTTATTTTTTTATATTTGGCCCCTCTCTTCTCTCCCTTTCTTCCTAAATTATACCATTTCTTTTCCCTCTGCCTTCTAGTTGCAGTATTCTAATTTAACTTGCATTTCATTAATATATTTTACTATTCACATCCTCTATAATTTTTTTTTAACTTTTAGCAGTTGTGCTTTTATTGCCGTGAAAAAGCTTTTTTATCACAATTTTTTTTCCATTGTAATTTGATTTCATTTTTTGGAAGGTATATATTGGCTACACTTAAGAAAGTTGTCATAGAGAGGTCACCTTTCCTGTTTTCTCTTACTATAATTGCTAATTTTCAATGTTCCTTCAAACATAGAAAAAGAGAAAGCTATAATGAAAATACTATATATTTTTAGCTTTTAAAAATAAATAGACAAGAATAGAATGGTAAAAAGTTTTTATCTAGAGGAGTACAGTTCTTAACAATTTCATATTGTTAAGCATGAATAGAAATTTTCTCCAGTTTACGTACTGATGTCAGATATTTCGGAACTCTGAACTCACATGTCTTTGCAATTGGCCTTGAAGGTTGGCCTATTAAGTATAAGATGAAATTCGTCAATAATTTTCAGAGCTGTATTTTCCTACTGAGAGCATTCTGGCTAGGGGATGAGCATTCTTGCTAGCATGGCATTTACTTATTTATTGGAAAACAAAGAGAAAGATTTTCCTACTTCTTCAAAGGAAACATTTGAAATAATTTCTTTCAGTGCCTCTATGCCCATTAGACACGCAAGCCTTAATATTGCTCCTCATTTCATACATGCATCATTAATAAACATTAACAATATTTCCAAAATTGACTGCTAGGTATACCCAAGAAAAGTATGATGGCCTAATTTAATTTTTCATTTAAAAATTAAATGATATATTTTGCTTTCTTTTATGACACTTGTGAGAGGAGATCTTAAAGGGTAATACTTTGTAAGACTTTGTAAATCATATAATTCTGATTACCAGAAAAGTAACACATATTCTGTTAAACTTTGTTTTTATAATAGAAACATTCATTCATTTTTTTAGTATCATTAAACATTTTTCTGTTAACTGTCTTCTTTGGAATTTTTATTTAGTCTTAAAGAATTTAGTTATGTGGATGCATCAGTAACCTTTAAGGATGAGGTTGAATCAAAAGTACTTCATATTTAGAGCTTTAAAATAAATTATTAGGAGAATTACATTTTTGTTGCCTTTTAAAAATCAATGTATTGACTCTTATGGAGCTCTTTTTACCTCTCAATTTTTAGTTTTATTTATTTTTTAATTAAATATATTGAGGTGATATTGGATAATAAAATTGTAAAGGTTTTAAGTGACAATTCAATAATACATCATCTGTATATTGCATTGTGTATTCATCACCCACATCTCCTCCCATCTCCATATATTTGATCCCATTTTCCCTAGTTACCTCCCCTCTCCCTCTAGTAACCACAAAACTCTTGTCTGACTCTATGAGTTTTTGTTTGTCTTGTTCTTTTTACCTTTCTTAACACAACATTATATGACACAATATCATTTGATAATTTATATTATAGGAATATGGTCTCTACTTGCAGATGTCTCTACATGGAGCAAAAATAATTTAAAGGCAAGAAACTAAAGAAGTTATTAGTAAGAATTCTAAATGATTGGCAGGAGAGAACTCAAAACAACACTCAAAACAACAAATGAAAATATTATTCAAGTGAAAAGTAAAAGAATAAATTTGTCCAAACACTCCCATCTATATTAATGTTAAATTGTTTATATCCTAAAAAAGTATTAATGCCAGCATTTGTCCATGCCTCAATCCCTAAATTTGGTGGTCTAGATTAGCTTCTGTAGATTAATTAACAATCAACTCTGGAACTGAATTTCGAACTAAATTAAAAATGTAAGCATTATGGCAAAATAAATTGTCTCATTTGGATACAGCCAACATTTCTTAACTTCCTTTGTAGTTATGAGGTATGACCATTTGATTTCGTTTTGTGATTGCAATGTGAATTGACATATCTAAATTATCTATTAGAATAGATTATAGTCTCTAGCAAAAAGAAATCATCACCTTTACTAAGGTAGAGTTACTACTGTAACATTTAGACTTCCCAAAGGCAATAAAAATTTAGTGCCATATCAAAAACTTCTGTGCATTTTCCCCCCACCCTTTCCACTTGGTGCAGCTAATGACAAACTCCCAGGGTATGGTGGGACACCATTTGAAAAGAGCACAGATCTCTAAATTTCCTCATGGAAAAGAACACTCAATGATTTATAACACCTCTGCCACAAATATTTTGTTATTACCAGTTTACTTTCTAGTGATTCTTGCTTCATAGAAAATTAGTACTATTAATTTGCATATTACTAACAGATTTGTCAGAGTTCACATGTAAATATAATAATCAAAGGCAGAATTATTTAGGCAAATTAATATGCTAAACAGTAATGCTCTCCACCTCATTAAGAATCTATCAACATGTAATATTTTAATTATGGTAATCATAAATTATTAATGAGTGATATTTTAAGCATGTCTCATATTTATTGTTTAACTATTTTCAATCATTGTAGACAATTTAAAATTATACAATACTTGTTAAAAACTTTTAAATCTCTATAGTTCTGATGAGAGACTCTTCTGTTCTTTTAGCAGTGTTACTCAAAAAAATGCACATCTAGATGGCATTTTAATTTAGTGGATAAATGAATTAGTAAAAGTTGCTGACACAAGTTACTCATCTGGAAGAAAATTCAGTTTGACTATTAAGTCAGATATATTGAAAAATAAATTTTAATGGGTAAATGACTTCAGTTAAAAGAAACTTAGAAGAAGCCCTGGAGGGGAAGTTATACCTACATTAAAGTAAAAATTATAAGCTTAATCTATGAAAAAATATTTTATAGAAAGTATATCATTAAACAAAGTGAAGTAAAAGATAGATTGATGGAAAAATATTACAATTCTAGGTCAAATAAATAGTTTATAACATACAAATCTTTGAAATTAAACAAAAAATAAACACAAGATATTTGATAAATATTTGATATTTGAAATTAAACAATAAACACAATAAACTCAGATAAGTATTCAAAGAACAGCATATATAAATGATCAATAATCATAAAGTCACAATAGTAATAGGGAAATTAATTGTAAAGTAAGATATTTATCTTTTACTTCTTATAATTTTTAAAATTTAAGTGTGAAAATACTTAGAGCTGTAGGACTCTAATACATTCTGGATGGAAATGCAAACAGGTACAGATCTTTTGGAGCACCATTATACATTATACATTATATCAAAAGGTGTGTAAGCTCTCTGATGCAGAAATCACACTCCATGAAAGTCTGTCCTATGCAAATTAAGCTACCAATATGTAATATTGCAAGAACAGACACTTATTACAAGGTTATTTCTAGTGAAAAGAAACTGAAAACAATTCAAACAAAGGAATAATAGAATATGGTGTGCCATACCATGGGATATTTTATAGCCAAAGGAAAAGAATTAGAGTATTTTCATATTTTCTCAGAAGTGTTGCAATGATGTATTTGTTGAGTGTGAAAACAGACACAGAGAATTATGGATAAAATGGACCATTTTTATAAAATAACTAATAATACATTTCTACTAAATGCAAAGTTAAAATATACATATTTAAATTATCTTGTACTTAGTTTGAGAGTATTGTGGGCAGATTGAACCTGTAAGCAACAAAATAAGAAAAAGAATTTGTGCCAATATCTGTTGTATTAATTTTCTGTTGCTGCACAACAAATTACCACAAAATTAAGGGTTTAAAATACTATAATTGTGTTATCTCACAGATTCTGTAGTTCAGTGGTTTGGGTATGGGTTAGCTAGGTCCTCTGCTTTGAGTCTCACCAGGCTACAATCAAGGTTTTTGCCTGGTGCTATGTTGCCTTCCGGTGCTAGGGGTCCTTTTTGAAGGCTGTAGCATGGTTATTGACAGAATTCAAGGCCTATGATTATAGGACTAAAGTCCCTATTTGTTTATTTGTTTGTTTGTTTACTAATTATTTGGTTTTGTTTATTTTGCTGCCTCTCAGCTGGGGGACTCTCTCAGGTCCTCACTGTTGCTCATATTCCCTTGCCAAGTGTCCCCATAGTCAATTCACAATGTGGTGAATGTTTGATCCTACTTTGGGGCCAGCAGAATATCTCTATGATGATCACGTTCTTTCTAAATAGTTCAGTTTATTAGGCTAAGCCAACCCAAATTATCTCTCTTTTGCTTTATCCTAAGTCAGCTTATTATTATCCTACTCTCAGAAATGATACCAGTTATACTCACTGATCCTGTGCACAGTCACTGGTCCTGCACACACTCACAGGTAGGGAATCGTAGAAGGTGTTTGTAATAGGGATCATAAGGGCAGTGTTATTCTGCCTATCACAGCTGCCCACAATAAAAAAAAAATGCTTAAATTATATGATCCAGCTTTGGTAGCAGTGCATATCGATGTATGTGTAATTAGATAAAAAATACATGAAAGAATGGGCCATACAATGTAATTGATAATTGATTTGGGGTAGTGAGATTTTACTTGTTTTTAGATAATTGTTACAGTCTCCCCTAAGCTTTTCTATATAATCTAAAATTTTATTTTGCTTTATAATGAGCCTATATTATTTATATAATCAGAAATAAGGTAATTATTTTTATTATTAAAGATAGGAAATAACCCTGTATATTATGCCTACATTTAGGTTACAAGTAAATGTTTTAGGAAATCATTTAAGGGATATAAAGGGGAACATTTTGAGTAATATCCTTTGGTAAGTTGCATAATCATATAGTTATATTTCACTTTTTATTTCATTTAGAAGAAATTAAGAGTTCTATCAAATTCAGTTCCTCTATTTAATATAGTCCTCTTCCACATTTAATATTCTGATAATTTCTCTTCATTAATAATTACATAAGATTCAAGTAATTGAATGGATTCTTAGTTTGTTCTGATATTTTTTGACACAGTAATACTCATGTATGTCTCTAACATTGTGACCATTTAGTTATTTATCAACAGGTAGTAATTTAAGCATAAATACATGTAGAATTCTGGTTATATAGTTTACTATTTATTTGGAGATGTAGTAAGTTTTAGTTTGCAGTACATATAACTTATCACTATCAAGACATTGTATTTATTAAAATTCACCCTATTAACATATTTAGTAACAAATATTTTTAGAATGCCATGTATAGAGTTGACTTAAAGAGTAGAATAAATTTTTTTCTGAGATGAGGTGGCTCATCCTTCAGAAATAGCTAGATATGCAGTTGTATTTAAATAGAAATTTATTTATACCAGAGCATGTGTGTGGCATTCCTAGATAGAGACAGATGGAACAATCTTTAAAATAGAGCTAATTATATATATATAATTATATATATATATATATATATATATATATATATATATATATATATATATATATAATATATAACACATATATTAGGTGATTTGGCGTGGATCTTGACTCATAGTATTTTCAACCTGTATTTAAAATATTATTTTTTGATATACTGATCTAGAAAGGAAATAACTGGAGGGGTGGTAGGATTTCTACGCATCTGTTGTTTTATATACTTGAGGGCCATCCTTTACTTTTCTGGTAGTGTAAGCCCAAGTTTTGCTTTGAGGGAACATCTCCCCCATGGAGATGCTTGGAGGGCAATGAATTAAAATGCCCAGTCCTTCACTTGTCAAGGAATACAAGGGACCAACCTGCCATTCTGGTTAGTCCTTCTGATTCACCCCGAATACTCACAGTAGGATAATACAAAAGCTAAGACTATGTATTCATTCTCTCGAAGACAACTCCTTGGGACACTGTCCATTACTTAGTGTCTCTCTAGTTTTTTTACTTTTATGAAAAGACAGGCTCTTTACCTTTTCCTTCAATGACCCTATATCTATAACTTCCTTTTGCTTATGTTTTGTAGTCCATTTTTTTAGCATTTTATTTTATTTTTATTTTTTTGTTATTTTCTAACATTTAATTTTTTTTTTCCTCCTCCCCTCTGGTAACCACTAGTCCATTGTCCATGTCCACAAGTCTCTGTTTGTCCTGTTCATTTGTTGCTTTTAGGTTTATATCCCACATAAAGTGATATCATGTGATTTTCAACTTTTTCTGTCTGGCTTATTTCACTTAGCATGATTATCTCGAGCCCCATTCATGTTGTCGTAATTTGTAGTATTTCATCTCTTCTTATGGCTGAATAACATTCCATTGTGTGTATGTAGTATAGCTTCTTTAGCCAATCATCTATCATAGCATTTTTTTTGTTACTAATAAAAAATCTTATCTAATAGAAGATGTTGTACAGAAGATACTTTGGATTCAAATAAAACATATCTAACTGGAAAAAAATTGGGTACTTTGAGCCAGAAGAGATCTAAGTGTTGATTACATTTGTCATACTCTAAGTGTTCCCCCAGATCCAAATGAACCTTGGTGTAGGGTTTTTCCCCAAAAATGTACATGTTAAATTCGTTTTAATGATTTTTTCTCTTCATTACGTATAGGAATTACAGAGGAATAGTAGGAGTTCTCTATTTATAAGCATTGCACTTATAATTATATGCAGCCGTGTTTGATTATATTAATTTTTTTAAACTATGCTTCAGGATATTTTGTAATCATTCAGTGGCATGGCAATTTTCAAATGAGTCCCCTAAGGGCAATTTTTAATAACTCATGTTGTCTTTTATATCTCATATCAGTCCTTAAATGTAGCATGTAGTAAAAATCATGATGCCCCATTTTATTTTAGAATATTGGAAAAAATAAGAACTTTTGGAAAAAAAGTTACTTAACATCCAACAGAAAGTATTTCAGATTTTCTAAGGAGACAATAGACAATTATTTAAAGCAATTATTTATATAATTAATTTATTATATGATAAATTAATTTCAAACAATTTTATAGTTAAGTCACCTCATTCAGCAATAATATTATTTAAGGAATAATTAAACCATGAAGACAAGCTCTTATGAAAATTAACTTCTCAGTAACTCTCTACCAAATCATTTTTTTAGTTAGACTCAACTATAGAGAGGAATATGAACATTTCAGTTTATAATCCAGGAAGATATATCTTCTAAAAGAGAAAGTTGATTTTGTGTGTTGTGAAAGATGAGACAAGCAGTTCTTGTCATATAAATTGCAGAATAATTTATTTTTGTAATACTGTATCTTGTTCTTTTGTTATTCTCCTTTAGAGGATCTTATAAGTCATTGGCTCAGATGATTAATGAAAGCACATGACATTGAGATAGCTGAGATCTGATTCATGTCCAGATTTTTATTGCTATGCTTAATCCTGATTTTAAGTTCATATTCCAATATGTAGAACATTTCTGCATGCATCTTTCTGAGAAAAAAATCTCCTTTTAAGAATTTATCAATCATAAAATGAGAAATAAAATTTTGATGGAGAAAGGAAAATAAATGCATATATCAGTGCACTTTAAAAATATGTTTGTTTGCTTTTGGAGCTTTAATAACTATTTTATACTCTATTTCCTCCATTATCTGCTTATATCTTAATCTCAAAGAGTACTCAAGAAGAAGGTAAAGGAAGAACAGCACATTAGCAAAAGTGGTTTAATGTATTTTAAAAATACATTTAAATTTGTGTATTTAATCTTCAGTTATAAAATGAGAAGGCAGGAATAGTTTGTGTAACAATATAAATGAATAGTTAACACTTACATGTGTTTTTTAAATAAGAATGTTGTCATATTCAAGAAAAGATGCTGTTTATTCACATAATCATTTTTCATGAACCTGTCCTGGACCCTCCTCGACTGACAATATTTTTAGAAACGGACAGAAAACAAGAGACAGAGAACAACTACTAAATAAACACAGGTGATAAAAAAGTGTGGATATTTTGAAAACTCATTGTAATGAGGTTTCATCACTCTGAGTAACTGAGTCTTATTTTTGGTGGGTTTAATTCTTAGAAGATTGTATTAATTATTTGAAATTTCAGAATAATAAAAAATGTGATATAATTCTAATCTTTTAAGTTAGTCATAATTCACATAATTTGGTCCAGTAATTAACATATAAGCCCCATATTGATGGCTAATTAGAGAAAACAGCCTTCTATTTTCTATATGCTTTTCAGAAAAGTGTGTTAGGGGTGTTTAAAGGACTTTTGAATGCATAGTTTACTGTTTTTTTTTATCCAAACTTCAAAAAAGCAAAACCAGAAATTTTTAAATAAGTAGAATTTCAAAATTATGAAACAGTTAGATACATAATTTCCTGTTTTCAAACTGTAACCTGTTTATGTTAGTGATAATTTTTACAGATAAATATTCAGACTGCAATTTTTGAATCTAACCCTACTCTTGACAGGGCCAAAAAGCACTGCTGTTATTTCAGAAAGGCCAGATTATTTTAAGACAGCTTTATGATTCTGTAATTGTACAACAAAGCATCTCTTTTTCCAAACTGAGCTTGCTGCCAGGAAATAGTAATTAGGACTGCCATCAGAGAAGTCTTTCTGTCCTAAGGCCACAACATGGACAGTTCTCCTTTAATGCCTTGTTTGTTTTTCCAAAGGGCATGAGTATTACACTGCACCACACATGAAAGACACCAGTAGGAGGAAAGTAAATACTGATTAGAAACAGTAGCAAAAGTCTTGTTCTAAATGAGAACAATGGTAGAGAAACCTGACAAAGGAGTCACTCATACTTCCTAAATAAATCATGTTGAATAGATTACCTCCCACTGTGTTATATAAGGTCTTTTATTACAATATTTTAGTCCCGATCAGTGTGTAGTGTGATACAAAAGGCTAGCTAGATGAGCTAGATTAATTCAAATAAGGCTGTGGGAATATGGGCTAAAAGAAAATAGAAAATACAAATGCTTTGAGCATCTTTTAATCTTTTCTACAATTTATCGTAAATTCTTTAAACTTTTTGCTATCTCAAACTACATAACATGTAGTTAATATGAAGTATGAGATTTTCAAGGGTTCAGGAGGAAATATTTAAAATAGTGTTCAATAGTATTTGTAAATTTGCATTAATTTTCACAAGTCAATACTAAGTGATAACAAGCTCTTAATATACTATAAAATAGTAACACCTATATCTGTGATTACTTTAATTGTGTTTTATGCAATTTTTACTCTAAGAAGATTTACTATTTCTGGTAATCCTCACAGTTCCAGTTATCACCATTTACTCTAGAGACTGAGATAGAATGTGGCAGTGATTCACTATTTATATGCTTGTCCAGTACAGTTTTTATGTGTGGGCATGTTTCAGAAAGAAAACCAGACAGAGTAAATATGATGACTATCTTTGTAATTGTGTTTCTAATCTTGCTTCATATATCTCTGTGATATATGAAGCAAGATTTAAAATGTAAGTTATCAAATTGAAAACAAAAAGATAAATAAAAGAAATTAAGTTGTGATAACCACATTGCCATTTCCCTTTGAGAGGTGGTTTTGGAGTTTTTGTATCTCTGAGAATAGATTTTTAAATTTGTTTATGATGCTTTGTAATCTGAGTAGTTTTCCAGAGAGGAGAAACTGCCTCAAGCAGAGTTCTATTCATCTTTTATGAGCAGTGCTTGATACGAGTGACTCTCTCACCACTTGCTTTATATCTGTTAGTGAACAGTCTCCTGTCTACTGTCACCTAGTGAATTGGAAGCACAATTCTTGCTTTGCCGCATAAGCCATCCTTGAAATTTGGTCAGAGTTCATTATGTTGCTTGTGCCTCATTTAGGCCCAGGCATGGAGGAACATAAAAATAAAAACTTAGCTTGAGGCACAAATGGAATGAATTTTGTAAGGAATTAGAACTTGCTTTAGGATAGATGGATTTTTAGACAGATAGGAAATAAATGTCCTTAAAGAAAAACTAGCCCATAGAGAAAAGAGTATAAAGTACAAGGAAGAATGCTGGCAGGGAGAACAAGTACACAAAGGGAACAAAAATGACAAAGTGGTGTATATGAAAAAGCATTAAGAAGGAATATTATGAAAGCATGCATATTAAAACAAAAAACAAATGCAGCACCACCAATCCAAAGGAAAATAATGCTTGTATATCTGGCTATAACTGCAGAAGGAAATAAATTGGAGAAATAAGTAATTGTTGAGCTTGTATACAAAACAATAAATGGTGATAAAGTATGAGATTTGGAATCATGTGCACTTCGTTACAAGTGTAATCATGTGAGAGTAACTGAAATTTGACAGACAAATAAAATAACTGTAGTATCAATATAGCAAAATAGAAGCTAATTGAAAATACTCAGGGGTAATGAGAAGATAGACTTCAAAGAAACACAAACTCTTCCCGTGGCAATTATTTTCATATAACAAAGTATATTATACATTAAGTTTTATCTTCAACTGATTGTCTTACTGAATAAAAACTGAAATTAAATTGGTGTTCTTGGTCAAGGTTAAAGAGTAAAAGGAACCAGTACTCTTTAAGTGTACTTTTAATAGGGTTGATTTTTAGAACTTCCTAATGCACACTGTCATTTTTCTTAGTGTTTCTCTACAAAGTAGATAAACTTTTGTTTAGAGATCTGGAAAGTATGTAGACTTGTTTTCTGTTCACGCTACACTTTCTAGTTTTCTGATAGTAGATCTTTAAAACTCAGCCATAGAAACTTGTAATGTTATCTTTGGGTAAGAAAGTAAAAAAAAATTTTATGCACACACACACACACACACACACACACACACATATATATAATTTTTTATATTTATATATATATGTATATATAAATATACATATATATAAATAAATTTATATATATATAAATCATGGTAAATCTGATTTACAGTTTTCAATCCATCACTTTTAGTTGTCTATGTCTCTGGTTTTTGCATCTGCAAAATAGAATATAAAATAAAACCTAACTTGAAATATTGTTTTAAATAAAATAATAAATATATTTGTTACCTTTCCTGCAATGTAAAAAGTACTCAATGAAAGTTAGCTTTTATTATTATTATTATTATAAGGTGATGATATGCATATATGTAATTGCAGAGATATATAGTAAAATTATAAGATGGTTTAAACTAAAAGTTCAGGACGTTTCACTTAGGATAGGAGTGAGAGAGGTGTTGAGTGGTTTGTAGACACCGGAGGAAGATTGTCTAGACTGAAGAGCAGATGGGATTGATATAGTAGAAGAATGTGGAAGATGTTATTAACAGGAATACAAGATGGACAGTGCCACAGAGACAGAATTTACCATGCTGTGATTTGTTAAAGGATGAGTAAGTAGAGTGCTTCGGTTTTTGCAGCTTACTTGATTGCTTTAGATAAATTAAATTTTGAATGTAATAATTATATGTATCCTGACAATCTTGGGTTTTTATCTGGACTTACAGTAATGTGCTTTGCCCTGAAAGAAAACGGAAACAATTTTCCATTTGTTGCAGTACTAAGATTTTTTTTTCTTTAATAATTTTCAGTCTGGTGACATCTCCAAGTACAGGTTATTTATCTTTGTACTATTTCTCACCTTCCAAATTTAAAGAAAAGGTTACATTTAAGCTTTTTGCTTATCATCATTTTTTCCTGTCTTCTTGAAACTCTCTCAAGATGTGTCTTAGGGTTTTATTGAAATTCACTATATTGTGAAAGGTGATCTTTGTCGGAAGTGAGACTCAAGAAGATCATACTGTGTGTTGGCAAATTCTTAGACAGTTATAAGCTCATTAAAATTGATAAATACTGTTGAGAAAAGATGTAAGTAACATATTCGGCAACCACTGTGAAATTTTCTGCTTCTTTGGTGATACAATAGTTTCTTGTTCCTTTGGAGCAATGATTATAGTACATATTCTTTCCTCAATTCCAAATTTAAACACTTCAGAAGTTTCTCTGTAGTTTGCACTCTTGTGTTGCATTAGTTGCAAAAGTCTTAAAGTTGAAAGCAAATCGAGAAGTATTGATTCAGCGTAGGCTTACAGAGTAGCTTAGAAAAATAAAATTCATATGATTGCATCGTAGATCTTCGTTATAATGCAATAAGTTCTTTCTCTGAACCGGTGCACGTTCTAAAAGAGCTTTGAAATAATTCTTAATATAGGTATCATAGACCCTGTTTTTCTCAAAATGTAAGAATGCTGTATTATACAAAATAGATTAATAATGTTTAAATACAGTATTTACAATTTTTTAAACAATTTGTATTTTCTCTTTAAAATAAAATGTTATACAGCTATGCCACTTTGCCTGAGACTAAGAGGTTTCCTGGACTTGGCTGGTAGTGCTCAAACTGGACAGTCCTGGGAAAACCTGGATGATTGGTTACCCTAATTATATAGCACAACAAACAGATAGTGTATATAAAATAAATAAGCATCTATATGGCCTGCATCAGCCATAGAAAACAATTTAAATTCAACCATTAGTCATTAGTTCAGAGTATTAGTTAGGATTCAATACATCATGATTATTTTTCTTTATAAATATATTTTTATAAAGAACAAGTACTTAAAGTATTTTTGTTCATTTGCAAATGAAACATATCTGCACCAAGGAAATCATCATTTAGTACTAATGATAATATTCATAAAATTCTTTTATTTTAATTAAGGTGAGGTAATAATTGAATTATGAGTGAAATTAAAAGAGAAAACAAATAAAGGTAATATGAAACTGGGCAGATGGCAGTCACAGAAAACTAAAGGACAAAAGAATAAGGAAAAACATATAAATTAAATCTGTCCTCTTTTTGTTTATTTCTAAACTAGTTTATTTCTAGAGTCCATTAAAATTTAAGCTAGCAATTTAGAAAACCCTAAAACAGTCAAATGCTAGTATAGGATAATTTGTTTCAGCTGGAATATTGATTGAACCATACATTATTTGTAGGCAAATACTTTACATTATTTATAAGCATTAGCTAGTAAGCATTTTATGTATTGCTTTAACTCTATTAACAAGGAAAAAACAAAACAACACCAACAACAGTTAACAAATGCTTAAAAAGTTCTGAAAGTGATTTGAGATAGATTTTTTTATATATAAAATCTTTAAAATTTTCTTTTTATATCAATGATCTAGATATATATCACTCCATTTCTTTGCTTTTTGTCACAACAAAACTTTGTATATGTTCATAAATAAGTCAATATTGAAAAGATATGTTCTTTCCAAATGACATTGTAAATTTGATGCAATCCTGAAAAACATACAAAAAATTTTTAAGGAGTTAGACAATTTGATAATACATTTCATATTAGAAAACAAGCATGAGTGAGTAGAAAGGAGAATACTCAAAAAGAAAAATTATGAGAATGAACTAGACCTACTACATAATAAAATATACTATAAAGTCTATAATTGAAAGTTAAGTGGTAATACATAGAAAATAAATTATTGTATTTAAATAAAAAGACCAGAAATAGATCAAAAATATAAAAATTTTGTAGTCATATAGGTGAAATATTAAAATCATTAGAGCAGAAAAAATTCTGTTTAATAAATTGTGTGTGATTCATGTCGTACCACACAGAAAGGCTATGTTACAAATGGATTAAAGATAAAGGTAAAAAAAATTAAACCATACAGGTACAACAATAATCATGGGTGAGTTTCACTTAACACTGATGTAACAGAAGGAGTTTCAAGCTATTATTCAATATTCAAGGACAATAAAATAAAATATTGATATATTCTCTACATTACAAATTTGCATTGCCGTTAACACCAAAAGCAAAATCAAAACACAACTAAAAATGGGAGAATATAATTAGAATGTTAACCACAAAGTCTTCATATCTCTAATATATAAAACAGTCCTCATAGACATAGGAACAAAATCTAAAAAGAAACATGGGAAAAAAAAGACATGAATAGGAAATTCAAATACACAAGAAAAGATGTAGAAATGGTCTTTGCATGAAAAATTTCAAATTTTTTCACCTTCAGATTGGTAAAAATTTTAAAGTATGTCAGTAATAATGTTGTAGGGAAACAAGCATACTCATACATTGCTAGAGGGAATGCAATTTGGTATACCTCTTCTGGAGGGAAATTTGGTAATCCTAAACAAACTGTATATGCCTCCACCTAAATAAATTATATATAGAATCTTACTTGCATAGCAATTATTGTTAGAACCATGGTCATATTTCACATATCCCCTACCCTTCATATATCAATAATTAAAATCAACAAGAATAGAAAAAAGGATTGACTCAGATTGAATATATGCAGTAACAAAAGCACCCAACTGTATTATAAGTGAATGACAGAACAGTGAAGAGGGTTGGGAAGAAAAGAACTACACCTATATAATTTGGAAAACAGTGTTTTAACTGTATATTTTAAGGGTTAAGATTAAACACACTGTACACAGATATTTTCCTCTTCTGAAAAAGACTTAGTACCTATTAGCAATGAGTACAATTACTGCACAAACCTTGCTTATTAAGTTCTATTTACAATTTAAAAAACTCAGAGCTTCTTGGAAAAAATCTCTTATTCTTCAATGAGGTTAGCAAAAGTACAGAAAGAGCCTAGAACATCTTGCAGTGCTAATTAGTGAAGTGCTCAAAAATATGATATAGTCATTTAAAAAAAGTGACACAAGCACCAACATGAAGAAGCTCCTAATGGCCAAATCTGGGCCAAGTTGAGCAGAAAAATAAATAATAATATTAATTTATGGCTAGTTTGTAATAAATGGATATGCAAAATATGCATAAACTGTGGGCTAATTTAAATATTTATGAACATTCTTATGAAACAAATACTTGAAAATAAATGAATGAATGAATGAATGAATAATAAATAAATGGAAGAGAAAAGCAGCTCTTTCTTAAAGTAAAAGATAGAAAGAACATTGGAAATAGAAAATTATCATTAGGCAAACAACAGAGAAATAAGTGTGCATGGAAGACCCATCAATGATGCTAAAATTAGTGCATTAAAGTATGATATGGAATAGATTATTGCACATTATTGTATTCAGGGACACTGAAAACTTTGACAAGAGAAGAATTAACAAGGCTTAAATTTAAGTAGAAGATATGGTTAAAGTGACTATGGGGAAATGTTTGATCACCCATTTGGTACTATACTAATATAATTAGGTATGAATATTTGGAAATTTTTAAGTAGGAAAATGGAAACTCTCCAATATGAAAATATTGCTTAAAGATATATACTTTTGTGTGCAGGGGGCTGGACCAAAGAACTCTTATAGTCTGATGTCAAAGGGTCAAAAAATATATATATAATCTGTTGGATGCCTGATCCTAGGTTTGCTTAGGTCAGCACCTTCATGAGAAACTGTAAAGTGATAAAAGCAAGGAAATTGTGAAATCAAAATTTTATTCTTTGCTTTATATATTTTGTTTGACAGTTTTTGCATATTTTGTTCTATTTTCTGTGCAATACGTTTCTGTAAGAAAATATCTTTCACTTTAATTTTTTAAACATTGCAAATGAAAAAAACAAGCAGTTGCTCCCGATTTGATTAAAACAATCTGAAAGATAAATGCTTTGGAATAAGATTAATTAAGCATATCTGAAAGTTAAAACACAGTAAAACTTTCTTTAGGATATATACAGAAAATTTTACTTTCAAGAAAGGAAAAGATTTAAAAATGTAGATAATATTAATGAATTTATCTTTTTCTCTTTGGACAAGTTAAAAGAAAATGATCATAAAGAATTTGTTTAAAAACTTGTTTCCGTATGTAAAAAAATGTTGGTCAATAAGTGAAGCTCATAGTTAGTCCTGTTTTAATCTAGGACTGCCCATGTAATATAAGAATGATCTATCAGAAGACTTGAAGGAATAGGAATAAGTCATATATGTGTATATATATATATATATATATATATATATATAAACATGTAGATATTAAAATATTAAATCCAATTTCTAGAAGGTAAGCCCAATGCCTGTAAATCCTACTGAATATACAAATAGTAAAAACAATTTCTTATGGACTAAACTGTAAATCCTAGAAGGAAGTAAAAATGAGAAATATAAACTGAAATTAGAAAATTAAGACTAAATTAAAATGGCAATGAATAAAAAACTAACACAAAGCAAAACTGAATGTGGCATTTTCTCTTTCATATAGAACATTTATATTTTATATAAATTATTAGATTTGCTTCATAAATTATCACACAACAATCATTATCTCTTGTCAACCTCCTACCACAAAAATAAGTAAATCACACATTTGACGCTGCTAACTTCCCCAGTGAAAAGTTTGTAAATTTTCATCTTGTCCTGAACAAACATTGGAAAAATGTTTGTATTCTTGGGTCAAATTCATTATATTTTCAGAGACCATCATGACTCAGTG
This sequence comes from Cynopterus sphinx, assembly GCA_030015415.1. NCBI lineage: Eukaryota > Metazoa > Chordata > Mammalia > Chiroptera > Pteropodidae > Cynopterus > Cynopterus sphinx. Next base: position 58,427,992 of record CM057379.1, on the reverse strand, counting down.
TGAAAGTGTGCTTTGATTAGTGACTAAATAACAAAGGCTGTATGGTTTATTTGAGAAATGGTGATACTATGAGTGCAAGTATATGCCACCTTTGTCCTTCAGGCTTGGATTTTAGGTCCTTACCAAGGGACACATAGCCATCACGTTTTGGTGTAGACCCTTTCCAACTTTCCAGCTTCATCTTCAGGATTGCCATGTTTGGAACTCTATCAGTTGCAGCACCCCTCCACCTATCCTGCTTCATACCTTGGCTTATGATCTTTGCTCAGTCACAAATATCATATCCCCTTCTTCTTTCACATCAACCTTGCCCTTCCCAGAACACTTTTCCCAGATAATTTAATTTATCTTTTAATCACAATGTAGGCAGAACTCATATAACTTGCTACTTAACAAACAGAGTTTGTTAAACTCTTGTTTGTGTCTGGACTCTGGAGGTAAAGCTGTCAAAAACAGACTTTTTTTTCTACCATCATGAACCTTATAATATAGAAATAATAAATTCATACAAGTAATTATACATTTAAACTTAAGATAGGTTTTATTGATGAGAAAAGGTCATATAAAAATTGTTCTGAAACCTTCCAGGGTATGCTAAGAGTCTCTCTTCTATGCTCTCATATTTCTGTTTTCTCACTACAATATAATCTTTTGGGGGCAGGTAAAAAGTACTGAGTACAGTGCTTCACTACTAGCATGTGTTTAATTAATGTTTAACTTAAATATGTGAAATGATCACTCGTAAATCAACAGCAAATTGATTTACTTGATATTTTATTAGTATTTCTATCTCAAGAAATCTTTGAAAATGTCAGATTCAATTTTATGTAAGTGAATTTTTACTTTGCACTGAATCCTGGGCGGTAATAAATTTCCACTCTACCCTATGCTGTTTTCCCTCTAAATGAAACTTTCTGTCAAAGAATGGTTCACACAATTTTAAGATAGGAACACCTGGAGCATTTTAGAAACAGAAAAGCATTTCAGGACATAGCAATATCTGGAACAGCTTTTTAAAAAATTTATTTAAATGTGATTTGGTTTTGCCTGAGGCATTAGAGACAAATAACTGAAAGAACATGGATAAACTCTGAACATTTATTGAGTTTTCTTCACTAATTCATTAGAAGAAATAACAAAGCAGGCTTTACTATAATTACTAAGTTTGTTCAGGGTTGCCACTGGCTATTATCTGTTTACTAACACAGAAAATAAAAATCATTATATACATTTGTACATTTCTCTAAAAAATCGGCCCTAACCTCACCATTTCCAACTTCACAAAGGCATGAAAGCAACTCAACAAGAGGGTGGAATGAAATCAGTTTAACTAAACATGATTCTGAATATGATCATATATTTGCCTAGTATTGGATTGATTCTTGCCATCCATCTCCATATTTGAAAGAGGTCCTAGACCAGGAACTAAATGTTGTCCCTAAGATTATTGGGCAAAAATTGAACATACAATAGTTGCGACATTTATGACAACTATAAACTGGTTTTCTGTTGTGTTTCCATTTCAATGTAAAATGGAACTCTTAGGACAGCAAAATTTGGTATTGCAAGCAATGCCAATTGTAACATTGATGCAAAACGTAAACTATCCAATTTCATTAGAATTTCAAATTTTTTATCTATTGCAGGTATTAGATGAAAATGTTATATGATAAGGTTAATATATTTTGGATTTGGTGGTAGGTAATACATTTAGGTACTATACTGACATTTATTGTGAACACTATGAATAAAAAGGGCAGGCAAATTAGACATGTATATGAAAAATATATTGGGAAAATATCTGTTAATAAGATGCTATTTTTATGTAGTTGGTTAAGACATTAATTTGTCTGAGTTATGTTGCAAACGTCTAAAATAATGCAATTTTCATAATAATTTGAGACAAATCTTGGGTTTCTAAATGTTCGATGAACATTTTATTCTAATCTGAGAAGCAAAAGTCACTTTTTAGATTAATTTTTAATAACATTTCCAGAAAGACATCTTAATATACATACATACAAGGAAAACATTTTTGTGTCTATTTTGGAACTATCTCAAGTCTCTGCATTCTAGATTTCACCTAAACTCACTATAGCTCATGCAATAAACCTTACATTTTTTTTCTCTCATTTGCTCCATGAATGTTTTTCCTTTAATATGCTTTGAATAATTATATTTGGTCAACTTTCTTACCGATATTCTACTTGTTGGACTCATTAAAATCTAACTTCACTTTTATTGCTTCACAAATAAAAAATTAATCAAAATATATAAGTAAAAATCAATCAACTATCAACAGAGTGCCTGATATATATTAGTCACTTAATAATTTTGGGGGGTCACTTGGGGAAACCATGAAGGCATAAGGTAACATCTTACCTCTGAAGGAGGTCATTTTTTCTAGACATGTTGCATTCTATATTTTACGTATATATGCCGCTCACATCATAGTCTATAACAGTGTCACTCAACAGAGAGTGTATATAAAAATTTCTTCTTGAGTTTTTTAAAAGGATGAATTTTTGAAAATCTAATTTGGAGTTACATAATCACAATATTTGGGGATGAATTCTGACCGTACTTTATTTAAAGACCACTCATTTTTTATTGTGGATCTATTTATAATCTTACTTTCTTATATATATTATTGTATAGATTTATTATATGCATTTTCTATAGATTTAGTTCAGTTTTAATTATGAACTTTGATACAACAGTTATATTTTAACTAAGGTAGGCATTGTTACACTACTGTCAAATTGTTTCATGTTGGAGTCCATTACCTAACTAGATTGCAAGTGTCTTGCAGGGGAGCAAATGATTTATGCTACTGAAGTATTTAACAAAAGTTTCAGTTCTATTTTATCTTAATAATTTTCTTTATTGATTGGTTTACTCAATAATTTTCTTTATTGCAGTTTATTTCCCAACTCAACAGAGGTTAGAACTCTAGGGAGCAAGAGCATACTGACCCAGTAATTAATTTTAGGCAAATTTTCATGGGGAAGAGATCAATAGCTATTGATAATCACCTTTAGAATATCTACATAGTTGATACCCAGAGTATCTGGAGATCTTGCAAAACTATGCTTCTATCACTGTGGTTTAAGAATTATTGATAAAAGGCTACTTTTGATACCAGTGAATACAGAAGAAATAAATTCAAGCTCTTAAGTATTTTTGACTTTAAATTTAGAGTTTTCTTTCCACAAATGATCAGGCAGGCAAGTCTGCCCCAGAAAAGTGTATAGATCTTCATATCTTGTAGTTACTATTACAAAATCACTTTCAATAATAACAACACTAATATGAAGTAAAAATATTTAATAACATATCACAGGCCAGAACTTGTGCTAAGGGCTCTACATGCATTGCCACATTTTATTCTGACAGTATGTCATAGGTACTTTTATAGCTTTTATGAATGTTTGTTCATATGTGATATGGACATGAATTTTATGAAAATAATTGTTCATAAGATGTAAATTCTCTGAATTCATTGAACAAGTATTCAATGAGCCCTTTATAAGTAATATACAGAGATAATATTATAAGCACTTGCAGCAACCCGAAATATGTTCAATACCTTTTATCTCATCGATCAGCCACTGTAACAGCTACAATAACTGTATTCATAAAATGCAAGCAGAATGCAAGTGATATATGTTGGTGAATATGGCTCACTTCCTTTGCTTCAGTCTTTTGGGAAAACAATGAGAAGAACTCTAATTGACCTGAAAACTGAACATAATGATAAATCATTATAAAATTTACAAATTAAATGATAAGATGCATAAATATATCAAAATAATCTGGGTAAAAGGAATTGGATGGGGATTTAGATGAAACAGTATCAGCTATGAGTTATTAATTATTGAAGGTGGATATGTGGTATATTTATATAATTTTCCATAATAAAGTGTTCAAAATTAGAAAAAAATATCAATATGCATTTTAAAACTGATGAGTTCACAACCAACCAAATAGTTGTTTCATCTTAATATTACAGTTCATTTGGGCAAGTGCATGAATTTCTCTTCCTCAACCAAAATGCAATTAGCATTCATGAAATTATAATTTTCCATTTGCCTTTGCTACTTTTAATAATTGTGGCTAACGGCCATCTAAATTATTCATTTTATATGGTGAACAAGTGATTATTCTTGAAACAAATCCTGTGCTCTTTTAAATAGCTTTTCTTCATTCTCCAGTTGGCCCAGACCATTACTGAGTTAAATGTTTCTTAATGAAGAATACTGCCTTGCTGAACTTTGCTTTGTCTGCAAATCAGAGGAATAATTTAAAATTTGTGAAGTCTTAAAAATCCATCTCAAACTGAGATGGCAAAATGCTAAAATTTTCTTTGTAAGGGACTTTTTCTGAAATGTTTTTCTTTAGAAACAGTACACTCTCAGAGGATATATATTTAAATCTATAAACCTGTATACACATAGTCTGTGTGCTGATTATTCTTTGGAAGTTGATTTTATCAATTAAGACAGAAACAGAACTTATAAAATTAATAGAAACATGCCAATGTGAGGGGAGGGGGCAAAAATAAGGCATACAATAACGTTCTGTTTTTTTCTTTCCACCTCCCCCAAGCACTTTCTATAGAAGCTGCTAATTGAATTGCCTAAGTCCAAGGCACTGATAAGAGTTACACTTTTAAGAGGGGAGATCACTGTGATAAAGCCTTTGTGCTTCTTCCATTATTTTCTATTTTCATTTTTTTAATTAATTTTTATTATGGTGACATTGGTTAACAAAATCCAGTAAGTTTCAAGTGTGTACACACACACACACACACATATACACATTGTGTGTTCACCGTCCATGGTTAGATTTCTTTCTGTCATCACATATTTGATTCCTTTTACCTCATGTAACTCTCTCCTTCCCCCACAACCCTCTGGTAAGCACTAGTCTGTAATCCATGTCCATGAGTCTCTGTTTGTCTTGATCGTTTGTTGCTTTTAGGTTTATATCCCACATGTAAGTGATATCATATGATTTTCAAATTTTCTGTCTGGCTTATTTCACTTAGCATGATTATCTCAAGGTCCATCCATGCTGTCACAAATGGCAGTACTTCATCTCTTCTTATGGCTGAGTAATATTCCATTGTACCACAGTTTCTTTATCCAATCATCTGTTGTAGGATACTTGGTTGCTTCCATGTCCTGGCCACCATGAATAATGCTGCTATGAACATTGGTATGCAAATATCTTTTCAGATATGGGTTTTGAAATCTTTAGGGTAAATACTCAGTAGATTATATAGCAGATAAATTTTTAGTTTTTTCCACTTCATTTATGTATTATACATTTTCATATGGTTAAGGTTTGCCGAAGGTGGCTGTACATATCTGATGATTTTACTTGCCTTCTTAACTTCAATTTTCATTAGGGAGGCAGATGAAGAAGATAAAGCCAAAAATAAAGAAAAAGGGAAAGTAAGGATCTTCATTAAACTATATACTTCATCACAACCTTTACCACACCCTGTGTTCTATTGGGTTTAGCCTATATGTTAATAACTTGGAATTTTAATTTGGATATTGTTCTTTTCATATATTCCTCTCTTTTAGGGTGTGTGTGTGTGTGTGTGTGTGTGTGTGTGTGTGTGTGTGTGTGTTTGTATTCAAGTGAGGGCCATCAGAGGTGATTGGTAAAATATTCCTAGTATCCTGGGTCAAAATAACATAAAAATTACTACCAGGAAACCTTAATTCTACATATTCTACATACACACTCAGCAATGGCATTATTTTAACAACTGAAGATTTTGTTATTTAAAAGCTGAAGATTTCGTTTATTTTATGAAATTATTTCACTGAGCAAATGATTATTCTTAAACTTGTGGGCTTGACTCAATGGCTGTGTAAATAGTTGGTGCAAACATACTAAATTAGAACTCAAAAGTTACAAAATTCAGAAACATTTACTTTAATTTCACCTGTATTTGCTTTAGCTTCTGGTTCACACAGCATGACTCTAAGATATGGAAATCCCATCTTCTTTTTGCTCCCTTCAGGTGCCAGGAATTGATTTTGCAGCCAGCAGGAACAACATGCCCAGCTGTGTCATTTTTTATTCCTACCTTTCCCTTGACTTTTCTTTATATTTAATCAGAAAGCAATCATATAATCCCAACACTGCTAAACGTATAGTATTCTAAATGTACTTTGTTACTTTCCCAAACCTCCTCACTGTTTTTATGATCAAGGACCCATACATGCCCAATAACATACCTTCACACAGAGACGAAATTTAACTAAATTCTTACATGTGTAATAAAAAGTAATTATTTTAATGCAATACTTTTCACTATAGTTATAAAATAAACATTTGTATATTTAAATATTAAATGAAATAAACATGTAGACACAATTTATTATAACTGGTGAATGGAATACATTAGCATTCTTTGACTATACAATTTTTAAATGAGCTATAAAGTGAAGGGAAAAATTACAACAACTTTTGACTTTCTTTAAAATAATAAATATTAAGGCAGCATAATCAAATATAAAGTTTGGCTTCTAAACTTACATGTCTTTTATCTACATTCATTATCGCTTATTGTCAAACATAGCAATTGTCGAAGAAATAGACCCAAATAAATAATTTATCAGCTTTTATTGATAATAATACTGAAAATCCTGTGGTGGGAAAATATATTGTGCTATTTCAAGTGTTTTGTAGAACTTACATGAGTGGAATGTATTCTAAGAATGGGGATATAGCAATTGCATTTCGTATCTCTCAGCTATACTGAGGCCACAGATAAGTGAAATGTGTTGGTGGAAAGTACACATGAACAGCAAAGGGAGCTGCACCTGGTAATTTCAATGCCTCAAAATATGATACTGATAAATCTTCATCTGTAAGCCTACTCTAGTTGCTGAGTAGGAATTCATCTTCCTGTTTATATGTGTTCTGATTAAAAACATTAAAAATCTAGAAATCTGCACTTTATTATTGTTATATCAGAGTATACCTAGCTTTGGCTTGGAGTTTCAGGCTGTTTTCAGTGTTTGTAGTTATGATGAGAAGTAAACAACCTAAGGGGTGGTGAATACTTATACAAAGGTGGGCACTTGGTTTTATTACTGGGAAATATTCAAGTTCTTTTTGATTCTGCCAGTGATCTATCGCTTAATGAAAACATTTGGTGTATTTAAGCTTTAAGAATTGATATATTTGCCAGAAACTCTCCATGAGAGAACTGATACTTCCTATATGCACTTTACATCCATTCACTTACATATTGCCATGCCCATGTGATCAGCTGGGAAACCTATTATAAATGTACCCTTAAAGTGTTAAAGTGACAACTGTTGGCATTAATGTGAAAAAATATAAAACGGGCTCTTCTAGGTTATTTATCTAATAGAAGTAAAAAACAATTTTATACTTTCTGTTTATGAAAAGGGTATTATCTCAGAGGATCATCTTTTATTCCATGCTTTAATTGATGCTGGCTCCAGCAGCTTCAATCAGATCGAACCACATGCTTCCTGTCTAGCATCCTTCCATTTACTCCATGCACAGATTCCAGAATCATCTTTTTAAAATACATATTGATCATGCTAATTCTCTGCTCTAAGGCCTCTCATGGTGTCTCATGAATTTTAGAATGAATTTTGGTTTCTTACCAAAAATTTCTATAAGCTGAATCTAATCTATCTCTCGTATCATTATTTCTTTTCTACAATTCTATGTGGGAAAATTCATTGCCTTCTCAAAAAATTTTGAAGCTGTACCAGTCAGGGTTTAATTCAACTGACAGAAAACTCTATAAGTATGTTAACAAGAAAGACACCAGTACAGGGAATTAAGTGATTGCTGATGGAAATGCTGAGGGCCAAAATTCAGATTCTAGCCCAGAAGCCAGGACTATGTCCCACAACAGGGAAGAAATGATTCACTAGTGTAGCCCTTTCCTCTGATGCCACTACAGAAGCTAATATCAGAATCAAAAAGCCTCTATCAAAGATGAAACAGAGCTGCTGAACAACTGCCACCAAAATTGAACTAAAAACTGGTTTCTATTTAATTTCTTCCTTTGAATTATTCTTTCCATCATTACTTAGGGGAAAATCAACTTCCTTTTGTGGAGAGAGAACACGGTCTTTGTGAGACAGTGGTTGTTCTGTTCAAAACCCTTTTATTTCATTTACAGTGTTTCTTTTTCAGATATATTAGCATTTGATTGAGTGAGGAGTCTCCAAATGTTTATTATGCAGTATCACTATTCTAAGAGGAGAAAGTGTTGTCTAGTAGAACAAATGATTTAAAGGACAGATAAAGATAAGAGAATGTGAGATCAAGAAATAGTTCATATCTGAAAATTTGAATTTATTTTACATGATTCTATTTCTGCTTCCTAATAATTAAGCACTATAAGAAAGATCATATGTGACCTGGCCACTTAATATGTGTTATCTTTTAATCTTTTAGCCACTTTCCATCCATCACCCTTGTAGTTATGCTTATCCCTAGTTAATAGATGAAGAAAACTAATCTTAATGAGGTACAGAGATTAGCCCAAATTTGAAAAGGTGAGCTTTCAACGATAATTATGACTGCTACCAAGTCTCTTCTGTAAAATAACACTCATTTTAAAATTCATGCCAGTAGAAAATATGAAAAACTGCATAGGAAAAAAACATAGGTAACTAAACTCATGGACTTTGGTTTTAGAGAGGATTTTATGAATTTGACCTCAAAGACAAGGAAGTAGAGGCAAAAATAAGTGACCGGGACTATATCAAACTCAGAAATTTATGCACAGCAAAAGAAATGATCAACAAAACAAAGAGACAACCAACTGAATGGGAGAAGATATTTGCAACCATGCTTCCAATAAGGGGCTAATATCCAAAATATATAAGGAACTAATACAACTTGTTAACAACAAAGAAAACAGTCAATTAAAATCAAATGGGCAGAAGACCTAAACAGACACTCCTCCCAAGAAGACATACAAACAGCCAACAGACATATGAAAATATGCTCAACTTCACTTGCTATTGAGGAAATACAATCCAAAACCAAATGAGATATCACCTCACAACTGTTAGAATGACTATTATCAACAAGACAAGTAGTAACAAGTGTTGGAGAGGTTGTGAGGGAAAAGGAACTATCATGTACTGCTGATGGGAAAGTAAATTGATAAGGCCACTATGGAAAACAATATGGAGGTTTCTCAGAAAATTAAGAATAGAATTGACATCGATATTTCCATACCAATCTCTCTTCTGGGTATCTACCTCCAAAATTTGAAAACATTTATCCGTAAAGATATTTGCACCCCGATGTTTATAGCAACATTATTCATGCTAGCCAAGACCTGGAGACAACCAGTGTCCTTTGATAGATGATTGGATAAAGAAAATGTGGTTAATATGTACAATGGAATATTACTCAGTGATCAGGAAAGATGAAATGCTGCCATTTGTGACAACATGGGTGGATCTTGTGATTATTATGCATGCTAAGCAAAATAAGCCAAACAGAAAAAGTCGAGAGCCACGTTTCACTGATATTTTGAATATGAAACTGAAAGCAACAATCAAAGAAGACAGACAAACAGCAACTCATAGACACAGACAACAAATTAGTGATTATCAGGGGGAAGGGGGAAAGAAGGGAGGTAGATAAGGAAAAGCAGGTCAAATATATAGTGCTGGAGGGTGATTGGACTTTGAATGGTGAACAAACAATGCAGAACATGTGATGTATTACTGAATTATACACTTAAAACCTATATAATTTTATTAACCAGTGTCACTCCAATAAATTTAATTTAAAAAAGAAAAAAAACCTTAATTGTGGTTTTGCATTGTTTAAGGCTATGGAAGGAGTGTAAATGGAGATAAACATGTTTTATTTAAACTCAAGGTAATTCTAAGTATAAATTATGAATAAATAATTTAAATTATTTTATTCATATAATGTTACATTATTTAGTTAAATGGTGTAGAGAGAATTATTTGGCAAGTATTCAATTTACTTACAGAGGAAAAGCAGTATTATTTCACATTGTGGACAATTATTCTACAATGTGTATTTTTTCCCTTAATAATTGCATGTTTCTTTTTGTCCCATCTGCACAAGATAGGCTAATTAAAGTACATTAGCTGCATTGTAGAAGGGACATTTGGTTTTAATTAACATTGGACCATAAGAAAGGCAATTTGCTTTATATTACCATTCATTATTTGATGTGTGCATGCACAAACACATGCACAGAGTCTGTGCATACTACAAAGCTTCTCAATCTTGAGTTACACTAAACCTACCTAAAAATATACACAGTTTTATGTAGAAAAATTTATTTCTCTTTGGCATTTTAAACAATTGAGTGGCTTTCTAATGTAAAATGACTTAAAGCCAGAAGTCACTTTTACCATGATTATTCCAAAGTGAACTGAATGATCAGCAAAGCTATCTAATGTTCATATGTCTGGAGCAGAGATCCAGAACTCACTGGAGACTAAAATCCCAATGTATATTTATTTTAGGCTAGACCTTAAAGAAGCAAGACTGTCTAATACATTTTGGTGAAAAAGTTTATCTGATAATTAATTATAAGATGTCAATTAAACCTAATTAATATATAATAAAATGACAATTAAACCTATTTTATATAGTGTAGGAATACATTTAGATTGCCTTTAAATATACTGACCATATGTATCAGTTAGCTTTTGCTGCTTAACAAAACATTCAAAATCTTAGTGGTTTAAAATAAGCTATTTATTTGATTCATGATTCTGTGATTTGGAAGTTGAGCTGAGCTTATCTGGGCAATTTTTTCTTGTCTCAGTGAGGTTTACTGATGTGTCAGAGCTCAATAGCATGGTTAGCCGGGAAGTGATTATGTAGAATGATTACAGCTAATGATTACAGGAAAATGTCTCTACTCTCTGTGTGTCTCACTCTTCAGCAGGACAACTGGAATTTGTTTAAATGACAGCTGGGTAGGATTCTAACAAAGAGAGTGGAAGTGGCTCTGAACTTCCAAGCCCTAGGCTCAGCATTGCCACGCTGTCACTTACACTACATTCTATTTGCCAACCAAGTTACAAAGCCAGCCCCATATTCAAGAGATAAAAAAAGTAACTCCACTGCTTGATGGAAAGAAATTCAATGCTACATTGAAAGGCCATGAATATAAGGAGGACTGAAGGATTGTGGCCAGTTTTCCATTCTACCACATTGGAAAACAAATTGTGTTGGTGAAGTAGTTTTCTTGATAATAAAGTTTACTATAGACAAAAGTAGGCTTCAGAAAAGGGATGTGTATATATTGCTCTTCCAATTCCCAAAACTTTTTAAACATCACTTCTGGCTTAACATAAGTATCTCCTGTGAGTCCTCAGTGAGATTCATTCTGACCACCTTAGACTGCTATATTGCAGTTTTACACTTTCATAAATTTAGTTTATTTTAACGTCCAAATCTTCTACATTAAAATTTCTAAATATGGCCTTTCTGTCTCCCAAAGGTAGACTCCCTGAGAATTTCTTATGACAATCCAGATTATTATATGTTTTTTCATGTAGTGTTTTCATATAGTATCCTGTTTCTTACATCTGTAGTATTCTTCTAAAATTTATTTTTAATTACTTTATTTATTTATTTTTACTTATAGTTATTGAGGTGACATTGGTTAATAAAATTTATTATTTTACAATTCAATAATATATCATGCATATTTTGTATTGTGTGTTCACCACACAAAGTTAAATTCCCTTCCATCACCATATATTTGACCTCATTTACCCTTATCTACCTCCTTTCCCCCTTCCCTCTGGTAACCGTTAAACTGCTGTTCATATCTGTAAGTCTCTGTTTGTTTGTCATGTTCATTTGTTGCTTTAATTTGATATCTCACATATAACTGAAATTCTGTGGTTCTCCACATTTTCTGTCTGACTTATTTTGCCTTGTATGATAATCTCAAGATCCATCTATGTTGTCACAAATGGCAGTATTTCATGTTTTTTATGGCTGCATAATATTCCATTGTATATATGTACCCCGTCTAAAATTTACTTCATACTTTTAGATATATATTCTATATCTGAAGTCTTCCCTGCATAAGTCTCATTACCTTGAAAATGTCTGCTCTAATTAACTATACTTAATCTTTACCTACATTTGGTTTACTTACAAATTGTCTATATCACATGTATTTTAAATATTTGTTGATAGTAATGATTTTTTTATTTGTCTGTCTCTATTATAATATCCTGTAAGGTAGGGATAACATTGTTTTCCTTGTAGCATTTATCCAATTTACTCCTCTAGGTATGTAATTGTTGTTGGAGCTAAATTAATGTATGTCATCTCTCTCTGTCTTTATGTGTGTGTGTATACACATACATATATATGTAAATACATATACTCATATATGCATATACCTATATGTATGCATGTGTATATAAATGGGTATGTATAGATAGATGATTATGTAGATAGATAAATAGAAAAATAAAGATATTGATACTTAAATTACCCATTTGAATGTCAGACATGATAACCAACATATTTTTAAAATTTCAACATATTCATGGACTCATAAGGTATTCTATTTTCCTCTTCACATTTTGATATATTACTGATTAACAATAATCAGTTATATGTGTGTAAATTGTGTCCGCTGTATACTTTTAAAAAATTGTTTTTGACAATAATAACAATAAAATTTGTACTTGAAAATGTTAATAAAGGGCAATGAAATGTGGAGTGAAAGTAGTAAGACTCTTCAACATAAATATACTGGTTTGTTTTTATTTAACTTAATGCTCAGTATATAAATGAAAATGAGCATGAAAGTTATATTTTTCTAGATTCCATCAGAAAAAAATATACTTGGCTAATTTTGAATCTGTATAACAACAGAATTTAAGTATTATAATAGTCATGACCTTATTTTGCGATAGGAGTCAAAATCTAAATTCCTTCAATTATCAAAGATATTAATTCATTTGTTTTAAAGTTGGAAAGTAGTCCCATTTTTATCTTGATAATTTGTAGTTACATATCTCTGATAACACTTAAACTGTAACTATTGCCTCCTTCAGAGATGCTAATAGATAAGTTGTTGGGACTGAAGCTCTTGTGTCAAATGATCTGGAATTAAATCTCTGTTCTACTAGTTAAATAGTTTTTTATAATAAGATACTTAAGTTTTTTATTGCTTTATTTTATCATCTGTGATATATGAGTAAGAATCACACCTATTTTTCTGGTCATGGCTAAACGAAGAAATGCATGTGTTATAAAATTGTGAAGAGTCAGTAGTCAAATTGAGATGATAATACAAACATCAGATGAACTTCCTAAGCTTTTCTATGTCCCATTTGTGTGTGTTATAAGAAAAGATGGTAATTTTTTTAGGCTTGTTTTATTTGTGAAAATGGGAATTAAAAGTACTTCATTGTATTATACATATACATTAATTAGATAATATTTATGCATGAGCCTAGAATGGTTTCTGGTAAATCAATACTCAATAGAGGTAAGCTTCCTCATAAAAAAAAATCTGGAGTCCAAATTATAGTGGTAGATTATATTAGCAGGATATGTACTGTGGACAAGGTCAGATGATCATGAAAAATCTATGGCATGCACTATAAATATCCATGTGCCACAAGGGCTATGAGTTGGAACATGGCATGCTTGACCAGAGCCACACATATGGATAATAACACTAGTGAGTATGTATTCAACCATTTTAAAAATGAAAAATCAAAGTTCACAGAGCTTGACATATACCAAGGTATCCAATTAGGTCTTCTGATTCTAAAACTCATTTGATGTTTTTCTCTATTACCCTGTTCTTTCTTTTACACACACACCTCTATTAAAAAATTTTTGGACATTTTTAGTTTAAATTAACCTCTTATGGCCACTGATGTCTACCTCTTATTGTTGATCTGTTTTCACTTATCAGCATACGACAAAATAAATAATTAAATGTTTTTAAAATAAACATATTTCAAGGAGGCATTGTGCATTTATAAATTAAAACATCTATTACAATATTTACAAGCTCAAATAAAATGAAAACTGTCACCCCCAAATTATAGCCCATTTGTAAAGCAGAGAATTTATGAAATTTAATGCATGCTTCTATACACTCAAGATACTATTTCAATTACATTTTAATTGTAATGCACTTTACTTTAAGTGTTATGTGAAAGCGTTCATCCTTTCAGTTTTCAAAAATTATTTTTTCTCCCATTTTTTAAATTAGTATTAGAATTTATAACACAGTAATGCATATAAAAACATATATTTTGTGAAAAGCTCCAGCTTCTTTAGTCAAACCAGTATTCTGTTATCATTCATTTCAGCAGTACCCAGAACGAAGATTTTTTTGGCTTCTCAACAGTGAGCTTTCACATTATTTTGTCCTCTTCTGCTTTCCCTGCTTCTCTACAGCTGTTTCCTTTTATTTTTTTTTAACTTAAAAAAAATTAGTTATTTTTTATGGTGACATTAGTTAACAAAATCCATTATGCTCACCTCCCATAGTTAGATTTCTGTTACCGCATTTTTGACCCACTTTACCCTATTTCCTCTCTCCCCAAAACCCCTACCCTCTGGTAACCACTAGTCTATAGTCCATGTCCATAAGTCTCTGTTTGTCCTGTTCATTTGTTGCTTTTAGGTTTATATTCCACATATAAGTGATATCATGTGATTTTCAACTTTTTCTGTCTGAGTTATTTTGCTTAGCATGATTATCTTGAGGCCTATCCATGTTGTCACAAATGGCAGTGTTCTAATTCCAACCAAAGCCAAAGTGTTGCAGCCACCTATAGTAAGTCTACAGGCAGCTTCCTTGGCTGTGTATTGTCATCACAGCCTGATGACAGTAACAGTAGAAGTCCTTACACCATGGACCTCAACTATCAACAATCCTCAAATGGCCTACCTGTAAATGCTAAGCTATCTCAAGCTGCAAATGCTAGACACACACCAAGAACTCCCAACCATGAAATCCATAGATAATCAAAAGAAAAAAGAAGCTCTAATTCAATATTAAGATTTGGAGAGGAAACTAAAATGTAAGGACAGCCTTCTTCACGATGGAAATCAACAGCTAACATCTGGAGAGGTGTCTTGTAGATTGCTAGTGTCAAGCTCCAGTGACAGTGTAGCACCAGCTTTACCACTGCACAACTCAGAACATGGACAACTGCAAATTCCTACATCACAAGTAAGAAATAGATAATCCTTCAGAGAGATGTGAATGGTCAGGATGCAATCCAGTTTTACCCACCACATTTCATTCAAGTACCAGAGGACATGTGGATTGAAAAGAGGAAGATTCTACAGAATGTACTTCAAATTGAGTCGACTGACATCTCCTGATGTGTTATGCTATATAAATGGAAGACCAGTGCAAGCAGATTGTTTTCACAAAATGATTTCAGGTTTCATTTACTCATCTCCAAAGTAGTCAGATCTTCATATTCAGGGGCTAATGCATGTGTACAAGAGAAGCCACTTTTCTCATGCATCTCGACATCCTTGGAAAAGAACATAGAAAAGCACTAATGCTTATCTAAAAACCACAGACCAAAAAAGTTTTTGCAGGAGATTCAGTAAAGCTAGAATAGAATGCCAGATCTCAGCTGTACCTCCACCAAAGCTATTCTGGAAAAGAAATAATGAAATTGTGCAATTCAATACTGTGTTACTTTTCTGATAAAAGAGTAAACAAGAAAGATTCTGGGTGATATACTGTCTGTATTTAATGAAGCTAAATTAATGAATGACTACTGTAACCCAAAATTAGATGTTAAAGCTATTCCAAAACAAACTCTTCCAACTCCTAAGCCATTACATGTTCAACCAACTTTCAGCAAATATTTAGCACTTAACAGGAAAGGTTTGGATGTAGAACAAGCTTTTAACCTAGAAGGAGAGTTTCAGTGTCTGCAGCTTGATCTGGACATGATAAAAGTGAAAAATTTGAATAACTTTACCAACATTGTAAATGCAAATATACAATTAGTAATATATTTGATTAATTTTTTGAAATAAATCCTATATTAACAGATTATGGTTTAAATGAGATAATATGCCATATAAGCACATATGCACATGAATATAATATAACTGATTATCCACATATATGTATATAATGTTTATAATATTAAATATTATAAAAGTATAAAATAATATTTATCCTTTGACTCTTGTATTTTGTAGCTACTTCTCTGGTTTGTGAAGCTAAAGGAAATCTGGGTTAATAATTGTAGAAGACTATATTAAAATGTGGGATTTTAATATATGAGTTATGACTAGTTATTCCTAAGGCACCTGGTAAAACAAAAATTGCACCAGGCAAAGTTAAATAGGCAAGGAAGACTTTATTCAAGGCTATTGCAGTCAATGAGAGAGACCAAAATAATGTTTGAATTCAATTCCACTGAAACAGGGCAGATGAACTTTTAAGAGCTGGGGTGGAAAGAACCATAGGATATCAGTCTTTGCTGATCAGCTCTAGATCTTACTCTTTTTCTGGCTGGCTCAGTTTTTAGTATAAATTCCTCAAATCATTCCTCTTTCAGACTGAGTCTGATGATCAACCTTTGTAGTCCAACAACACCCCATGCATAATATAACTAGGCTACCTACCATCAAAGTCTGGTTTGATTTTACATCACTTTTTGATTGTGGGCTCCTGGAATACATATGTACAATTCTATATTCCCAGTGCTTAGAATACAGAAAACATACTCAGGATATTATTTTAGAGTGTCCAAATGAATGAATATGTTCTATAACAAAGGTTTAAAGTACACACCATTAGTAAGATAGATGGATCATCTGTTGCATATTTTGATTTGTTTTTTATTAGAATGGGTTCTTCACTTAGATTGTGATTATACTTTTATTTGTGGATATCAAATTTAAGAAATATCCTCTGCATTTTGTGGATAGAGATTTGAGGATTATTTTTTAGAGTTATAACATGTCCTAGCTGACTTAATCCTGAGAAATTTTGAATATCATGCTATTCTACCAAATTATGATTTAAATTAGATGCCTTTGATCCCTTCCCAATTAAAACTCTTTTGATTAGGATGGTTTATGATGGTCAGTCAAAGATAATTGGAGTTCTCATATTAATATCACCATATTAATTTTCATTTAAAGAGAGACTTTTAGCAATTCTCATAAAAAGCCCTTTAGATAAATACCAGACCCACCTTTCCCTGTCCTAAATTGTATGAATGTTTCTTCCATATTTTATATCCCACTAATAGCATCATTAAGTTGCTGACTTATGCTTAACTTGTCACTCCTAGTACTTTTGTAACTTTCTGTCAATGAAGTATCTGAATGGAGGCTCTTAAGAAACATGATGGCTACATGGACTGCTGGCTGTAGTGGTCAGCTATAAAAAGGTGCTATGATAAACAAATTAATTTCAGCTTTTGTGAATATAAATTTAAGAAATATATTTTAATTCCCAAGATTTAGTTTTATCCTCTTGAGTATTATTAATGAGCAAAATAAAATGATACTGATTGATCCTAAAACTCTATTGTACCCCAGATATTTTTTACAAATGATATTAAGGTTAAAAGTTCTGTGGTATTTTTTTGTTTGTTTGTATCTAGCCTCTTCAGATATTTGTAGTTATATATCTAAATATCAGTGGCTAAATGAAGTATCTGGATATCCTGAAGCTATGACCAAATCCCCTAGTTTCTGCTTTGTTACATTTGAACATCAATATCTAAATTAAGATTCAGTAAAGAAAGATAACTCAAGCCCTTGATAAAATTACTTTCATTAGCTCAAAGGTTTAGAGGAAATATTAGAATATGAACTCTTGAACACTTGGTTCACTTGTTGGGTACAGGGAATTTTTTCTCTTGCTATCACCAGCCCCTTGAGAAAGTCAGTAGTATTTTAAGAGAAACGGCAGGAGAGTTAAATTACACATTAGATTAAGAGCGATACTAATAGATTGTTTACATGTCTAAGTTCTTATCCAGCTCTGAGCACAATGTTCCGCCTAGCAGAAAGGAGCCATCAAATATGAGGATAATAACATTTTCTGCTGCTAGAAGAAATGATCAATTAATGGGATAAAGTGCCACAGAACATGTTTCTATCTTCCAATTTTCACAAATATGAGACACAATAAATTTAGTCAGATTTCCTACACTGTCTTTTAATTAAAAATAAGCATGAATGAAATTGACTATCATTACCCCTCCCGCCCTCCTGCCTAGAAGATAACACGATGATGATACTACTGCTACTACTAACAAAAATAATTTGATTATACTGTAGCAACCATTTATAGTGGAATTACATCAAGGCATATTATTAGCTTATGACATTTTGCTTGATAAACATAAGCACAATTGTTTTTTCATTTGAGTAATAAATTTTAGTGATAACTTCTTATTAGGTTATGTGTTTTTAATTTTTTTGATACTGGTAAGTTTCTTTATTTTTTTCATCTATAATGGGGTACACTTTAAAACATTATAGCAACTTGGGTCAAAGACTATCTTAATGTAGTTAAAATGCTAATTTTTATCAACCTACATTCACAAACACTTTTTATCTTATGTCCTATATTAAAAATTCCTTCTAAGGGATTCTATTTTATTCTAAGACAAAATCTCTTAGAATAAAAAGATAAAGTTTTAATTAAACTTTAACTATGAAAAATCTTAACCTATTTTCTATTTGCTAAAAGAATATCACATTTTCAAGTATATCACATGACTAACATTGACAAGTGATAAATTCAGTATGTGATTTATTTTGAAAATGTTTAAAAATGTCTGTCAAATTAATAAGGATAGAAAAGATTCTCAAAACTGTTTTCGATGGAATTATATACAACAGCCAATATTTGATAACTTGTGACTTATAAAAATGGTACATTTACTTTATTTAAATATTTATACTTAGAGGAACTAATAAACTTGATATTTTTAAATATAATGAAAGACCCTAATAATTGTGACTTAAAGGTTGCTTCTCTCCCATTTTTTGGAAAGTATGTTACCATTGCAATGAGAA
This sequence comes from Cynopterus sphinx, assembly GCA_030015415.1. Classification (NCBI taxonomy): domain Eukaryota; kingdom Metazoa; phylum Chordata; class Mammalia; order Chiroptera; family Pteropodidae; genus Cynopterus; species Cynopterus sphinx. The sequence goes on along the minus strand of CM057379.1, from coordinate 58,408,900 downwards.
ATATACCGTATATCCTCTTTTGCTGTAAAAGTGTTCCAACTTTTAGATGGAAAGTTCTCCCATCTAAAGAAAACTCTCAATCATCATTTTCAGTGAGTTGGCAGGCAGCTTTGTATAGAAGAAAAAGCTTGGCCTCTGCAGTCAGGGAAAGACAGGTTAAGATGCTTTTTATCATTGCCATTGTGTGACCTTTGTCTTCCATAGTCTTGACCTCTCTGAATCACACTGTCATCATTATTTGGCTCTTGATGTAACGTATACTTTCTACCATATTTTGTTTTGGTAAACTAGAAATGTTCTGGATACAGCTTTCTTGAATGCTTTGTTTACAACTAAATGTAGATAGCATTCTCTAAACCGGTATTTTTGTATTGTTTTTATTTAATTTCTTCTTTACTAAGACCAATAAATATTGAACAAAGAAAGATCAAAATGGGAGCATTGCAACTAACAAAATGAGCCTTACGTTGTAAATGCAGACAGACCTGGAGATGAGGAGTGAGCCACACAAGTCTCAGACTTCTAAGAGTGTGGATCTGGAATCCTTTAGTGCTGAGGTTTCCAGAGAATTTTTAGTCTTTCTCTACCTAGAGCCCTAAACTGTGAGGATTACTTTATAATGAAAAATTTTCTGCCATCTTATTACCCCTACTGCAATTAACAGAAAATAATATTGAGTGATCACTATGTGTGAATTGCTATTTAAGGCATTATCTCATTTAATCGTCACTACAATCTTATGAGTTAATTATGACATTATCATTTTTAAGATGCAGAAATAGAGGCTTAGTGAGTTTAAACAAGTGAGAGTGTCAGAATTTATGCCAAGATTGTCCATCATCATAGTAACAAGCTCTTAGTCATTATGTCATATTCACTTTCTTATTATAATTGAATATCTGGATTATAATATAGAGATATAAAAAAAAGATGTTTTTCTTTCAGGAAAGCTGTCAAATTCATCAGAAGAGACCAGGTTTTGTTTAGTTTTGTTTATTTCTTTTAGAAACAGTTTTAAAAATAAATGTATCAGGGACCATATTTTCATTTCAAGAAAAAAAATGAATTTGAATGTGACTTAGTAGGGAAGGTATAACAGAGACAATTTGTTTAGCCTTATCCCATTTCTTTTAAAATACATAATTTTATTAAACATATGGAGCTATAACTAGGTTTAGCATCAAAGAAAATTGTCTCATGTTTCTAGTCTGTCTCCCAGATAGCTTTCTAAATAACAGCTGCTGAAGCTACTCTCCATAAGTGCAACATAACAGCTACACCACTTTATATCTCTCTGTATTGCTAAATCTCTGGAGCCTACAGTTAAAAAAAAAAAATCAACCTATGTTATTTATTTTCATTAACAATCACATCAGCATCTGTTAGAATTTAGCTGATAGATCTCCCTTTAGAAACTATATAACATACATGTTTTGTGGTTCTAAGAATAAACTTGAACTTGTCTGCACCTGGATTTTTTGAGGAACCAAGATCAAAGGATATTAGATTGTTGCCAAGTTCTGATGTGGTAAGACAAAGGCTTCTTTCACTGTGTTTACTCAAGATTCCCTTCAAAGGGGCTCTTCTTGGAGAAGTTGTAGGCCATTGACACCTATCCCTCTCTGTGAGTCAGTTTTGAGACAGAAGATAAACTGCCACTGTGCGAAAAGAAAAAAAGTAAAGTGAAATGTGAGGAGGCAAATATTTGTGATCCAGCCTGGTCCTGCGATTTGCCAGCTGTGTTCTTCAGTTTCCTCATCTGTAAAGTGATGATAATAGCATCTGCATCACAGGAGTGCTGTGGGGAGAGAGAGGGATAAGAAAAGTAGCAATATTTATTAAATAGATAATACATGCCAAATGTTCTACTTTTACGTGGATTATCTCATTTTCATAACCCTCACATTTGGCAAGTACTACTATAGTAACCCACTTTTATAAACGAAGAAGCTGAAGATCAGAGCTACAGAATCTGCACATGGTCACATGCTAGAAAGTCATAGAGATAGGATTTAAACCCAGATCTTTGAGACTATCACTAACATTCATCGCTATGCAAGGTAGTGTATACCTTAGGGGAAGGCTTAATATTTCACAGGTATTGTTTAACATTGAGAACAAAGACTTCATTCCTCATGGAGGAAAAAGGATACCAACATCCTTGTTGACAGCGAACAGCCAATATCCTTGGTGACTGTGGATAGCCTGATCCCTTTCAGGTCTGAAGCCAATTACAGGGACCACTGGATTTTGCCTGAGAGGTTATGGCTCAGAGAAGAAGTTTAAAAGTAGAATTTTAGGGCACTGACTATCTAAATCTCCTTGCAAATTGTTTTACAGTAATTACTTTAAATTTTAATTTTATTTGCTTTTTAAGCTTTAGTATAACAATCAGATCTTCTTTGGGAGAGTGCTTATTATTTAAAAACAAAACAAAACAGTTTCTATTAAGTGGCTGATATCAGTAACAATTATGTCTTTTATTCCTGTATTTATTTGTTACCATAACAAACAAGTCTTCTGGAAGTCAAGGACTTCTAGAGATAACTAAAACTCCTAAGAGTTTTGGATTTCCCTTAAAATTAGACATTGTTTTTTCGATAGCTTCTTTATGTCAGATGTTTTTGTTATTGTATTTTGTGTCCCCACATCTCTCAAACAAACCTCTGGGTTGACAGTGGAATAAGAGACTTTTTAATTTCTCTTTGGTACCTCAAAGCTATTCTCCATCTCTCTTTCAAAAACAAAGTCACATAGCTTTTATTCACATGGTATCAACTATAAATTCATTAACTATCCACTTCAAGATCACTCACCAGAGCTGGATCACCGTTACTCTCTCCAACACTAGCCTTGTGACAAAACTTGATGCTTTTAAAGTCCAGTTAGATATATAGCTGATTGTTTCTCTGGTCTCAATTCCTTTATATTTTGACCTCCATCCTACCTCAGCCATTCATTTTCATGGTCATATTCTAGGATAGGTTTTCTGCCTAACTAGGATAGGTTTTTCCTGGCTGCAAATATGAATCATCTGGGGACAATTAAAAAAATACAAAAGCTCAGGACTCACACTGGAGTTTTGTGATCTGCTTTAATTTGTTATAATTTACAAAGGAATCAATCAATGTCATTCACATTAACATGATCAATTATTGCCACCACAGTAATCTCAAATTCAAGAATTCTATTCTTCAAACAACCTCTTTATTCCAGCCCAGTCCTTCTAATGCCCTGAACTGAGCAATTTTATTTACATCAGGATACACCTTTCATTAATACTGCCAGTTTTTACTGTCTCTCACAAATCTGATATCTTCTCTTCCCCCCTTACCAGTGAAAAGTCTATGGTTCATTATGAAAATAATTTTTCCCCATTTACTCTTAATTTTCTTACCTCTCTCTCATTTTGTGTCAATATCTGGTAAAACTTCATCTTGGTTAATTTCATGTTTCCTCTATTTGTGAATGACACTGCACAATAGAATATGCTGGTGGAAAATCACAGTTGATATCATTTAAGATTCATGACCACTAACCTAAGTTCCACAAGGTCAGAAATCCCTTTTGTTTTTTGTTACGTCAAAAATGCCTAGAGGATCACATAAAATATAGAAAGAGCACAGTAAATATCTGTTGACTAATGCATGTGTTCAGTTGTCGATTCGTGTAGCCCAGCAAGCCTACTTTTTCCATTGTCTCCTTTCCTAGCCTAGCAGTTTCTTCCATCCTAACTTGCAGCTAGTGACTATGCTTATCATTTCCCTGCGAAAAATAGGACAACTACAATAGAATATAAGCTCTCACTACTTCTACCCACCTAAATGCAATGATGGTTAAAAAAGGATATACTAGAAACTATACAAGAAAATCTGATCGAATTAACATTATAGAATTTTTTTATATATGGGAAAAAATTTTAAACAATGAACCAAAACAAGGAAAACAAGAAATACAGTCACAATATATGTAAAAAGATATATAAAGTTATAAAAAGCCTTTGAAAATTGTGTGCAATAGCAATAATAAACAAAAAAATAAATGAAAAATTTACATGGAAAAGAATTCAATGATCAATTTACATGTCAAAAGTTATTTAACCTCACTAATAATTAAAGTAAGTTTAAATGTTTCCATCATATTGATGATGATTAAAAATATAGAAAATGCTCAGTTTTTGTAGGGGAATCATCCTGTAAAAATGCCCAGACAAGAAAAAAATTAACATGCTTAAAACATGAAAGCAGATCAGTATTTCTGGAATATACTAAATGAAGGAGACAATTTGTTTGCACTATTGTAGGATTTGGGATAGGGTGTGGATTAATTTAGAAGTGAAATGAGAATATCTTTGAAGTTATAGGCAAGTGACAAGATTTGTTTAAAACTTGGAAAGGTCATTATGGCTGTGGTGTGGAGATTATATGGGGTCAGCAGAAGTAGTGACTCAGTGGTGAAAACATTGCTATATGTGAAAGGTCATGATGTTCTAGACCAACATAGTAGCTGCAAATATGGAAGAGAAGAAATGGAAACCATTTGGGAAGCCAAAATTGTAGAACTGCTGTCGAAGTATATAGAATAAATAAAGGATATAAAAAGAACAAATTATCCAAGAGAATATTTCATAAATGACAGGGCTGAGATTTGAGCCTGGCTCGGTCTAAGGCAATGTCCCATGTATTTTGACAGTGGTCAGTATATTGGGATGTGAAAGAAACTTCAACTTTAGTGTTCTTCACTTTCTTAGGTCCTTTTAGATGCACTGAGGTTGATTTAGCAATGCTTTCTTAGGGAACATACTTATGCAAAAATATTTTAACCATGGTTCAGTCCACTGTCATTCTGCTCAGACTCCTCCTCCCTCCCTATTGTCTTTATATTGGGTGTGACCAAGATGGCCTTAAAAGATACCCTCAGCTTGACTGAATGTTAGACTTCTACCTGACTCTAGGCACTGGACTCTTTTTTCCAGAGCATTTACCTTCAAAATCTTGTAATTATAAAATCTTTCTCTGCCTTTTTGAGAAGTACCTCTTTTTAAGAGCGGTCTTACCTGTTTCACAGCTCAGGAATATCTTTCTCATGGACCTGGGATCCATCTCTCTATTTAAAGCAATCACCAAGAAAGATAGTGCACCTGTCTCCCAGTCTTTATGGGTGGTAGGAGCCTAACTTTGGTGGACAACTTTCTCTAGTTATAGAACTACCTCCTGGTAAGAGGACATGAGAAAGTTTACTTTGCCTTTGGGTAAGGCCAGTTAGCAAACACAGTCCTGTCCACATCAGCTCTTAAAAGCTCACCTGCCCTTTATTTTAGTGGAATTGAGTTCAGATGTATTTGAAGTATATATTTACTGCAATAGCCTTGAATAAAGTGTTTCTTGCCTGTTTAACTTTGCCTGGTACAGTTTTTGTTTTAACAGGTCCCTTTGGAATAACTACAGTCATCTCAAGAACTAAAGGAGAGTTAACTAGAATAAAAATTAGTTTATGTTTGGGGTGCATGTGTGTGTGTGTGTGTGTGTGTGTGTGAGAGAGAGAGAGAGAGAGAGAGAGAGAGAGAGAGAGAGAGAGAAAGGGAGATTGAGATTGAGATTGCAGGTACTTCTGTGTATACTTTAGTTATTGCTAACACGTGTTCACAGGCTAAACAAGAACAGCACTAAGATTAAATCTCTATCAGAGTAATATTAATACTAATGAGCTTAACAATATACAGTATTATCCAGCTCAGGTTTAGTGATCCATCTGTTGATTCTGGTTGATCTTAAGTCATTTCTAGAATTTGGCACTCTGACCCATCTCCTCATCTGGTTCTACACACGTTTTCCAGTTCTTTTGCCTGCTTCTAGCCCACCTATACACTTTACTTCACTCTTTGTCTCTGCTTGACTGTGCCTTTATTCATGTTCTTGCTTCAGCCAAAAATGACTTGCCCAATGACATCTTTACAGGTTCGTATTAATTTATAGCTGACTGATGCAAAATATTGAAAATGATAAAACAAGCAAACAACATTAAAACATGTTTTAATCAACAAATAGTGGTCACTTCAAAAAATTTTTAACTAGATATTGCACAAGAAAGCAAAAAGTAAAAAAAAGTTTTGAAATCTTAAAGCTTATGCATGAAAGAAACTTGAAAGACGTTTTGCCAAATTTGGTAATAACCCTAGAATTTATATGACATTTCCCTTAACAGGTTTGAAGATGAAACTTTTCCAAATAATAGCTAATAATAAAAGCCTTTATTGACCATGCTAGAAGACTGAATTATATTTTTTATTTCTATATTGACAATGGTATTACAAAATTGTTTTGGCAAGGATTGTAGAAGTCATAAGACAGTTATTTTACAAAAATATCATATTTTTCTGGATTTTGGGGTCATAGAAATAACAGATAGAAGCAGGGTTGCAGGAGGGTTTTGAGTGTGCGAGGACTTGCAGCACAAGTGTAACCTGAGGCTGTCATATGAGATAAGTATGTGTACTGTGTATGAGACTTCATGTCTAGGATAAAGAAAAAACGTCTATAACAGGGGCATCATGGGAAGATGAGAGGGAGGAAAAAACAACACAATTTATTATTTCTGTTTTTTTGGCAGATTAATGTTGGCAGTGGATATCATAATATTGTACATAATGATTCTTCTGTGACTTGTTAAAAAATGAGCCCAATTGCAATACAAATAAACGAGGACTTCTCAAAAGTTCAGTCTAGTAAGAAAGCAGTTTGAGATGGTAAAAACATTAAAAGCAATGTACATTGGGAAAAACTGGCAAACAAATATACAGAAAATATATCTGTCTTTAATATTCAGCCATTTCCCAGTTTAGATACTTCCCTGTGGCCCATTTCAATTCAGAGGCAATTCAAGGTGTAATAATGAAGGGCTTGAAGTTAATATCATCCTGGACATTAATTGACCATCAGTCTGTTTGGTCATGAGGAAAACTAACACAATATTATAATATAGTAATAATGATCACAGCACGAGAGAGAAGGCAGAGGAGAAAATTAAATGATTCTGAGAAAACAGATCATAATTATATTTAAAGAAGATTACATTTCCTCAAATGAAATTGTTTATAGAGCAGAATTTATTATTTTTACTGTATCTAATATCATGGTGGCAAATAATTCTTAAAATTTAACATATATAAGATTTAAAAGAAAGTACAAATCATTCTCTGATTTGTTTCATGTGTGGGACATCTTCATGAGTATTAAGTAGGCATTTGGATATTTGTGCTTTGATAATTTAGACTTTTTATGCTAATTGGAAAAAGGAACTTTATTTTTAAAGAAATAGTAATAATCTCAAAAGACATCTCAATTCACGGGCATATATTGATTTATTTTTCTTATTAGCATATAGTCTTACTATAGATTTTTCTTAGTTGAAGAAAGTCTTGTTTGATCTGAAGATCACATATTATCCTCAAACTATAACTGATTTTAAGCCAAGAGCTACCAAGCAAGAAATATGTATATCAGAAGTGATCAAAGTTCAAGAACAATCAAGCAGCACTCTTGGTATATCTTTTTCTTTTCTCATTTTCATAAAGATATGTGTACATAAAATATTATCAGTTGAATTGTGCCTTCCACCCAAAAGAAAGCCCTACAAGTTCCCAATACCTTATAATGTGGCCTTATTTGGAAATAGGATCATTGCTGATAAAATTAGTTAAGATACAGTTACATTGGAATAGAGTTGACCCCCTAATTCAATATTATGATTTTGGACTTGTAACCTCCACAACTGTGAGACAGTACATTTTTGTGGTTTTAAGCCATCCAGTTTGTGATATTTGATTACGGAACTCCTGAAAAGAACTAATAGAGATTTTGGTATTAGGAAGTGGAGTGCTGCTGTAATAAAAACCTGAAAATGTAGAAGTGGCTTTGGAATTGGGTTATGGGTAAAAGCTGGGAGAAATTTTAGGTACATGATAGAGCCTAGGTTGCCTTGAAGAGACTGTTGGTAGAAATATAGATGGCAAAGGTGATTCTGCTGAAGGATCAGATTGAACTGAAGAACGTGTTCTTAGAAACAAGGAAAAGTGATCTTTCTTATAAAGTGGCATAGATCTTGTAAGAAATGAACTTGGCTATTTAGCTGAGAGGATTCCCAAACAAAGTTTTGAAGTCACAACCTGGATTGTTTCTGTGGAAAAAGTAGTAAAATCAAGAATAAATAAATAAACTGAAGAAGAAACTTCTAAGCAGAAATAAACCAGCTCATAATGATTTGGGAAATTCTTAGCCTATCTAGATAGTGTGTTCTGGGAATAGTGCAAAGAGTATGGCTAGACAAGAAATTAGGTATGTAATGTATGGATCCAGTCAGTCTCAGCAGAAGCCAGGAATAGAGATGTGGTTATCTAGGAAAGATCTATGAAAGTTCCTCTTACCTGATGACGTGGACTCCCATGAATTACACAGGAGGCTTGCAAAAAATTTTGTGAATGTTATACCAGCAAAAACACTGTCAGCTTGGAGTGAAAGACACAGAAATGGGATGAAATGAAGACGAGATGAAACCCAAGGCATTCATGAATGCAGAAGCTGGAGCTGTCAGGACCTCTAGGTTCTAGGACCAAAGGGCAGGGCCACACCAGCATGCCCAGAGAAGAATTCATTCAGCCACAGATAATTATTCTTAAATCCTAAAGGAATTTGGACTGCTTTATCGCCAACTTGCTTTAAACCAGTTACCTCTTTTTTTCCTTCCCATTTCTCCCTTTTCAAATGGAAATGTCTATTCTATGCAGATAATTTGTTTTCTGGTTTCACAGGTTTATAGATAAGGTGGAATTTTGCCTGGAGCATCAGGTAGGTGTATCTCACCTACCTGATTTAGATAACATTTAGATAAGATTTTAGAGTTGATACTGGAATGGGTTAAGACATTGGGGGATATTGGGACAGGGTGAATGTATTTTGCTAGTGGGGAAGACAAGAATTTTGGGAGGCCAGAGGTAGACTGATGGGTAGAATGGTGTGCTACCCACAAAAAATAAAAAAAAAAGAAAAAAAGAAAAAGAAAAAAAAAAGGGCGAGAGAGAGAGAGAAATATTGAAGTCCTAACTTGAAGTATCTCAGAATATGACCCTATTTAGAAATAGTGTAATTGCTAATGTAATTAGCTAAGAAAAGATCATACTGGAGTAGGATGAACCCTAGTTCAATGTGATTTGTGTTCTTATAACATGATAGTCATGTGAGAACATAGGGTAAATACCATAGGACAACAGAGGCAGAGAGATTGGAGTTATGCATCTGCAAAATAAGGCATGCAAAAAATTGGCCCACACCCACCAGGATCTAGAAGAGTCAAAGAAGGATCCCTGAACAGGTTTTAGAGAGAACATGGCTCTTCCTACACCTTGATTTCTGACTCAACTTCCAGGATTGTAAAGCAATACATTCCTCTGTTATGCCACCCAGTTTGTAGTACTGTGTTATAGCAGCCCCAGGAAAGTGACACAGAAGCTATACGCTTCTGTTACAGAAGAATTCTTCAAGAAACATGATGTAGGCAAACAACAGCCAATCTTAGTGGTGTAAACTGATAGGAACAGATGTAGACTGGCAACAAAGAATCAAATGCCCTGTCTAACGGGTATAAACTTTATTAATCTCCTAGCACACGATGATTTGGATATAGACCTCCCCATTTGCCAAAAAAAACTGAAGTTTGAATATTAAAATGAGATTTTCTTAATTGTAAAAAAAATTACCACCCGCCATATCAAGCAAAACAGAACTCAGTGAATATTTAGGTCATAGATTATTGACTAGAATACTCTAAAACCAGTGTTTAAAGTGTGGATAATCAAATAGCCCTAGATCATGACCGTGGCTCTTAGTATTTGCTTGTACTATATAGCTGTGGTAACTTTTGCTAACCCTTTAAATGTACCAGGTAAAGCCTTCCTCTACCATTTTAAGCTTCAATCAATGTAACCAAAAGTAAGAATGGAGGAGCATTGCTTCACCTTGGCTGAAGTTTTGCTACCTGTCTTTGTTATTACAGGCTAATGTAACTCTTATGCTTTTGGTTATTAAAATTTTTTCATCATTATAATTTACCTGTGCTATTTAGCTGAAAAAAGCAAGATACATGAGAGTAACAATTTGTTAATTACCAAAGAGAACTGTGGAGAGTAAATATAGCATTTAATTGTTCTTATTTAAATTAAGGCTCAACAATTATATTCAGAGCAATGTCTAAATCAGAGCTTAAACTATTAAAGTTTAGTAATTTTGGCATTTTTCTTTTCCTACTCTATTCCAGTAGTAAATTTTTAGAATTGTCTATGTCACAACTTCAGAAATAAATATTGGCAGTACCATCTGGATAGAAAATGGTCATGACAGTATGGTTGTAAATGGTTTCCTATTAAACTCTGTATCTTCATTCACAACCATCTTGGCAGGTGAATTACTATTAAAAATCTTTTTCTGCATTTTCTTTGACTCTAAGGACAAACTTTTTTTTTTTTTTTAACTAAGAGAAAATACAAACTGATTGGCAACATGATTTTTGAGCAATAGGGTAATGTTTATAAAGAGTAAATTTATAGCTCTTCAAGCAATTAATATTCAGACAGGCAGTAGAAATGAAATGTTAAATATTAATGCAATTTTCTTATTTTGAATTGTTAACACAATACCCTTTTACGGTGGCAGCATTTCATTTGATTTGGTTTCAAATCCATTATTCTAATAAATCAGCATTTATTTGTGTGAATATTGATTTGGGCTTTGTTTTTGAAAAGAGAAAATGCACTTAGGTGAGAAAAACCAAAAAATTTATAGCTCCTTAAAAAGGAGAGAAAATAAATGAACAATATAAAACAAAGTCCCAGTGCAAAAGTCATTTATACTGTGGTTGAAAAATACTTTGTAAATGAAAACATACTATTTATAACACCTGTAAAGAGAGAACAACATTTGTAGAAATTATTTATTTGCCATGCTTCAATACTTACTAGAGGAGAGAGGTTTATGGATTATTCTCAGAAGTTACTGGCTCCTCTCTGTATGTCTTGCTATGAACTGTTGGTAATTAACAGGCTGCCAAAGTTATCTCTAAAACGTCCATGACCCTAGTTCTCATGAGTACTATCCAATATAATCCCCCTATTTCAAAGACCCAGATCCACACTGTAAAAAGAGCCATGTTTACTTGATTATACGCTGGTCTCTGATTATCAAGACTTTTAAAATAATTTTTGGAATATAATTTACAGATGTTCTTTTGCTTTTGATTGCAAAAACATATCCATGGAAATAAGATCCTTCTAAAAATTAGTGTATGTGTGTACAACAAAGCACGGAGATATTTATTCTACAACCAAAGAATCAGAGAAGCATCTTTCTCAGAATTCTATGCTATTTACTTTCTTTCCATCTTGATTCTTCCCAGCCCACCTTTAGAGAATAGCTGCAATCCTAAAGTATCTATAGAAACTGACTACTATCACCTGTCAGTGCCTGTCACAGGAGGATTCTAAAGGGTCATTTTGCCCTGACTAGCTTCTCAAATATACAGAACTTACAATTCAGACTTCTGATAGTATCTCTGAATAAGGCCTGACCCTACATGTTGGCATGTGTGCTTGGATTTTCATATCAGTTTATAAACATTAAAATAGATTACAATGTGTACAATACTATTTGATAGATTAGGTAGATAGATGATAGATAGATAGATAGATAGATAGATAGATAGATAGATAGATGATAGATAGATAGATAGATAGATAGATGATAGATAGATAATAGATAGATGGATGGATGGATGGATGGATGGATGGATGGATGGATGGATGGATAGATGATAGATAGATAGTCTTCACAAAGGGAAGAAGGTTGGAAGAAAGGAAGGAGGGAAGGAAAGGAGAGAGAGTGGGAGGGAGGAAGAACATAGCCCAGGAAGTCCTGCCACTTTTATTAATCCTTTTTTGAATATTTTGTTTGGTATCAAATTTTGGTTTTTATTTTTTTGGTTTTATAGAGGAGGAAAAATTTCTTTTCTACCCTCCTCTTTTCATTGACATGAGAAGAATTAACAGGAGAAAATCCAATTAATTTTGTATGTGTCAGATCTCCATAAGACACTGGGGCCCACATATGGTGCTTTTATGCCATTCTGAACTAAAGAGAAGGAGCAGGCATATGGGACTTCAGAGGGGAGGAAGTCAATTCACATGGACATAGAAAAACAAATGTTTGGTAAACAAATGTTTGCTGGGCCATGCAGAGATGGTGGGACACAGAAAGGTCTCTAAGCACTGCAGTTACTCCTACCTTTCCTATCTCATATTATTTGTAGTTCTCTGGTGATAACTCCTTTTACTGGAAGAGGCTTTCTATCTAAATTCTTTTGGGCAGTCAAAGGGGAGGTAAAAAGTTCTTCCTGAGCCTTTTACTTCTTGAAAATAATCAGCCTAAAACAATCTTCATGCCCAAGAGGCATATTCTGGGGTGGCAAAATTCTGTTCCTGTATGGTTTCATACCCAATAGACCCCTGCTGTCCCAGCCACTTTGGACTGATATATATGTCTGTAGATGATCTATCTGGATTGTTGTAAGACTCACTTCCCAGGCTATTGCCTCTCAGAAATACAATTCATCTATTAATTCAAAGCAACAAATTATGAGCATGTGTCAGGTTCTTCTCTTATGTTCTAAACAGGATTTTAAGAAATTATACATGGCCATGAGCTTTTGTCCCTATCTAGGGATAGAGACCTGACACTTTAGTAGGAAATAACAATAAGGATCAAAGTAGAAATCAAATTTCAATTTTAAAAATTATCAGGCCATGAAAAAACATGAGGAACTATAAATATGTATTAGTATTATTTGCAAAAAAAAAATCAGTTTGAAAGCAAGGAAGGGTGTGGAAGAAGCTAAAATATATATTTCTAAATGAATTAAGCCAGTCTGAAAAGGCTACATACTGTGTGATCCCAGCTATATGATATTCTGGAAAAGGAAAGCTATAGAATCAGTTAAAAATAGTGATTGTCAGGGATTGTGGGAAGAGATTGATAAATAGCCAGAGCACAGAGAATTATTAGGGCAGTGAAAAAGCTAAGTATGTTTCCATAATGATGGAGACATGTCCAAATTTATAGAATTTAGAACACCAAGAATGAACTCTAATGTAAACTATGGACTTTAAGTGATTATGTTTTGTCAATGTAGAATCATCAATTGTAGCAAATGTAACACTCTGGCAGGGTATGTTGATAATAGAAGAGTCTATTCATTTGTAGAGGCAAGAGAAACATGGGAAATCTCTGTATCTCCCCCTCAATTTTGCTGTGAACCTAAAACTGCTCTAAAAATTGTCTTAATTAAAAAAAAAATTTTCTGCCTTTACAGAGCTTACATGACAGTAAAAAAAATGTTGAATAAATACAAGGAGATAATTTTAGACAGTGAGGAGTGTTATGAAGATTACACTAATTTAAGTCAAGGAAAACAGTGAGGAGATAACATCTGAGTTAAGATGTGAAGACTAAGGAAAATCCAGCCATGAGACTATTTAGAGAATATCACTGGAGGAAGGAAGATTAGGAATTATAAATATCCTAGTGGGAATGAGTAGAAATAGTGATTCATGTGCAAAAAGGTAAAGAAATCTAGTTTTTAAGTATATTCCTTTATCTGAAATATAAAACTTCTACAGCTTATGCTATTTCTGATGTTTCCAAATAGTAACGTGATAAGTAATACTTTATGAGTAAACTGTTATAGAGGCAATCCAATTTATTGGTTCACTTCATTTGGTGATATTGGCAAGCTCAGTTACTGTAATTGTTAAAGAAAGATTAAGAAAGGACTATTATCTGATCCACTGGTGATCAAATTAAGGTACAGCAAATTGGTGCAAAGAGAAAAACAAAAGTTGTTGCACTTACACTTTAACTTTTTTCATTTCTGTTTGTATTTGTCTATTTAATCTAATTCTTTCAAATTATGCCATAGATTAAATGTGAGAGTTAGTGAATTTTTACAAACTCTGATACTGTATTACCAAATGGCGTTGTATTCAAAAATTTCTGAGGTTGATTTTTGGGTTCACTGCTTTCTGAAATAAATTTCAGGCCTGCCTTGAATCTCAGGCAGGATAAATGAGGCCAGTACACTTGAGAAATAGATAGATGACAGCAGGTATTTACTACCTGAGTAGCTAAGTAGGTATTTGTAGACCAATTTTCTTTTCACTGTGCTTCACCAACAGTAATTTATAAGGTGTAGCCATTGATTAATTCAAATTGCACATGTCAGGTTGAGCAAAATATTATTTCATCAACTTCTAGCACTGACATCTAAAATGTAGAACTGTCTCTCAAAGAAGCTAAATGGATTGTGAGGATATTTTAAGTTATTTTAAATAGAAAAGAACTTATTTTAAACTAGAATCTTTTAAAAAGATTCTAACCATTTTTAAAATTTTAAAGTTTTTTAAGATTAAAGACAATGAAAATTATGTTGAATATGTAATTTATTCTCATTTTTCTTTTTAATGTATTAAATTAAGCAGCCTATTTTACATATACAATAAGTCATATACTTTTATATTTGTGAATATTTGCATTAATATGCATTCTATGAATGTTTTAAGTGTTAATATTTTTATGCACATTTATAGATTTTTAAATACACTATGTTAGAAAGGTAGCAAATGATTATGTATTAATTATTCTACTGGAAATTACATGATGATATAATGAATAGTTAGATTAAGTACAGTACTGAATCTGAATGGGTGAAAATATAATAGATATCTAGAATAAAAAGTGGGTTGTTTTGCATTTTTGTTATTATTTATAGCTAGAACACAAACTCTGAGAAATATTAAGAAACCATGACTTTTTATTCTACATTCATTATAAGCCATGCAATTTTGATAACCTTTGTTATGATTTTCATTTTATTAGAACTGAAATTTTCTTGATATTTGCAATAGTAGAGTGATATGATAATAAAGATTAACACATATAACCTAAACACATTGTTTAAATATATAAGAATGATAATTATGTCTCAGTTGTATAGTAAGTTTGACTAATTTCATAATATCAACTATTTTCTTTTATGTTTTTATTTCTAGTACTCAATGGTTGAGAAATTATTTTCTGCTTCTTGTAATTCATGTACAAGAATAGTATGTGAAACAGTAAAATAAAAATGTTCAGAAAATACTGAAATGTATAAATCATTTGTTAAAATTATAGTATAAATCATTTCACTAAGAGAATAAGAGTGAAGGGTAGTTAATTGAATAAATTGCAGGTAACTAACTGGTCACAATTCTGATTTGTATTCAGACTAAATTTCAATATTATTTAATCAAATTGTAAAAGTTATTGATCTTTCATATAAAAAATATATGACTGGTTATTACTTATCTCTGCTCATTGATTTTCTAGTAGTCTCAGTTTAAATTTGCATTCTGCCATTTATCACCCAACATTCCTCTATCCAGAGGTCACAGCTGATGTGCTAGACTTAGAGCCATTAGCTATGGCCATGGTGCCCTTGGCAGCTAACTTGATTGTCTGGGGATTAACCCATTGACCATAATGTAATCTAGTCAACCCTGTTAAATATATAGTCTAAAAGACATGTTAATAAGCATTTATCTCTAAATTTAAGCTTGGTTTAACAACACCTTGACTTGTACTAATTTTGACTGATTTGGCTTTCTTGATAATCCACTAATATTATAAGGCACTAGATAATTATATTGAGTAAAATAACAATTTTTATAAAGAATAAGTGATAATTTACATGTTTATAGCTTATTAGATATTTGGTTCTTCTCATGATGGCCTTTAATTCAATTAAATCAATATTTTCCGTGACCACATTCTGAGAAGCTATCAAATTCTGTGTAATTCAGTCAGATTATACAAAGCAAACTTTATCTTAAAATGAAAGGCTATAGACCTTTAACATGAAAAGTACTACTCTGAGTAAATGTGATGGAAAAAGAACATGATATTTTGTTGCTTTAACCAGTTATCCAAATGTTATATTTTTGAATCACAGAAATATAGCAAGTTGCATCACACTGTAAGGCCTAATTAATTTCCTTTTCACATTTTTTAAAGAAATTAGAAATTCAATTTTTATTTTTATGATATTAATATATTTTTTAAAATCACAAAATGGCTAAAGATAAAGTTAAGAAAAAAACAATCTAAGGTAGGAAATTACTCATACAAATAAATAGATTCTTCCTACATCTTCACATTGATAATTTTTTTTAAAAAGCAAACTGTATTACTTTTCTACAGTCGCCATAACAAATTACCACAAATTAGGTGGTTTAAAACAATAGAAATTTATCTTTTTACATTTTTGAAGGCTAAGTCTGAAATCACATTGTCTTCAGAACCAATACTCCCTCTGAGAAAATATAGGGAAGAATCCTTCCTTGTTTCTTCCTAACTTTTGGTGGTTGCTAGCTGTCCTTGAAATTCCTTTCATTATAAAAGCATCACTCCAATGTCTGCTTCTGTGTTCACATAACTGTTTACCCTGGGTATCTGTTTGTCTTTCTGACAGCAGTTATTGGATTTAAGTCCCAGTCTAATACAGTATGACCTCATCTTACCTTGATTACATTTGCAAAGACCCTAATTCCAAATGACGTCACATTCATAGGTACCAAGGCTTAGGACTTCAACATATCTTTTTGGGGAAACACAATTCAACCCACAACACATACCATGAGTTTAACTTTCACATTAATGCATAACATAAATAATGTTTAATGTACCCTAACATGGAACATATACAAGACACAGTATTTGAAATTTCGGAAATATTGGTATGCACTATTAAGGTAGTATAATACTCATCTTATGAGAGATTCCACTGGTAGACTAACATTGTACTTTTTGAAAAGTAATCTCAGGTTAGTCAATGTCTGTGTTTCAGCAAAGGAAAAAAGTGACCTGAAAAAACCATCACTAATTCTCAATTGTTTATTTGCTGATTGTGGCTGCTACTTCAGTAGTGCCGAGTCATTACTTATCTTACTTGAAAAATTAATAGAGTAGATGTCAAAAGTTCAGAAAGAGCCAAAATAAAACCAGTGAATCACTGAAGTAGCAATTAGTAAATGTTTATGTGCACACACCAAAATTACATTTTGCTAATTGGAAACAAATCAAAACATAGAATGAAGCTTGTGGGGTAAGTTGTTTTAAGCACCTTATATAGTAAGAAGGCAGTGACTGTTTTTCTTTACAGTGATTGGTTATAGTATTAGAAATATTAGTAGTCATCTCTTATCAATCTAAGAAATAGTTCGTTTTGTTTTTGATTTCCAGAGGCATAAGCAAAAAATGACCCAGTTCAAGCCAGTCTTAGAAAATAAGTTGAATTAAGCTTTGTTATGACTAAATGGCTTTTGTCTGCTCAGGGAATTTGGAAGGCTGGTTTTCATTTTTGATTTTAACAATATTAAATAGTTGATTTTTTAAAGAGTTTTACATTCACAAGATTTTCACATATAAATGAATTGTTGCTCTCCAAATATCCTAGTTGAATTTCCCAAGTTAATTGTGCTCCAACTTTTTATAGTTCTTAAAAAATTTATTTTTAATATCTCAGTCTTCATCACGAAAATTGTCACTATCACAAATTCTAGCATTAAAGTGCCAGAAAATGTATGCTAGCAATCCTTTCTCAGAGTGCAACTTTGTTTTCATGATTGGGAGGTGTTAGATTTGTACTACTGAGACTATCCTAGTGATACCAGTTTCTGTCAAACAGAAAGAATACTTTTAAAAATTTGAGAAGAAAGTCTTTTAATGTATACATATTCTTTCATAATATTTTAATAATTTCTAAAGAGGAAAATTATCTTAAAAGTACACATCTGTACTTTTGTTGCAGAAATAAATGATTACATCAGAATACATTCTATATATAATTAGCAAATCCTCTGGTATTTATGATAATAATAATAATAAATGTGTATCCCATTTTATTCATACAGCTAAAATTTTATACAATAAATGTTATCTAAACAGATAATTCAATAATAGAGTGTTTAAATGTAGTTAAATGAGATTACTATTCTTAGGAAACAATTCATGTGGTTATAAGCACTAAGAACATGTTAATATGATGTATTTTATTAGTTTTATTATACATTTTATTGAGGCAGTATACACAAAAAAACCCACAGAATTTAGTGTTCAGTTGAATGAATAATAATTATAAACAATTTATAATTTATTATCCATGGTAAACACTACTCCAATCAAGTTAGAGTATTTGTATGACTCCAGAATGTTTCTCTGTGCCCCTTTCTAGACAACTCTACTTCAACCTTATTTCCTAACATGTAACTTCTTTGTGATTTCTATCATAGAATAGGTATATTCATTTTTGACTTTCATAAAAATGGCCTCATAAAGTTTGCATCCTTTATGTATTTGACTTTTTGCTTAATATGTTTTTGAGATTCTTAAGATACTGTTCTTTGTATCAGTAATTCATTAATTATTATTGACTAGTATTCTATGATTATATCATAATTTTTTATCCATTCTCTTAGTGATCAACATTTTTTTTTGTTTAAGGTTTTTTTTCTATTATGAATAAGGATACTATGAGCATTCTTATATAAGTATTTTTGTAAGCATATGTTCCTATTTCTACTGAGAAGGGAATTGGTGGATCATAGGAAAGATGCATGTTTTACTTCATAAGAAACTACTGAACAGTTCTTATAAGTGGTTATATCATTTCACTCTTCCATCAATAATATGAGTTCTAATTGCTGTATGTCTTCACCAGAGTTTAATGTTACTGTTAAGTGTGTGTGTGTATCTGTCATGTCTGTCTGTCTGTCTGTCTGTCTGTCTATCACCACCACCATTACCATTACCATCATCATCATCATCATCATCATCATCATCATCATCATCATCTTTTTATACATTTGAATAATAATCCTTTATCAAATGTGTCTTTTGCAAATATCTTGCAGTTTGGATTGTTTCTTTATTGTCTTGACAGTATCTTTCACTGAGTATAGATTTTTAACCTCTGCAACTACTTGAATTTCTTTAAATGTTTAATTCTTCATGTAGTGAAATAATACCAGCATAATATCAGTCTGGCAATGTTAAACTGCTTTTATATTCATTCATATATTCAGATATGACTAAATATAATGAAGGTCTTGATCTTCTACTTTCTATATAAACTATGTTTTTCTAGAAGAGAACAGGAAAAGAAAAATATCTAAAAAATCTGTTCTTTGGTGGTGACATATTGCAAACTTATTTTACATGAAAATCTACATTTTCCTGGTGAGCATGAGAAATTGAAAGACAACAATGACCCGAGCCTCAGAAGAAGAGAATGCAGCAACAACATTTGGAAAAATTTTGAAAAAACTGGTGAAAACCAGTAGAAAATCAGCTACATGTTGGCAGTTTCTGATTTAATAGTAACATCAGAAAAACCAACAAGCCCAAAGAGGCTCTCCCAAGCCTAAGTTGGCCATGAGACTGATTGTGCGTTTTTACTTTAAACACAATAATAACGACTCTTTCCCGTAAGTCTTCACCATGGAGAGCCTAAGTTCTCTCTGTTAGTGCATATTCCCTACTCTAGCATAAAGTAAATGTTGCTTAGCTCTTTCCATGTTTCATCTTTTTTTTTTATCATCAGTGAATCGTGACAATACTGATAGATACATGACAGAGGAAATTAGACTCATTTTTTAAAAAATTGTAAACACTTCTCATATGAGTAGCATTATTATGACGAGTCTAAAGTTTGGAATGGTAAAGCAAAGAGGCTACTGAAATAATTTCATTTTTTGTCTTTTACCCTTACCTACTATATGATAAAATTTCTTCTGAATCTGAAATATTTTAGCTTTTATTTCATAAACAGTAACTAATAAGGGACAAGGAAAGCATTGGTCTAGTCTATAAAGTAGTTTTATATTATTAGTAATACTATGAAGAACAAAGGACCCCTATTCAAACAAACATTCATATAATATT
Source organism: Cynopterus sphinx (assembly GCA_030015415.1). NCBI lineage: Eukaryota > Metazoa > Chordata > Mammalia > Chiroptera > Pteropodidae > Cynopterus > Cynopterus sphinx. The sequence continues at coordinate 58,388,825 of CM057379.1, read as the reverse complement.
GACATTTTTAGAAGGAGTAAATTACTCTGTTTTATATTCAACATTCTTTTTTACCTCCATCTAAAGGGTTGTAGTATCCATAGGTTTAGATAAATATTTTAAATATTAATAGGGAATGAGTAAAATAATATGTGATTATCTCAAACATTCAAGTAAATATTAAATATTTTAGTCACTTACTCAGATATTTTAGTTATAATTACTCAGATATATTAGTTACAATTATAGTATTACATCAACTAAATATTAAGTTTATTGATGAAATGTTTTATTTTTCAGATTAAAGATTATTAGTCTATAGTGAGGGATCAACAAAAAACTTCCTTTTAAAGATTATTCTACTAAATAGAAAATAAATATGTACACACACATATATTTCTAATGATTATTACAGCTCACAAGAGTTTTTGATTATTGATTTATAGAAAAATAGATGTTCATGATCTACTTTAAAATCATATAGAGATATCAGTAACAGGATGTTTTTTATTAGAACGAATCACATTTTGTAAAATAATATTTGTGTTAATGTAGGTTATTGAAGTGATATATAGGGAACCAAATGAAATTTTGGTAAAAATCAAAAATTAAACAAAATCACTAGGTTTGTAATTTTATTCATGTATTATAGTAGTTTTCTTTCATTTCATACTTATTATCAGAGATAGTCAAATATATAATCTATATTTTGGGAGTACATTTAAAGAGATAAATATCTTATTTAACAAAGAAAGTTGGAAAGTGATTAAATAAATTGCTTCTACACAGAGTGCAAAAATAACCTAATTTTATTTAACCCATTGATATTAAATCATTCTCAAAACCTTTGAAAAATGGTAAATTAGTAAGTAATTTTACACCAAATATAGCCAAATGTGAACTCCATCAGCCTTGAAGAATGTACCTTACTCAAAAAGATGGCTCCTGATTCCTGTTATGGAGATGAAGGAATTTCTTACATAGGGATAGCAATTACTATTTGTTTTGCTACAACATGTGTTTCTACTAACCAGCCATATGTGATTGTTAAAAGGGAAATTGTGTTAGTGTGACAAAAAATTTGTCAACATTTTGACTTAGGCATAGTGGAGGATTTAATTATTTTCTTTTACAGCAAAGGAAAAAACTTTCAACCCTGCTTTTACATGCAGACATGAACCCTCTTAGTTAGAATGGTACAATTAAAATGAAAATTTTGAGCTCTGTTTTTGTAAAATTAAAAATCAGGTAACACTGATATCTCAGTGTTATCAGAAGCTTAGGTTCAAGGTCCTAGCTGCAATTCAATTCAGAGTTGGATTGAAATTAATTCAACTAATTTTTAATTTTATAAAAGCAGTTCAAATAGTTTCAGAGATTTTGCCTATCATACAACAAGAAAACACTGGATAAACAAAGTAATAATTGGCTTTAAAGTTATCTAAGTATATTGGGTACAACATCTAGAGTACCCAGTTACGAAGAGAAATGAACCTGTCATAGATGAAAAATGACTGGGGACTGCAAGTTAAGGGAGGATCAAGGAGGAGGCATGCCATAATAGGAGAGACTTTGTGGGATGAAGAGAAGCAAGCTGAACTTTTAATGAAAGCTTGGGCTAGTATGACCATTTGGAATCTAGAAGAGCCCCAGTGGAAAAATAAATCTCTGACCAGACAGTTGTAACCCATAAGGATTTGCTAAGTAAGCATCTGTGGGTATATGTCAGAAACAGAGAGAGAGATAACGCAGTATTATCAGAAGCTTAGGTTCAAGGTCTAAACTGGAATTCAATTCAGAGCTGAAATGAAATTAAATAAAGCTTCAACCCAGACTCAGCTCAGCTAAACTTATGATTTGCTAGCTTCATGTTAACACCCTGCAAGAGGAAAGGACAGGACCTTACTGGGAATAATAAAACAATAAAGTGAACATATTAAACCGTTCAATCTTTATAAAAAAAAAGTTGAACATACCAAAAATTAAAATATATGTAAAGATACAAGAAAATGTGAACCTGTAATGAAGATAAAATAATAGAGGGATTCACAGTTTCAGCTTAGGGCATATAAAGCTAGAAAGAACATTGCATTCATCCTTGTAACACATAAAAGCCAAATGCTCTTTAAAAAAAATGACTCATAAACACATCAGAGAGCTGAAGCCACAAGACAATGGACTCATCTGAAGTCTGAGGGGAGATGGATGTCTCCATGGAGAAATGGGGCATGATCACTTCCTTCCCTGGGACAGGCAGGCATTGGGAAGTTTACTAATTGATAAGAATTCAGTACAATCTTAACACATTGTTAAAGGAAATTGTGGTATAGAGTAAGGGCATAGCTCTCCAGAAGCAACAGTCACAGGCCAGGGGGTGCACTTCTACTAGCAGGCTGTTCACAGGTCTAACTGGGTACTGAAAAGATGACTGGGGTCAACAGAGAACTTGAAAAAGCCTTACCACAAGAGAGAGGCATGAGAGAGACACTATTAGAAAGGCACAATGTGCTGCCTAAATCTGACTCCCCAACAATATTGCATCCAGTGTTCTTAGATATCTTTTGTTTTACTCCTTTTCTGGAAAAGGCACAGGTGAAGACTAGTCACAGCTAGAGGAACAGAACAGAACAGAAATCTCCTCTATCCCAAAGGGAGAGGAAAGTATCATGGTCCCAGACATTAAAGATCCTCTAGTACTTGGAGGAGGGCAGTATAAATGAAATGCCTGCTTTGAGAGCCAGGAACACAGTGCCTCTCTATACCTGATGTGAACCACCCAGGGTGTGCCCTGTCTCAGCCCACCACCACAAGGCTAGTAAGACTAAGTAACAAGTTACATCAGAACACTGCTAGGCCTACCCCTACACAGGAAGTGCACGAAGAGAAACCTCTCCAAAGCACAACTGTGAAAGGAAGTCTTTAGGTGAGGGAGAGCTGACTGAGAAAGTTCCCCCAAATGATCAGCCCACACCCAAGATCAAGATGATAGAAGAATTTGAAGCTTTTGGTGCATTCAGGGTAATTGCAAGACCAGCAGAACCAGAATACAGCTCAATTTCTGGCAATATTGATTAAACTCACCAAACCAAAGGGAAATTCTTGAATTGAAAAAGCCAGTATCTGAATTGAAGAATTCATCAGGTAAGCATAACAGCAGACTGGACACAGCAGAAAAAAAAAAAAAAACAAGAAGACCGTTGAACTCAAAGAGACAGGTAAATAGAAATATCCAGATTGAAGCACAGAAAGAAAATAATAACAATAATTAAACAGACATTTAGCAACATGCTTTGCTTTTAACATTTAGATCTGTGATCCAACTGGACTTGATTTTGTGTAAAGCAATATGGTCAATTTTCACTGTTTTCCACATGGATGTACAATTGACCTAACATCATTTACGGAAAAGATTCTCTTTCTTGCCTTGCTCTGGCATGACACCTTTGCATTACCATCTGCCTGGTACTGAAGTTTATAGTAAATTCTACCCCCCTCTGGTTGAGATGTTAACAAGTAGAAGAGAATAACTTAAAAGTTAGAGGACCCTTTTACTGCTTTTCAGGTACTGGTTTGAAAACTTTGTCATAATATTGATTAAAGAAAGCCAGATCCAGACTCTACTAATCACTGTCCTGTGTGTTTTTGGTGGTACTTGGCTTTTATTTTCCTGGGTGCACATGGTTCATGATTCATTTTATGAATGGAATAAAGTTAAGGAATATTTAAACACATTTGTTTAATTTTTTTTTGGAGTTTTGATTAAATTTATTGGGGTGATGTTGTTTAATAAAAATATATAGGTTTCAAGTGTAAAATTCTATAATATGTCATACATGTATTGTATTGTTTACCACCCAAAGTCAAATCTCTTTCCATAAACTTACATCTGACCCCCTTTACCCTTATATACCCCACTCCCCCTTTTTTCCTCTGATAACAACTAAACTGTTGTCAGTCTATGAGTTTCTGTTTGTTTGTCTTGGGTTTTTTGTTGTTGCTTTCAGTTTTATATTCCACATATAAATGAAATCATATGGTTCTCAACTTTTTCTATCTGAGTTATTTTGCTTAATGTGATAATTTCAAGGTCCATCTATGTTGTTGCAAATGCAAGTATTTTGTCTTTTCTTATGACTAATATTTTTTAAGGATATTATCCCCATTATAGAAACCTAAGTATTAGGCTTTAATTTATGCCACTTGAGTAGGTGCTAACAAAAGTTAAATTAAAAGTTAAATATGAGAAATTTTATAAACATAGGTAAAAGAGTATAGTATTCTTGATCAACATTATTGCTATAAATTATCTTACTTTTTTTAATATTCATGTTTAGAATTTTCATGAACATATATCTAGAAGTAGAATTTATAGGGCTATTGGGAGTTATCTTTTTAAACTGTAATACATGATTGATGCCCAATTTTGTTGAAAGTGTTTAATAGTCCTATCACATATGTGTTCAGTTTGCTCTAAACTCTTACCAATAATTGATATGGTCAATTTTTTTGAATTTTTAACAATGTGGTGGGTGTGAAATGATATCTTAAGTTTAAATTTATAGTTTTTCTGGTTGTCAGGCTGAGCATGTTCTTTCATTTAGTTACTCATATTTTCTATGTAGTACTTTTTCAAAACATTTACTTTCTATTAGGTCCTTTGTATATTTTTATGCTACTATTACTGTTTGTAGCAATCCTTTATTTTTATGGATACAAATATATTGGGAGTATTATGTGTTTCAGATGCCTTCCTCCAGTTTTCATTTTGCCATTCCACTTGCTTTATTTATGGTTTGAAAAATAATATAAATTTTCAAAGTTTTATATACTTTTTATCGTATCATTTGGTAATTCTGGAAAGGACTTTAGTATGTGTGTGTTTGGCTTCTAATTTCTTATGTATGTCTCTGCATTATTTATTAAATATTCAAAGCTTTCTCAGATAAACTGCAATGCTAGTTGTGCCATAAAGTTTCCATTAGGTTATATTGATCCTTAATCTATTCTTATTCTAAGATTGTACTTACTAAATTATTATAAATATGTAATACATTTTATATAGATTGTCTTGTTTCTACATATCATTCTCATTGGTGCCTTGATTATTTCTTTTTTAAATTAAATTTATTAGGAAGACTGGTTAATACAATTATATAGGTTTCAAGTGCACAATTTCATAATACATCATATGTATATTGTACTGTGTGTTCACCACCCAATATTGAATTTACTTCTGGCACCATTATTTGATCCCCTTTACCCTTATCTACCTTTCCCTCTCTTTCTGGCAACCACTAGACTTTTGTCTATGTTCTAAGTCTTCATTGGTCATGTTCATTGGTAGCTTTCAGTTTTATATTCTACATATAAATGACTTATTTTGCTTAGCATAATAGTCTCAAGATCCAACCATGTTGTTGCAAATGGCAGTATTTCATCTTTTTCTTATGGGCGAGTAGTGTTTCATTGAATATATGTACCACATCTTCTTTATCCAACCATCTTTAGGTGTTTCCATGTCTTGGTCACCATGAATAATGCTCATTGGGGTGCATATATTTTTATGGATAACTTTTTCAAATTTTGAGGGTAAATACCCAGAAAAAGGATTGCTGGGTTATGTGATAATTCTATTCTTAAATTTTTTGAGGAACCTCCATGCTGTTTTCCATAGTGGCTATACCAATTTACATTCCCACCAGCAGTGTATGAGGGTTCCTTTCTCCTCCCAACCTCTCCAACACTTATTATGACCTGTCCTGTTTATAAAAGCCATGCTAACAGGTGTGAGGTGGTATCTCATTGTGATTTTGATTTGTATTTCCCTAATAGCTAGTGAAATTGAGCATCTTTTCATATGTCTGTTGGCCATTTGTATGTCTTCTTGGGAGAAGGCTCTGTCTGTTTCTCTGCCCATTTTTTTAAATATGATTGTTGAATTATTTGTGTTTTTGGATATTAGTCATTGTTTCTAATATCTTTTCCAAACAGCTGCCTTTTTGTCTTGATGGGTTTTTTGTTTGTTTGTTTGTTTGTTTTGCTTTTTAGTTTGATATGGTCCTATTTATTTATTTTTTGCTTTTCCTTTTCTTGCCTTTGAGATCAAATGCATAAAATTCTCTCTGAAACCAAGATCCATGAGTTTAGTACCTATGTTTTATTTTATGCAGTTTATTGTTTCAGGTCTTATATTTGGTTTTTTATTCATTTTAGGTTAATTTTTGTTTATGGAGACAGCAGTCTAGTTTAATTATTTTGCATGTTCCTTTCTAGTTTTCCCAGCCTCATTTATCGAAGAAGCTTTCCTTTCTCCATGGTATGCTTTTGGCTCATTTGTCAAAAATTATTTGCCCATGTATACAGGAGTTTACTTCTGGACTCTCAATTCTGTTCCATTAGTCTATGTGTCTGTTTTTCTGCCAATACCATGCTGTTTTGATTATTGTCACTTTGTAGTATAATTTGAAGTCAGGCAGAGTGATGCCTCTAGCTTTGTTCCTTTTCCTCAGGATTGTTTTGGCTATTTGGTGTCTTTTGTGCTTCCATACAAATCTGATGATTTTTGTTCTATTTCTTTAAAAAATGCCAATGAGATTTTGATGGGGGATTGCATTAAATCTCTATATTACCTTGGGTAATAAGGTCATTTTAACTGTGTTTTTTCTTCCAATTCATGAACACAAAATATCTATTTATTTATTTGTGTCTTCTTCTATTTCTTTTAATAATATCTTATTGTTTTCAGTGTATAGGTCCTTCACATGCTTTGTTCCTAGGTATTTTATTCTTTTTGCAACACACTGGTCAATATGTGGATGTTAGACCATCTTTTTGTTCCTGGAACGAACCTCAATTGATCATGATGTATAATTTTTTAACATATTGTATTTGGTTTGCTAGTATTTTGTTTAGGATTTTTGTGTCTGTATTCATTATAAATATTTGTCTATAGTTTATTTTTTTTCTTCTTTTTCTTTTTTTTGTGAATGTGTGTGTGTGTTTGTGTGAGAGAGAGAGAGAGAGAGAGAGAGAGAGAGAGAGAGAGAGAGAGAGAGAGAATAAGAAAGAGGTTTTGGTATCAGGGTAATGACCTCATAAAATAAGTTAGGAAATATTCTTAAATTTTTTTGGAGAAATTTAAGAACAGGTATTAAATCTTTGAACGTTTGGTAGAATTCACTAGTAAAGTCATCTGGTCCTGTAATTTCACTTTTTAGGAGGTTTTTGAGGATTGTTTCAGTTTCCTTACTTTTGATTCATCTATTTAGATTTTACAGTTCTTTGTGATTCAGTTAAGGAAGGTTATTTATTTCTAAGAACTTGTCCATTTCTTCTAGGTTAAATAATTTGTTGGCATATAATCTTTCATAGTATTCTATATGATCCTTTGTATTTTAATGGTATCTCTTGTAATTTCTTTCATTTCTGATTTTGATGGAATCCTTTCCTTTTTTCCTTAATTACTCTAGCCACAGAGTTGTCAATTTCATTAATCTTTTCGAAGAACCAGCTCTTTGTTGCATTAATTCTTTCATTGTCTTTTCTCAATTTTGTTTAAGTCTGCTCTGATTTTTATTATTTTCTTCCTTTTGCTGACTTGGGGCTTCATTTGTTCTTTTTCTAGTTTTAGAAGACAAAATGTTAGTTTGTTTATTTGAGACTTTATTTTTTAATTTTTTATCTCTGCATGAAATTTTAGAATATATTTTTGAAGTTTTAGTTATGCACACCCAGAAAAAAACTACATAAATACTAGCTAGGATTTTATTTTATTTTTTGTTTGTATGTTTGTTTCTTAATTTTTATATTTTTATTTTTTCAATTATAGTTGACATACAATATGATATTATATTCAGGTGTACAACACAGTGATTAGACATTCAGATAACTTAAGAAATGATCACCTCAATAAATCTAGTCCTTACCTAACACATACAGTTATTAAAATACTGCCAACTATATTCCTATTGCTTATACCCTATATCCCATGACTGTTTTGTAACTACCAATTTATACCTTTTAATCCTTTCCCCCATTCACACATAACCTCATTCCCAATCTGACAACCATCAAATGTTCTTTGTATCTATGAGCTTGTTTTATTGTTTGTTTATCTTTTTTCTATTTGTTTATCTCCTTCTCCATATTCCACATATGACATTTGTCTTTCTCTGACTCCACTGAGCACAATGCCCTCTAGGTCCATTCATGTTGTTGCAGATAGCAAGATTTTATTCTTTTTCTGTGGTTAAGTAATATTTTATTATATATGTGTACCACCTCTTCTTTATCCATTCATCCATTGATGAACACCCAGGTTGTCTCCATATCTTGACTACTGTAAATAATGCTGCAATAAACATATGGATTCACATGTCCCTTAGAAGTAGTGTTTTAGGTTTCTTCGGATAAGATTGCTGGGTCCTTTTTTGTCTCTTGTTATAGCCTTTATTTTAAAGTCTATTTTGTCTGGTATGGGTACTGCTACCTTATCCTTTTTTGTTTGTTTTTGTTTTCATGAAACATCTTCTTTTCCATCCCTTTTACTTTCAGTCTGTGTGTATCTTTCGATCTGAAGTGAGTCTCTTGTAGGCAGCATATGTAAGGGTCTTATTTTCTTATCCATTCAGCCACCCTATGTCTTTTGATTGGAGCATTTAATCCATTGACATTTAAAGTAATTGTTGAATAATAGGAAGTTCTTGACATCTTTTTTTCTTTATAAAGAAGTCTCCTAAATATTTCTTGTAATACTGATTTGGTGATGATAAATTCCTTTATCTTCTTATCTGAAAAGCTTTTTATCTGTCCTTCAATTCTAAATGATAGCTTTTCTAGATAGAGTAATTTTGGTTGTAGGTTCTTGCTTTTCATCACTTTGAATATTTCACATCAATCCCTCTGGTCTGCAAAGTATCTGTTAAGAAATCACCTGACAGTCTTATGGGAGATTCCTTGTAAGTAACTACATGAATTTTCTTGCTGCTTTTAATAGTCTCTCTTTGTCTTTAACCTTTGGCATTTTCATTATGATTTGTCAGTGTGGGCCTTTTTAAGTTCATCTTGTTGGGGCTGTCTGCACTAACTGGGCATGTATTTTTTTCAGTAGGTTAGAAAAGTTTTCTGTCATTATTACTTCAAATAGGTTCTCAATCTCTTGCTCTCTTCCCCTATGGTACTCCTATGATATAAATGTTGGTATGCTTGATGTTTTCCAGAGGCCTCTCAAATAATCATCATTTTTTTTACTGTTTTAATTGGTTATTTTCTTTTGCCTTATCTTCTAAATCACTGGTTTGAGTCTCTGCTTCATCTCATCTGTTGTTGATTTCCTCTAATGTATTCTTCATTTTAGTTATCGCATTTTTTTATTTCTGACTGGTTCTTTTTGTTTTTTCTTTTTCCAATTTTATGTTTCCCATCTCTTTGTTGAAGTTCTCACTGAGATCATTGAGCATTCTTACAACCAATATTTTGAACTTTGCCTCTGGTAGATTGCTTGTCTCCATTTTGTTTAGTTCTTTTTCTGGAGCTTCATTCTGTTCTTTCATTTGGGACTTTTTAAAATTTTTGTCTCATTTTGGCTGTCAACATGTATTTTTGTTGTTGTTCTTTTTGTTTTCTATGTATTAGGTAGAGCTGCTATATGTCCTGGTCTTACTAGAGTAGCCTTATGTAGTAGATTTCCTTTGAGGTCCAGTGATTCAGTCTACCTAGTCACCTGAACTGGGTGCTCAAGGTATGCTTCTGTGTTGATTGTTTGTGCCCTCCTGTTGTAGTTAAGCCTTGGTTATTGTTTGCACTTCAATGGGAGGGACTGATCCTCAGGTTGATTTATTGTCAAGACTGGCTGTGACTGTCCTGAAGGAACTGTTGTGCTATGGCTGACCTTACAGAGCAGATTGCTTTAGCAGGACTCTTGTGTCTGTTCAGTCTGCCCTTTCAGTATGGAGGTGGAGGTGGTTAAGTGGTACACTGGTGTGGTCTGCAGCTGGCCACGAGGCATGTTGATTCTAGGACCTATTGGGAGGGGCTCTGTTGTAGGCCAAGGTCAGCCACGGCCTGTGCCCTGGCTGGGATCAGTTGATATGAGCTACGAAGTGGTCTGCAGATGGTTGCAATTTGTGTTAGACTTGGAGGCACCTGGGAAAAGCTAAGCTGTGAACCAAAGCTGGCTGCCACTAGCTTGGGCTTGGGACTCCTTAGCAAAATGTATGGAGCATAGCAAGACAGGACATTGCTTGTTTTGAGTTTGTGAACCTTTGAGAGATTTTAGGAAAGTTTACAACAAGTTGAGTGGAGTGGAGTCTCAGGGGAGACTTCTGCAGCTGAGTTATTTCTAACCAGTTTAAAAGACACATGTGAATGTGTGACCAGTCTGTTCCATGTCTCTACACTTCCTATTAGTCTCGATGTGTCTTCTTTCTGTACTTAGTTGTAGGACTTCTGTTCAGCTAGACTGCAGGCAATTCTCAATGATAGTTCTGTAGTTTCCCTTAATTTTTTGGCGACTGTGAGAGGAGGCAAATACAGTATTTATCTACTCCTGTCATCTTGACTAGAAGTTATTATAGGAAATCTTAATAAAGTATTTTTTAATTAAATTTATTGATGTCACATTGGTTAATAACATTATGTAAGTTTCAGGTGAAAAATTATATGATATATCATCTGTATATTGCTTTTCCAAAAGTTTTCAGTATTTTTATTAGATTTATTGATTTTTTTTAATTTTAAAATTTGAGGCTTTTGTAAATGACAACATTTTAACATTTACAATAACATCAAAATGTGAAATAGAAATATATCTGACAAAATATATATAATACCCAAAGATTAAAAACTTTAAGCACTGTTAGGAGAAACTGATGAATAAAATAGTGTTTAAATAAATGGAGGTACACACTGTATTAATAGGTCAAAAACTCAATACTATTGAGCATGGCAGAGAAAATAAAGTTAGCATTTATATGATGGCTAAGTTGAGGGCCAGGGGAAGGATGGAACAATTGGGAGGATCATTTTATGATCTATATAGGTGTCTAACCAATGTATTGTGTACTTGAAGCTAATTTAAATAAATAAATTTATTTTTTTTAAAAGTCAATGCTATTAACATGTTCTCTTCAAATTTTCCCGTAGGTGCAATGTGATCTCAATGAAAAATTTCAAAGACTTCTTTTTTTAGTAGAAATTTATAAATCGATTATTATATTTACATGGAAATCCAAAAGATTATATATAGTAGCCAATACAATAGTGAAAACAAGACTAAAGTGAAAGAGTAAATACTACCTGATATCAATCACTTTATAACTAAAACTGTAGTAAGCAGGAATGTGTGGTATTGAATTAAAGATGTAAAAATAGATGAATGAAACAGAATAGAAAGTTCAGAAACCCATACATAAGGGAGCACTGATTTATGACTAAAGTGCAAAGACAAGTCATTAAAAATAAGGTTAGTCTTTTCAAAACTTTTGTTTTGAATATTTGGATATTTATATATAAATCAAAAAACAACACCAGACACAATAGTTAACACAAAGGCTATTGTAGATTGAAAGCAGAAACCTAAACTTAAAAATTTTAAAGAAAGTACGACAGTCTTTGTAAACTTAAGTTAGGGAAAGATATTTTTTAATATATAAGACTCCAAAAGCACTATTCATAAATAAAATGACAAATTGGACTTCACAAAATTCTGAACTGCTAATCTTTGAGTAAAACCATAGAAAGAGAAGCCACAGATAGGGGAAAACTATTTGCAAGTTATATATCTATTAAAAGAATTGACCCAGAATATATAAATAATTCTTAAAACTCAATAAGGAGATAATCAATTCAATAAAAAATAGGAAAAGAATTTGAACACTCAGTTCAGCAAGGAAGATAGACAGCAAATAAAGATATGCAGAGATGCTTAACATTGTTAATCATTATGGAAATGTAAATTAATTCCACAAATAAGAAACTACTACATATATATTAGAGCAGGTAAAAAGATTGACAATACCAAGGATTGGCAAGGATGTGGAGGACATCACATCTTGTAACATTATTATAATGAGGAAAATATTTTCATTTTCACATGTTCTCATTACAGCACAATCTTCATTCAAAACATTTTAACTCATTCTTAAAAGTGATTTTAAGTGGACAGTATAGATTAATTATATGTGTGTTATTCTTTTCCACTTAAATGGGTGTTTGGCACCATTTTCTGATAGTAACTTTTCATCATAATCTAGGTCAACAAATTTAGACCACATGTTTTGAATGAAATACTAAACAGACAATGAAACTGTGCAATGAAACTATTTTATGTTTTGTCTCCATTTCATGAAAAGTACTTTCACAATTATATTTAATTCTAAATATCTTGAGTATCAATAATTAAACATATAGTGAAAATGTATGCTATGTTGAAAATACTGGCTCTTTTTCTTAAAAGCATTGTCTCATTTATGAATGATTAATGAATGACTAACACATGTAGTACAAATTCAGTAAATTTATCAGAGTAATTATAATACAATCAAATCAACCAATACAACAATGATTACATTTTTGTAATTTTTCACGAAGTATCCTATTAGCTTTCACATAATAATTATTGTTGAGTATATATTTTTTGTGAATTATTTTCCTTGAAGTGACTCCTAAAAATTACAACTTAGGGGCATTTCATTCTTTAAACAGAATCTAGACATTTTCATCATTTTCCTAATTTTTGTCATTTTTATTTTCTTAACATCATTTGCTAATAGAGGAATGCAATTTAGTTTATTCTCATATTTCTGTATATTAGGTTATCAATTTTTGTGTAATTGGAATGCAAAATGTTTTCTCAATAGTATGCAGTTATTAGGTTATAAATGACAAAGGAATTTTTCAAAATGTACTTTCCGAGTATGGAGTTTTCAAATTTTGCTAAATTTAAGGAAGTTTGTAAAATATTGAGATAAAAAATATATTTTTTAAAATATCACTTAATAAATGGTAAACTGTGGCTTTACATTCTAAGGACATATCTCAAAGTACAATATACTATTAGAATTAAATTTATTATTAATGATAGTGGGTTAAAAATTATTTCAAATTGTCACCACCTTGATTTTAAATATTTTTGCTGACTCTCTCTTATCTGATTTGATTATTATTTGTCTTGTTAATATGATTTATGGTAAACATGATAGAATTAAGATAAATATCAGGACTGCCATTTTGCCATCCTCCTGAATACTTATGATTAGTAATATATTATTTTTCAAGAAATATTTTTAAACTATTTTATGTTTTTTGAGTATTTAATTGAAGTTACATATATATTAATTACATAATATATATTAATATGGTATTATTTATATGAAATAGAATAGATATAAAAGAATCTTATATGTTAAATATATATATGTAAAGTTAAAATGTAATAAAGTGTAACAAGTATAAATATTAAATATATTTATATTATATATAAATATATATTTTAACTTTAATTAAACCAATATGTGTCTAAAGTAATATACATTTCTAAAATAAAATACATGTGCCATATTTAAATATAGTATATATATATATATTTTTTAATTTCAGTTATTTTACACATGTACATAGTAATACATTGCAGTTGCATCACCCTGATGATGTATCTTTGCACTATTTTCACATAATGGAACTAGCACTCTTCCATCATGGTACCATATGTAGCAATTATTCTTTTGCTTCACCTTTTTCATCCATCTCCCCAATCTCCCTTTCATACAGCAACCATCAATTTATTCTCTATATCTGTTTTGTTTATTTATTTATTTTGTTTTTTAGATTTCACATATAAGTGAAATCAGATAGTAATTATCTTTCTGTGTCTGACTTATTTCACTTAGTGTGATACCCTCTAAGTCCATCTATGTTGTTGCAAGTAGCATGATTTTATTCTCGCTGAGTAATATTCTGGCTGAGTAATATTCCATTGTACATATGTACCACCTCTTCTTTATTCATTCCTTTGATTATGGATACTTAGGTTTCTTCTTTATCTTGGTTATTGTAAATAATGCTGCAATGGACATAGGGGTGTATATATCTTTTCAAATTAATGTTTTAGATTTCTGATAAACACCCACAAGTAGACTTCTTGAGTTATATGATAGTTCCATTTTTAATTTTTTGAGAAATTAGCATATTATTTTTCATGGTGGCTGCAATATGCAATCTCACCAATAATGCACAAGGATTCCCTTTCCTCCACATCCTCACCAACACTTGTTGGTTGATTTATTGATTATAGTCATTCTGACAGGTGTGAAGTGATAGCTCATAGTGTTTTTAATTTGCTTTTCCCTGTTGGTTAGTACTTGCTCTTTGCTAGACGCTATGTAGCAGTGAATAAAAGACAATATTCCTTTCCTAATGGAGCTTATAATTGAGGAGTACCTAGATAATAAACACATAAGTATATAATATAACATTAGATAGGGATAAGTGCTTTGAAGTAAAATAAAGCAGATAATGAACACAGGATGAGACATGTTTTTATTGAGGCAAGAAAGGACTTTCTTATGAAGTGCCATTTTAACATACATCTGAATAAAATGTGAATTGTTGCTCTGCTAATATTTGGGAGAAGAGTAGAAGAAAAGAGCAAGCTCAGAACTCTGAAGCAGGTGTTTGCTTGGTGCACTCAAACAGTTGTAGGAACTGCTGTTTTGACTGAAATGATGTGAACAAGGGAAACAGAGATAATGCAGGGAGATTGGGAGTGCAAATTCAGACGGTGAGAAAGCCATTTTAAGGTCATCATATATTATCCTACGTGTTATAAAAAAATATTGGAAGAGTTTAATGGAGAAGTGATCTGATAAGACTGACATATTCAAAATGTCTTTCAGATTCTGTAGAGGAGACTGTAGCTGGAAAAGAGTGGGTTCAGGGAGATAAGCTGGTTATAATAGTAATCCAGGTAACAAAGTTTATTGACTGGAACACATGACTGAAGAGCAGGAAAATCTACTGATACATTTGATATGAGACAAAGGGATGGTTCAAGGATGGCATAATTTTTTTGAGAAAATAGGTGCCAAGTAGAGAGCCAAGTAGAGAAGAGCAGATTTGGAAGTAGAAATCTATACTTTAGCTCTGGCTAAGTAATATTTAGATACCTATTAGTTATCTAAGTGGAGATGTCAGGCAGTTACTTGGATATATGCTTCAAGATTTCAAGAGAGAGATCAGAACAAAATTTGGAATTTATTGAAGTGTGGATGGTATGTAAACTTAAAAGAATGAATGAGATCACCTAGGGAAAGATGCAAAAAAGGTACCAAGAACAGAGAAAAAGCACAACATTTAGAAATTAGAAATAAGAGGATATTGTAAATGAGACTAAAAAGGAGCAAAAATATATTGGAAAACCAGGATAATGAGGTGGACTGGAGATCAAATGTAGAGAGTGTTTAAAAAACTAGGTAGTAGCCAGCTATAATAACTAACTACCATTGAGAATTTAATATAATGAAGATTGAGACTTGACCCATGGAATCTATCACTGTGAAAGTTGCCAATGATCTCATCAAGACCTGTTTCAGAAGAATTTGGGTGATACAAGTTTGATTGAAGTATTTTTTAGTTAAGAATAGAATTTAGAAGTTATAGTTTGTTCCTATAGCACAAAGGATCATTTTGTGCCCTCCTCAAATATATACTGCCTTGTACTCATTGGGATGCTTTCTTCCTGTAAAAAACACTAATGTCATTCACTATTATATCTCTAGTTTTGGAATATTGACAGTTACATAAATGTTTTCTTGAATGAAGTTATCAAGAGTATGAATGTAAGTTTCTTAATTCCCTTTTATTAATTGAGAAGTCAGAATATAGGTAAAGTTGATATGACCAGATTAAGTAGAAATTTGAACTAAATTTTCAATCCAATTTTCCGTCATATAAGAAATTATATAATTTTGCTGCCCATTTCTTGATTATCTTCTAGGAACTAAGAGTGATTTATCTTTCCTTTGAGTTGGACCTTTAAGTTAGTAATAAGAATATAAAAAAATATTTATAGCTTCTCATGCCACTGGGCCAATAGAGATATCAATAAGCTTAAATTTATAGCTCTGGTTTAACGACAAATTTGTTATTTTTGGAATGTGATGTCAAAGAGTGGCTTGATTTTTATAAACTCTAATGTAGGAAATAAGTGATTAACAAGACTTCAGTCAGTGCTTTTATAAAGTTTTCAGTTTTATAATCACATGTGAAACTCATTTTATTACATGGCTTAGGTTTTTGTGAATGCTAGAAACCTTACAGAAAATTTGGTTCTATTCCCCTCTAATTTTGCTTTGTTTCTGCATTGAATGCCTCTACTTCCTAGAGATTTTTTCTGACATTGTGGATATATTTGGCAGGTTTGAGATTATTTTATATGAAGAATTTAGGATTTCTGCCATAAATGTTTGTCAGCCAGATTAAAAAAAATTCATTTGGGAGAGAAAACCTATGTTATGTTATTAAAAATATTTTTGCCCTTGAGGGATATCTGTATGTATTTTGATATCTATATGGAATTTTACTTTCTATTGTAACCACATTTAACAAGTATGAATCATGAAATATCAATAATAAAACTTTATTATTCTTTCCCACTGACCATTTAAAATGTATTTAGTAGAGAAAGTTTGTATTACAACAGTGCTAGAAAGTTGTAGGCTGAATTGTGACTTTTAAAATTTTTTTTATTAAGGTTTAATTGACATATAACATATATTAGTTTCAGGTATACAGCTTAGTGATTTTATATTTGTATAAATTATGAAATGTTCACCACAATAAGTCTGGTTAACATCAATTACTCTACAAAGTTAAACATTTTTTTTTCTTGTAATGAAAACTTTTAAGGTTTATTCTCCTAACAATTTTTAAATATGCAATACAATATTATTAACTATAGTCACCATGCTGTATGGAAACATGACTTTTATGGTTACATTCAGATAATAAAAACCAGTTGCAATTAAATAATTAAAATCTCCAGTTTCATTAATTAATCATAATCAAAATCTTCACTCTCTCCAATGAGCCATATTTATGTAGGACATGTTTTTGCTCAGGTGGAATATAATGAAGGTTGTAGGCAGTTACCTCTTCCTCTCACTTACTTATGAATTTTTGACATCTCTAGAGTTGAGAATATGGGCAGAAAATAAGTGGAAGTAAAGACTTCTTTGACTTTGTAGTAACATAAGGTGGCCTCAAACACTCTAGGCAAGGATTTAAATCCAATTCTCACGTAACACATATTATCAGTTTATATAGATTTCCTACTGTTCCCTTCCACCTGTAACTTCCATTTCATAAACAATTAAGATTTTTTTTTAACTTAGCTCCTGCTCTTTCCTCAGTAACTTAGAGGAATTTTCTCATTCTTCCTTGTCAACTGAAGATCTTTGGATATCGAATGTAAAATCTTTCTTATGTGACTTTGTTCATGGGAAATACAGTTTGCTATGCCATTGATAACGCTACTTCCTAAAAACTTTTTCTCTCTCATTCCTCTCTCTCCCTTTTTCCCTCCTTTCCTCTCTCAGTTCCCCTCTCTCCTTCTCGCCACCATTTTCCATATTACCATGTGCCAAGAGTGGTAGAATCTAGTCTTAAATTC
Organism: Cynopterus sphinx; assembly: GCA_030015415.1. Classification (NCBI taxonomy): domain Eukaryota; kingdom Metazoa; phylum Chordata; class Mammalia; order Chiroptera; family Pteropodidae; genus Cynopterus; species Cynopterus sphinx. The sequence goes on along the minus strand of CM057379.1, from coordinate 58,371,181 downwards.
TTCAGGTACAAAACGAAAGGGTCCCACAGAATGTGGGAGACTGGTGCTACTCTGAGTTGTCTCACCATTGCCCTTCTCATGAGGTTTGAGGTTAAGGTCACACACTCCTTTCTTTCCTGTGAATGCTGAAACCCACCACAAAGGAGCTAATTTCTACAGATATATTTTCTTTTAATTCCTCTTCCCCACAAAATCTCTTTTTAATGCTTTGTATATACATAAAGTGAATGAGAGGATTTAAGTCATCAAAATAGTTCTAATTATTTTTTTTCTATAACTCTGCATATTGGTTCACCTCCCATTTCATTTTGATATTTTATATAGAATACATCTCAGGTACCAGTTGAAACTCAATTTAACATTGTGCAACATTATCATGAGATTTCTTGTATTTATGGTGTGCTTAGCCAATCACTTGAATGCCTGATTGCAATTCATGCTACTATCTTTTTAATATATCTTCAATTTCATTGCATTTTAAAGTAATACTGTTTTAACTTAACTTTTTATAATTTCCAATTATTTAAACATTTTAATGTCAATATGGACATTTTAAGTCATTAAACAACTAGGAGTTACGGATATAAACAAAGCATGTAAATTTATACTCCAAGAAATTTTTATAATTTTACTTCATTAATTCCAATAGTATGCATTAATATGTATGACACATTATGTATCTAAATTCTGGTGTTTCAGAAAGACATGACTCTTTCCGAGGAAGCTTTTTCCCATGCTACTATTCCACTTTTAAAATGTATGATTTAATGTGTTGCAGTGGAAAAAGTTCCTATGAAGCTTCCATCATTTTGTGAACAATACTTAATGGTATAAAAATCAGAATAGAATCTCTACAGTGAAGGGAACAAAAGTCCAAGGAGAATATGAACTATTTTCCATCTTTATGTGAATATTACTCATTCTCAAAAAAATTGTCATTTCTATGAGGCTGTGGATTTCATAATAAACTCATCTTACTTGAGATAAGAACAAGTTTGGGCATTGCCCTTGGATAAGGTTAATCAGCCTGTTTGTCATTGTTACTGGTTTGATTTTTTTGCCCATTTTAGCAAATAATTTGTTTTCCTATAATGTATTTTATGGTGACGACAGTTCTAGCAAACTAAGTCTGTACTTTACTGAAGAAGAATTTCCTAGTTTACAAAAAGCATTATTCTCTCTTTGGCATGAAAATAACCTGAGATTGACTCTTCCTACCCGCTCCCCCCCCCAAGTAGGAAGTGTAGATACTTCAACTAGAATATTTTTTCTGCAAAAGAAAGGATTTATTGGTAAAAATTTTATTAAAATCTTTAATAATTATGATATTCTGACGTGCTGGCCTTTTTGTACATACTAAACATAAACAATGTGAACTATCAGTTTATTCTGTGTGGAGGGGTTTTTAATGCAATGGCAAGTTTATTAAACAATGGTATATGGCAGATATGAATATTTAGAATTCTTGAAAGTAAATTGGGATATTTTTAATAAGTATGAAAATTACATTCACTCTACATGATAAAGAAGACAAATGAAATAGCACCTAAATGAAATGGTTTCTAAAATCATGCTTTTAACAAAATTAGAAAATGATTGAATTATGAAACACATGTGGCAATAGTCACTAATCTTAAAGTGCTGTCAGTCTATAACCAAATGAATCATTTAAAAAATGTAAATTCTATACTTTTAAAAGGATCATTTAACATATATGCTTTAGCAAGCTGAAGGACTTAAACTTTTAAAGAATTTAAATGTAAAGGTGCAATTATTTTTAAGTGGCTAGATTTGGCAACTTTTGAATTCTTACAGAATATGAATCATATTAATGATTTTGTTTTTGAGATATAAAACCTGTTTTTTGCAAATTTTTTACTTTGTTCTAAAAGAAAAATTATAAGTAATGAGCTTTTCTCTCTGGTAACAGCTTCAATTTGTCAATTATTGATTATTCCCTAGTGTTAGGTGCCAAATACATTTTAGGAATAGTTAATGAAATTCTCCAATGTGACCCACTGTACTAAATATTGAAAACATAAAAGGAAATAGTTTTCATCAATGAGGGGGAACTACTTAATTATTGAGTTGTCAATCAAAGTTATTATTGGGTCAAAGGAGATATGTGTTTGGTGCTAGGGATGCAAAGATGTGAATGCAAACACAGTGGGATACGGGTACTCTCTCATTCTTGAATTCTTTCTATCTTTTCTAATTCTACAAAATTGCATAGTTTTTTCATCTTAATATGTATATATTAATACATACCATGTCTTAATTGATATTTATAAGAATATAATAGAAAATATTGCTACTTTATTATTTTAAAGAAAATGCATAATACATGCAAGGAAATTTATTAAAAATATATACTTTTTCTTTTGGAGACATTAAAGACAATAGTCTGATATTTAAGTTACCATTTTAAGCAATTTTACATGCAGCTGTAGTCAAGGAAGTAAGTCACTTTATCAATCACCACACAGGATAATATTCCTTTCTCCAGTTTGTGAGGGATTTTAGAATAGAGCTCTAAAATCTAACCTTATATATAATTATCTGATTCACATTATTAGCACATAAAATTCTTTCAATGTCTAGTTAATTGTCCAGGTAAAAGATGAGGCCTGATTCTTCATACATTTAGTCATCATAATTATCTTCCTCATATGTTTCCGTTTTATAAATACGTTTAGTTGTTCCCAGTACCCACATATCTCTAGATGCCCAGTTAGATTGCTAAAGGGATTTACATACAGGATTTCTGGTTAGAACTATGCTGTAAAACTTACTTTGATTTATATTTCAGTCTATAATAAATAATTTCCTTTTTAAATACACAGCTTCAGGGTATAAGAGTGTTGGGAGAAGAAAACAAGAATGTTTTCTCTTTATTTTTCTTGCTTGTGACAGTCAAGACCTATTCTTTGTTTGTTCTAAATGTTAAATACCAGCTGAATTAGATTTAATTCCAAATTTTAAAATTCTCTTAAAAGAGTAGAAAACAATCAATATGCAAAAGGGATTCATGATCTAGTATCTTTAGATATGCCCTACTTCAAGTTCATATGATGGTGCAATTTGGTAAGTTTAATTTAAAGGATGCTCTGGGGAGAAGTTTTGAAAGGTTGCAAACTTCCTCTTTCAAGATCAATGTTGATAAACCCTAGTAAATGAGAGAGAAGCATGCAAAAGATAACAAAAACAACAAAATATTAGAAACTTTTAAGTAAGTGAAAGATCTTGTGAACTAGGCTGTGGCAGGAAAAGTGATTCGCAGGAAGAGTGTTCATGGCTGTAACCTGGGGTGAAACACATCTAGGGGCACAGTGAGAGTATTGTGTGAAGAGAATTTTTGTAGATTGTTTCCCTCCATTTCCCCATGCCACCATTGTCTTCTAATCATAATTTTCTACCTCTTTACCACAGAAATTGAAAGAAGTCTCCTATCTAGAACATATCAGGCAGGATAAAATCTTGCTGGGATGAACAATTTTTAAAAGCATTTGAAAGTTATCATACTGACTTGAGTTCTTATTCCATAAATGCATTATCTCCTTTCGCCTTCAAGGATATTGGTTTACAACCTGAGGTGACTGTTTCCTTCCAATTCTTCATATTCTAAAAATTTAATAATGAATACTTGAACAGAGAAATTGTTGGAGTAAAAGCAAAAAGATGTGATCCTCACTGGGTCTGTGGTGGCTAGGAGTCCTCATCCTAAGATTGTCTCTTCTCCACCTCAGCTGGAAGGATAAGATTTGTAGCTAGCTTTATCCCTTCCTCAATATATTTTATATTATTACAGTGTCCGATTGAGTGGTGTGCTGGAACCAGTTTGCACTTATTCCTGATAGCCAACTGTGAACCTCATCTCCCTACTCTGAATTCAGCCATGACACTTGGGTAACTTTATATCGGCATGGGGGGAGTATTTAATGATAGAAATTGAAAAATAACTCAAATCACACTTTTTAAAAAAAGATCTCTGGCTTACTTGAATATTGCTTTTAAAGAAAAGAACACTAAGGCTAGTGTCTCTTATTAACATAGATGCAAATCATATTGTTAAAATTTCATAAAAGCCTACAATATATACAGAGGACAACACATCATGATTTATTGGCACCTATCCCAAGCATGCAAGTTGGTTAGCACTTAAAAATAAAGTCACATTATTTACCATGGTTATGAAATAAAACAAGGAGTAATCATTTGATCATATAAACTACAAACGCAGAAACAGCATTGGTAAAATCCAACATCCATTCCTGCTAAAGTCTCAGTGAGTTATAAAGTGAAGAGAATTTTCTCAAAGTGATAAAGGGCATCTGAAAGCTTTCTTCTAAGATCAACAGCAGTAGAAGAATGCCAGTGCCCACCAATTCTTTTCACAATTGCGGTGGAGTGTTAAACTATTGTAGTAAGTACAAGAGAAGAAATAAAAAACAACCAGATAGGAAAGGAAAAATTTGGAAACTTAGATATTTATTGTAATGGATATTATTACTATCTTGATTATGGTGATCATATGTCAAAACCTATGAAGATACATAATTTAAATATATTTTGTTTCTTATGTGTCAATTATATATGAATAAAACTGATAAAAATTTGAAATGTCAATTTATGCCCACTAGCCTGACAAAAAATTAGAAAACTAGATAATGCAAATTCTTGTTTTGAACTAGGGACATAGTACTTCCAAGTGCTGCTCTTTCCTGAGGGAAAACCTGGTAGTTCTTTTTAAATAATATGGACATACTCTCTGTAATACAACAGTTCTGCTGGATATATGTCTCAAATAAATCTCTCATAAAACAGAGAAGGGTATGAACAGGGATGCAGATTACAGTGTCATTTGTTGTGGCAGAAGGTCAAATGTAGTGCAGGTAACCATCATGTTTGCAAGAGTACTTAAGAAAATGTGGCTGAAGCACACAGATTAATACCACATATATTTGGAATCAGGAGACTTGATGAATATGTTAACATAGAATGGAATGAAACAACAACAACAAAAAGCAACAAACTGGATAAACTTAGAAATACAGTGTGGAATAAAACAAAGAAACCAAAAAACATTTCAAATTATTATGCAGGACCATTTGTGTTAGTAAAATTTTATTAAACTAAGAAAGGACATATATTTTAGCAGACGGAGGCACATATAACACATTGACATGGTTGCCTTGTTGAGGTGACTAGGGATCAGGGAATGGTAAATGGAGAAAAAGTGCATAAATAAATAAATAAATTTAAAAAACAAAAAATGATGATGTCTTGAACAAATTAATGTTATAATGCCCTATGAACTATATAAGTTACTCAATCCTTTATATATACATTAACAACAATAATTAAAATGTTAATATTACATGTTCAGGAACTACTGGTATTAGAGACATAATCAAAGCCATTATAAATCAACTAATTGTGAATTGACCTAGTTTCACTGGTCCCATCTGATTTCACTTTCTAGTTGTTTCAAAACCCCAGGACTGGCAGGGCAGATGAGTTCACAGGATGGTGCAGTAAAATAGAGGTAGGTGAATAGTTCTAAGGGCACTTAGAATAGCTCAATTGGCCCTCTGCTAGGGAAACAGGCTGGGGTGAGTCAGAGTCTTGCACAGATACCATTAATGAGATTAACAACCCATTCTGGAATTCCTCAAGGTGTTTCTATACACAGTCCAATACACATTTATTTTATTAAGGATCCAGATGCAAGAGAGAAAATGCTACAAACAAGAATTGTGCCAAGGGAAGGGGCTACAAATCAAAGAAACTGGGGAATTCAGAACAGGCCTTTCTGCAGTTTCCTCAGGTGAATTCCAGGACAGTGGGAAGATTAGAAAGAGCCAGGTGAGATTCAAACACAGTTGGGTTGTTCCAAGCTCACAAAAAGTCTGAGGAAATGGGAAAGGAATGGAGCTTTTTCATTGGCTAGATGAAAACTCTGACAATTGGATATAGATTTTTTGCTATTATGTCACAGCTATCATTGAATAGTTTAAGTTAAATCCCAAGGGACATATTGAGTTATTCAGGAACAGTGATGGTCAGCCAGGAGCATTTGGCATTCAGAACTTCTGTCAAAGTATCCTTTCTTTCATCTCTTTCTCTACCTAAAAATGCCTTTGATAATCAAGACGATAAAGGACTGAGCTTCTTTACAAAAGTCTCTCCCTCTAGGAATCTTGTAAAAAGTAAAACCTTGTATACTGTGTTATGATGGCTACAAAACAAAGACCATAGAATCGATGCTAAGGCTTTAGAAATAGGAGTAAAATGATATTGGAGGAGGAAGATTGTGAAAAAAAGTCTATTTTAATGAATTTCCCTGGAAAATTAGCTAAAATAAAATAAGGAGTATGGAAAACTTATTAAAATGGATATAAACAGAGTGTTGAGCATGTCTCACTCAAGTTTTTAAGTGGTGAGTAAATATGCTATGAAACACGAGCATTAAATCTCTTTCCTTGCAGGCAACAGTATCCTGAACACTTCAAAGGTATGAATGTTTTGAAAGCCTATTGTTTACAATTATCCAGAGGGGTCAGAGAGTACAATATATTTTGCTGTGAATAAGACTTACCAACAAAAAATTTCCATTGGAAAATTTAAGTGAATTTTTCCCTTCATAAATAGTCTCTTAAAATATATGAGTGAGTATGGCAAATACAGTAATTTATATGAGAAAGGATATATTAGAAATCTAAAAACCTTAATGTGTATCATATAGAGAAATGGTCTTGGAACAACTTAATTTTATGTATATCATATATTTTATATATAACATATATTTTATACATATAATTATATATGTGTGTGTATATATATACATACTTGTGTGTGTGTGTGTGTGTGTGTGTGTGTGTGTTTGTAGTTGTTAAAAGTCACTCATTTTTGTTTTCAGGCATATGTTTGTTTTATAAGCATCCAGTCTCGCTTGATTAGAACTAACAGATATAAATGCTTGGGGTTAGGATTAATAGGACTACCTAAATGACAATCTGAAATCTGCAGAGAATAGTGTGTTTCTATAAACTTTTATCAAAAATTCAAGTTATGAAGAATTATATTTTGATTCATTTTGAGTTGAAGGTATAAAGCCTGAGCTGAGATGGCAAATGGGACAAATTCCTCCTGCTTTCTTGGGCTGTTTTACTTGTGTGTATTTTAATGCAATTTCCTTTCTGAACATAAATACAGAACACTGAATTTATAACACATTTTAAGATTTAAAAGGGAAGTATGAGAAGGTTAAGAATTCTCTTCTCCCCTAAGTGTCTTATTATCACATTGGTACTCTTTTTTTTTCTTTCATTCTTTTTGTTTTGGGGCATTTGAATCACGTTGCCTCCTCTATACCTGGCTATAGAGATACTTTGTTTTCTGAGTAACATGTTATAGTCCAAAATCTCCAAATAGTGCTTTCTACTTTTTCACATGAGCTGGCTAAGATGTACCTTATATGTCTGTATGTGTACCAAACTATTATTTTAGCAACAATAATTAAAAGTATTAAATTAGTCAAACATTAATAAGAATTTTTAAAATATTCTCCTTCATGCAAAAAAGTGATACTTATAGATCTGGTTATTATTTTTGGAAATTTATATTAGGGGTATTAAGAAAACAAATCAAATTGCCAATCTTTAAGTTTTAACCTACATTTTCAAGTGATAGATGGATGTTTTAACTTTTTAATAGGACTGGGACACAACAAATACCTATAATAAAGAGGCAACTTGAGGATCTTAAACACAGTTATGAAAAGAAAAATGTTTTTTAATGTTTCTTTGGAATTATTCAAGCAACTCCTACCACTTTGCCCCAGGAATAAAATGGTACATTCTTCTAAAGATCTATATATAAACACATTAATTATTTTGGTTAGGTGATTTTTTGTGCCACCATCTAAGGACCTCAACATAATTTAGGTTAAATCTACAACAGTTTACTACTTTTTCTTCCTCTATTTCTGTTTAATAGGTTTTTCATAATTGAAGTATCCGTGAAAGTTCTCCGTGGCTTATGATTATGATTACATCTCACCAGCTCTATGTAGTGATTCTGATGAGATTATTTCTTGTGTGTGCTATAGTAATAGAGCCAGTTCACTGCGAGCAACATTTCAAAGCTTCAGTTTAAAATATTCTGTAATCACCTTGTGATTATTTACATGTCATCATAGCAATTACTAATTTTTAAAAAGCATATAAAACTGTCAACTGCTATGTAAGAGAGTTTTTTTAAAAATATAATGCCTTTAGCTGATATACTGTGTGTATGTCAATCTATATACAGTAAGCCCTCAATGTTGACAGTAGGTTTGGTTACTTTAAGCAAAATGAGTAGCGAAACCAATTTTACCTTAGACTGATCGATATAGACAAAGTTAAATTCCTCTAGCATCTCATCAACATTATAATGAAACATCATTGAACAATAAAACATTATTTGATGACATGCTCTATAGATATATAGATATATAGTCTTTATTCCTTTGCTTCTAAGGAAATGGGGCATGTTATTGTTATTGTTTAATTTACTGCTATAGCCCCACATTTTAAACAATTCCTGGCATTTCATAATATGGTGTATTCATGGATATCTAATTAATTATTTAACTGACCATGGCTGTCTGCTAGCATCCTTCAGTAATAGTTTTGAAAAATAACAAAGTCAAGTTTGATGGTAACAAAATGAGAGGTACTAGCTTAGTTTCCCCCAACCTAATATTGATGAGATCTATACATGCTAAATGAGAAGGAAGAGATAGAGGAGAAGGGATTGGAGGAGAACAAATAAACGGTGAAGGAGAACTTTTTTATAAAGAGATCAAAGATCCCTAAGATACCTGTCTGTTTCAGACCTACCCATGTCCCACTTCCAGGGAAAACTCAATGTCATAGTTGCTGAATATTTCATGTGGGAGCTCTGCGTAGTCTGTGGCATATAGCTCTGGGAGCATTTCTTAATTTCTACAGGCCTTACAGTGATAATGATAGTTCCTACCCACTAAATGCTACTGTGAGAATTAAATAAAAAAGTACTTAGTGCAGTAGTTATGAAGAGACTACTCAAAAAATGACTGTAGATAGATCAATAGATTTATTGGGCAGCTTTAATACAAATAGATCAGCAAATCATGCAAATCAGGAACCATATGAGAGATTTAAAAAGGAGTCATAGAATTCCTAAAAGACAGGAAGAACATGATGACAAAGTATAATGGAGTTCTACAAAAACACTTAGGGAGCAATTGTGCATATCCTTAGCACCTTAGTGGAGCCTGGCCTACCCATTTAGAGTTAAAGGAAAATAAGTGCAGCTCTCATGAAGGCAGGCAATCACTAGGGCAGTGATTTTGGCCCAGAGTGACGGAAATGAACAAAGTGGGGACTAGAGTTGTGTATTTATGTTTTAAAGTTATGAATATGATGCTATTCAATATTCGACTTTATTCTAGCACTTTAGAGCTAAAATTCCATTTCATTTCATATAATCCTATGAATTACCATTTTTATTGGTATCCCTGTTTTACAAATGAAAAAACTGGGATACAAAGGAATAAAATGACTTTCCCAGGGCCACACAGCTAGTGATAGGAGGTGCTAAGATTGGAATTTTATTTAGCTAGAGAATCCAGAGTCTCTATGATACTGCTATGCAGCTTAAGTTTTTGAGCTCCAATTATTACGACTGGATTTCTAGGCCAGAAACAATTACAATTGGTAATGAATTACACTGTATTGATTTAAACTTCATTTTTGCCTCTCATGGCCAAGTTTAGAGGTAGTGTTCACAGGTGATTGCACATTAAAGACCAGGAGTCTCAGGTGTGTGGAGAGTATGTTTCGAGACTCTGTAAACTCTGCAGGACCAGAGAAATATGTTCTCAGGCCATTGAAGAATATTACTTCATTACATAGCTAATTCTACAATGCAAATTTTAAATTGGTTGTACATGATATTTACATTCTCTATATTAGCAAGCATTTTGTTTTTTTTAAAAAAACTGCTAATATATTCCATTGCAAATACTTTTATAAGTACAGTTATAGTTTATGAAAACATTATTGCATTCCATGAGCTATGGACAGTTACACCAAAGTTATATATACCCAAAACTGAATTAAATTAATTAAAATTTCTGAAGATCAATTGTATAGCATCAGCATGAATTCATTCACTTAAAATTGATCATTGTTTTCTGTGCATTCATGATTATGTAAAAAGGCATATTAGAAATCGATTTTCAAAATTTTAAATGGTTGCATTTCTTTGAGTCCCATGGTTAATTAGAAATAAAAATGCTATCTTTCATGCCCTATCTTCTATTCTGTATTCCCTTGCTCAGACCCTTTGAAATGTCTGAAATAAAGTAAGGTTTCTGAAAGCTCCCTGGTTGTAAGATTGTACAAATAGAAGCTTGATAGTGTCTGCCTCAAAGCAAACTAAAATGCAGTAAATGATTGAGGAAAACTGAAATTCTGTACTTAAATCTGAGTTTAAGAATGCCTTTTGCTCCACTTTGGCTACTGAAACCCTTGGATACCTTCAATTTGTTTCTTCCACTGGTTTGTATTTTGTATTTCTGTTTTTTTACATTCTCCAGGGACTTGATAATCTGCATCAACTTCAGGTAGAGTGAAATAAGAGAAAACTCTACTTCCCTGGCCCACTCTAAGTATTCTGGCTTGGTAAATCAGTGGAAAAGACAAAAGCAAACAAAAACCAAAAACAAGTAACAGGTGTTTTCTTGCATGAAATTCATTTTTTTAATGACTGTCATTTCTTTCTCACTTCTCTATGTTGTGGACAAAGACTCACTTCCACTTTTGTGCTAGGATTAATCAACTACTTCTGATTAATGCAAATGGAAATATAATCTGGATTAGTTTCCTAAATCAGATTATTTATTTAGGATAAAACCAGGGGGTATTAATCTATGGCTTTGTCATGAATGAAAATTCTAATTTAATTATATATTTTAAAAATTAGCTTGTAATTATAAAAACCCTGCAGTGCTTTGTTCCTTTTCCTGATATTTTTGGTCCGTGAACCAAAGACTGAGTAAATGTGTTTGTTCCCAATCCAAGAGGATGTCATTCCAACTAAGATATATGGTTCTCAGTAGTCTGAATCAAGTGTGTTTTGCAGAAACATCAAAATACATGCAGAAAAATATACAAATGACAAACGTTCAGCTTAACATATTTTTCTCAAAGTGAATTCACCCTCGAACCATAAGCTTGGTAAGAAATAAATAATGCACCCAGATGCTCCTTCTTGTGTCCTCCCTGTCATCACTCTTTCTTAAAAAGCTCAATATCCTGACTTCTGTCACCATTGCTTAAATGTACCATTTTTATATTATTTGTCTGTCTGGCTATTTTCAGTTAAACTTATGTTTGTGAGATTTATCTATGTCACTCATTGATTGTAAAAAGTTCACTCATTTATTCTCATTAATGTACATAATTTTATTGCCTTGGTATAACTGTTTTTTTTTAATCACTTTACTTAAGATTGTTAATCTTTTTACTTTCATCATCCTGATTTGTTATAATATTGTGGCCACTGAGTTGTTTTAGAAAATGAGTATATCTTTACTGAAGAAAAGCCTAGTTGCTGTAACTTGAATATGATTATAATTGAAGCAGACTTCATTCTGATTTAAGTACTGTGCCCTTAAAATGAACCAGGCATTATTCTAACTCTAAATATTAGAGTGCTGAATTGTATTAGCATTCTTGGAACTTAAGTTATGAGGGAGAGAAGATAATTTACAAATAAAAAATAGACATCAAATAAAGACAAGTGTTATGAATAAAACAAATCAGTTTTATCAGTGAGTTATAATCTGTTCATTAATCATGAGATGTAATTTATTTAAGACATTAAACAGTTTTGAAAGATTTAAGTTTGGATATGCCCATGAATTGGATGAGGAAGAAAATCAGAATATTATTCCACTGAAACTGAAAGTTCTGCATTTTTCTTCCGATTTTTTTTTTAGGGCATTTAGACTAAGAAAAACTCAGATGTATCAGCTCTTTAATTTTTAATTGAATTTCAGACTTTAATGTAAAATATTGGCTAAGATGTATACTTACATCCTTGTCATTATAATTGTTCACTTATAGTAGGTTATTCCTCAGATCCAAAGAGGTTTTATTCTCCAACATTTTTACCCCGTTTTCCACAATTATTTTTAGCTACAGTCTAAATATTTTTAATTAATTTACCCAATGATCAGAGTGCCAGTGGCTCACCACTAAGTTTATATATTTATATGTATGTGTGTCTGTAATCCCTATTGTATTAACTATACAATAGATTCTAAATCTTTAATTTTTCATTTACAAGCATTATTTTCAATTTTCTAACATCTCAAGTTATTTTGCTAATTCATCTGATATTTCCACCACCTTAATTTTAAATTCCAATACATAACAAACAAATACAAAATAATATAAAAGATCAATTATAAAACAAATTGGGGCTCTGTAGCATATATTTGCACTTTATCTTTCCTTGATTGGCCTAGTTTTGATAATTATAAGAATATGCAGATAAATAATTTAAAGACATATTAGTTTAACCTTTATATTCTCAATAATCTACTGTATACATTGTACTGATGAATTTAATTAATTGCATTCAAATTTTCTCTTTTTCACTGTTTATATACTCGTTGGTTTTCATTTCATTTGCATTTTGATTGTATATGGATTTTGAAAAAATAGCATATATAATACAATATTTAAAATATGCACTTTATATTTTATTAATGCCATTTGTCATACTGCAATATTTTTTAAATGTGGGAAATTATAGCAAAAATGAATTGAGTATTAATGTGCCTGACGTTGAGCTAAATGCTGAAAAAATTAATAAAACAGAAAAAAAAAACAGCCCTTAATTCAATTGCATTAAGTGTCAGTCATTCAGCTGTATATTTGAGGGTGAAGAGAATGGACTAGGTGAGATCTTTCACAAATGTTCTTTGATGAAAACAAAAACAAAATGAAAACAATAAAAATTAGAAGCATGCATATATGTATCATAGAGATAACAAGTAATATAGGAGGACATAATGGAGACTTACACAGATATGGTGAAACAGATAAGCCAGAGAAGGGGGAAAATACTGAAAGAAAACCATTAGTGTTTAAAAAGGAAACATTTTGTTTCTACAAGTCCTGATGGCTAGATAAATCATATGTTCCAGCATGACTTTTTCAAAAGCTGAATTGATTTTAGTATGTATTAGCATAAAACTAAATTGTGATAGTTCCATTGCAGCTCTGCACTATCAGACTGATGGAACATTATTGTTCTGTTCTTCATGCCACCTTTTAATATCAACCTAGGTAAAAATGACTACGAATAGATAGCATGACTCATACAGAGTAGGGTCTAGATTAAATAATGTATGAAGAACAATTAAAAGGAGATGAATATTTAGTCTAAAAAATAGTTAAATGGAACACAAAATTCTCTCAACTCTGAAATGTCTACTCTTCCAATGAAGAAAAACTTATCATTATTACTGCTATTATTATAAAAAGTATTTTTCTGAAGAATATATAATTACATTTTTAAAGAAATTTTATATTTTTTATAAAGAATGTGTGACTTTAAATAAATAAAAGGAATTCAACATACTTTCAGTGAATCTGATTCAGGTAATCATAAAAAATCACACTGATTAACAATTATAGACCCCACAACAATTGTTCGAAAAGATTTTTGAATGTTTAGGATTCCTGTAAGAAGAGTCTACAAAAAAACAAAGCAAAACAAACAAAGAAAAAGAACAACAAAAAATGCAGTAACTCTGGAAAGCATTAGCTAAAAGCTAAAGAGGTCTAAATAATAATAATAATAATAATAATAATAACAACAACAACAGTAATAATAATACATAATAAACATTGTTGTTATTAAAAAAATTACTTTTAATCTAAAAGTGAGTGGTAGTGTGAACAAATATGTTTTGTCCTTCAGTAAGTTCAAATTGAAGAGCAAAACCTAAAAATAAACTCTATTTTCATTAGTTCAAAAACATCAAATCAAGATGAAGGGAACAAAAGCCCTGGGAAGATATTGATTTAGACCCTAGAAGTTAATTTAAAGATAAGATGGACAGAAAAAAGAGTTTTAAAAAATAAAGAAAACCAGAGAATTTGTAGTTTGTCCTTCATTTGTCCTTTCTGAATTTGAAACTGTAGGATGTTAAAAATCTATATATGTGTGTATTTATATATGTAAATAAATATTAAAATAAGTGTGATGTATTGGTTTAAATTATATTTATGTAATGCAACTATAAACATGCAGCAACTCATTCAGTTCAGCCAACCTATACATTCTGGGAACACAATATAGGTTCTTTGCTAGTTAGTTTAATTTTTAGGAGAGAAAACAATATTTTTTGGTTTAAAAAATTTTTTCAATGTTAATGCCAAATTTTTATAAAAGGGCTATATAAGTAGTAACTCTATATCACATCAGACTAAATATTACCTTCATCAACACACTTTTAGTCAATATTTGAAAGATAAAAATCCTATAGAAAATTGTCTACCTATACGGCTCTTCAGAAGTAAAGTTTATCAGATGACTGTACACATCACCATACGCATCAAAGCCCATGCACATCAATGTTGTATTGTTTCTCTACTAATTGTAATCATTTTCCACTGACAAAAGAAGGGTAATTTAAAGTACATATTTAATGCATTCATTAGTCACTCAGGGCCTACCTACGTAAGTTATAGAACACCTATATGGCAAATCCTTTGAAAGAAATGCAAAAGAATTCACTATCATCAGAAAACAAAATTCCAATAAACACAACGAATTAATTAAGTAAAACCATACAGCAACATGACAATATTTTTTAATATATATACAGAGAGTTGTGGTAGCAGAGAATGGGGTCACATAATTCAGTCTGGGAAGTTGGAGGGGGTTTAATTTAAAAACACATCGTGGAGAAAGTGTGGTTTTAGCTGAATCTGGGAAAATAAGTTGATAGGACCAATAATGGTTTTTCAGGAGGAGAAAACAAAGCAAACATAGGATGAAAGGAAGCAGACATTTAGGAAAGGAGAAACTGTTTGAATAAAAGGTTTTGACTCTGGAAAAGTAATCCATGACTTAAAAATAGAAGATTTGGCATGCTGTATTAAAGAGAATAAACCTTATTTCGTAGTTGTCGGGTGGTCACTGAGGGAATAGAGACACAATCTATTTTGCATTAAAGAGATTTTGCTCTTTCTAGTTGTGTGGAGTGTGTACTTGAAGGGGATAGGAATAGAAAAGACAATCAATTAGGAGATCTGTCTTTGATCTAGTGTAAAAATTAAAGACTATACTGAGGCAGGGTTAATAGAGATTATAAACTAGACTCACTCTATATAATTAGAGGTACAGCTGAAAATATTAAAAGGGTAATGTATCAGAGTAGTGCGAATAGGATTCTCTGAGAAGTTGACTTTGAGACAGTGTAGTATTCAGGGTGTTTATTAAGGATTGTAATGGTATCAGTACCTTTAGAAAGGAGAAAGAACAAGTAGGGGTGGTCAGAGGGTGAAATTCATCTGTAATATAGTACAAACAGTCTCAATAAACCAAAAAGGAGTGGGGGAATGGTATTGAGGCTGAAATTGCTGGTCATAGATGTCTTGTATTGGGCTAAAATGAGTGTCTCTATACTCCCTATACAATTAGTCATTGGATGTGTACCACACTCACAACAGCGTGACTTTGGCTGAGGCAGATCACTGAACCCAAGGCAGTTCCTGAAAGGGCCAATGGCTGAAGACTGTTGATAGCCTTCCTAGTATCTAGGAAACAAGACTGACTGCAGAAATTTGGGAGTTGGTGGTGGTGGAACATCTCTAATTCCATCACAGTACGTGTAAGGAAGGAAGAGTATCCAAGATTCCAACATTCACAGTTAGAAAAAGGAGTTTTGAAGTGATTTAATTAAAGAGATTTGTGGAAGGAATGACCATGTGTTGGTGGAAAATTGTGTCTAGCTTCGAGAATTCAGTTTCAGACCCAGTGAATTAGGCTGAATGTTTTTAGGTAAAACTGTTATAGTATATTTATAACACCTTTGTCAAGGGCCACATCTCTGCATATGCCAGGCAGTTAAATTTTATTAAGTAAATATCAGCTGTCAGATAGTATAGATAGTGTATGGTAAGTAATACATGGGTCAAGGAAAGTGATTAAAACAGAAATGCATCTTGTTTACTAGAAAAACAAAGCTAAATGCATGCCCTATCTGGGAAGGATTTAGTTAACATCTTCACATTAGAAAACAACAGTGAGACATTATAGAAAATCTTTCAAATAAACGTTACTCTAAAAACTAAAAAATTATAATAAATGTTCTGTATTAAGAAAACTAAAATGAAATTACTCAACAAAGTTTTTATTTTTCTTTCTGAAATAGCTATAGTTCTCTGGGGAACTCAATGTAGAAAGTAACCATTTTTAAGTGCTTTGTCATGGCATTTCATGAGATGAGGCATGATACCTTGTAATATCTTCATTTTCCTCACAGGAAAAAAAAAATGAAGCTACTGCACAGTAAGAATTTGCAGTAAATCTTACAAGAACTCAGTAGCTTGGCATTTATGGCCCATCGCTTTCTTTTGATTTAGCAGGTTTGCCCTTCAATATTTCTTTTCTCCAAATACTTGCCCAACTCTGTTTTTAAAGTAATTTACACTGGTGGCACATTTTACAGCCTTTGGTAGTTTGTGGCATATGTTATTGTGTCAGAATGGTCCCAATCTAGTATATTTAGAGAAACTTCTGGACATCTTTGGTAAAACTCAATTATTTTAAGGGTCTGTATCTCTAAGAAGGAAGGGCATGGTACTATCTAGTATTATTCCATGCAGGGAGTTTTTCTTTAAATGTTGCTATATTTTTTGCTTTCAGTTTGAAGGAAAGCAATACCTGGAAGCGAAATTGCTGAAATTTTTGTTCTTTATTTTTGAACTTGTTGGATAGTATGAATGCTCAACTAGGGAAATATGCATTATAAAAGTAAAATGTCCAATAATTTTTATCATAAGCTTGAATTCCAACATTTATAAGAATATCTCAAGTCTGTTATATATTGAACTAAAACTTAGACTTATTTCAAAATTTTAAATAGACCAAGGCAGTTGCCTTAAGATCTTATCACTTGAAAGCACTCTGAATTATTGGGAGTCATTTTTAGATATATATCAAGAAATTTTCTCTCTCATTGGATCTAAATAATTATCCTTTGCAAAGATAAAACATACATATAAAATTAGAGTAGAAAGAGTACCTTTTACAATTATACCGTAAATTTTCCTCACTATAGTGTGTTTTATTTATTTATGGTAAATGCAAATTTTAAGTACATAGAGCACAATTAGTTTATCTTTTAAAAACATTTGGTGATATGTAACTCAATCTCTAGCTGTACTTAAAATGTCCCAAAAATAATTTATAAATAAGAATGAACCTTATTTAAAATCACTAAAAAAGATTGGAAGTAATACTTTATTTCCTGTCTACATAATCCTCTTGTTTCCATATGTGATTGTTATACCATTTGGTTATATCAATATATAAACCAGAGAAAATAACTCAGATAATAACATGAGATGAAATATAGTTAATTTCATGACTTTATTTCTTAGAACTCATGATACACCTAGGTGATTATATGGAAATTCCTTAGTCCCAAACTGAAAAAGCTGAGTGAGCACAATATGCTGTTTCTCGAAACAATATAGAGAAAAACATGGTTTGCACACTATATTTACATTCCACCTCTCAAACAATGAGTCCACCACCTGTCATTAATTCTAAGGTATAAACCACCAAATATAACTTCACAATATTACATATTGAGAAAAGGAAATTTTAGACATGCTATCTCATTTTATCTGCATAATAACAATAAAAAAGTAGATATTGTATCCACTGTTATGTGATGAGGAAATTGGAATTCAAGTGAAAGCCAGAGTTGTGTTTTGAGTTTTGTCCTGTCTAAATTCAGATAAAAGGGCAGAGTATATGATGCAAAATATTGCATTCAGACATGCCAAGATTCTTGCTTCTGTAGAGATTACAAGAGGTAGTTAAAATAAAAGGTGAATAAATACAATAAAGATAATTTTAGACACTGAGAAATGTTATGAAGGTTATACTAGTTTAAGTCAAAGAGAACCTCTGTGAGGAGATGTAATTTGAGTGTAGAAATGAAGGCCAAGAAAAATCTAAGTTCGAAACTGTTTAGAGATTATCAGTCAATGCAAGCAGGGAAATTAAGAATTGCAAAGGTTCCAATGGGAACGAGCAGAAATAATGATGTATGTGTATAGTAGGTATCCAGGGAAAATCAAGAAAGCATCATAGGAGAGGTAATACTTAAACAAGATGTTTGAGGATTTCACCTAGAGAAGAGAGATTCAACTCACTTTTAGAAGAACCAATGTCACCCAAATAAATTTTAATAAGAAAAATTTTAAAATTAAAAAAAAAGTACTGAAGCTAACTCATGTGGGTACCTGAAATATTCTGGGGCAGAAAGCAGACAACAATAGCTGAATACCATTATATCTAAGGGAAATAGGAAGTAAACTGGGTTCATAGAGCGAAGAACTACAAATTCTATGAATAAGCCAGTGAATGATTTGAAGAAGGGGCTGATAAAAACAGAACTGCACTTTCAAATGTAAGTCTTGTAGTAGCATTGGTAAATGATTGGGTATGTGGAAGGCATAATGGAAAAGAAATGTAACAGAAGGATATTGAATTAGTCTGTAGGATGAGGATGAGTATCCTTTTCTGGAGCACTGGTAATAGCAACGAAAGGGAAAGAATAAATTAGCTAAGCTTTTAAAGGGAGAATTAATTACTTCTGGGTGTGAGAGTAGAATTTCATTTTAGAAGACAACATAAACAAAGCTTTTAGAGCACAAAACAAAACAACACAACACCCCCACCCCCACCCCCACCCCCCCAAAAATAAAGGATGGTCAGGGTTGAAATATTCTATCAATATTTCAAGAAGGTCATGCTGCTTTTATCAATTAAGATGTTATTGATAATTTTTAATGGTAATTTATGCAGAAAATTTAATGGTAAACCATAAGAAGACTAGCATCATATGGAGAGCATGAAAGGAGATTATTGATTGGTAATTGTTCCCCTTAGCCAATACTTATGTCACACAAATATTGCAGAATGGCTAGGGAAAGGCACAAAAAGAGATATGGGGGGGGAGGTGTCACTCATTGTAAACCAGAGAGTTAATGAACTAGCTGCTTTCATGGCATCAGCACAAGTTTTTGTTGGACATGTTACATGATTGTAAAATATAAAAATGTCTTAAAATTATGTAAAATCAGAACTGTGCCATCAAATGTACATTTTAATCCTTAATATTTTCAAGATGTTTCCCTAGAGTTAAACTTAAAGGTGTGTGGCACTCTATAGAGATTGACTATCTGAATTATGAAATCTTTTGCATGCTGAAAATAGTGGTAATAAACTTAATAATATAATAAGCTTGAATTTTAATATTTAGTTTAATTTTTAATGTATTATGTATTCTCGTTTAAAATAAAGAGAAATGAATGAAAATAAGAAAAAATATATTTTATTCAATTGAAATAAAACCAATACTATTTTATAATATTTTCTCCCAATGTTTTCTCTATATATAATTTTTTTAAATAGTTGTCTTTATTATACACATTGCATAGTCATTATTTGACTGATTTTAACCTGGTACCGTATTATGGATGTATCTTACAAACTTAGAAACCATCAGGGAAGGGCTCCCCATTGCCATCTGGTTGGCAGGTTGATCAAACAACAAAATTTTAATTTGGAACTATTTTTTTAATCAATTCTAGCATCAGCAGTCTTAGATCTATAAAGAATAGAGAAAAAAGGATTGGGGGAAAAAAAGAAATTTAATTGTGATGCAATTTCAACAAAGACTTTAGTTGATTTCTTGAGATTTGAAACTAAGATTGCCTTTTATTTTTTTTCTAGTTGAGGCAAGGAAGCTGAACCTTAATACTCCTGTAATACATGTTATTTAATGCAGGATGCCCTGGAGCAAAGGGTTTTCCTTGACCAAAGGAAAAGGTGTTCCTTGGTGTTTCTTTTGACTGAGGGCAGTTCCTAGAGCAGGTTCCAGCTGTTAGCAGTCAGCTGGCAACATAGGTTTAAAGAGTCCAGGTGGCAAGGGAAGGGAATCCGGGTACATTTTACAATGTACTTTTCTTCTTTCAGAATCTAATTACGGTGAAGACAGAAACCTTTTTATTTTTTTTTGGGGGGGAGGGGTGTTTCAATAATGTATCCAAACACCTAGAACAATTGCATAGTACATGCTAGATGCTAAGTGTTTGTGAAATGAGTTAGCTTTCCCTCTGGATCTGAAACAGACAAAGATGCTTCTTGGGCTGGCAAGATAAATTTATCTAGATCACATTTTCATTGATGGTATAAAGTCAAGGGTCCCAGTTCTATGTCAGAGTTTTGACTTTAACTCCCACCTGATAGAGCCCTTTTCTCCAATTCCTTGATTGGTCGTTGGCTTCCAATGTTTATAATCCCTGAAGTAGGCATTTATAATACACCACCTGATTCCAACATGACTATACTATTTTTCACAAATTTTTTTGTGTTTCATTTTCCATTTGAATTTGTTTTATTTAATAGTGAAAATGTCACTGTTCTGGGCAGATTTTATTCATTCTTTTCCAAATTTACTGGTCACCCTTTTTTCTTTTTTTTACTTTTATGTAGGTTTCAGACACGAGCATTTTTCATTGTTTCTTGAAGGCTCATTTATTTACTTTTGTTCAATAGCACAAGACCAGTGGACTCAATTCTCATTTTCATGAACAAATTGACCTTTGCTTTTTTATGGGGACAACTTTGAGTACAAAACTGTCAGGTTTTAAAAGTGGTACATTCAAATTCTGTAAATCAGTTTTCAGAATGTCATTGGAAACAAACACATGCAAATGCTACCTTCATGCATCACCATCCTTGTTGCCACTAATAGTCTTTCCCCACCCACACATACTTCTCACTCCTACTCCTGCCCACTATCAAAAAATCACACCTGTGATTCCTCCTTCATGGCTCAGGCCAAATATCTTCTCTGTGCAGTATCTTATTGTAGTTTGTATCTCATTGCACAATAGTAGTCACATTATATTTTTCATTTTATCTCCCTTCTTCACTGGAACAAGAGCTTCTAAAAAGCAAATAGGCCTAATTCATTTATTTATATAAAGAAAATACCTAGCAAATTTGGTAGATAGTCATGTTGAATACTGAATGACTGGCCAATTCTTCATTTTCTCAGATGCTTTCAATATACATACTTATTTTATAAATACTTTTTGTTTTGTTTTGGTTTGGTTTTTTGCTTCTAAATGAATGTAACCACAGTATGTAATGACAGAGGCAGAGATTGGAATAATACAGCTGCAAACAAGGAATACCAAAAATCAATGACTACCACACAAAGCAAGGAGAAGGTAAAGAGTGAATCTCAGAGGGAACATAGATCTGCTGACACCTTGATTTTAGATTTTTAACCTCTAAAACTGTGAGAGAATAAATGTCTGATGTTTAAGCCCATAGTTTGTGATACTTTGTTACAGCAGTTTTAGGGACATATATTTAGTGTATATAGTAAAAAAAATTCAGATAAGTCTATCATACAAATATCTGTATTTTGGGAAATGTATCATGATGTACATCTTTAAAGAATGATTGCTTTGGTCAAACAAATCTGGTAAATAGTGCATATTATATCTCTCTTTTTGTTGATTATGGTGGTTAATTTTATGTGTCCAATTGACTGGATAATGGATACCTAAATATTTGACTAGACACTATTTTTTTTAGTTTAATTTTTTATTTTTTTAAATTTTTTATTAAGTTTATTGGGGTAACATTGGTTAATACAATTATATAATTTTCATGTGTACGTTATAATTTGACATTTACCCACTTCACTCTTCCCCTACCTCCTTATTACCCCATTTACATCTCCCCTCCTCCTCCACCCCCTACTCTCTGGTAACCACTAGTCCATTGTCCATGTCCCTGAGTCTCTGTTTGTTGCTTTTAGGTTTGTAAGTGATATCATGTGATTTTCTACTTTTTCAGTTTGGCTGATTTCACTTTGCATGATTATCTCGAGGTACATCCATGTTGTTACAAATGGCAGTACTTCATCGTTTCTTATGGCTGAGTAATATTTCATTGTATATATGTACCACAGCTTCTTTAGCCAATTATCTATTGTAGGACTCTTCGTTTGCTTCCCTGTCCTGGCCACTGTGAATAATACTGCTATGAACATTGGTGTGCAAATATATTTTGTATATATGAGTTGTCAAGTCTTTGGGATAAATACCCAGTAGTGGGATTACTGGATCATATGGTAGGTCAATTATTAGTTTTTTGATTTCCATAGTGGCTGTACCAATTTGCAGTCCCACCAGCAGTGTATGAGGGTTTCTTTTTGGCCAGACATTATTATAAGTCTTTGTGCAAGGCTATTGTTGGACGAGATTGAGATTAACATTTTAATTAGTAGATAAAGCAAATTGCCCTTTATAAAGTGAGCAGGCCTCATTCAATCAGTTGAAAGCCTGCATAGAACAAAAAGTGTGATCCTTCCCTGAGTAACGGAATTCTCTAACTGACTGCCTTCAGACTTCCCCTGCACCATCAGCTTGTTTTGGTCTCAAGTCTGTGAGACTGTAGTACAGATTTGAATTTGCCAATTATACGTTCACACACACACACACCTCCTGACTGATACAGTGATTTAAATTTATTTTCATATATTGTCCCTGCACCATTAATTCTACAGTAAGGTAACTTGAAGAACTTTGTTTAAACTACTTTTTTGAAATTTGACTACTAAAATGTTTATTCACTGGATTACTGTAACATTACATAAATCCAGTATACTGTGATTTGCACTTGGGAAAAAAAAATATATATATATATGTATTCAAAATGTAGGGGATAGCTACAAGGAACTTTTAAAGCAATGTAATAGTATTGTCCATGACACATATAGCTGCTCAGTTGCTACATAAAAGCCACAACTGCCTGAAAGTATGTAATATTACAGCTTTTCAAGTGACAAGATTTATATGGGTCCTGACCAACCATGCTACCTCTGTCCTTTCTAACCAGCACACAAACTCAAAGTATAATTTCAGTTCATTATTCTGAGAGATTAGAAATCATGACCTGCAGAATACAATGAGAACAAGTCAACGAGTCTAATCTAATGGAGGTGTTAGTTATACATGCATTCTATTTATTTTAACATAGCTAACATTTGAAAATCTTTGATCAAAGATTGTATATAAAATTGTATATAAGTAATTATGTACAAAATATTATATGAATGCAAATAACATGAAAAGCACCGTATTACTACTGATACAAATAGTCGTGCTAAGTAGTAGTATGCACAAAATTATTGAATTTCAGTGATTTCACAAAATCACTTTAAGTTGATGGAGATAGGAATTTTATAGAAGTGATCAAATTAGATTCTACATGTTGTCTTTTAAAGCATGAAACCTACTCATAATTATTCTATTCTTAACTAGCTTTTTAAAATTTATTCAGTGCTTCTGTCAGATTATTTCAATAATTACTAAAGATTGACTTTTTATGAACAGATTTAGTAATGTACCCCCAAAAAACGTATTTGCACAGTTTTATAGGATTAACTGTTGTGCTTCCTTGAGAAAAATTTTCTCTTTTTTATACAAGGAGATGATATTGCTTTTTATAACTTGGTTTGATTATTCAGTGTAAGTGCATGTTCTTTTCTTTTGGGAGATTTCTGGTCTGATTTATCTCTATTGAAGGATATGTCTCTACTGTCACATAATACTTTTGATTCAAGAGCTTAATGGGAAGTGTAGATATTCTGAGCTAGGAACAGCAACTGTGAAGTATTTTGGCATTACAAAATCAATCAAGAAACCAACAAATAACTTCATATATTTTCATCTGCTGAAAGGATAAGTGTGTAAATCATGAGAAGCTAGTAAGCTTATGCACTTGAGAGAATAAGGACAAAAAAGCATATCATCGGAAAGTGAAATTCCATCTAGCCAAGACAATCCCTTAGAAAAATAAAAGGGAGAGACTTGAAGGTATGAATAAATTATGTCATTAAAATTTAATCTCTTCTATCTAATTATCTAATATTAAGATTTGACTTGGAAAATGGTTTTAATTTTGTTGACTCTCACCAGTGTATTTCTAAAATGCAAATGTATAGACTTATTTTCTAAATTAGTTTTTCCCATGGCTAATAATTGATTAGTTAAGTATTGGGGACTTATTTTGTGATCTTATTTGTTGCAAATATTGGCTCAATAATTTTGTGAATCTGTACTTTCTAATGTCCAATTCATTGCATATTGAAGAGTTATATGACTAGATAGAGTATCTTGAACTCTTAAATACCAAAAGAAAAATATTCAATGAACTATATGAACAGGCAATTTATGCCTGTTGTCACTGTTACTTCAAGGTAATATTCAATATATGAGCAGTCAAGTTTTAATGTATTATGATAAACATTTTTATTTTACTAAGAAATTGCAAAAGAACAATTTTTTACAAATGTGCAAATTAAATATAATATTTAGATTATTATTCAAAAATTTTAGTGGTTGTTCAGTATCATCAAAATGTGTTCTTTTTAGTTTATTATCACTAGTAAGAATACAGAAGGAAGTTTTTATCTCCATTGAGTGTTAGGTAACTAAAAGAAAAGGTCTAGACAGAAAAACTCTTTTTCAATTGCAGTGGTAGAGTAGAGATGTTTGGGTATGCTGTACTTCTCCCAAAATGAGACATGAAAGCTTAAGTAACTGAAGGGAAGAAGGTATAAGAATTTTGTTTGAGCAAATAGTACTTTTTAAAATTTATGTTTTGGATTTGAATTATGAGACAACATAAACATGAGTTGACATAGCAGGAGAAAACAAATTTGTTTATTATCATTTTTTTATGATGATATCAAATATTATATGGTTACATACAGTATTCCTAAATTACATCATCATATCTTCAATTTAGAAAAAATTTAGGTCATTTTTAAAATACAATACAACTCCAGTTTTTTTAAAAAATATATTTTAAATTTAGTCTTTGGTTATCTTCCATCTCTGACAAAGAAATCTATTTGTCTCCATAGATTTGCCTCTTCTGGACATTTCCTATAAGTGAAATTATAGCACATATGATCTTTTGTGATTGACTTTGTTTACTTAGCATAATGTTTACAGGGTTCACTCATGTTATAGCATCTGCATATACTTCATTCTTTTGTATTTATGAATTATATTTTATTGTATGTATATACTGCACCTATTTATTAGTGCACAGTTGATTGATACCTCAAATGTTTTCATTTTTTGTCTATTATGAATAATGCTTCTATGAACATTCATGTCCAAGGTTTTATCTAAACACATATTTTCATTTTTTGGTGTATATACCTAGAAGTAAATTACTGGGTCCTGTGATAATTATATTTGTTCTTTTTCTGGAACTGCCAGATGATTTTCCAAAGTGTCTGTACTTTTGTACATTACCACTAACAGTGTATAAAAATTCCAATTTCTCTATTTCTTGTCCACACAGATTATTGTCTTACTTTTAGCCTTTGAGACTGTATCCCTTTTAGATTAGAGTTATCTTAGTGGATTTGAAGTGGTATCTCATTGTAATTTTGATTTGCATTTTTATATTTGGGTGAGAGAATTCCCTTTCATTCCTAGTGTTTTTGGTAATGTATTGATAATTACACTAAATATAAATATTCTAAATTCACCACACAGAAAAAGAGATTGGCAGAGTGAATAATAAAACACAACCAGACTGAATGCTGTTTATAAGAAACTCATTTTAATTACAGCAATATAGGTAAGCTAAAAATAAAAAAGAGAAAAAAGATATAAATGCAAACAATCAAAAAAGCAGGAGTCACTATATTAATACCTGTTTAATTAGGTTCACAGCAAAGAAAATTTCTAGACAAAGAGCTTACATAATTTTTAAAAAGGATCAAACAGGACAGCAGGAATAACGTTCCTAAATGTGTACGCACCAAACAACTGTCTCAAAATACATAAACCAAAAACTGGTACCACCTAAAGAAAAAACAGAACATCTCTAGTTTTAGATGAGGACTTTAACACCTGTCTCTTAGCAAGTCGTAGAACTACTAGTCAGAAATCAGCAAGAATATAGACAAGAGGAATGCCACAGTCAACTGTGGGATCTAATTGTAACATATAGAATATTCTCAACAACAACAGCAATCAAAACATTTTTCCAAAATGAAATTTTTATCAAAATAATCTAATTTTTGATCATAAAACACAATTTAACAAATTTGAAATAATCAAAAGTATGCAAGTATGTTCTCCGACCATAAAGGAATCAAATTAAAGTAGAAAGGCAACAGGAAAGTCTCTAAACACATGAAGTATTTTAAAAAGTCTAATTGAAAAATGGGCAAATGACAGGAATGGATATTTAACTAATGGGGATATACAGATGGCACATAAGCACTTGATAAAAACATTTGTCGTTTGACATTAAGGAAATGCAAATTAGAACTGAGATGAGATATCACTACATAACTACATACCTATCAGGATAACTAAAATAAAAAAGTGAAAACACCAAATGGTGGAAAAGATGAAACAATCACTCTTAAATGCTGGTGAGTATGTAAAATGGTACAGCCACTCTAGAAAATACTTCGGGGGTTTCTAACAAAAATAAAGTGTTAATTATAGTACAACCCAGCAATTTTACTACTGGTCATTTATTTCAGAGAGATGAAAACTTACGTTCACACAAAATCCTGTAAATGAATGTTCGTAACAGCCAACCTTATTATTAACAGCCAAAAACTGGAAACAGACCAGATACCCTTGAAGAGTTAAATAGTAAAATGACTGTACTATGTATATACCATAGAATACTACTCAACAATAAATCAGAACAAACTGTTAATATGCACAACAGCTTGGATGAATCTCCAGGGAATTATCCTGAGTGAGTGCCAATACCCAGAAGTTCTATAATATGTGATTCTATTTTATTTAACAGTTTTGAAATAATCATTTTAAAAATAGAGAATGCATTATTGGTTGCCAGGGGAACAAATGGAGGGGAGGAGGGTATGGCTATAAAGGCAACACAGGGATCCTTGTCATCGAGGAACTAGTATCTTGACTGTGGTAGTTGTTGGTGGTTGATCTAGGATCCTGCACAGGTAATAAAATTGTATAGAATGAAACATGGACAGGTTTGCATACTCACATACACACATGAGTATAAGTAACACTGGGGAAGTCTGAATAAGATTGGTGGATTTTACCAATATCAGTATCCTATTATGAAATTGTACAAATTTTTTCAAAATGTTACTAATGAAGGGAACTGGGTTAAGGGTACACAAGATATCTTTGAAAAATGTCATTGATATTTTCAAGAGGATTTCACTGAATCAGTATATTACTTAGGGTAGTATGGATATTTTTACAATATTCTTCCAATCCTTGACCATGTTATATCTCTCCATTTATTTGTGTTGTCTTCATTGTTGTTGTTGTCATTGTTGCTTTTTTTTTTTTTTATCAATGTCTTATAGTTTTCAGAGTACAGGTCTTTCACCTCCCTGGTTAAATTTATTTCTAGGTATTTTGTTGTGTTGATGCAATTATAAATGTAATTGTTTTCTTAATTTTTCTTACTGAAAGCTTGTTGTTAGGATATAGAAATGCTACCACATCAAAACATCATGACATCTTTCACAGAATTAAGAGTAAAGAATCTTAAAATTATTATGGAACCACAAGAGACCTCTAATGGCCAAATTAGAATTGAGAACAAAGAACAGAGTAGGAGGTATCACACTCCCTAATTTCAAATTATACTACATATCTATAGTAGTCAACAGTATGTACTGTTAAAAAAAACAGACACAGATTAATGAAATAGAGTAGGGAGCTCAGAAATAAATTCATTCATATAGGGTCAATGACAAGTCAAAAATGGGAAAAGACAGTCTCTTCAATAAATGGTGTTGGGAAAACTAGACAGCTATGTGCAAAAGAAATGAAACTGAACCGCTATCTTACAGCATACACAAAATTATAGTAAAAATGGATTATAGACTTGAATGTAAACCTGAAACAATAAAACTTATAGAAGAAAGCATAGTAAGCCCTTTGATATCAGTGTTAGCAATATTTGCTTAGACAATGAGATATCACCTCACGCTTGTCAAAATGGCTATTATCAAGAAGACAAAAAAATACAAGTGTTAGTAAGAGTATGAATAAAACAGAACTCTCATACCCTTTTGGTCTGAATGTAAATTGGTGCAGCCACCATGAAAAATGGGAGCTCCTCAAAAAATTAAAAATAGATCTACCATATGATATAGAATTCTATTCATTACAATACTATTTATAGTAGCCAAGACATGGAAGCAGCCTGAGTGTCTGTTGATAGATGAATGGAAAAAAAAGCTGTAGTACACATGTACAATGGAATATTACTCAGCCATAAAGAGGAATGAAATCATACCATTTGTGATAATGTGGTTAGATTTATAGAATATTATCCTAAGTGAAATAAATTAGAGAAAGCCAATACTGTATAATTTCATTTATATGTATAAGGTAAAAGACAACACAAAACAGATCAACAAACAAAACAAAGCAGACAGACTCATAGATAATAAGATACAAACTGATGGTTACCAGAGAGTGGGTAGAGGTTGTTGGTGGATAAAATAGGTAGAGGGAATTAAGAGGTACAAAATTCCAGTTGTAAAATAAATAAATCATGGAAATATAATATACAGCATAGGGAATACAGTGAATAATATTATAATAACTTTGCATATATAGCAACAGATGGTAACTAGGCTTGGTGGAGCGAGCATTTTATAATGTATTAAATATGGAATCACTATGATGTATGCCTAAAACTAATAAGATGTATTTCAATTATAGTTCAATTAAAAAATTTAAAAAATTCTTTGTCTATTTCTTAAGACTGCATATGAATTTCAAATTAATTCAAGAAAAATGTCAATAAAATGTATGATGGAGATACTTGATGTTTCAGTATTATTTTAGAGATCTATTTAAAATATAAATCTAAAATATCACAGAGATCTATTTAAAATATGAATCTAAATGTGCCATTTATATTTTCACAACTTAACTAGTCTCTAGAAAA
Organism: Cynopterus sphinx; assembly: GCA_030015415.1. Classification (NCBI taxonomy): domain Eukaryota; kingdom Metazoa; phylum Chordata; class Mammalia; order Chiroptera; family Pteropodidae; genus Cynopterus; species Cynopterus sphinx. Next base: position 58,341,805 of record CM057379.1, on the reverse strand, counting down.
AAATCTGCCTTATATTTTTATTGTGATGTTAAAAGTCTCCATGTCTGCTTGTCTGTCTAGCTTCATTGTTGTCATGTTTTATTTTACAATGTTCTACATGTTGCATCATGCCACACCAGGCTTTTTAGGATATATGACCTGTGCTTAAAATGCATTTTCACGATTTTTGCACCTGCTAAACACCTTTTAACCATTTAAATTTATTTAAACTGAGAAAACTTATCTGAATCTTTCAAACTGGGTCAGCTTTTCCTTCCTTAACCTCTTATCCTCTATGTTTGCATAATACCCCTTTTCACATCTCTCATTACACTTATCTCATTGTAGTATGAGTGATCTATTTAAGGAATCTGTTTCAGTCCTCCTACTCTACCTCATAAGACCAAAGATTAGAAATTACCAGAACTAAGCACATTGTTGACATATGACAAATATTCCATAAATATTGATTATGAAAGTGAGAGTTTTCCATTTAATTTTAAAACATTTCTTTTAAAAATTTAATACTGTGAGACTTGTATGCTGAATTTGTGTTGCAAAACTTCTCACATACAATTATTTCTGCATTGTTTCATCTCTTAAAGTAATTCAGATGACTTGTAAAGATTCATGTTCTATAGCTTTTCCCCTTATGGTTTTGATGGAATGCCCTAATAATTACTTACGTTCACACCAAGAAATTAGAGTAACTAATAATTGCTAGGGTTTGTACCTATTATGAAATTATACCCAAGAATCCCTAAAGAAGAAGAGCCTTTGAAAAATCAGATGTTCTGAAATTAATTTTTATTACTTCTGCAAACCTATTGACTCTGTTTCAGTGCATCTCCTAGTACATATGGTGATTACATTCACTGTATTAATCCGGATCTACAGTTTCCACCATATTGTGATGTATGCATAAGGAAGTGTGAAATAATATTAAAAATATGCCCTGGATTGGGATCAATAAGCTTTCACTGAAATCCAGAAGCAAATTAATGATTATATGACCCTGAGGAAATCACTTAATACTTTTAAAACCATTGCTTCATTAATAAATTTATGGTGTGCCTCAAAGTATTCTTTGAAGATTTAATAACCTGTGAATATGAAAATCTTTGCTGCTTAGTAGAAAAGTAAATATCATGAGTTCCTGTAAATGTCACATATGTGTTTTTGAAACTTATGGTATTATTTATGTCTCATTTTGTATAAATTCACTGATACGTGTGTACTGAAGTATTGTAGCTTTATAGTACACTCAAAGTAAATGCTTAATTTTTACAAAGCACAGAAATACAGTGTATGCATAACTTTTTTATTTTACCTAGTATTACACATTTATTTAGGAGATGGTATTTCATATTCAAAATTTTTAAATACTATTTAATAATTAAAACATAATTATTCAGTTTGATAAAGTATCCAGAGTATTTTAATTCATTTTGTGTTACATATACACTGTACATTTCTGGCAGTCCTTTTTGTAAATTTGACATTCTGCTGATGCTCTGTGTTAGGTACATACATGTTAGGGATTGTTCTGTCTTCTTGGAGAATCTTCTGCTTTACTATTATGTATGCTCCTATTTACAGAATGCCCCTGATAACTCTCTTTACTTTGAATTCTGCTTTGTTTGAATTTAATTTAATTATTTTCACTTTGCTGTGATTAGTATTAGCATGGAAAATATACTTTTAATCTGTTCGTCTTTATTTGAAGTCTCTTGTAGACACCATATAGTTGAGTCTGTTGCTCGATCCACTCTGACAATCCCTGTCTTTTAATTGGTTGGTGCATTTAGACCAGTGGCATTCAAAGTGATATTTATATCGTTGCATTGATATCTACTGGTACTGTTTTATATTTGTTGCCCTTGCTTTTGGTTTCTATTTTATCTTCCATTCTTTTTCTGCCTTTTGTGGTTTTAATCAAACATTTTATATTACTTCATTTTTTTTCTTTTCTAGCATATCGATTATACTTTTTCAATACTTTTTTAAAACTCCTTTTCTTCAGCAATTATCCTATTTGTGTGCGATACGCATTTACAACTAATCCAATTCTGCTTTCAAATATCACTATACTGTTTCATGGGTAGTGTGAGAACCTTATAATAATAAAATAGTCCTAATTCTTCCGTCTTGTCCCATAATGTCATTGCTGTTGTACATTTCACTTATACATAAGCAAATTTAAGAGTGCATATCAAATACAATGTTGCTACTTTTTAAAGATACCGTTACCTGTTTGTTGTGTCAGTCCCAGCATATTGATGGCCATGCTCTCACCTAGGTATGCCTGAGGCACTTGCCTGGGTCCATATTACTCATTGTGAGCCTCACACACATTTCCTCCAGTGTGGCCAATGTTATGGCTACCCACCCTTCTGGTGCCTGTTATAATCATAGGACATACTTCAGCAAAAACTATCAGGGGAGCTTACAGAAACAAGATTTAGTACTCAAAAATCCTGGAGGGTATATGGCATGCCAAGGGCTACACAGGGCATGGGGAGAGAGACCATGGACCATAGACTTTGTCTTTATTAAGATTTGTGAGTAAGTTATCTGGGATTTTTCTGAATCACTCATTATTAGCCAATTTGCAGCATAAGAGTAGGAATTAGGGCATGAGAGAGTGAAGGCAGGGTTACTCAAGTAATCTAGGTCACCCAGGGTTTTCTGAAAGGGGAACTTCATGGATGTGGGACTCTTGGTTCCTTATCTAGTTATTTTGTTAGTAACTATGTCATAGAGCTGGCAATGTGTTTATTTAAGATGGGTTTCTTTTGAAACGGATGCCTAAGCAATCAAAAGTTTAATGCCAGGCACTTACACTACTATGGCTTATATCAATTAAGAATAAGACAAATACGTTTTTTTACTTTCACTTATTATTTTTTCTATATTCTTCATTTCTTTAGGTAGATAGAAGTTCTGATATATTATTTTTCTTCTCTCTAAAAAAATCTTTTTTAAAAACATTTCTTTCAAGGCAAGTCTACTGGCAAAAAATTCTCTCAGTTTTTGTTTGAGAAATTTATTATTTATCTTTCACTTTTCAGGATAATTTTGTAGCACCAGAATCCTAGGTTTTCTGTCAACACTTTAAATATTTTTATTCATTTTTTTTCTTGCTTTCGTGGTTTCTGAATTGCGTGCAGTTCAATGTTATTCTTAATTTTGCTCCTCTAAAGGTAAAGTGTCTGTTTTACTAGTTTTTTCTATTTTAATCTTTTAGTTTATTTTTGATTTTCTGTAGTTTGAAGATGATATGCCTAGGATTTCATGACATTTCTACTGATTGGTGTTTCCTGAACTTCCTGGATCTATGATTTGATGTCTAACATTAATTTAGGGAAATTCTCAGTCATTACTTTCAAATATTTTTTTCTGTTCTTTTCTATTTTCTCCTTCTGATATTTTCAGTACAAGTATGTTATACCTTTGGTAGTTATCCCACAGTCCTTGAATATGCTTCTCTGTTTCTTTTTCAGTTTTTTTTTTTTTTCCTGTTTGCTTCTCAGTTTTAGAGGTTTCTATTGAGATATTCTCAAGCTTTAGATTCTATCCTGTCATGTATATTCTACTAAATTCATCAAAGGCATTCTTTATCTCTCTCATGAGTAGTTATGCTGAAGTGTCTCCTGTGGAAAGTATTTCTTATCTCTATCCTTTTTATTCCATAATGTGAATCAGTGATTGATAGTTATTTAATAGATTATGTACTTTTGTAATATAGAATCTGATTGTTTTTAAATATTCATGTAATTCTATTTTGATATTTCACATAGGTGTTTAAACCCCAACTTTGATACTTGCAAATTATGTAACATGGACCAATTGTTTAACCTCTTGGAGCATAAAATTTAATATATAAGAAGTAGAAATCACAATAATTGTATTAAAAGTTTAATATATATTTGTTGGGAGCCAAAAGACCCTCATCCTGACCGCCCAGCCCCCCGGCATAGAACCTGGCCGTTAACAAACCTGTATGCTATCTAAAGAATGCAGGAGCAGACAATGTCCCAGGGAATAGTTAACCACAGAATGTATTAACATACCCCGGATAAGGAAGGACCTACTGAATGGCTGTGGACCTGCCCAAGGAGCCCCTCTCCTCCTTGTTCCTCTTTTCACTTCTAACCTTTGTACCCCCTAACCCCATCAACCAAGGACCAATGAAATTGTAACAAGTATCCCCCTGCCTAGTCAGTCCTGCCCCCCTTTGTTCTTCTGTATAAATATACCAGCTCTAAAATAAAAAATTTTTGAGGCTTGATCAGAATACTGTCTTGCCTCCGCTCCTTTTTCTCGCCCGTTTCTCTTTCAGGCCTGGACCCTCTTCGAGCCCGCGAATAACTAGGTCCCGTGGGTCGGGACATATATTTATTTTATTACATATATATATGGATATGTGTGTGCATACATATTTTTTCCAGACTTTTTCTTTAACATAATAAAATATAAAATGCAGAATTAGTGTAAAAATCCATATGGTTATGTTATTAAACTTTAACCCATTGTATTTCACAGCCAAAACTCTTAAAAAATATAGAACAGCAAATCCTATTTCATTTTCTTTATACTTTATACATTATACTTTAATTTTCTTAAACAGTTTTTTATTTTTAGGTTGATTTCAGGTTTTTCATATTAGAAACAGTAGAGCAATGATGATGCCTGTGGTACATATCATGCACACTCATCATTTCCTTAGAATGAATTAAATTCATAATTATCAGTGCAAAACTTATTTGGGTTGAAATTTAAATAAACAGCGAAGATGATGTCAATAAATTTAATAACAGAAAGGTAACCACAATACAAAATTGTACATTATATAGAACTTGTATGTGCAGTTGTATTTAAAAGAGAAATGCATGAAAGATAATCAGCTAAATATATATTGTCTACTGTGGTTGGTGGGATTTCAGGGAATCTTTTCTGGCAGTTGAATTTGCTAAATTAAGAAAGTATTTTATATTTATTAAATCACAAAAGCACACTTGTAATCTGCAGAATCAGAAAGATAATAAAAAGAAATCAAAAGAAACACAAAACAGTAGAATAAATATTTGGAAAAAATAAAAAAATAACAGCCCTATTCTAAAATGATACACTAAAAGATGCCAAAAAAAATTCAATACATTAGTAGTTTATATATTTTCAATAATTTAAAATGTTTATTTTAGATTGCATATCAACAGGCTCTTGTTTTTCATTATTAATTTATATAAGTGCCAAAATAGGACAAATACATTTATTTCTCCAACCTATTGTTGGTTTATTTATATTTTGCTATTTGGTTAAATGAAATTTTTTTTTTTCCCTCAAAAGAGCCCAAATGAGACATTGTTTTTTTCCCTCAAAACAGCCCAAATGAGACATTGTGAAGTGGAAGAATAAACTATGACTTTTGGCAAAATCTATGAATATTCTTATCACTAAACAAGTGCACAAAATAGATTTGCACAAATGTCACAGTATAGGTAAATTTTAGCAATACTAAACAAACAAAACTATTGCATGTAGCATTCTGTCCTCTTTTTGAATAATTTGAATTTTTTTTTAATTACAGTTGGCATAAATATTAGTTTCAGGTGTACAACATGGTGATTAAACATTTATATAACTTATGAAGTTATCACCCAATAAATCTAGAACACATCTGACACCATATATAGTTATTACAGTATTATTGATTATACTCCTTATGCTATACTTTACATTCTGAACTTTTTATAAAGTTAACAATAACACTTATATACTTAGGGAAAGCATTTTAAAATAAAGGCATACAGGATTCCTGACCAGGATTTCTTCTTGTGGAACAAATAAAGCAGTGTGCGATAGTATAGGGACTCAGCACCAAATGGTCATGTTTTGAATATGGGTTATTTTCAGGTTTTAGCTTTGGTACTATATTATGAATTTTCATTATTAGGTATGTTAAATAAGTATAAATGTGCCATTAATGGACAAAATAAGCATGTGACAAGAACCAAGGATTGAGATTGATAGTAATCTGAAAGAGAATAATCATATTTTAGATTATGTGTATTTCAAAGATTACTGCTGAGATTGAGATCTTTTCTATTATTCAGTCTCTTTTATTATTTGTTTTTCCTCTTTCCACTGCTCTATATTATTTACTTTTTTTGTTTTTAATGATAAGAATTTTTTTTTCATGAAGGCACATTCCCTATTGACATTCAAGTACAGTTTTTTGTTTGTTTGTTTGTTTGTTTGTTTGTTTGTTTTTTTGCAGGGGTTATTCTGGTAAACTTTGAGAAAAGTGTGATAGATACTGTGTTGTAATTTTAAAATCATCGACATGCACATGCTTCTCTACTAAGTGTTCTTTATACCTACAGAGGTGAGACAGTTTGAAAGGTAGTTCAAGTTAAATATATTTTATCGTTACGTCAAAAATATTTAAATGCTTGTTTCAATTTGCCTTTGACTCTGATTTATGTGTGTAGGTCAGACATTCCTGTGTCATTTTAAAAATTATTTCTGCATGCTCAAAAGTTTTGGAAAGTTCTAGAACATTTTCTGTCTGTCAAACTAGCCATAAGATATGGGTGAAATTTAAACTCATTTAATTGCATTAGCAAATACCAGCAAGGAATGTTGCATTGTAAATATCTAAAACTATTTATATCACAGTATTTTTAATTTGTAGCATAAATGGTAATATATTCCCATAGATTGAAATCTACAGAGAAAATAAGATAGGACTCTTACTGAAATTAGAATATTTATCAAAAACAAACTGCATTTCCTTATGTGTTCACTGAGTTTAAATGTTAATGAAATTCTCCCTTTCAAATTATATCCACAAGGCAAATACTAGATAAGACTATGTTATCAAGGATAAAAAAATGATTGAATTTCTGGTTTTACACTTAATATCTGGAGCAGAGATGTATGTAGGTCAATGGGGAAAAAGGGGTATTTAGACATTACTGTTGCTTAAAGTGATAGTTCATTAAAAAAAAAAAAAAAGCAATCAACCTTGTGCACACTTGAAAAAAAGTGATTTCTTTTTATTCCAAATGCCAACTGAATTGTAAAGGGTGACATTTAGCATAAAAAAAATAAGGATAAAAATGGGTAAAAAAAAAAAAGTATCAAATCATAGGGGTACTCTTATTGCTAACATCAAACTCTCAGGATCCTGACTTTTCTCTTTCCATTTTCAAGTATTCTAGTTTAGTTTCATTCAAATTGTCTAAACAGTTTTTAGTAGAAGTAAACATATTTTAGCACAAGGGCTCCTGTTATAAAACCTCAGTAAAATGGAAACATGGAAACCTCTCCTACCACCACCAACCATCTGTTCTGGTCCAAGAATTGTTCTCTGCCCAGTTTCTGACAGTAATGGCAAAATTCTATATTTTATGCTATTCTGAGAAAAAGAAATTTAAACAGTGATGTTGGATATTTTTGCATGTGATATTTTGCAATATGTTCTTCATTTTTAAAAATTTAAATGAAGATGAGGGAAATTACTAAAATTTGAATCATTGAACAAAGGAATGGTATAGATGACAATAGAGAATGATCAAAGTAGAAATTTTTTAACTCCTGAAACTTACAGCAGTTTCACTCATAGTTGGATGTAAGGCATATCGGTTTTAGTACAATTAAAATAAATTTCTTTGTTATAATTGTAATTTATTTTGAGGACATACCAATATCATTAAAAGCTATATCTATTCTTTTATTTATTTTAACATAACAATTGTTTAAATTCAAAGTAACTGAAATAGGACACTGTTTTATAGATGATAAATTATAATAATTGATAGATAAAAATGACATATGGAATGACAGAAGATATATATATATATATAACTACATAGGTAATTTTCAAACTAAAATACTAAAATAAAAGCATTCATTTATATTGACAATCACAGTTGACTTCCCAAGTGACATTGTAAACTATATTTGATTCTCTTAAATAGATTCTCCAAAGTTGTTCTGATGCCTTCGGCCATATAACATTGTTATCACCCATTTTTATTGGCAACATCATTGTTGTTTTATTATGAATAGTCATATGACTTAGTTAAGTAAAACCTCATATAATTTGTAATTAAATTTATGCACATATTATTCAGGGTCCAACTAAGAAAACAGAAATGACAGTAAGTATTTAAATTGAACAAATTTAGTATAGGGCATTGATTGCACAGGTAATAGGTTTGCTGACAAATAGAACAGTGGACTGTGATCCACCCCAGAAACATTAGTAGGAAGTGCAGAATGCTGCAAGAACAAAGAGACAGAACTGTGACTGAAGTTAGGGTCTGCAATCAACTGGTGGAAGCTATAAATACAGCAGCTTGTTTAGCTAGAGATAGAGCCATAGTGGAGACAGCATTGGAAGTAGAAAGGGGAGAGAGACTAGCTTCTCTTTACTTCTGCCTTTCAGTTTCCTGCGAGTGTTCTCATTACCAAGAAAACTTGAAGACAGCTGACGTCGGAACCTAGGAAACAATGAATGCCTCAGTCATGTGCTGGAGTCTCAGGCTCACATAAGTTCTTTATGCATTCTAAAGAGCCTTGAGTTTAGTATTTAATGATATATTTCTATTTTATAAATGATTTATCCTGAACACATGCAATATTATATCTTGGTATGTCAGATAACATCAAATAATTCTGATGAACAGTTCAGTTTACATCATTTAGATATTCCTTGGTCAAACATTAATTTTTTACTAATGAGCTCAGAGCTAATGAACTGTTAGGTACTGGTTAGTAGCTGAAGGGGTGGCTTTACCTCAAAACCCTAGGGATCCTTGAAATAATTCTCTTGGAATTTGCAAGTGCATGTATTTACCAAAGCCAATTTAAATACCATTAAATCTACTGTCCCCTAAGACCTGAGTGTCCTGAAATTTTGTATAATAGCCTGAAATTACTTCCCCCTTTTTATTCTGGGCCCCTCTTATTACTAGCAACATTATGGGTTCCCTAGGAAATGGGTCAGAGCAAACTGTGTTAAGCCAAAGAGATTTAACCTGTCCTTTATATTAAATGGGGCATTCTGAAAATATCCAGAACACAGGCCCCCTAGTATATTCACTAATGGGATAAACACTTGAAGTTTTACTGGATTTATCTTATTTGATATATACTCACCCCTTGATTTACGTGGATTATCTGTTCCATGCATCTTTTTTAAATGTGGGAGAGTCAACAAATACAGAAGAATACTAAAGAAATAGGTCAATGTAAGTCATAATATTTATTTCACATATTTTTACAAAACACATTAATGAAAATTCAGAAAAAGAAAAGCCATTTTATTTGATACTGGTATCTGCTGTAATCTAGAGCAATCAACTTTCTCTTTTTAAATGGCAAAAAGTCACTGTCTTTATCACTTGAAATATTTGGAAGTACATATCTTTAATTGAATTATTCCTACAGCTGTCAATCAGTTATTAACATTTTGTTAAATTAGTATCAACTGTTACCAACCACAGCGCAACAATCAATTTTCAAATGTTCCAGTTATAATTGTGTGCATTAGTTTTTTGTTCGTCGCTGAGTTAAGCTATTGTTTTTTAGAGTAATCATTGATAATGGAAATGAAAAAGAACTGTGTAAATGGAAACTGCCTATAAAAAGTCCACATAAATGGGGAGAATATTTACTGCATAGAAAAAAGCTGTGTAAAAAATAATACTGTGTAAATTGAGGGATGGGTGTATATATGTGTCTTACTCTAGTTCTTGCTACTACTTAACAAATCTAAACAGATTCTATACCATTTACACTTTTGGATTCACTTCAAGGGTAGAGATCAAAGAACAATCTCATTGACTAATCCTTGCTATATACATGAATTATTTTAACTTTTTCTTGTCAAGAGCAATTGTAAAAAGTCTTCAAGGAGAACATAGATGTTGAAAAGAATTCTAACACTTTTAGTAGCAATAGTTATAGAGCCAGTTTCTTAAAACTGGTCATTGGATGAGATACCTTATCTTGACTGAAGAAAATATAACTATACCAATTAGGAGAATGATTGACTTAAAATGGGAGATGTTTTGAATAATGAATAGGTCAAAAGACTATGCACATGTGATGGTCTTTCCCATCACAGATTTTATAGAGTTGTAGATTGTTATAGAGTTTATCTTTGTTTCTTATCTGTAGACCCAGATATAAAGGCCTCATGAGATTAGGTCAATCTACCTAATCTCTGATCAGTTTAAAGTCACCCATGAATACCCTTAATTACTTCTGCTATATAATGAATAATAATTCATCACAGTTATAGATTTCACCCACACTTAAATTGAGATTATACAAGGGCAAGGGTTATACAAGGGGTCATTTTAGTATTCTGACTACCACAGCTTTGTTAGGTCTGTGGGGGAAGGGCCAGCCAGATGCCTGTTTAAAGACTCCTCAGCTTGATACCGGGAATCCAGACCTTCTGAATAGGGCCCATCCTAAAGCCCTAGGCACCACCACCCTAATTCAGAGGCTCAATTAGCATTTGATTAACGTTCCCCACCCTATACCCCTACCTCCCACATAACCCCATAAAAGCTGTGCCCTCCCACCCCAGGGCGCGACTTCTCTGGCCCCTCTCCTCTCGGGACCAGAGAACCTCTCCCAGGAGGCCTCTCCCAATAAATGCTTGATTTTAAAACTTCTCTTGGCATGTCACGGGTTTACCTTGCAAGCTTCATTCTCTTTTTGCCATTCTCTCTTTAGATAATGTTACAGATGTTTCCCTTTCATATCGATTTGTAAAAGATCATCACATAATTCATATTCTTTTTTTTTTCTTATTATACTCTGCTTTTCCTTGGTTGAATAGAGGCTATATCTAGGATAATCATCTGGACATCAGAGTGACACAAGTTCCATGACATTTCAAGAAGGTCAATTCTGCCAGAGATTATGGATGAGGAGTTTTCAAATGTCAGCTCTTCACAAGGAGATTAGAAAGGGATTTCCCCAAACAAGATTTGTTTGTTTTCAAATTGAAGTCTCTCCTGATTGGCTACATCTGGTACTGTTTGAGAAGGGGCCAGAAGTGAAATAAAATTTTAAGAGTTTCAAAGAAGGTTCGTGAAAGAGGTATAAGCCAGAGACAATACATACTTTTGAACATGGCTGTGCTTGGACATTTTTCTCTCATATATAACTGCCTAACATTTGTGAAACCTCCCAACTTGCTGCAAACCAAGTTTTTTTGTTTTGGGGGGTTTTTTTTTTAGATTCCTTAGGATGTCAGAAATCTGCTCAAGCTAAAAAGGGAATCTGGACCCTGATGCCAAAACATTTTTATAAACCCTCAGGTAATAGTTTCTTCTTACTAAAGTAACTTCAGTACAAGCCAATGAGAATGTCCTTTATTTTGAGGCCTTAGGACCTTGGAAAAGACCTAAACACACCCAGTGTCATGGCTTATTGAATGTGGAGTTAGAAAAGGGAAAGGGTAGAGGTACTTAGAAAATACATAAAAGGTCCCTGAAGAGTGTAGCTGAAAGGAACAAAGAAAATTTGAGAAAAATTTCTACTTATTTTTGGTAGGTCCTCAGTTATTTGACCAACTTGAAGTTAGGAACAAGACAGCTACATGTTCTAACCTCAACCGCCATAAAAGGAAAGTGATGGGCCAACAGTACTACAAGGTTTAAAAAGAAACCTTTCCCCAATAGTCGTATGACCGATTGCCATCATTTTATTCTAAAGTAGTAAAAAATTGCAGTAAACTACCCTTTTGGTTAGTAATATAATCAAGACATTAGTTAACAGGTTTGTACAACTGTAATTCATATTTCTATCTTGAAAATAATTTGTTTAGACCAATGTGCACATTTTTTCACACATTTAAACACAGAAAAAGCATAAACCATATTGTCTATTGTCTGACTAAATACACAGTAATTTTTCCCCATTAGATATTTGAGTGTTTTTCAAAGCATGCATGAATCATTTAAAATAAAACTTCTCCGTTTATTCACTAAAGCTATCCAATTTGCTCCCAGACTTTGTTCTGAATAGATCCTTTTACTCTCCTGGCTGGCAAAAACCAAAACTGGTGCAGGACTTTTTAATAAAGCAAAGAGGTAATCAGATGAGTATTCATAAAACAACCAAGCAAAACAAGCTGGATAAGCAGAAATACATTGCAGAGCCAATTTGCAGTCAAGCAGAGCTTAGACAAAGCAGTCAGGTATGGCAGAACTCCCACTGAGGTGGTAGTATTTTAAGCAAAGCCCAGAGCTTGTGAATAGAGTCCATTATTTCTTTCTATTTTAATTCAGTAAAAACAGAACAAAGCAGATTTCAATTTTGTCAGCAAATTAGGTAGAGCTGAATGGAATGGATTTATGCAGTCAAATATCATAGAACAGGCAAATGGAATCTTTGAGAGAAGGTGATAGAAAGCAAGAGGGCCAAACCATTTTAAATTTTATTTTAATTTACCATTTGATTAAAATAGATTTCAGAGTATCCAAGAGAAACAAATTAGACATTCTAAGATCAATTCAAAATTTGGCAGAAGCATGAGGCAGAAGTTCAAACTATAAAGCCAGCCAGGAACAACTTTGATTTTATAAAATCATTGAGATTGTTTGATTCTGGCTTCTAATATATTGTCTAAACTATGTGTCACAGATATTTTCATTTTCCAAATTTTATTTTACTTCAAAGTTATTCTAAAAAAATTTTTGTTTAAAAAATTAAGTTTCCTAACAAAATCAGTATTTGTATGTGTTGTAACTTGTTGAAGTTTTCTCTCTCTAGGCATAATTAAAATTTTAAGTTGTTTTTTTTCCTGAAGTTAACATTAGCATATGTCTATCTTTTAAAAGTTGGTATCAGTTTAATCTAATTACAATCCTGACTTTTTTCTTTAATATCATCTAGATGTAAGAAAGGTCAAATACGTCCTTCAAACTGGAGGTTTTGACACAGTCCCCTTGGGAGGCATAGATAGATCCAGGACTCAATCATCACTTATAACAGACAGCACAATTAATTAACATTTGGTTTGTTTGCTTCTAATTCTCCTGCACACTGTGTGTCCTTGAAATAAAACATAAAGGTAGGAATAATATGTTACAAAGGGAGAAAAGGCTGATTTAAAGTGAATGATTAAAAAAAAGGGAGTGGGGAGAGAATGTCTCACTAAGAACATAGCATTAGGGCAGAGAGCTGATGAAACATGAAGCCAGAGAAAGCCTTGTAAATGTTTGGAGGGGTAAGATTTCTAGAAAAGGCAAGACCAGGTTTCAGGACCCTGACGTGTAACATGCTTGGTAAAATCAAAGAACCTTTAGCAGGCTGTTGGTGTTGAAGATGGGCATACGAGAAGGAGAATAGTGTAAGATTTGGTCAAAGGTAGACAGTGTGTGACGCATTTTAATATAAATAAATATTTCTTCCTAGCACCATTATCTTAAGTTGAAAGCTCTCAACATTGGAAAAACAAAAAATGCTAGAAAATCTAACTTCAAATGTCAGGATATGTTTTCTTATATATTATACATATATTTCCAGAATTCAATGTATGAAATGGAAGAATACTAAAAGATTTGATTAGATTTTTCTATCTTTGTTTCCAAATTAAGAAATATGAATCCAACAATATTCTTTTATTTTTCTCATAATTCTTATTTGTGAGGTCACTGACCTAGATTAAGATCCTTCAGTAGGGGGTAGGGGAGGAGGGAAGAGGTAGAGGGGGTCAAATATAGGGGGGTTGGGTGAGGGTGAAGTAAGTAAGGGGGATTAAACATATGGTAGCTGAAGGAAACTGGACTCTAGGTGAATCACAGAATAGAATATATAGATGCCAAATTATAATGTACACCCCAAAATTATATAATTGTATTAACCATTGTTACCCCAATAAACTTAAAAAAATATTCTTTGGTCATTCTTTAAGAAATTATCATGTGCTTTGGAGCATATTATGCATTTCTATAACTTCTTTAAACCATTAAGATTTTACATGATAATGATAAAATTTGTTCTAGAGATAGCATTATTACAGGAAAAACATATTTGAAATTTGAAAACTTCTTTAAAGTCTTATTTCTTATTTTTCCTTTTACTTATACAAATATATGTTTTGATTTTTAATTTTTGAAATGTTTCAAATTACAGAAGTTACAATAGTAAAAAGAGCTCTCTTTTACTCATTACCCAACCTACCTAAATGTTAACGTTTTACCATATTTTCTTTATTATTTTCTGCCTGTGTGTGCCTCTGTGTGTTTGTGTACAGCACTGCAAACCATTTATGAGTGAGTGGCAGACATGCTTTTTTATCCTTAAATATTTCAGTGCATATTTCTTATAAAAAGGAAACTTTATGCATAAACACAATACAGTTATCAATTGTACGAAGCAATCATTTGTTTAAGGTACAGGGCAGTTATTCAGAAGAATGTTCCTCAGCTAGAGTTTCTCCAATGTTTCTTCATTATTCAATTCATATGATACTTTTTTTCATAGGAATATCAGAAAAATTATGCTGTGTTTGCCTCAGCAAATATTAGCACAAGACAATTTTGACTTGTTCGATTGTGGTGATGTTAATTTCGATTACGTGCTTAAGGTTATGTGGCCAGGTTTTTCCAACTGTAATTTACTATTGTTTCTCTTTGTATTAGAGGTGAGATAATTTGAGACTATATAGATATCTGGTTTCTCATCAAACATTCACCCATTTAGCATCTATTGATGATATTTGCCTGAAATTAATATTACCAGTATGGTTGCAAAATAACGATTTAAAAAAATCTTATTCTGTATTAATTAGTTAGGATTCCATTGTATAGAAGGATTTTTCCTTACCCCTGTAAACAAATATTACAGAATCAAGGATTTCTATTATATTCAATAGGTTATCAGTTATTACTTCAATTCTAAAATCATCACAGATTCAGTCAGTGGGAGCTCCTCCAGGCTGTCTCCTGTGTCCTTCTGACATATCTATATCTTTCTTTGAGCATTTTCTTGCATTGTAGTATATTGCTGACATTTCCTTACTTTTTGGCACAAGATAGTATATCCTTGTTTTTATTCTCTAAGTCCCATTCCTGGGAAATAATGGCTTTCCTCTTTTCTTTTAGTAGAAAATGTGAAATAAAAACTCAAGTATCAGCCATAGGTATATTTATGGCTACTAATATTTTGCTGCTTCTAAAGCTTTCTATTGGACACAGGGAAACTGCATGTAAACATAGATTCATGTATGTGTATATATATGTGTGTATATATATATGTTTTACATATATATATATAAACATAGGTATGTATTTATATATTTGTATATCTACCTACCTAATTAATCATGAATTCACAGTGATACCTCCGAATTCAATTCAACACCAAGAGATCTTTCTATTTTTCCACTTTTCCATATATGTGACTTTCTTCTCTAACTGGATAGAACCTGGCTCTCGTACTCATAAAAAAGAAACTTTCCTAAGTAGAGCTTAATATTTGCTTACACTTTTGCCTTTTGTTTAAGGAATTCATTTAGAAATTTTCATTCTATAATTTCATATCTTTCAAATTTTAGAAAAACACAAAAGCCACCCCTGTAACTTTAAAAAATATTTAGAGATTCCTTTTTTCCATAGTATAGATAAGTTAATTAACACAGAAATATAACTTCTGACTTTGTGTGAGTAGAAGTTGGTTCAAATAACCTAAATTATTGACCACACATGAACACATCAAAGCCTAATTAAAATTTAGCTCTGTGCATCCAACCATGTATTTCAGAACTGATGGCCCTTGGAGATCATGGGGATACCTAGAAAGAAATCAGAAACCAGTCTGGCTGGGAGGGTTTTAGAATATTCTCTTGACATTAGGAAAATTTAGAAGAGTTTCCAGGCATTTTAAAAATTCCTTTGATATCATGATGTCTAATGAGATATTGTGAGATTTAAGACTTTGTATACCCCCAATCATACTTCCCTGGTAGACAAAATGAAGGGGGCTTTCAGGGGAAAAAACAAGATTTCGCTTCTATTGAATTTACATTTTAAGTAGCAATTTTAATCTTCTACCCAATACCATAAAACTCCATATCACTTAAAATAATGTGGGGTAACTATTTTTGAGAAAAAGCAGCCTGCCCTTGTAAAGTACACCTCATCTTGGAAATGTTTTCAGTTCTGCATTTTTGACTGGTATTTCTTCCCCAAAGTTAAGAATTGATGATTTATATAGTTGCCCAGAATTAAGTCTAGTTTACATAAAAAATGAGAGGCAAATTAAATACAAATGGCAAAATGGTAACAGAAGTAACCACTGGGGCATCTATTAATGAGAAAAAAAAAATCAGTTGTCATAGATTGAACCACTTGAAATATTACTTATAGTCACCATTTTTTGACTGAAAAGAAACAATTTTAAGCATGTATTAGTTTTTTTTTTGTTGTTGCCATAACCAGTTATCACAAATTTAGTAGCTTTAAACAATACAATTTGTGACATTTTAGAGGTCAGAATCTGAAAAAGGTTTCACTTGGAAAAAACAAGGTTTTAGCAGGACTACATTCCTTCTACAGGCTCTTGATAAGAATTCATTTTCCAGCTTTTAGAGACCATCCACCTTCAAAGCCAACTGCATAGCATCTTTAAATCTCTTTGACTATATCTTTAATCTCATTCTTCCATCTTTAAGAAGCCTTGTGATTACACTGAGCGCACCTAGATCATTTAGGATAATCTCTCATCTCAAAGTCAGCTGATAGTAACCTTAATTTCACCTTCAGTCTTAATCAGTGCAACAAGGTTATTTTGGGGTCTCAACACTTCTAGTGAGTTCTTATGTATTTCTACTACATTGTTACCACTGAGCATAGCAAAGTAGTAGTGCTGATTTTCGCTTCAATGTGACTATTGTTATGTTTCTTGGAGGAAGCATTTCTGAATCCATGGAGCTCAAAGCAAAAAAAAAAAAAAAAAAAAAAAAAAAATCAACGTATTGTACTTAGGACATTAGATTTAGCAACAAGAAATATAATTTATCTTTCTACCACTTGAGTGTCATCTGGATCTGTTCTCTGGCTATAGATGAAAGAGTATAATATATTGGGCACTGGTTCAAAGCATATAAAGCATTATGTAGGAGAGCACCCAACTTTGTCAAGTGTTGTCTCCTAGCTGGCACAGGTATTGAATCTTCAATAGGTCATTCCAGAATTCTGTCAGACCAGCTACTTTGTGCGATGTTGATACCAATAAATCCAATGTGAGTGTGTCCTTTGCCTTATTTGCAATAAAACAAGCTTAGCTATGAAATAAGTTCCTTCATATGAGGCCTAGTGACTGCTCTGGCACATACATAAATATGTGTATTAACCTATTTATGTTTTAATCTCTCCTGTCTACTACTACATGAAGTTTGTGAGAAATGGTTAATTTCATAATTTTATTATGGTCCCTTTTGATGTCAGATTCTCAGGCTCAGAGGCACTGAGGATATAACTACCTACCTAATTAATCATGAATTCACAGTGATACCTCCAAATTCAATTCAACACCAAGTCAAAGATCTGGTAAATGGAGGAATATGTTTTAGCCCTTGTTTGCTAGTTCCAAGTCCAATTTTCTTTGTGTGATATTAGAGTTGATATCAAGAGAATGGATTAAAATAACACATCAATAATAACTGCAATTTATTAACACATTATAGGCTGATGTGATAACATTATATATTTTAATTATGCGAATGGGTAGTTATTCCCAATGTTTCAATATTTTTTTATGTTAAATTAAATTCTAAATTGTAATGCCACAGAAAATTTTTATTTTATTTTATTTTTAAAATTCTTTAATGTCACCACATATATGGCCCCTTTTATCCCATCTATTTTTCTCCTCCCCTGTCCTCCTTGATCCTCTGGTAACCACTAGTTTATTGTCCATGTCATGAGTCTCTGTTTGTCCTGTTCATTTCTTGCTTTTTGGTTTATATTATTCCACATGAAAAAAAGTGTTTTATATTTTCTATCAGTTTCAAGAGCTTATATTGTCATATTTTTTTATTGGATATGCTGAGAAAAATCATTCTTATCAGTTAGCCTGCTTGAGCAAATGTGTGATGAGTAAAATAAATTATCCTAATAAGATATAATAACCAAAAAAGAAATAGTTCACATAAACTCCATAATTGAAATATTTATCTTGTAACGTGACTTAAAAATTGTGAATCTAAATAAGATGGGTCAAAATGCATAAATAATTTAGCTCACATTTTTCATATAGAAAAATCAACACACAAAACTGAAAAAATTAAACACCTTAAACAAAATTAAAAGAAAAAAGCAAGCATTTCTACAAATTAAATGATGTAGAGAATTAAATCATATTTCTTTAAAGTATATGTCAAATTTATACTCTGCTGTACACAAGATATCCTGGAACAGAAAAAAATAATAATAATGGAAAAGCTAGAGAGATCGGCATAAAGTCTGTAGTTTAGTTAACAAACAGGATGGTACCAATGTTAAATTCTTAGTTTTGAAAAATGTACCATGTTTAAGTAAAATGTCAACATTAGAGGAAACTAATTGATTTACAACTCTTTGGTAAGTCCAAAATTATTTTAAGTTCAAAATAGTTTTTGACTTAGTTTATATATGCTCAATATAAGTGGGCCAAAATAATTAATTTTGGTCTTAATTCATCCAGATGATAACCACAATTCACTTCCAGGTAGAAATACAATTGAATACTTTGTAAAAGAGAACAATGCTGAATCTATTAAAATTGGTATCTTTTATCAGAGAAAATTAAGATGAGAGTGAAATAAATTTAGATAAACTAAAATAGCTATGTGTTTTGTGATTTATTGTATATGTACACTATTATAGTCATGGTCTTAATTGTAAAATTATCAGCTTCTGAGAAGATTCTCAAAGCACAGATGTCATAGAAAACATTCATTATATGCAGATATCCAATATATCCCCCATCGTTGTAAATTAAATACATCTCATATCTAAGTATAAATGTATTCTTCACTTTGTATATGAATTCCAATTCTGAATATATTTGATCTGTCAAAAGATGTGCTGCAAATTTAAAAAGCAAAGGGATAATTTGGGTATATTCAGTTTACAATAAAATCATAGCGTGAAATACAGGTAATTCACTTTTGAATACCAACAAATTACAAATATTAAAGAAATAAAGCTATTCTTATAAATGTAATGTAAAAACTACAGTGAGGTTATACTGATAAATTTCTCAGATACAATCTTTAAACTATGTCATAAATATACTCTGAACTTACATGGAAAGCAAATGATTTTATCTTTTATTTATAGGTAAATGATGCTGGTAGCTCACTTTATGAAGAGTAAAAATTTTAAAGATATAGAGCAAAATTATATCCTTTCATGGAATTCAAAATCTGTATTCTAGCTGAGGGATTTAAATTTTTGGCTACCTTATTAGAATCATTAATAAATTGTAAATGAAAACCATCTGAATATTTCACTATGCTCAGAGTAAGCATATAAAGGAGCAGTGATACTTAAGTGGAAATCAATAGAGAGATAATTGGTAAAGAAACACATATGCCTTTTTTAAGACTACAAAAAGCTTCAAAGCTTAGTCAGTAGGTGAAAGCTTCGCAGAAAAGGGGGAAAAACCCTCTTTAGAAGATGGTAACTTAAATGTGGCAATCACGTGTAACATGACAAGATAGTCACATGTAAACATTTTTATATGCTTGAAACAAACCAGTATGATGTGTGAACCATTTCATATACAAAATACATGTCATAGTAAAGAACTTCACCACAGGTGAGAACTACAGAGACCTTAGGAGATAGGCACTGATTCAGGGACTGGCCCTTAAAATAACTTTTTTATATCTCAAAACTTTATATGTAAATATAACCTCTGGTTCATCAGGAAGAATCATGAGGCAAATTTATTCTAATAATAATAATGGTATTCCATAATACAATTTGTATTCCAGTGTATAAGGGAATCTGAATTTTGTCAAACTCCAAAAAAAATATTTCCAGGGAAATTAAAGTTTGTTCCACATTTTAATCAAACAATTTAATCACCCCAAATTAACATATACATATATATAATATACATACATAAAGTAACTCATATGCTTATGTATAACTCATATACATACATATAACTCATACATATAATTGTATAAATGTATATATTTTTATTATCTACTTTTGGCTTTGTTATCCATTTCAGTAGTAAAGGTAACTTATGTTTGCTAAATTTACACTTAAAATCACTTTCAAAGAACTTTTAAATATTTTCTCTTTATTTTCACTGCAACTTATGGAGGTAGATAGGTTTTTTGTATCCTTTTCATTGTAAAGAAGTCTCTGTTCTTATCTTGACTAGGATTGTTTTAACAACTATACGATAATAGCATTAATTGGTAGTTCTCAAAAAGTTAATAAATTACCTATAAATTCTACCTTACGAGTGGTTCTTAAAAAGCAAAACATATATACCTAGCTATTATAACCCAATGGAGTATGTATTCCTACCTAAAAGATTCAGTCACTAGACTATAAAAAAAAAAGTTGTAAAGAATAATGTAAATTCTGATATTACACTGTGGATATACTTCCTTTAAAATTTGCATACGCCTTAGCAAGTAGGAGGTTTTGAAAATGAGTGACTTTTTTTGTTTCTTATTTTTTAAAAAATAATTCCCTTGAAGCATTGTGAAGAGACATTTGCTATTTCGTATAGATTTTTAATTTATCTTAATGTGTTTTCTAATGTTGTTTTAACCAAATGTAAAACAAATGACTTTGAGGACCTGGTTTTCCCATTTGTATACCAACATTTCTTCCTGAGTATTCTTTCAAAATTCTCCATATTTATCTAAAATATTTCCTTACAGTGAAAAGGTATATCTTTTGTACTTCGAGAGACTCCAGAAAAAAAGGGTAATGAGTCGTACAGATTTAAATATAAAATGCTACTTCTAATTCTTTATACACACAGAGTAGAAGAGCTCTTATTGCCAGAACAATTTCAAGGGGATTTCAGTGTGTAAATCCCAATCTAAAACCATTCCTTAACTTAAATTTTCTCTGCTTCCTATATATGTATCCCTTGGTAGAATGCCTCAATCTGACAAGTACGAAGTTCCATGCATTGTATTCAAAATTGGCCTTTTCTAGGGCCCTTTCTTCACCTATCAATGACTTTGTTTTTCTATGTTTAATGCAAATAAGTTTTTGTGTATAACAAGTGATTTATTTGATCACTATATTATGTAAGTTTGATTTCCATCAAGGAGAACACATTGCAAAATGTAGCTGGACTATGTAATTTATGTAAATATTTAAAAAAAAGTCTTCAGGAATTCATAAAATCTTACAGAATCATAATAAAAGTGGAAAAAAACAGTAATGTTGAATGATATATTTTTTTCAATGGATTGATTTAGTCAGAATGATAGAGAAAATATGCTTTCTAAGTGATCAAAGGATAAGTTAAAATTCACTTTTACATGATGAACTAACCGTGTATATATTTTTCTCATTTTCTCTGTTCTGTATGAGATATTTCCAAGAGATACTCAGTATAATTCTTAATAGTACAATTCAGAACCACTGTAATATCTGTAAATATTTTAATTTCTATTGGAGAAATTCATCTTTCAGTCTTCTAATATAAGAAAATCACATCGTTGTTTGAATTATTTTGTATTATTTAATTTCAGAATGTATTTAATGTAAAATCATGAAAATCTGGCATTTAAATATGAAATGATAAGGGTTATGTTGGTTATTTTTTATCCCTGGAAATGTAGTACCTGGCACATTATAAGCACTCAAATGTATTGTAGAATGAATATATTAATAACAATCAAGTTCCTAATATCCAAAATAACATATTTTACTCTTTATAATGAAGGATAGAAAAGAAATATAATCACATCTCTGATAGATTGTAACTGCTACTATAAACTCAATTACATTTTTTTTTTAATGTAGAAAATAAGCCTTGAAGAAAAATTTGGACAGGAGAATTAATATGTTTATTTTTATTAAATTTATATTCAAATTGCTTAGGGTTTTAAAACATGGGCACTAAGAGTATTTGTAGGTAATACAAATGTTCTCAGAACTTTTTTGTCCCTCTAACTGATAATGGCAAATACTGATTGAAATAAACACAAAATAAATTTTAAAACGTATTACACAGAATTCAGATAGAAAAATATTATGGTTTAAGCTGAGGTTTTTATAAGCTTGTAGTATTTTTTTTTTTTTGTCTAGAGTCAATAAACTTTAAAACCACACTGAGATGTGGGAAAATTGTATTAAAAACAAAACAAAGTGAACAATAAAACTGTGCAGATATATATTAGCCATAACAGTAAAAAAGACTAAATGTGCTAACTTACATATTATGCTTCCTTTATTTTGGCTGTAATTTTCAACACAAGTTGAAAACATTGGTCATTGAGTATTTCTTTTTATTAATAATACTTGGAAAATAATGTTTAGTTAATGATACAATTTTGGTAAATTATTTCACGAAGATTGAGATCCATAAGATGCTAATTAGAGGTGCCCTTGGTAGTATAAATGTGGAAATCACTAAATAGACAGCAAAGAACATCAGTGTTCTGATGGAGCAGAGACTTCTTATAAGCCTACTTCAAATTACCTACTTCTTAGCTCACTTTTCCCTTGACTTTTGAAGTGCATATTTACCTTGCTAATACTTATGTCAGCAAATGTATATACAAATATGAGTGACTCTGTGGACCTGACTGAATCTGATCGATGCTTCTTTGTCTGTAAACAAGACAAGGCTAGCAGTAATCTTACAACTTGGACATCTGTATTGGCTTCTTGTGTTACAGCCAGATGTATAGCCTACTAATGGGAGAATGAGGACATAAATTATTAGGTGACAGTGTGAGTGAACTACCCAGTTTAGAACTTTATGTTGAAATCATAAGACACTTAGGAGGATAGACGCTGCATCTGCAAATTCTGATTAACAGAACCATCACAGCACTTCATCTCTCATTTTGCATTCTGCAGTTATCACTGTTTGGTGTGCAGTTTGTCTTTTAATAGGCTTTTTTAAAAGCCATGTACCTCCTGAAAGCTGTTGAAGCTAAGGTGCTCTCTAAAGCATGAATCTTCTTTTGGTCTAAGCTCCATGTACCAAGGACATTTTTTACATGCCACACGAACTTTGATATATTAACAATGAGAACCCAATATGTATCCTAGCTGTCAAAATAAAGAAATGGGGTGGGGAGTTGGGGGGTCGATAAGAACACAGATTGGAAGAAAACCAGTAGGAATAAATTAACACTGTTTCCTCCTTGACTCCATGTACCTTTGTCCACAAAAGCCATTCCTTTCCATTATTCTCAATTAGTCTGCTTTCCTCTCTGCTTTATACTTTCCCTCATAAAATGTTTCACTTTAATCTTAGCATAAACATTCCTCTCCAGCAATTCAAAGTAACAAACTTTATAACTAACTAGTTTCATTCAGACTTTTTTTTATCCTATTTAGAGACAGGTATATTTATTTCTTTTTGTGACTGAACATTAAGGCCTAGAATTTCATACAATTTACAAAATGACAAAAAGTTTCTTTAAAATTTTAACACAAATACAATTATTCAAATAAATAAGTTGTTGTCTTAGGCAGATATCATAAAGTGAAGCACACATGGAATGCTCAATTTTGTTGAATTCCTTTTGATTAAAATAAGTCATCAACAAGTTTTTAATTTTTAAAAGAAAGAATTTTTTTTCAAAGAATAACAACATTTTCCCTTGAGACAAGATTTCCAAAAAGGATTTTTTTCCTATCCCACTGTACAAATATAGAAAATGATTTTTATTCTATTTTGAACTACCTCTTTATTATATATGTGAATAAATTTGCAATCTGTAGTCTGTACATCCTATATCTCTTCTGTCAAATACTTCATATTCGCTAAAGGAACAAAAAATATTTGTTGAACTAATATATACATTTAAATGTAAAAGTATATTTACATTTCAGTAAAAAACAAGTTTAGTTGTGATAGTTTCAATTATTACATGTAGAACAAATATAAATTATCCTTTACTTTTTGCCTTACATTATTCACATGATACCAAAAGAAATATATATTTAACAAAATATAGAGCTTCTATGGTATTATTTTCCTTAATTATTCTTATATTCCTTATTTAGTACAATTATCTCCCAAATGACTTGTTAAAAAAATTGAAATGCATTTTAATAAGTATTTTAAAAAGTATTTAACATTAAGTTAAGATAGCTTGCTTAGAAAATAACTGATCACATCAGATTTTCCTTGCCTCTAATGCTGTCAAAAATGACAATTAACTTTGAATTTTTGACTCAGAAATTATAAAACATTTCATTTCACCATCTTTAAATTTGCCTCTAGACATGGGAAAACAGACAGCAATAAATATTAAATATAAAAAAAACAGCACATTCCCTTTTAAATAGCATAATGGCATAGGGTAATGGGTAGGAGCAAGCAAATGGATAAATATATTGACAGTTTTGCCTTTAACAAATCAACACTCTTCGACATTTGCTAGCAGAAACCAGGCACTATGACAGGAAAACTTTGTGGCAGATGGATTCCTCTTCCCTTTTACAAACCAGAATAAAATGAATGAAAGTGAAATATGTGTGGAGTTAAAGAGGTAGATAGATACTCAACTTTAGAGACTAAGTGAATCATGATTAGTGTTAGGAAAAAATGATATTTGCATGAGGAAACACTTTAAATCACCTTCAAATGTGAATCTGTACCTTAACAATCCCCTTGCACAAGATCTTGACAATTAAATCAGCATCCTCAGTGCTCCTTGTTCCGGTATAGGTCAAGCTTATAGTGAAGGTCCCATCATGGGGAAGAGCACCCCACTGGTGCTCAGATTTGTTTGTTCTGTCATTAGGCTTACAAACTGGTAAAGTATAAATCAGATTTTGAAGGCAGAATGTACCCTGATTGCATTTTGACACTTGCTAGCTGAGATATCTGAGGAACCTCAATCTTATGAGATTATAACAACTATAAAATTTCCTCTCATAGGAAAATAAATGATATGGCATCTGGAATATTCAACAAACAATTGAATCATTTCCTTGAATGATTCAAGTATTTGAATTATTTCTTCTTGTTATCTAGTATTTATTTTTGGAAAATATTTTTTATAATAAGTTAAACTTTCTGTAAAATAAGCAGTTCATACAATTTGTCACCAGAGTGTCTGATTCTTCTCAATATAATATTTTTCTCCACTAGTCTCATTATTTGAAGTCAAGGATAAGAATCATGATCAATATACTTAAAAAAGAATAGGTCAGCACAAAAAATTGTGCTGTGGATGTAGGCAGGGAAACAATCACTTTGACTTATACTCCTATGTGTAAAACATGAATAACCACTGCTTTACAAATAAAAATAGCCATTTTATTTATAACTTGTGTCCACTGAATTAAGTTCATTTATTAGTAATATTTGTAATATATCATTTAATGAAATAGCAGGTAATATTTACAGATAGATAGCTCTCAACCCAAATTTTCAGAATGTCCTCTATGACTAGTTAAATTCATATAAAATCTGTCATTTTTCCTTCTTAACTTCTTTCCCTTGTTTCCCTCCTTTCCTTTCTTTCCCTTCTTTCATGTGTATTGGACATGTGTGCTAAATTTATTCACACTTGTATATACTCATTGTACACATCTTCCCTTCAGATGAAGTAACTATTGCATCAACTTTGATTTTAATAATAGCAACAACAAATAAGTTGGCATATGTGAATAATACATTGAATATGTTTTTTTTTAACTAGTATAAAGCTACATTTCTTATAATAAACTTGAACAGATTCTAAGCCTTACCTTATTTAAGGAGCCACAGTGTGCTCAAAGGATTTTACCAGTAATGAACAATGTAAAATGTAAAGGCTCCAGTGTTGCAGCCATTTGAGAAATTAAATATTGTTTAGTACTCTCCCATCTCATAAATTATAGAAAATCTAATGGGCAATACCGTCAGAGACTCGGTCGGTAATTCTCATTAGCTTTTCATATCTTATATGGACTTAAAGGCCATTTCTGAACAACATTTCATACGTGCAAAAATATTGTATTTGAAAAGTCTTTGCCAAATGGGATGCATTAATAATTTATACTGATTTAAGATCTCTGAAGTAGATTAGTCATAATATTTAGAAAATAACATCCAAGTATATTTAACGCATATGTTCTCTTCCTGTTGGCTCCTCCAGAACTCTTACTGGTTAGCCCTTCTGAAACTGCTATCCTGAATTTTCTGTTTATTGCTCCCTGTTAAAAAATAAATATATTTATAATATATAGTATATAACATAATACATGTTTTATCACATATAGGTTATGGTAGATTATATATAATGCATATGTCACACATATATAAATATATCACATATTTTATATATGAACATCGATATGGTATAGTATAGCTTATGAATGTCATTTAATTGATATAAATATGCTTCATCAATATAAATATATATTGTTATATATATTTAATATGTAGTTATGATATATAGGTCACATACAAAGTATATAAGTATGTTTTTATATATAGCAACACACAAGCATTAGTTTTGTTTTGAATTTATAAAGAAGCTATCATATTGAAAATGTTTTTCTAGAACTTGATTTTTTTGATACTGGTCACCTATATTCAACAAAATTTTTATATATTTTTGGTATAAAGTTACTTCTTGTTTTCTCTTTTTATCTTAATCTATAGTTGAGACTATATTTGAGTCATTATACTCTTTGTCTTCTCTTATTTTTCTTTGTCAATTTTGTCAAAGATACATCTATTCTATACTTAAAAACTTTGGTTTCATTGATTTTTATTTTTTTCATTTGTTTCTGATCTTTGTTTTATCACTTCCTTTTTTTCCTTTAATTGATTTTGCTGTTACTTCTTAAGAAGGAAATCAAATATATTGCTTTTTACTCATTCTTCTTTCATAGTACAAACCTTCAAGGCTGTAGATTTCATTCAAATCACTTTCATTACAGAAATTTTGATGTAATGCTTTCATTATAATTCATTTTTAGAGCATTTGAAATTTCATTACAGTTTCTTTTAATTTATGTTATTTTTAAGTTTTCAAATGTACACTTTTACATAAATTTTTGTCATAAGCTTCTAATTAATTTTATTGTACTTGGAAAATGTGGTCTGTATGATGCCAATTCCTTGAAATTCAGACTTCTATATAAAAAATTACATAGTCAATTTATAAAAAATTTTCATGTGTGCTCTAAATTTTTATGTAAAGCCCATGAACTTCACTGTTCAGATCTTTATCATTTTTTTTCTCTTTTTCTTTTCCTTCCTCTCCCTCTCCCCTCCTTTAACTTTTCTTTATGTTTCTTCTCTAGTTGACCAGTCAATAACTGAGAGATATGTATGAAAATGTCCCACTACTATTTTGGTAAATTAATTAGTTCTTCACTCTTATTTTTATCAATTTTTTATTTTTATATTCATAATTTTATTAAGCATATCATATAGATGATCTTTATATTTCAGGTAAATTTAACTTTATCATGATATAACCGTAACATAGCTGTACCAATTATTTGCTTTCTTTTTTCAATATTTTTTATCTTTAGCTTTTCTTTGTTCTTGTTATGTAATATAACCGTAACATAGCTGTACCAATTATTTGCTTTCTTTTTTCAATATTTTTTATCTTTAGCTTTTCTTTGTTCTTGTTATGTAATAATATATAGATAGACCACTGACAGATTTATTCTTTTTATTTATTTATTTTTTAAACGATCTGATAATTATTGTTTTAAAAACCTTGTATAATTAATATTTTCTTGTTGCAGATGAATGCCTTTTCAGCACTTTTCTGTTATCTAACTTCCCTCTATTTATAAGAAAATTAAGTTAATGCTCTAATATATTTTAATATTTTTATATGTTAAGTACTGTCTGAAACAGATTTTTTTCCTTAATAACTAAAATAATCAACATAGGGAATATTTTAAAACTATTTGGAACTCATACGTACAAAATTACATTGACTTCTACTTTTTATGAGTAATAGGGCACAACCATAGTAAATATAAAGATTTTAAAAATGTATTTCTACCTGGATTGCTATCCAGTTAATGTTCTAAATCTATTCTGAGTCTCTTAGAAGTTAATCTTTTTAAAATAGGTCTTAGCAAACTTTTATGTCGAACATTTCTCTGATCTGTTCTTAACATCACAATCATCATTGTCATCATCCATAACATTCTCTAACTTTTACTGAGCTTACTAGAGTATGAGGGTGCAATGTTATTTATGCTATTAGACTATAAACCACAGATAAAATATCATTCAAGTTCTGGATAACTTATTCATGTACTCTTTCTGATTCTGTATTTTTTAAATTATATTTCCATAACCCTAATTCAGACTTGGAGAACTCAAATTAATACCTAACTATATTCTCTGCCTCACAGTGAGATACGTGCTTAGCATATGATACATACATTTAAAAGTACATTAAAAAGTTAGCTAATTACTTATTTTACCTCCAGCTAATTCAGTTGGGTACCAGTAGAATATGAATATATCTGTGTGGCAGCATGCATAAAGCACCAATGAAATCTATATTGTTTAGAAGTCTAAATCATATCTAGAATGAGAAAAGATGAGAGTGAGACTAAGTCTGAAATTGTCAAAGCAGCAGCAATCACATATTAACTACGATAGGAGGTTATTTGGTTATTTTTTTGTGCTTAGGAAAATGTTCATGTTTTTGTCAGTTTTCAGGCATGATTAGTCAATGATTTTGTTTTTGTCTTTTAAGTTTTTTGTTATCAATTACAGCTGACACTCAATATTTAATGTTAATGTCAGGTATACAGCATAACAGTTAGACCTTTATATAATTTACTGAATGAACTCCCCCGCCACCTATTAATCTAGTTCCCACCGGGCACTATATATAGTTGTTACAATATTAATAATTATATTCCCTGTGTTGTGTTTTAAATATAGCAGATTTCATAACTATCAATTTGTTCTTCTAACCCTTCCCCTTTTTCACCCATCCTTCCAACACGCCTCCCATCTGGCAACCATCAGCTGTGAGCATGTTTCTATTTTGTATGTTTGTTTATTGTGTTCTTCAGATTTCATATATGTAACATCATATAGTATTTGTCTTTCTTTGACTTATTTCACTTAGCCTAATATGTTACAGGTCTGTTTATGTTGTCACAAATAGTTAAAGTTTTATTCTTTCTTTATTTTGTTTTTGTCTTGATCTGTCATAGTTATAGAGTAACCTTGTCTGATGATGTATTATGAAATTGTTTATGTCCAGCCTGACTGAGTGCCAGGCTGGCTCCTTGCAACACCAAGACCTAGTTTATAGTACTAGCCTAGGTTGAGACTATCAATGATGCTTTTTCTCTTTATCATATATCAACTGCAACTTTATATATTTTTTCCAAAACTACTTGTTGCTAATCTACAAAGTCTAATGCACATTGAACAAAAGTGGAAAAAAAAAATTCTTAACAAATGCAACTTTTTTCTTTTATTTCATAGTATTCAGTCAAATAACAGATATAAATATTAATTATGAGTGTAAAACAATTATGAAATTGCAACTGTTCTTTGCAGCAAAAATTAACTTTGAAAATATTATTTCAATTAGCATATACATATGTATATTAGTGTGTATATATGTATACATATATATATCTCTAATACATTAATCTCATTAGTTAACATTTTGCTTAGAACATGTCAGTATCTTCCCATTACTCATACAGTGAATATAAAGGTCCCTATGGTTGCTTACAAGTCCATGCATATATAAACATATGGACAAAGGGGAAAAGTTGATTTTGGGGGGCAGAATTCATATGAAAGTTCTGGTCTAGGTTGTGGCTAATAAAAGCTGAACTAATGAGGTGATGGCTAGCAAGGAAGAAAGGAGACACATTTAAAAATAAGAATTAAAATTGGCAAATTAGGGATAAATTTAAAAGGTTAATTCAAATGTAAGTGAAAAGATTCCTAGTTTTCTGGTAAAAGCAGTTGGGATTGTAGTGCCATTTACTTATTGAGAGAAATTTTATAATAAATCAGATTTAGGAAATGGAATAATATGTTGTTACACAGGATAAAATCTAAATTGATTTTGAAATAATCTCATGTAGGACTCTGGATCCATCTAGAGCTCATAAGAAAGGCTAGGGGTTGAGATAAAAATTTAATAATTGACTATAAGTGAAAATTAAACTCAGTTTTGTGGATATAGATACTGTACTTGTTATATAGTTTGCGTGGTATATTA
Source organism: Cynopterus sphinx (assembly GCA_030015415.1). Taxonomy (NCBI): domain Eukaryota; kingdom Metazoa; phylum Chordata; class Mammalia; order Chiroptera; family Pteropodidae; genus Cynopterus; species Cynopterus sphinx. Next base: position 58,311,405 of record CM057379.1, on the reverse strand, counting down.
ACTTAAACATTAAATTGATGTTCTCAAACCACTGGAAAATGATTCTGAATTCTTAAATCAAATGAAGAATTAGTAACTTTTGCTCAAGCTGTAGAGATAAGGGTTCTGTGATCAGGGAAGTGCTGGACAAAAAGATTAAAATTCTCCCAGCACATCATAGTTTATATATTTAACATAACATTAGATTCTGTGCATTTCAGTTGAAAAGTTTTTCTTAGAGTCTAAGACAAACCTATAGTCTAAAGGGGAAAAAAAATGTACATTCTGTTAGCATGATTTTTTTTTTAGACCTTGTTGGTATTTATTTATTTATTTAGGTTTGTTTTAGTTTGTTTTTTTGCTTGTTCCAAGTAAGAAACCATATTCTTTGTTATTGGCTTTATGATTAGGTCTTTGTCCCCGCAAACAGCAACCACATTTTCTATTGAGTTCAGAATCTCAATAAGAACTGAATATACCTACACTTGTGATATACTCTCACTGACTTTTAGATATGGTTGCCTTCCTGTTTTGGTTTTGATGACACATCTAGAATTGCAAAAGATATATGACTATCAACTAACTGTGATTTCTGAGTTGCTCTACCTTTTAAATCAGGGACCTGGCTCTCCTGAATTCAGACTGTTCAATTTATAACTGAACCTAAGCACATACTTAAGTATTGATTTGTCCTACTATCAATGCCTTTATCTGCAACCTCACACTGATTCTTTTGAGCCAGATTTATTCACTTCTCTATGTTCCAACAACTTGTAGATTTTGGCTCATATAGCAACTATTTTGCTATCAAATGTTATACTCTTATTGTATTAGCACTTGATTTATGTTAATTAGTATGGACATAGGAACTCAAGACAATATTATCACATCAGAGTTTTTAAAAGCACTGGTCTTTGAGTAATTCCAAAATTAGGATACCTGTTTTTCTATTTTTTTAATGTTATTTAGATAAGTTGATTAGCATTATTGCTTGGCCTTAGTTTTTAAAGCTGGAATAATAATAAAAATAACAGTAATAAAGTATTGAAAAACATAGTCATAAAATAATAAATTATAAAGATAAAATATTAAAAGCAATGTCATTTTTAACCATCTATACTGAAAATGTATCGTATTCTAGGTAAAGATAAAATAAAATTGAATTTCAATTCAGCATAGTTTTCTAAATATGATCTTTACTTTGATTCTACCAACTCATCATATTTCAAAACATATATCTTATTTGACCAAAAGAATACACTAGTTCCTCTATGACTAGCATTTCATGTGAGAACCAGTGAGAAAAATGCAGCTGAGCCCAGTGAAACTACAGAACCACAGAACTAATATTTTTCTTATTAAGCTGTTAAATTTTTTAGTGGTTTGTCACACAGTAATAGATAGAATGGAAATTGTTAAAAGGGATGGGATGTTGCCAAACAAAAATCTAAAATGTGTAGCATTGGTTTGGGAAGTGGATAACAGTAAGTAGCCAGGAAGACCACGGGTAACTGATGATAGAAGCTAGAAAAATAATGAGGAAATCGTTATTAGAGTCTGGATAGGAATAAGCCTGTATTAAGGAGTAGTGGAAAATATAGTGAAATTGTCCCCTGTTCTATCTTGGGAAATGGAAAATGTAGTTAAATGAACTGGTGACTCTGGCTATAGACATTTCCAGGAAGAAAAAATGACAACTGACGTTTTAGTTGTAATTTAATAAGAAACATAAAGAGAGAGTTGATTTAAAGAAGGAATTGTTCAGTTTTGAGCAGAATTTATAGGAAATATAAGGTAGCCTGGATGTCTTTGTATCTAAAATGTTCTCAAAGTAAAAAAATGATGTTAGGGTAAAGATCAAATTCTAAAACTTCTAGTAAAATGTGGTCTGGGAAACTAGATTAGGATGTTGCTCTAAAATTCTTTTAGGCATTAGAAGTATTTAAGGTGACATATCTTATGTTAGCTCAGCTAGACAAAAATGACTGTTGGGGATCTTAAGAGCCTGATTTCTAGACTTTATTTGCTAGGCAAATTGCTTCTAAGAATCATTTCGCTGTTGTACAACAGCAATTTCAAACGCAGCCTGCAAATCTCATTTAGACAGATCCAAATATCTCTCTTAGAAGAGTCTGTGTTGAAGTTAGTGTCTGTGACTTTAATTTAATAGTAAGAACACTAGTAATATTCATAGGGCCATCTCAAAGATTTTAAAAGAATTGGATCAGCAAAAGCACCATTGGCTTAGACTGAAACTGAAACAGTTAAAAAATGAGTCTCCACACAAATATAGTGGACAATTTGGTGATGGACAGAGGGGAGGGGGGTTGGGGAGGCTAGGAGAATGGGGTGAAAGGTTAAAGAAGTACAAATTAGTAGTTGATAGTTGGTCATGGGGAAGGAGAGCATGGCAAAGGGAATGCAGTTAGCATTAATATGATGGCTAAGTGGAGGGCCAGGGGAGAGAAGGAGCAATTGGGGTGATCATTTTATGAACATTATAGATATCCAACCAATGTACTGTATACTTGAAACTAATTTAAATAGATAAATTTTTAAAAATGAATCTCCAGCACTCTCAACCTTCAAATGTCAAGAAGCAGATTCAGAAAGCTACTCAGCTACAAATAGAAACCATTTATCAACGAGAAAGCTGATGCAGGGTTAAATCAGAGGAAAATCAGTTCCTAAGAGCAGAAATGATCCTAATCAAAGAACTTATGAAATGTACCCAGACAGATTAAAAAATTCTGTGTTACAGCAACTCCCATTTGATTCCATGTTCCTTAAACCTATTTCACCAATATATGTTGGGTGAATATGAGAGTAGATAACTTGGCTCTTTAGGTGACAGGTTTCAGATATAAAGAGCTATTCCCATCTGCCCATATTCTCACTTCATTGGGGTTCTTATCATCTAATTTAGTTGAAAATATTCAAAAGTTTTTTCTTTTACTGTTTTTTTTTTTAATGAGGATTTAAGGAAATTTAAAAATACTATGTCCACATACTTAATAATAATACTTTTCACTTATTTAAAATGAGTTTTAAGGAATTCCTAGATATCAAATTTGATATTTTAGATAACTTTCTCCCTTTAAAAAAATTACTTATTCATTAGTGTGTAACCAGAACCTAACACTTGAGACTTTCTTCATACCTTATAAATTCGAACATCATGATATAGTATTAGAGGTGCCACCTTAATTATTTACATACTTTCCAACATCTTATCAAATAATCTTACCACACATACTTGATCTAAACTTTTACCTGAGCCCACATTTCATTGGAAATTCCCTGTATTTGATCTTTATTCTGAAGCTATTTCTTACTTTCAGAGTATTTTGTTCATTGAAAATACCATTTAAAGTACTATAACTGTAGGTTTCTAAAGCTTTATCTTGGTTTCTGGAGTTATACTTTGTTTATGTGTTGCTCTCAAGTCTAGATAATGACTTCCCATGGTCTCTTAGCATTTTTACAGTTATATGTATGTATTTCAAGAATAATGTTTTAGTTCAAGTAAAGTGTTCATTCACAGACTTATTTACTACCCAGGATTTATTTTTTGAAAATATGAATACAAAGAGTACCTTAGTTTTTTAAGCTCTGAAAAATTTTATTAGTGTTTGGTGAATAAATAATATATGATTGTATCACTGTTGCTATTTCCTTGAATAAAGCAAACTGTAAATTGTGGCAAATGTTGTTATATTATTCCCAGAACTTCAGGATTTGAATTTAGAAATCGGAGCATGGAGATGGACTTAAATCAAAATAAGTGGTTATTTGACAACACTGGCTAGGCAGCTTGTCCTGGCTATTTCATTAATAACTTATATTGAGAATTGCTTCTAATTTTCTAACAAAAATTTTAAAAAATTAGGGATGTATAGAGAAATCATTGGAGTTATTGGAAAAAGTGTACAAAACCAGGATATTTAAAGATCCCAGTTGTTCCACTCCAGTTCAATTCATTTTAATAAAAAAGATAAATTATATATATAAACATATTTTATATATATAAATTATATATAAAGAAAATCTTATAATGGAGATAAAACATGTAAACATAAAACAAATCAGGAATCAGTAATCTCAGGCCCAAAGTGCCAGTAGTCACTGAAAAGAATGTTTTAGCTGGATATTATGGAAAGCTTCATGAAGAATAAGTTTTATGGAATTAAATAGCAGGTAGAATTAAGTCAGTTGCAATAACATATGAAAGGTAGGCCACAGGAGTTCAAAATATCAAGTGTGGTGATAACCACAATCTTGTTATTATAGTTCTCTTTAATTGTCAGTGATCGTTACATAATTAATGATCTATAACATGGGCTGCGGGTAGATGGTCTCTATTTTTGCAAGTATAAACAAAAATAAAGGGTACACCAAAAATATGATATAATAATCCACATTTTAAGAAATAGCTAAAAAGATCACTCTAGTATTTATGAAACTCTATATTTTGGGATCATATTAATATCTAAGTGAATTTTACAGTATGTAATTGCTGATATTAAAAAAAAAAGAGTTATCTCCTGCAATTGAAGAGAGACATTTCAATTAGAGTGACACCACTCAGAGACTCTGTTTCTCTCATATAATATGAAAATCTTTCATGTTTGCATTCCTCAGCACTACTTTAATTTCAAAAATATTAACAAATAACAATTTAACACAATGTGTTGTCAGTATACCAGTTATTGGAGAAGGCACCGAGGATAATGGATTAGTTCCACCTCTAGGTAATGAATTCTTTTTAAGATATTGACAGTCTTGTTTGGCATGCAGGTGGGTAATTCTGGTACAGATTTAACACTTTCTTCCTAATTTGACTGAAGCTTTGAACTTTCTTCAGAAGCATTGTTTTTACAGGGATATTTAGCTTCACAATTATTTTCTGAATTACGAAGCAAAATACTGTGCACTTCGCAGCTATCAGGTAAAGCAGCATGTGACCACAGACAGGTGTAATCAGTCACAGATATGGAGAAGAAGCTATCACACACTGACTCCAACGCATCCTCAATAGTCTAGTGGACTTCAGCCACATTCATTTAGCAATTAGTTTCCATATCTAGACGTGGCAGATGGTAAATTGTTCTTCTAATAGTAAATACAAAAATAATGTTAAGTCAGTGAACAATAATGCAATAGAAAGTATTTAGAAAAGTTTTTTAAGCAAAATGGATTAGTTTGTGATTTTGAGAGAGTCATTTCATCCAGAGCAAACTAACTGTAATCATACACACAAAAAATTGTCGCATCGAACATTGCTATGTTGCAGGGATGCTGCTTTTTTATATATTATTTCAGTTAATTCACACAATTAAGTTAATACTATCTTTAATTTACAAATTTAGTTTGTTGATATGAAGAGAAATAGATTAATGCCATAACTAGAATGTTTATTCAAAATGATATTCAGTTCTGTAGGCAATATACTGTTTTTAATAACAGTATATTAGGAAAACTGTATATCTAGAAGATTTTTTAAAAAGTGATTTGGAAAGGAATATATTATACTCACTTGGTGCACTCCTATCATTTCATCTGGTTGTTTTCCACAAAACAACATGATTTAAATTATGTATGGTTTATTAAAATTAGGGGTTTTCCACGAATAGTAACTGTGAAAAGAAATGATAAGAATGAATGACTTAAAAATATTGAATCTATTTTTTTTCTGGTGCAATATTATTACAAATATTAAAGGAAATAATCCCCATGTTGTAAACATCTCTGTAGGATTTTTATGTATCATAAAGTACACCCAAACATAAATTAGACTTTATAGAAGTATATAGCACTTTGAAAGGCTAATGCTTATTGTTTTAATTTACACTGAGCTTAGCAGTAGAAATAACTATTTTGGGAGTTAAGGAAGCATCTAGAAAAATAAGTTAGTGTAGATTTTTAATTCAGAGAAAACCACTGAAAACTGAACTTTTTGGAACTATGTCTTAAGACTATGTGTCCTGTTACAGGAGAATTTTCTTTAAATATTGGTATAAATCGAAGGAAAGAAGTGCAGGGGAAATCAATGTTATTTCTATGTACTGGTGACATAAAAATGTGGCTAGAAAGAGAAGATTCCATGCCTGTCTGAAGAAGGTCTTGGGTACAGTGTGACAGCCACTTTTCATTGGACCTTCCAATTGTAGAGACTTCGAGGAAGGCCTTTTCGCACCTCTGCAAGTATCAGTAGAATGTGGACTCCTGTCCTGAGATGCATACTTTTGTGAGATGCCCACTCCAATATCACTATGTCTCCTTGACTGCATTTCCTTTATCACGAATCTTAGAAATAGGTGACAGATGTCATGAAACAGCATTACAGAAAAGTATTTAGCACTTCTGGGTATAGGAGCAAATTGCATCAGTTGACTCCTAGTCCCACCATTTTAGAATTGGAAATGATGGACAACTCATTTTATTTATTCAAATCTAAGTCATTTTATCTACAAAATAAATATTATAATAAGCTGTGTTACAGTGTATTTCTAAGAATTAAATGAAGCAAACGACAAAGTATTTAGATTGTGATAGTATGATACTATCTGATACCCAACAAATGGAAAATGTCATTTTTCAATATAACTATTTCTGAATTGAGTTCTGCTTCTTCTACTTAGCTAACTGATACAAATTTAGAAAAACATTTTAGACATTGGAATTCTGACTAATCTAGACGTTCACTAAGGTCAGTTATAGTTCTCTTAAATGATATAGATAAGTTCTTTATATCTTTATATAACTTTAGGAAGAGTAGTAAAAGAATTACCTTAAATCAACTAAACCAGTTCTCTGAAAATGGGAACTTGATGCATTTTACTACACTCTTCACTTCATTTGGCCATATTTGTACACTACAAACTTTAATGTCTATGGAATTTCATTTTCTCCTTAATAATTCATGAATGAAAATATTACCTGTGAAAAGGACCTCTCATATAATCACATTTATTGTACACACTCTTTGGATGACCTTCCCAATGCTACATTTTGTTCTTGGCTTAAACTTCTTTGAATCAGCTCTTCTTTTTAGGGTCCTTATTTCTGTCTTGGATTTTTTTTAACTTTCTTATGAGTAGCTTTGAATAGCTTTTATCAATTATGTTATCAAAGAATATCTCTCGCCTCATATTTGGTAAGATGCTCAGTATTTGCTTTATAGTTCTCACGATAACTACAATGTCTCTTTTCCTAATCTAGAAAATCCATTTCATATGTCTCTGTGTGTGAGGACGTGCACACACACTCATGTGCATGCATGTGTGTGTAAGGTTTTTTTCCTGTTACCATATCATGGAACTAATATTATTTTATTATGATCACACTAGATTTATTTTTCCATTAGGCAAACCATGGCACTTTTATAGAAACATATCAGATACTAAAATGGAGACAATATGATGGAGGTTTAATTATTACTATTTGATATTCATTATAATTGAGAAAGTCAAAATTATTATTTAAAAGATCAGTTCTTATTATGTGAAAATTAGTGATTATTATTATCACTAAATATTTTGTTTTTAGGCGATTCTAAATTCCCATTCATAATCACATTATCATTTACTGCAATAAATATAGGAGAATGCAATGATTATTTATAAATATTAAGAAGTCTGCATAACATGAGTTTAGAAATAGAACAGAAGATTTGTTAACATTGACATAGCTGTCTTTGCAACTGAAGTAGAATACTCTTGTTAAAAACATTTACTTTTCCTCTCTTTGACACATATTTATTTTCTTCCTTGTTGCCAAACTTAAGGTTACATTTTTTATGCATTACAATTGAAAATTAAAGTAGCAACTTAATTAGGATGAGGAAAGTAATGTCATTTAGACATAATACATTCATCATCAAAATTCCCATGTAATAATAAACTCAAAATCTACTGTGGCTGGCGCGTTAAAAGACATGACTTCCCTGGTTAATTAAGTCTGTTACCTAAGGAGATAGCTCAATCGTTCACTTAATTTAGTGTGAAGAAAATTCTACATAGTTCATATAGGTAAAACACAAGTTTTTAATCTATACTCTATGGAGCTCCTATAGATTCATCTCAACATATTCTAATCTGTAAAAAAGATTATCAAGGAAACATTTTAAACAAAAGGAAGATGTACCAAATATATAGTTATATTGTATGGATATGTTATATGTAGTAAAAATAAAGCTGTATTGTATAGATACAAATTATAATTATTTTTTAAAATAAGTAATTTCAATTGTGAATATTTATACCTTCATTCAAATTAGTACAGCTATCTTATATTTTTGTAATTTCAAATATATATGTATATATCTTCACCAAAATCTGGGAAGTATTATGAGCATGTCAACTGTGTCATTGAGAAATGACAACATATAAAGACTAATTGATTGCTCACTTAGATATTATAGCAGTAGGAGGTGAAGTTGAAACACAAATTCTAGTTTCTTATTCTAAACCCTGTTCTTCCATCGTGGAGTGACAATTGTAATAAAATTAAAAACCTTGAAAAGGTCCTTTGAGATCATCTGAGTAAGACTTGTGCCTTCATGCAAATCTAACTTTTTATAGTTTCAAAAAGATATCTGTGACCTTCCTTATGCCTCATCTGCCAGTAGAACTCTCTTTTCCTTCAGTTCCAATTCATTTACTTATCTATGGCTCCCAGTGGCTATGAAGAACAAAGAGAGAGCAAGGGAGAGGGAGAGAGGAAGACAGTGTATAAGCAAACACTAATAAGTATATATGTCCTAATCAGCTTCATTCCCTTTGTTAATTTTCCTGGGTCTAACTATTTTAAAGAATAGGCAAAATGTCAAAAAATATTGATGTTGTTTTATGATCATTGAATATTATGCTTTTCCTTTTAAAAATTATTTAAATTCTTAGAGCAATTTTTATCAAATACCATCAAATATAATCTCTAGCTTGTAAGTTTTCTTGTATGTGGGCCTTTATTTACTTTTCTCATCATGAGTAAGCATTATTCCTTTTTCATAAGTTTATCAATTATATTTTCTCTAACAAACTGTATTTTGGGGAATAATATTTTCTTTGGCTTGCCCTCCCAAATATTCTGCATGTTTATTCTGGCAGTGCAATAATAAAAAAAATTAATACAGAATGAAATCTCTCCATTTGTGACAGCATGGATGGACCTAAAAGGCATTATGCTTTGTGAAATGAATCAGAGGACGACAAATACCGTGATTTTATTTATGTGCTGAAACTAAAAAACAAAATGAATAAAAATAAAACAGAAACAGACTCATAGATATAGAGAACAAGCTGATGCTTGCCAAAGAAGAAAGAGGTAGAAGATGGGTGAAAAAAATAATATAATGAGTTCTCAGAAAAAATTATATTGGGACACTAATCAATATGATAAATATAGGTAAGATGATCTAAGTGATTTTTAAACTATCTAATATTTTAAGCATTTTATTTATTACATTTGCATTATTAGTGAGTATGTTTAATTGAAAAACTAAGATTTTGCTGAAATTTGAAATTTTTATTTAGTTATGGTAATGATGCATAATATATATGTATAATAATGACAGGGTTTGAGAGATTTATTCTTTATATATTCATAAACTTTTCAGATGATCAAAATTACATTTTATGTCCTGACTAAATTTTTTTTCTCTTATGACTTGTTAATGCCAAAGGGAAAAAAAATACTATTACAATGAAGATATCTGGTTTGTTATCAATTTAACCACTTGGGTAAAAGTGGTATTTTTAAGAGTAGGACAACTTTATATTTTTCACCCCCTTTTTTAATGAAAAATGAAATACACAGATTCATGAATGATTAAAAAAAACAGATCTAATTTCTAGATTACTGAAAATATAAAGGATAGAAGAACAAGTAAATTATTCAAGGAAAAAACCCTCAGACAACATGAAAATGTGGAACACTTAATTATAATTGGCCTCAACACTTCAAAAAGTCATATTATAACTTCTTGGTTCCATAGAAAAATGGTGACCACACCTCTCATGAACTATAAATATCAACAAGGAGAACATATAGCATCACCTATTTTCTACGACTACAGCAAAACTGAAGTACAGAGACTATCAAAAACTTTAAAGTACTTGTAGTGAATGGAGAAAGAAACCACCGAGTTTCTAAATTTACTTAAACCCTTCCAAAGAATGAGTTTAGTATTGAGCATAATAGAGGATACTCGACAAGGTTCTCACAAGGAGCCACACAGATCATATCAGTGAGGGTTCACACCAGGCGAAAAAGCAATCCAAAATAGGAATTATTGATAACAGGTGTGAACGCTGGAGGATAACAGTACTGGCTACTAGACAAAATAATAGAATTTGAAAATGTGTGGAAACACAAATTTTATGATGTATCATATCTGGGGGACGTAAAGGCAAAATGTATCTGTTTAATTGTTTTGATTGTGAAATTTTGTTCCCTACTGATTCTTATTCATGGTGGTTTATTTCTGTGTAAGTTTATGTCTGTGTCTGTTCAGAAAGAGGGGAAAGGAAGGGAGGATAGACATTCATGTTTTTCTGCATTTTACAGGAATATACTGAGGCCTGAATTACGAGCGATTATTACATAGATAATTTGCGTTTGTTTCCATAAATACACAAGAAAGATTGATTTGATTAAGTCATTGGCTCTCAGTTGTGGAAGACGGTTTTAACACCACACAAGTTCTATGAATTCTAGCCAGATGTCCATTCGAAGTCCAGCTTTTGATTATAGATTCTGAGGAGTCTTTCTGCTATTCCCATCCTCCCAGGATGGTAATGGCACATTTCCTCGTGTCCTTCCCCTTTTGGTGAATTTTCTCCTAGTTTATGTGTTGCTGGAATCAGGGTTTTGGTAGGATTCAGCTTTATGTAGAGTCTCTTGGTTCTGACTTTCCCATTTTGATTGGGCCCCAGTATTGCTTCCTCTTCCCTATATCCTGTTAGAAAAAAAAATCTAGGCAGCTAGTATTTAATACATGTTCCCTGGGCAGCCACCAACTACACTTGGTGAGTTCTTCCATATTTGCATATAATTTTTGGCCTGTGAATATTTCTCTAACTTTTTGTTTTTGTACAATAACAAAAATTCAATGGCAGATCACCAAAAACTGAAGGCTCCATTGTCATTTTACATGTATATCATGCTAGAAGATGAGCTAAAATTGGCAAACAAAACAATATAGTTATTATGCATTTATTTCAATATTTATGTTCACTAAATAGCTAAAATTATTTTTATCTATTTCTGCCTTTTAAACTATTTGTGAAAAAATATACCTTTTACTTTTCACATTGAAGATACACACATGATCATTATTCTGAGAGTAGGTTAACATTTAAATGTGGTAGGTAGAGGTTTTTCACTTAAAAAAAAAATCATTCAGAAGCATACTTTAAAGTCCACTTTCCTGGATATAAGAATTTGCAATTTATAACCAACCACTTTGGAAACTTTAATTGTTTAATAAGAATAATCTATGATCCTTTGACTATGTATAATACATTTTATTTAAATACTTTAGTGACCGAGTTGCACAAACATAATGAATTCATTAATGCAATTTGCCTTTCTTTTTTACTTAAAAAAAATTGCGTTTGAGTAAAACTTAAAAATTTTCAGGACTTATCACATACATTTTCTATATTCCTAACATATTTCATCACCCTTTCCCTCAAATACCTAACAAACAATGCTATTTAAGTTTGTTCTTTTTGACTGCAAGCAATAATAATTATTGAAATTTCAAATGATAGGAATTCAGGCCCCTTTAAAATGAAGACTAATCCATTGAAGGACACTTAGGTTGTTTTCGTGTCTTGACTACTATGAATAATGGTGCAGTCAAGATAGGAATTTGTATATCTTTACAAATAAATGCTTTAAAATTTTTCAGATAGAAGCCCATTAGAGGGATTTCTGGGTCATATGGTAGCTCTATTTATATTTTGAGGAACCTCCATAGTGTCTATACCAGTTTATATTCCCATCAGCAGTGTACAAGGGTTTTTTTAGTTCTCTCTATCCTGTCCAACAATTGTCTTCTTGATAATAGCCATTCTAACAGGAGTGACATGGTATCTCATTGTGGTTTTGATTTGCATTTCACTATAGTTAGGGAAGTTAACCATCTTTTCATATATCTGTTGCCCATTTGTGTGTCTTCTTGGAGGTCCTCTGTTCATGTTTAAATTGAACTTTTTTGTTGTTGTTGTTGTTTTGTAGTTGAGTTATATAAGTTCTTTATGTATTTTAAATATTAGTCCCTTAAAAGAGGTATTGTTTGCAAATCTATTTTTCCATTCAGTCGGTCACCTTTTTGCTGGGGGTTTCTTTTGCTCTAGAAAAACTTTTTTAATTAATGCAGTCCCCTTCATTTATTTTTGCTTTTACTTTCCTTGCCCTAACTGTCATGGCTGATTGAACAAAGGAGATGCTTTATATATATATATATATGTATATATATGTATATATATATATATATATATATATATATATATACACACATATATATACATATATATATATATACACACACACACAATGGAATACTGCTTAGCCATAAAAAAGGATGACTTCTTACTATTTACTACAATGTGTGTGGGTCTTTATAATATCATGTTAAGTGAAATAAGTCAGATGGGAAAGGACAAGAACCTTTCGCTCTCACTCATATGTGACATATAAAACAGAAAGCAATAAACAAAACTAGCAAACTAACTAATGGACGACAGTATGGTGATTACCAGAGAGGAAGAGGGGAAAATGAAGGAAGTAAAGGGAGTCAAATATTTGGTGTCAGAAAGAGGCTCAACTTTTGATGGTGTTCTCATTTGTAAAATTATTATATTTAATTGAAAAGTACCTATTAAAGTTCCTGAAAATAATTATAATCTATATTTTTAATGTGTCTGAATTCCTATTATTTATAATTTCATTAGTCTTACATTCATTAAAAAAATGAACAACAACAACAAAAAAGAATTAAGTTTATCACTAATGTTTAAGAGTGATGGGAAAGACCTTGGGAGTATGGGAAATGTATGTGGAATATGTCCTGAAAATCACCCAGCACAGGATTCTAACTAAATATAGCTCACTATAATCACTGAAGTTTGATCAGGAAGAAATCATAAACTGCATTTCCACTTTACTTAAAGTTTCTTTTCTTAGATCATTTAAAAAGAAACATTTTAGTGAGAAATGGAACAGAGCTATGACTACTGTCATTTACTTTTTGTTGATCACATAATGTATAGCTTTTTGAACTGTTTTCTGAAATTGCAAAAATAAAAGCAGTTTTCTGTTACTTGTTAAGTAAGATGAGTTTTTTAGCTGTTCAGTCTTGCATAATTATAAACAGATGAAGAAATTTAAAAATTTGAATGGTTGAAAAATACTTAGAAGAAACTGCTTTCATTTAGGGAATGAAATGGCTGATTTAATAACATAAGACCTTTTATCTTTTTCTATATTTAACTTGAACATTAACATAAAGACTCCTGAAACAATTGCTTATAATTTTCCAATTATTATACAGTCCAATTATATGATAATATCTACCTAGGTTTCGAAACTGAAATGACCAGTCAGTTTAACATCAGTAGGTTTGGGATTTACTTCATATGTCAACAATAGTTCATTTTCAGAGCATTAGATTACAGTTTTACATAGGGGCTTAACCACACAGTGGCAATAGTTAATATTTAAAGTGAATCTTCTTACATTAGTAGACGGCGGGTAAAGAGCAGTGTAATCTTCAAACTAAAAACTAGCAGCACTAGTGTATGTCATCAACTTCTTAAATCCATCTAATTGGTAGTCAAAATATTTGCCATAATGAATGAATATATTCATTGGTTGTCTCTATTTTCACAGTACTAATTCTTAATTCATGGGATCCAAATCTTTTCATGTAACATAAAGATGTTAACTATGTAAAGTCAGGCCAAAAGATTTAGAATTCAGCACAGAAGCAGAAAGAATTTCAACAACCATATAAAGAGATTCTAGGTTAGAATTAACTGAAAGAAAGGAGAGAAGAATTAAGCTTCAGTGCTCCTGAGGGAGTTGGAAAATTACAAAAGAAAAATCTTTTTGAATTTTCACAGAAAATTTTAAAGCAGGTATACCCAGTTTTAGAAATTTACATTTGTCATCTAATTTGAAACCACTTTGACACTTTGGTATGATGTACTTGCTATTTGTGAGGAAGTCTGATCGCTTGTCATTTGTCATTATTGATATAATTGTTATTTTAACGTGATGTTTTTGTGTGTGTGTGTGTGGGATTTTGTACTTTTCTGAGGAAAGTACTTCTGGATCAGATTATTAGTCTTCATCTTGCTTTATCTTTAGAAAAAAAATACAGACTAAATTTGAAGTAAGTTAAATACAAGCTGCTTGTTAGAAATTGATATATCTATATCCATTTTTGTATCTATATTTTTATCTGTATTATATCCATATTCTTACCTAGATCGATGTAGTGCATAAATTTCCAGTATGATATTCCAAATTCTAAACTACTTTGGCATATAGCCTGACCTTCTGGATTATGTTGATTTTTTTTCCTTATCATAAGGTAGTAAACAGTCATTCAAGTGATTAAATTTTGGACTCCAAGTCTAGACTACCGGAATTTAAAATCTGAATCTTCCCCTAAGATTAAACTCTCTGTACCAACCTATTCTCTTCAGTGGCAGTGGCAGTGGCAGTGGCAGTGGCAGTGGCAGTGCCTACCTCATAGTTTATGAGCATTAAATGAGTAAAGCTCTTTGTTCCTCTAGTAACAGCAATATGTGGTGTTTGTTAAAGAAATGAAAATAAAAATTTTGGAGATTCTTTCCCTAGATTTAACATAAATGTCAAACTCTCATTTTTTATGTGTGTATAAAAGTATAAAAATATTTTGAATGAATATTTAAAAATATTAGAAATTTACAGAAAATGAGCTTGAAATGAAATATCTCACTTGAGAAATCCCACTTTCATAAGTAATAATTGCTAACACTTATGTGTATTTTAATATAAATAAAATACTTTTCTGTACCTTATTTTTTCATCTGATAATATATCTAGAAGTGTTTTTTGAATTTGCCCAAACATGTTTTTTATTATTATTATTATTTTTTTTTTAAATTCTGATTTCTGGATGTGGTTTCATAGTGTAGTGGTTAGCACATCTGCTTGACATGCAGAAGGTCCTGGGTTCATGTCTCAGTTGAGCCACAGTCCATGCCACCCTGAATAAGCCTGATCCTATCTGATCTCAAAAGCTAAGCAGGGTCGGGCCTGGTTAATACTTGGATGAGAGACCACCTAGGAAGACTAGGTGCTGCAGGCATAAATAATAATAAATAATTAAAAAATGAATAAATTCTGCATGGTATTCTATCATATGGATATGTTATAATGTATTTAACATTACCCTATATTAAACAAAGATTGGTTTCCAGACTTTGCTATTGTATACAATGCTGCAATAAACCTTGTTTTTTTGTATATTTTATGTATATACATATTAATAAACATAAATATGTATAAATATTTTAAAAATATAGAGATATACATATATATCACTGTAAAATAGGGAAGAGATATTTAAGTATATTTTACTATTAGAAGTCAGGCATCGATATGCAAACAGCTATCCCACCAATGCAATTCAGGTCATTTGAGAAGAGTGTACTATTAATGGGATCGAACATAAGACTCATTACAGGGCTGGCCAACCACACCAATAGGTCTGTATAATGACTTTTTATCTGTTTAACTTGCAGCATTTCCAATAGGAGTCCTGTGAGCTATTTCATTGAATACTAGGTTACCTAAAAATTGAAAAGCATTTCATTTAGAAAATGTAATAGATGTCAACTTTTTGAAACAGACTAAAAGCACAAGCATATTTAGTTAAAAAGTAGAGAAAAAAATATATTAAAGTCTTCCATTACATTTTGTTTAATTTATTAGAGTATCTTTTCATTTTGTTTTCTAAGTAATTAATATGACTTTAATGAAAGGATTTAGACAGGATGATTTTAGTGCTTCATGTACCATCATAAGACTAATTTATCATGAGGAAAATTTTAAGTTTTATCAGTTTCAAGTATACAGTACATTGGTTAGGCATTTATATAGTTTAGAAAATGATCCCCCTAATTGTTTTTTCTCTCCTCTGGTTTTTTCTCTTCACCTAGCCATTACATTAATGCTAACTGCATTCCCTATGACGTGCTCCCCATCCCCGCAACCAGCCACCAATTTGTACTTCTTTAACCCTTTACCCCAGTCTCCCAGCCCCCAAACCCTTTCCCTCTGGCTGTCACCAAATTATCCTCTATATTTGTGTGTCTGTTTTTGATTAGTTTGTTCTTTTTGTTCCTTAGATTCTACATATAAGTGAAATCATATGGTATTTATCTTTCTCTGTCTCACTTATTTTACTTAACGTAATAACCTCTAGGTCCATCCTTCTCATTACAAATGGTTGGATTTCATTTTTTTTAAGTTTTTAATTTTTTAGGCAAGGCAACTCTTGGTTGACCTCACAGATTTCAAGGACTTTGTCAACTTACAACTCCTTATTTTTTTTTTTTTTTTTTTATGCCTACACCACCTGGTCTTCCTAGATGGTATCTCATCCAAGTACTAACCAGGCCCAACCCTGCTTAGCTTCTGAGATCCAACGGAATCGGGCTTGTTCCAGGTAGTGTGGCCATAGTCTAATTTTTCTTAATGACAGTAATATTTTTCATGATTAATCCAGAGTTTCATATTATTTCCTATATTTAATTTTTTAATAATCTGTACATCAAGTTATAAAGACATTATTTATGACATAAACTAAAACTAATTAATGAGACTTTCTAGCCTCAACATTTTCTTCATGACAAATACATCTCATTCAAATGTGAGTATACATTACCAATAGTGTCTTATATTATTATTACCACTAATATATTATTTAAGACACATAGAATTTTTATCAAAATTAAAGAATTTTGTACAACCAAATAATTTTTAATTATTAGTAAAATATTTTGTATATATGTGAATTTAAGCAATAACAAATTAAAAAAGTGTAGACAGCAGTTCTTGTATGCTATCAAAACAGTACAACCCTGATAGTTAATATAATTGGGAGTGAGGAATTAAAAAGAACAATATGGTGTGTATCTGATGTTCATATTTGATGTTTAGAAGAATATTCAAAAATCAAAAGGCAAATCAGGAAATTTTACAGTTAAAACCAAGTGTTTCCTTTAATAAAATTTTGTATATTAAAATTTCTCTAAACCCAGTATTTTAGTTTTAAAAATCTAGTTCTACATTATATGAGAAAATAGTCCCTATAAGTTTACTTACACATAACTTATGTGTTATATGCTAATGGTCACTTAAGTATTGAAGAATTCTCTATTCCTCTTTTTCCTAAACTGAAAAGGACTAGAGAAAGTGCCAAAGTTTGACTGTGACAATCATTTTAAATAAAGATGCATTTATTTAATTTGAAAATCAACAGGTAAAAACTGAATTACCTGAAAATAATTTAATTCATGCTACAGAGTGAAAAATAGTGTTGATTTACTAAAATATAAATTCAGAGAAAAGATATGAAACCTAATAGGATTTTTTAGGGTTTTTATAATAACTACGAATCCTTACTAAGCAACTGATTAAATTCCTCAGCCAAATGTATACCTAAAAGAACTGCCTTGTCTACTAATGTCTGCTCAGGTTTTTTCTTACTTTCCTGCTTAAAGGTATGCAGAGCTGTTTTTAATTACATAGTAGTCTAATTATTAATGTTGTCTCAGCATGCACAACTGTTCCAAATGTTCCTCTAGTCTATTGCAGCATCTAGTGACTCTAGTGATCAGTTCTTAATATTAGTGACTCATTTAGGCTTGTCATTTTTGTCAAGAAATTTATCTAATCTTATGCAAAAGTAATGCCATCAAGATACAGAATGCTCCAGATTCATTAGGTTCGCAACTATCGATCAACTATTATGCAACACACCCTGTTAGTCTTTGTATAATAACCATGGAGTCTCTGTTTTCAAGGAGTTCACTATCTCATGATCTAACAATATGTGCTATTTACTGGCTGTTCTGCAAGTAGAGGATGCAGACAGAGAAGACAGAAAGTGAACTTAATTGATGAAGGATTAGGGGCACTGTAGTGAAAAATTTCCAGGCCAAAAAAAAAAT
Source organism: Cynopterus sphinx (assembly GCA_030015415.1). Lineage (NCBI taxonomy): Eukaryota > Metazoa > Chordata > Mammalia > Chiroptera > Pteropodidae > Cynopterus > Cynopterus sphinx. The sequence continues at coordinate 58,293,193 of CM057379.1, read as the reverse complement.
GTGTGAATACATGAACACATGAAATTTCATGTTTTAGAGAAAACTGAAGTTAGTTCAGCATTGTTAAAGAGAAGAATATATGTAAGGCAACATCAAGAAGTAATATAGAGATGATTCAGGAAAGTTCTATTTGTTTTTGCCTCTCCTAGACAGATGGAGGGAAATAAATTAGGTGGCTGCCTGTGCAAATGGAAATATCTGTAAAGTATTGTATCAAACAGAGACTAGCCACATATATAGAGAGTAAACATTAAGCAATAATAGTCTGTATCATGAAATCTGTGAAGGAAATCAACAGGGTGTTGTATTAGAGGATACAGTGGAAGGAAATTGAAAGCATTAAAAGAATGACATTCAAAGGGTTAGGGGTGGTGTGAGAATGGAGAAATAGTCATAGAGTACAATAAGTAACATTGTGCTCAGATGAAAGAGTGCACTATACAATCTAGAAACTGCTAGAATATTGCTAGAGAGTTGTAAGATGAGTGAGGAGAGTTGGCATGAGCTGGAATTGATTATAAAGATTGGGACTGGAGAAAACAGGGCTTTGAAATTTCTGGGTAAGGAGCTGATATAATTGTTAGTGCAATTATCTGATAAGTATATGAAAATATGCTGAAATTTATTATCAGGGGCTACCAGTGTAAAAATACAAAAGATGCAATATTTTATTTTTATAAAGTAACAAACATTATTTAGTGTTATTAAAACTGAAATAAATGCATTTTTAGATCCAGTTAGCATACATGTAATCAGTAAGATATTTTAGAGGAATTATTGGTTGCAGTTATCAAATGTATATTCCTTTTGACCGAGTTTTAAAAATTTATGGAAACTAATTAAGAATAACTTATTGCTTATCTATTTTACTTATTAATATAACTGAGAAAGTTTTTTAATATATCACATGTGTGGAAATATGTAACTCTTTTATCTTTACTATTTAACATAGATTATTTCTATATGAGGAAATTACATATGTATGTGTGTGTGCATGTGTGTGTAAATATATATATTTATATATTCACCTTTAACTTGGTTTAAAACATGTATTTTTGCCTGTCTCCAATTTATATGAATAGTATCTTAAAAACTTATTCACAGTAAGCTTAAAATATGTCCTGCTTCTATAAATATACCTTTGAATTAGTTTCTTTATAGTAGTGACCTGACAAAAGTGGTGTTAGGATATTTTCATCTGCTATATTTCTTCTATGATATATTTATTTCTTCTTGTGCTTTTTAAACTTTTCATCAGACATTTGAGTTTATAATGTAAACTAAAACTTATAAATATGAAAACATCAGATTGGAGAAGTAAGGGCTCACTGAATATTTTCCAAAATTTAAGAATTCTTTGGATGGCAGGAAAAAACATACTGACAGATAGATTAAAGGCTAATTTTTTATTTTCACTTACAGTTTTGGACCAGAGAAGGCTGACAGGCAGGACCACACAGAGAACTGGGACAGGCTAACAGCAAGCTAGAGCTTTAGAAGATGACATATATGATAAAGCTTGGGTGGTTACCAAGGTTTCTTGGCCTCTGTGTTACAGGGCTAATTTGAATAATTTTATAGGATGCTGAGTTTAGAGGCTATCCCTGCTTGTATAATACCTTGGGACAGTTGGGCTGGTGAATAATGGTTCTCTGATTGTAAGAGCACAAGGGAAGTGTTTGGGGGTATGGACTTAGCTGCTTAAAAAGAAGAACTAATTGGCCACTAGCCAGGGACTCAAAACTGGGTCAAGACATAGTTTAAAATATAGATATAGTTATATATCTAAGCAGACATATAGAAGAAGGACATATTTTAAGCTTACTGTGAATAAGTTTTTAAGATGCTATTTAAAATTTACATGGAACCAGAAAAGACTCTGACTAGCCACAATATTCTTAAGAAGAACAAAGTTGGAGGTATTGCACTTCCTGATATAAAACTATACTACAAGGCTATAGTCATCAAAACAGCATGGCATTGGCATAAAAACAGACACATAGCTCAATGGAATGGAGGAAAGAAGCCAAAAATAAATTCACACCTATATAGTCATTTAATCTATCACAAAAGAGGCAGGAAAAGACAAATGGTATTGGGAAAACTGAACAGATGCATGCAAAAACATGAAACTGGGCCACCTTCTTATACCATATCTAAGAATAAACACAAAATGGATTAAAGACTTAAATGTAATACCTGAAACTATAAAACTTCTAGAATAAAACATAGGTAGTAAGCTCTTTGATATTGCTATTAGTAATTTTTTTTCTGATAAATCTCAGACAAAGGGAAAAAAGAATAAACAAATGGGACTACATCAAACTAAAAAAGATTTTGCATAAGAAAGGAAACCATCAACAAAATAAAAAGCCAACCTACTGAACGAGAGAAGATATTAGCCTATGATACTTCTGGCAAGAGAGTTAATATCCAAAATTTATAAAGAACTTATACAACTTAACAGCAACAACAACAAACAATCCAGTTAAGAATGGACAGAAGACCTGCATAGGCATTTCTCCAAAGAGGACATATAGATGGCTAATAGATATATGCAAAGATGCTCAACGTCACTAATCATCAAGGAAGTGCAAATTAAAACCACAATGAGATATCACCTCACATCGGCAGATTGGCTATCATCAATAAATCAAAGAACAATAAATGTTGATGAAGATTTAGAGAAAAGGGAACTCTTGTGCACTGCTGATGGGATTGCAAATTGGTACAGCTACTATTGAAAAGTTTTGGAGGCTCCTCATAAAAAATTAGACATAGAACTACCTGGGTATCTGGGTATCCAAAGAAAACCAGAACACTAGTTTGTAAAGATATAGGCACCCTTATATTCACAGCAACCATATTCACCATAGCCAAGATATGGAAGCAACTGAAGTGCCCATCAATAGACGATTGGATGAAGAAGTTATGCATATATATACAATGAAATATTACTCAGCCATTAAAAAAAATGAAATCTTACCATTTTCAAAGACACGGACCAACCTAGAGGGTATTATGCTGAGTGAAATAAGTCAGATAGAGAAAGATAAATACCATATAATTTCATTTATATGCAGAATCTAAGGAGAAAAAAGGAAATGAAAAACTAAGCAAAATGTACTCACTGAAAACAAACTGGTGATTGCCAGAGGAGAGCGGGTTGAGGGGCTTGGTGAAAAGGATGAAGGGATGAAGGAGTACAAATTAATAGTTATAAAACAGTCATGGGGATTTACAGTATAGTATAAGGTATATAGTAAATGATATTGTAATGGTTGTGTATAGTGTCACATGGATCTCAGAGTAATTGAGGGGGATCACTTCATAAAATGTCTAACCATTGTACTATATATATATATATATATATATATATATATATATATATATATATATATATATATCTGAAACTAATATAAAATAATTTTAAAAACAAAAATAAATAAAAATTCATTGCTCCAAAAAGAAATTAAAATTAAAACTACAATGTTACTTGTTGAATTTAACCCAGGAGCACACTATGTGTTCCTGAGGAAATGAAATTCTATCTGCTGTCTCTCCTTTTATTATCAACTATGAGTGATCTATCTAAACGACAAGCCATTTGAGGAAAGTTCTGTTGGTAAAATGTACTCATCACTCATCACTCATTAGGAAACACTAATTATTAACTCTAAAGGAATTATTTTCAGCTGTTCTATGGCTTATCCCAAAATTTTACAGAACATCGATTGATTCAATGGGGAGGAAAATGGTGATTAAAGTTAATAAACACCAAGTGGCAACTATATGAACAGTGTACTTTCATTCTGATTCTTGTGCTTGTTCTTTCTTACAAATGCATTGTTTCACAGGGAAAGAATCTAGAAACGTACCAAATGTCTTCCATTAAAGAGAGCTTATTCTTATTATTTTTAGAAGAGATTAGCCATCTTTTTGATAGTGCCACTCAAGCCATGTGTATTTTTTTTCCAGTAATACACATAGTTAATATGTCTTTTAGAGGTAAAGAGTCTTGACCTGCATATTTATGGAAGAACTCAGCATAAATAATGAGTTAGACTTGAGTCTGTCATACCGAAGACAGGGTAATATGCTCAAAAATAAGGAGGTGGTATGCAAACATTATGCAAACATTACTCAGAGGGAATTTCTGAAGGAAAAATGAACTGATTTCTTTATTAAGTTAATTGCAAGAGAAAAAAATTATAGTAGAAAAGTTTAAGTTACAGTACATGTAAGATATATGTCAATCAATCATTACTGGGTGTAATAATTCAGATTCTGATTTAATCAAACTATAAAAAAAGGACTTCCTTAGGATTGGATACTTGAACACACTAAGTAGATGCTTGATAATATTAAACACTGTGTGTGTGTGTGTGTGTGTGTGTGTGTGTGTGTGTGTGTGTAATTGTTTTGTGGTCATGTTGAAAAAAGTTCTAATCTTTTGGTGATATAAAATGAAATATTTAAAGATTTGTTTCAGATTATGGGCAGATGTAAAGTAGGTCAGGATTGGCTTGAGTTGACAGTAACTGTATCTGAGTGATGAATTTTCATTTTAACATTAGATCTACATGATATATGGATTTGAAATAAAGTCTATTGTATTTCTGGTGTAAAAAGATTAGCATTGATGAGAAAATAATTTATCAATTTGATGGGAGGAATAAGTGACTAATGAAACATTGATAAAGTGACTATAGATGTCTAATTAGAAGCTCGCCCCAAACCTGAAATATAGCCTTACTGTAGAGCCAAGGAGACTCTAAATGAGAAGTAAAATTTATTTCATTTTTATGAAAAAGTTATATATTTTTGTATCTTGAGAAAGACAATGCTTAAATCCAAATGTTTATCATGTAGTTTTCTTTTTAAGGATTTGAACAGAATCACCAGTTACCTAACAAAAAAGGTATGTAGGAGATATTATTATGACTTCTACTGCTGTGACATTACCCTATCTTTTTTGCATAGTCCTTAGGTTTGAGGTAATTTGATTAGGCTCTTCAGATGTTAGCTGTATATTCTGACTCTATATTACTGTTGTCATATGAGAGTTTTAAATTTTTAAATAATTCTATTAAAATCACATAAAAGAAGAAACAATAATCAGTTTATACAAAACAACTTTAAAAAGTAAATAAGTTGTTCCTAAATTAAGAATAAAATTCTGGTCTAGCATGTCAATAACTAAAACTTAAAGCATTTTACTACTACAGATACACTGTTTAGAAAGACTTCTGATAGCCTTTAGTGTTATCTGCACATGCTAACAGCACAGTGCTTTGTTTGGTGTCATTAAATTCACAGAATCAAAAATTGTGTCAATTGTCTTTAGTAAAAATCAACAGTTTTACTTATCTGTCTCTAGTTGTAATATTTAAATCCATGAGTATAATCTAACTTTGTTGGTGGGTCCTTCATAACTTATAAATAAACTTTAAAACTTTTAAAAGATTAGTGTATATTTTATTAAATTTTCAACTTATCACAATACCAATTATTCACCTTATCACAATACCATATTGTCCTTTTTCTATATTAACAAAATATAAGCTTTCAATTTCATATGTCTATTCAAATAAGACAAATAATTAATTGTCATTGGGAGAAACAATTAAAATAAATAGTTTTCTGGGATATGTATGAAATTCTGATTTCAATAACCAGAAATTTAAAAGCAAAATTGACCATTTCTCTCTTTCATCAGTATTTATTTTAATATTATAAATGTGCTAAATGTATTAAGCTGCAGATACATCAAAACCTTAGTATGGTGACTTTGTGTTTCTCAGGAACCCAAATCCTAGAATTATGATACCTCTAAAATGTTTTCTTTGTGTCAGCCTAACATTTAATTAGCTTTTACACTATCATGTTTGCTTATGTGTATTTTCTCTGTATTTTTAATTTAATTTTCATTATAATCCTATGAAGTAGTTATTAAATTGTGCTCATTTTTTTTGATATTGTCACAAAGCAAAATGTGGCAGGAACAAGGTTCACACCAGATTGCCTAGCGTTGGCACCAGTTCTCCATTCTTTAAAGCATCTAGGCATTTTAAAATAATTACTACACATGTTTCTAAGATGTGGAATTAATTAAGATGTATTTAGGATTTAAGCTGTTACAAAATTATTATCAGTCTATATTGGTTAGACTCAGAATAGTACAGAAGTCACAAAACCTTTGTGATATGCCTAGTCATGATATATTTGTACTTTCTCTAAGATATAAAAATGGAGATAAATATAGAACATTTCCAGAAGATAACAAACAATTTTATGAATAATATGAAGTTTCTATTTTCTGCACCAAGTAATGCATTAGCTTTTAAGGAGTACTTAACTGTAGTCCATAGATTCTCCAGGGTTCCCAGTATTATTTCAGGGGACTACAAGGTCAACATGATTTTCATAACAATCTCAAGATACTATTTGCCTTTTATATTACATCAACATTGCACTGTAACGGCAGTGGGTAAAACCTCGTTTCTTGGCATTAATCAAGGTAATGGCATCAGATTGTAATAATGGTCATTGTATTCATCACTGCCACACTGAAGTTTAAAGAAAAAGAAGATACACAATTAACTAGGGAAACATAAAAATTCCACATAAAACATATCCTTGATGAAGTAATACAAATTATATATTTTACTAAATATTTAGTTTTGTGTGTGCATCATTTAAATTTTTCTGGGTGATAAATTGGGAAATATTGTCAAAGCATCATTCTGCATAATGAAGTACAATGATTGTTTCAAGAAAAAGCACATAGTGGTAGATTAGCTGCTTTTTCATGGAATATCATTTCTACTTAAAAACAACTGACAAATTATGGTTACTTAAAGCTGGGTATCAGGCAGATATATTTTTGTTTATAAACAAAGGAGACTTTCTCTTCAAGAAAATAACTGCCAATAATAAAAGCTTTTGAGCAGAATTGGGAAAATATTTTATCCAACCATAGAGTTAACTACTCATAATATTTAAATATTTTTGAGATGAGACAGTGATATTAAAGAGTTTGATTTTTTGATAATGTAGAATGTATCAACATTTGGAATAAATGATTAGTGAGTAAAAAGTTTACAGATAACAAATATATTGTGTTATATAATCATACATAAGTAAAAAAATGCACTCAAAATGCAAAATGCTGGAGTAAATATGAAAAGTCTATTGTGAGGTTTTAGATATAATGTTGAAAGTAAGCTTTAAGAATCTCCCACTTGTTGAATTTGGGTGTAGTATCAAGAACATCCACAATTATGTCTGAAAGATTTCAGAAATGCCTCACTATTTTTTAACTATATATTCGCTTGAGTTGTATTTTGTTTGTGTAGTTTAGTAAAAACAATATATCACAACAAACTGAATGCAGAAACGGATATAAGAATCCAGCTATTCCCTATTAAACCAGATGCTATTATTTGAAAATATATAAAACAATTCCTCATCTTTGAATATTTTTGTTTTAAAAACTATATTTTATAAAATTTTATATGTAATGACTTATGAGTTTAAAATTAATACATCTTTAAAGCTGTCTCTCTTTCTGATGTGGTAAATATCTATAGATGTAAATCACACAAATAAGAGTTTTATTCTTCAATACATTTTACTACTCTAATAAGGTCTTAAAATAAATAAAAGTGATAACCACTGATTAAATAAAGTTCCACAATAATTATATAGTCAGCTCTTATTAAGAATCAGTAGTTTTTAAAAACAGTTGTAATTGAAATTCTTGCTGGAATAATAGATTTGGGGTTGGGTGTTCTAAATGTGGGATAATGTACTATTTGAAGATTCTGCCACAATATCATTATCAACCAATATAGCAATTGATATTTTAAACAGTGATAGAAAATTGTCATAAGTGAATTAAAACAAATGTCATTTTAAAAGTCTGTCTGCCATACTTACTGTAATACCATCAACAATCAACTTTTGCTACAGTTATTTTTAAGTCTAAAATATTTTTCCCTACCATATTGTCACTAGCCTAAAGACCTTTGTCATATAACCAAGTTTATTCTTTATATTTCTAAGGTTAGAATCCAGATATTTTGGGTTGACTATGTATGTAGTGTATGAGATTTTAAATAGAGACTTATGACACTTTTGGCTGCTTAAGTGTGATTTCTATTTCCTGGTACTAGATAAATGTGGACTATCTGATATTAAGAGATGGATAACATCAAAATTAAAAATGTGTTCTTAGCAATATTTATATCAAATTATCATTTATATTAAGGTCTAAATATAAATATAAATATAACTTGTCATGGCGCATTTTTTAAAAAAGTTTAACAGGACATTTTTTAAAATATTTATATTTGAAACAAATATTTCCTCTTTTAAATATGTATTTAAACTGAGTGAGGTCAAATTAAATTTCTATTTTAAGTAACAGGATATGAAAATAGATGGGCTTATAATGGACTTTTCTAGTGAAAGCATAGTCAGTGCGGTAAGAATAGTAGGTACTTTTTTCTAGGTCTTTTGTAATTGCTGTAATTTTTCAGATCAGAATTTCCTTTTTTCTCCTCCAAACCTGAAACTTTATTGGGAGACGTAGTGAATGGTTTAAAACTGAAATAGTAAATAAATCACCCATTATTACTGTTATTCCTCCATGTTTTTTAGTTTTCATTTTTTTAATGATTGTGCCAAATCAGCTTCATAGGACAGTCTAAAGGCTGCTTTCTTTCTTTTTCTTCCCTCCCCCACTTTTTTTGTTGGTCTTTGGTGATTTCCTGGGTTTTGTTATTTTTTTTCCAGTTTTACTGAGATATGACTGACATATATAGCACTGTATAAGTTTAAGGTGTAAAGCAGAATGACTTATGTTAAAAAATGATCACTACAGTATGTTTAGTTTATAGCCATCATTATATAAATACAAAAATAAAAAAAAAAATTTTCCTTGTGATGAGAATTCTTAGGTTATACTTTCTTAGCAACTTCCATATATACTATGCAGCAGTGTTAATTGTGGTCATCATGTACATTATATTCCTAGTACTTATGTATCTTATAACTGAAAGTTTGTGCCTTTTGAACACCTTCTCCCATTTCCACCTTAACCCATCACAGAGCTGATCTCTTTTCCTGTAAATTTTTTAATTTTATTTTTTTTTAATTCCACAAATAAGTGAGATCTTACAGTATTGTTTCTCAGACTTATTTCATTTAGCATAATGCCCTCAAGATCCATCCATATAGTCACAAATGGCAAGATTTTCTTCTTTGTGTATATATACCTCATCTTCTATATTCAGTCATTCATCAGTGGACACTTGTAAATAATCCTGCTATAGACATATCTCTTTGACATAGTATTTGTTTCCTTTGTGTATATTCCCAGCAATGGAATTGCTGGATCATATTGTAATTCTATTTTTAATTTTTTTGTGGGATCTCCATACTGTTTTTCATAGTGGCTGCACCAATTTACAATCTCATCAAACAGTGCACAAGGGCTCTCTTTTCCCTACATCCACACCAACACTTGTTATCTCTTATCTTTTTAATAACAGCCATTCTACCAGACTTCGGGTTGTGGTTTTAATCTGCCTTTTTCTAATGACTAGTGATTTTGAGCATCTTTTCCTCTACCTGTTGGCCATTCATATATCTTCTTTGGAAAAAAATGTCTATTCAAATCCTTTGCCCATTTTTAAATTTGATTGTTTTTCGCTATTGAGTTCTATGAGTTCTTTCTATATTTTAGATGTTAACCCATCATCAGATACATGGTTTGCAAATACTTCTTTTCATTTCATAGGTTGTCTTAATTTTGTTGATGGTTTCTTTTGCTGTGCAGAAACTTTTTAGTTAGACGTACACCCACTGGTTTATTTTTAGGTTTGTTGATTGTGCTTTAGGTGTCGTATCTTGGAGGGTGCTTTCTTTATTGTTTGTAGTGGTTTCTTTTATTTGGTTTGGAACATTATACTTCATAATACAACAGTACAAATAGAGATGTAGAGATACTGACAAGAGTGTTATTTAAATATTTTTTTGCTTGTAAATTTTTATCTAAAGAAATATAAAAAGATACTATGCTTTTGTAGTAAGACATCTTTATAAATTATAACAATACTTAACAGAGATAAAGAGATACTGACAAGGATGTTTTGTTAATTCTTTTGTTTTTCATGTTGCTTTAAAAATATTTTTAATACTTCTAAAAAAGATTCTATTTCATTTTTTAGAGAGTAAGACTAGTTTGTGTTTCATAAATTGCATAAAAATTCCTATATGGGTAGTGTAATTTTGCAGCGCATCTTTCTAATTTTTGCAGGGCCTTGGCTGGCCTGCTTTATAACTTAACTCTATTGCTTTGTAGCAAATAGAGGTTTACTGTTGAAACAGAATTTATTGTTCAATAAATAGTTCAAATTCCACTTTCATACTTTTTCTTCTTGGTATAAGCTTATGAAAAATCTACCAGAGTTCTTATCCATGGTCAAGTAAATATTATTTCGTAAAGAAAATAATTTTCAGCTGTCTAATGCTTGAGATGTTTTTACTAATAGAGAACATTGGGATATCGTTAAAATCATCTATTAACAGCAGTTTTTCAGATAAAATAATACATTTTTTTGAAACCACAGCTTTTAAAATACTAAGATAAGTTCATATAACACACAATCACTTGCATTATAAAAATTCCTGTTACCATATATGTTAGGTTTTCTAAGGATTACAATTTCATGAAATAAAAGCTGTATCAGTTAAATGAATTCTTTTTTAATGAAATAGTTATGTGAAATAAAATGTATAGGATACTGAATATATAAAACAGATGGTCTTGCTTGTCTTTTTATATTTAATATCTTTAAATGACTTCATGCACTATCAATCCATTCAAAGCACAGAGAGGGGTAACCATTAAACAGTTTTCCATTCTTCTTCACTAATGATACTTAAAGACATTTAATAACGTTTGCTAATTGTGTGATGCCAATCCTCCAAAAATAATGTATCAGTAGGGAGTATTTCTGCTTCATTCCTTTTGTTTCCAGACAGCATCTAATGAGCTGGAATGATCATAATTGGCAGAGTACAATGCGTTGAAAAACATGTTGCTAAGGGAATTCTTTAAATATCAAAAAATTTACCTTCAGCCTGGGAAATCAAGTAAGTTAATGAAAACTTGTATTAAAATTGAAATAGTTAAAACTTTATGTAATCTCCCTTTTGTCACATTGTGCAAAACATAATAGCCTTGTCAGGATGATAAAACTTTGCATTACACTATTTTATAACTACGTGTGTTGTATCCAGTGATCAAAGTGATTTTTCTAGACAAAACATTCATTATTTATAAAATTTAAGCCAATAAAATTTTTAATACTTTAACTTTTCTTTCATGAATTAAGAGGCTAGTAATAGAAACATAGACTGAAGATATCTAGTTGCCATTACATAATTAAAATAATAAATATATTGATTTTAAATTATGACTTTTATTTATTTTTATTTATAGTTAAAAATCAGAAAACAAAAATTCAAAAACTCCACAGTCGAATAATAAAATCTTTGTGATAAATATTTTAAATGCCTTTTGTCAAAAAATGCCCAAGAATCTTATTTACACATAGTAAAAATCAATTTGATGATAATTTATATTAGTAAAATAATTTATTTTTCAATGAAAGCAAATCTCTGAACAAAATTACAACTGTTTTTGAACATTATTTTGTCAAATGTTAAAGCACATCAAGTACCCATTACCTTTGCAAGTTAAAGGAGTACTGAGTAAGGTCCTAGGCAACTCTTGAATAGTTTTCTCTTATTTTAAGCTCTCATTGACAGATTCATTATTCACCATTTTTAATGTGGAACTAGTAGTGTTCATTTATCTAGCACTTCCTTCCATAGTAATGTACTTTTAAAGGAATAGCTATCTCAAATTAAAATGTAAATAAGTAAACATACAAAAGATATGTTGTGGATAACCACATATTGGTTTTGCTTTCTTAAGCTTAACTGTTTAATTCAGCACACATTTATTTTTTCTTATAAGTAAAAAATATAAGGACTGGTCAAAATTGTGTAATAGTTTGAGGTATTTTAATTAGAAATTAGTTTTAGAGTCATACGCCAGATTTAACATGCATTTTTGTATAGACATATATATATAGACAAGTCACACTCATTCATATACAATTACTTCATAGTTTAAAATTAGTTTAAGTGGTAAGATTTTAGTAAAATTTAACAATGTGGATTAATTTTCTGTTGCTGTGGAGGACATTATCATCAACACAGCAACTTAAAATAATACATTGTCTCACAGTTTTCTGCTACAGCTTAGCTAAATTCTCTGGTCAGGATTTCAGGAGGCAACAGTGAGAGTGTCAGATGGGCTGTGTTTCTGCATCCTGAAGGTCAAGATCCTCAACACTGATTTTTTTTAGCAAAATAGATATAGAATGTGATGGAAGATTATAATGAGATTTTTAGATTGCTATAATTCTATATCTCATCATCCTACTAATAACTGTTACAAATAATATGTTAGAAATATTTTTATTTTTTTTCCTCTATCATTGGCCTTTGTTATTCCTTTAAACGTGTAAAATAAAGTTATATTCTCTTTATATGTTGACTACAGTTACTACGTGCTGCTTATGAGTGGATGGAGGATTTCAACTAGATCTCTCATGTCAGAATATACCTATTTTCATAGGCATAGAGAATTGTATTATGAATAGGCTGAGGATGCTTTGCAACTATGTTCTTGTTGAGAAAAACTGACTTTTGATATAAATAGGAACTTAAAATCATTATATATTATTAAAATAAAGCTATAGATTAAAAGGTACACAATATCTTAGAAAAGTAATTAAAGAAAAAGTCCATTAGGAGCAATAATTTTTTTGTTCTTTATAGTTAAGTATCACTTTAAATTTGCTTTATCAAAAATGCCCCTATATTGTGTTCTATGAGTTTTCTGAGAAGTGCAGCTATATATGACAAATCTATGATGTCCTGCTTTCCAGTCAGAAGATTTATATGCCTTATTCCACTATCTCAAAGGACTACCATCTCTGTGTTCATGAATTAACATACATCATATGGTTTCAAACAATGTCTTAGTTGGGCTGCTATAACGAATATAAGAGAGACTGGGTAGCTTACCAACTACACACGTTTCATATAGTTCTGGAGACTGGGAAATCCAATGGCATTACATGGGCAGATTTCAAGTCTGGTGAGGCCCTGCTTCCTCATTGACTACTGTCTTTTCGTTATAACGTCACATGGCAGGAAGGGCCTGGGGTCTCTCACAGAATCTTGTATGAGGGCATTAATCCCATTCAGAAAGATTAAGGTATAGAAATATATTTTTTAAATTATCTTTAATTCAGTAGTCAATTACTGCCAATTTTATTGAGTCTTGGGGGAAATTGAAAAAGATAATAAATTTTAGAAATACAAAATTTTATCTAGAAAAATAAAAAGGGATCACTACTCAGATTATAGTCAATGTTTTAGTGACCATTGTTCTAGATCTTTTACTATAAATATTATAAATTTATACAAATTAGATATAAAATGCAATTTGTAACTATGTATAATGGAAATTCTTTCCATAAAGATTATTTATGTCAGATAATATAGATGCATGCCATTCTTTTTATTTTCTAGGTAAACTTCGGTATGGATAGGAATAATTTATCAGCATGTTATTTATTTATTTTTAGAGCCATTGTAAGATTCTGCTTTAAAATAATGCTGCAGAGTGAATCTTTACATATAAAATATTTAAGATCCAATTTTTTGCCTGTAGCCAAAGAAAATATGTAAACTATTCTAAATAACAGAAAATTCAAGTACTTTGAGACATTACAGATTACTTCATCTGGCTTTAAGGAGTGTTTCTATGTTGTTCTGGCAGATAATAATGATAATTTTTAAAGAGTAACTTATTCTGCAGACTCTGTGAGTACTTGAGTGAAATTATCGAAAAAAAATACTAAAATTTTTATTAAAATGCCATTTTGAAAAGTAATTCCTTGCCATTTATTTCTTAAAGGAAGTTATTTTAGCTTTTCGAGATATGTTAAGTGTTTTTTTGTTTCTTTTTATTCTTGGCTGGGTAGTGGAGTTGGAGTGTAGAAATGCTCACAATGCCAGAATAAGTATGTAGAGTTTGGAACAGAATGACAGGCAAAGCAGAAGTGATGCTTCTGGTGGAATTATCCGTTGGAAGTCATTCTGATAGGGGGAATCATTACAGTGTTGGGAATGGTAGCTGAATATTATATCTCCTGGACTTGTTCAATATTTACTCTTTTTACTCCTTTGCTATCGGTGTTTGTATTTTTACTTTACTTTCTAAGACATTTACTCAACTTTATCTTCTCTTTTTACTGATTTTTTTCCTTTCTGCTTTACTGACTTATTTACTAAAAGCTTTTCTTTTTTCTTGTTGAACATATTCTACCTCTTTGCTCTTTGTAAAACTGACAAAGCAAGAGTGCTGGATATCCAGTTTTGTTTTCCAATGTAATATGTATATTCTGAAGCTTTAAAACACACCATGTTTTTAGAAAGCTAACAGTTCAAAATAAAAATATAGTTTGTAGAGTAGAAATTTAAACATTTTTGAGTTTAATTTCCTCCCCTCATTCAAGAGTTAAATTCTGTAGTTGAAAAGCTAAGTGATTGGAATACAATATATTATTTTAGTTCTGAGTACTTGTGAAAAACTTTGGTTGAAGAGTGATGGAAAAAACTGAAGAAAGAGAAAACTGACTTTTTAAAATTCCCCAATGACCTTTACAAATAGAACAGCTACAGATAATTTAAAGTTTAATATTTTTGACTATAGATTTTAAAATATAATTACTTGCTTTTCTCTGTTCTCCCCAAGAATTGTTTTTGCAATCCACATTTTCTTCAATACAACATGGTTTGTATTAACCTTAAGGGCAGCAGAATGAAACTGTTACAGGTTTTGTAATTAGCTGTGGTTGTAAAAGTCAGACAATTCAGAAAGCAAAACTCACTGTCAGAGTGAACATCTGATGGAAGTACAAATGCTCTAGGAGAATAAATCTGTTCCTGTAGCAACCAGTCCTCATTCTCTACCCAAAGAAGCAGTGGGTGGGGGGTGGGGGTGGGGAGAACACAGAAATGCCTCAGTTTCAATTTTAAAAAGATAGCTATTCCACATGGAATTATGGATAAATTCTATAAACTCAACATTTTAACCAATAATAAATGATAGCAGCTGTTATATTTTTAAATCAACCAGTCAGAAATAAGACATAGAGAGCAACTTCTAAGCCTCTGAAAGTATACATTTAGGGGCAAAAGAAATTTGTTTCCTTTTGACAACTGGTTTATTTTGTTTTAATTTCTTTAAAATGTATTGAAAAATCTCATGAAAGTATTTTTCTCTGAGAATATCTGTTGTTTCCCAGGAGGTTCAAAAACAATCTCCACTGATGTAGTAGATTGATACATTTTCTTCTACATCAAAAAGCATTCCATGAGCATCTTCTTGAGGATTAGAAAGAAATGTGCCTTTCTCAAGTTACAAACAAGGTTCCTGGCTTCTAGTAACCCAATAAATCTAAAGGGACAATTCATACAAACAAACAAAAAATGTTAAGAGCAGAATAACATGATACAAATACAGAGACAATAAAATAATATTTATGTCAAAGTACATTTTTGAGGGGAGGACCTGAAAAAGTACATATTTGAAATGAAGTGCCAGGGGAACCACTATGTGAAATCTTCCTTCAGGCAGGATTGGTGTAGTGGAGCTGCTGTCTCTCGTGATTAAATGAGAAAATGTTCAGAACGATATGAAAATTTTGGATAAGTCTGATGAAAAAGTAATGGCCTGATGGAAGAGGGAAAAAAAGTGTTTTCAAGCATATTATCTGGCTTGGCCTAAGGCTTGAAATTGGGAATGGAAAATTATCTAGATGGATATTTGAACAAGTACATTTGTAAAAGTTGAGAGGCTGGACAAGACAGGAAGAATCAATCACAGACTCCTTCAGTTGAAAGCTCCTCCGTGAATGATTGTGGAACTTATCAAAGTACTTTATTTTCTTTAGAAAAACAGCCTTCTTTAATTTTTCAACTATCTTACTAGAAAGTATTATCGCTACCTATATATAGCACTATTAATTGAAATTGATTTGAAAACTCACAAATCAAAAAAATGACTTACATGGCTGTGGCATAGTTTATAGGTATTCATACAATGTATATTTGTATTTCTTGTTAGTATCTTTTAGCAACAGAATAACAGAATAACCAGACAGAATAACATTTAATTTTTTTAACTTATAATGCATTTTTGCTTGTGTAACTTAATAACTTATTAAAATAGAAGGGAGCTGTACTTCATATGGAAAAGTGGAAATTTCGAATGTGTGCATCTCCTTGGATTTCTTTAATGCACGTGTATGTTATCACAGTACCTCTTAGTGTTGTTCTGTTTCTCCTGTTAAATCACCTTCTTTTGTGATTGGAGTTTAGTTAGAACTTTTTCATATTTGTATTTAGAATCTTTGAAATGTTTTCATTCATTATGAGATTTTCCCTCAACATTAGGGAAATTCTGTTCATGGCTCTGAACAAAATGTGGGACTTTTTAATTCAGGGATGAGCTTAGACATTGATTACATTATGGCTGTCTAACTTAGCTATAGGAGCCCACCCTAAGAGCTGAAATCACTAGGTGGGAGATCACAGAATAAAACCTCTATATTGAAGGGACAGAGCCATTTCCAAGGTGGTTCTGTTGATCTCTCCTAATGCTTTTTATATAATGAAATGACTGAGATAGTTCAAGGCATTTGAAATGATATTTTGATGTGGAAATAAATGTAGCCTACATAAACTTTTCTTAAAGTATCTTTATTTGTGTTTATGAAATCAAAAAAATTCTTCTAAGTTTCTGTGGAAATGCTGGTCCATGGTTTCCTTGTTTTTACATATTTAGTCTAGAAGAAATGTAACTATTAAGTATATTTTACTCAAGGTTATAAGGTCATGAAACAAAAATTTATGTATATATTTTATATATTAAATTTAATAGTAACTGGTTGATTGCTTTCCAAATATTTTCTTTTAGTGCTCATTTTAGAGTTATTATCTGAAAAATGGTATTCCATATATTTTCCCTATTTTTTAAGTTGTTTATAGTGGAAGAGTAAATTTGGTTGCTGTTACTCCATCATGTCCAGAAGTTCCATTACTGAGTTCATAATGCTAATACTGAATGTTCCAGATTTATATCTCTTGACTTGTCATTATATATATATATATATGCCACATATATATATGCCACAATTCCTTTAATAAGCTGCAATGGAATTTTCAGTCTAATGGTAGTATAAGTTTTTATTTTTTTTAATTCTACCTAACAACATAAAAGCATATAAAAAGGTTAAGGATTGATAAGCATAGTATAGGGATTCTTTTAAGGTCATGCAGGGAAGAAAAGCACTGTGCATTTTAACAATGGTCAGCAAGAATCAAAGACTAGATTCTTCAACTCATCTGAATTTTCTAAACCTTGCAAGTTTGAAAAATAGGGCTTAAAACTTAATCAGGCATTCTCATATTATTAAATGCCAACAATTTTATTTTCTGGTTGCACTTAAGAAAATTTCAAAATAAAAAGAAATTTTTAAATGATTAACATGTATTTTAATTAAACAATTGAAAGAAAAAACATCTTAAGTTGTTAAATTTATTTTAAAATACATCCGAGATGTGTTATCTTTGCTTGAATAAGGATTACAAAACAAAATGAAAATCAATTTCTAATTATGACATCAAGCATGTAGGTTCAGCCACTAATATGAAATTTATGTTTTTATTTATCAAATAAGTGCTAGTGAATTTAACTGAATTCACATAAGCCATTTTAAGAATGAAAGTTGTTATACAGAAATTGAGAAACTAAGTCCCTAACCCAAGAAAACTGCAATCTATAATTCCTCAAAAAGCTGGTTAGTATATACTAGTTGAATGCCTACTGTGTGTAAACTCTCAAGGAAATAAATAATATGGTCTTGAGTATTACCATTAATGAATTTACAATCTATTAAAGAAGTGATGAATATGTATGACATAAATACATGAATAGTGAGTGATACAAGAAACAAAGGAGAAATAGATTTCTCAGATATCATCATATTTTATTGATGTAAGATCAATAATGCAATAGTGAGATCACCTTAAAGATAGGATAGCAAGAAAAAATAAAATGTAAAGTAAAATACTGATATAGTGTTGAAGTGGAAAGGCCTTGAATAGATGTAGGAAAGAAGTCTGTTCTGAGATCAAAGAGTTGCGTAATTTGACTTAATAAGACAAGAAAGTAGGCAAACGAAAACGAAATGTTTTAGTTGAGTCAGGGCCATTATCTGTAGCACTTACTGCTAGATGACTACGTTCTTGAGATGAAATTAAGTCACACCTCTGCATGATCAAAATACTATCTTTTTTAATAATCAAGACTTGGAATGTTGACAAGGCTTATGGCTCAAACTGTCTCCCTTGTCACAAAGTATTCTCTGTGAGCATACCAAAAATGTGAGTCTCATGAGCTAATGAAGAGTTAGTTGGCTATAGGGAAAGTTACCAGAGGTGTTGTCAAGTATTACAGAAAGGGAGGTGACATATTAGCATACCCTTTGACAAATATAAACATGATTTTTAATACATGAATATGAATTTTAAAATGTAATCTTTAACAAATTTATTTAAAAATGTATTATGGTGAAAGTGGTTAATAAAATTATGTAGTTTCAAGTGTACGATTCAATAAGTACATCATCTATGTATTGCATTGCATGTTCACCACCCAAAGTCAAATCTCCTTCTATCACCATATGTTTGACCCTACCTTACCTACCTCTCCCATCACCCCTTCTCTCTGGTAACCACTAAACTGTTGTGTCCTTGAATCTCTGTTTGTCTTGTTCATTTATTGCTTTCGGTTTTATATCACACAGATGAGTGAAATCATATGGTTCTCAACTTTTCTGTCTGACATATTTCTCTCAGCATGATTATCTCAAGATCCATCCATGTTATTGCAAATGGCAACATTTCATCTTTTCTCATGGCTAAATAATATTCTAGTGTATATATATGTACCATGTTTTCTTCATTCAGTCATCTATGGAAGGACACTTCAGTTGTTTCCATGTCTTGGCCACTTTGAATAATGCTGCTATGACCATTGAGGTGCATGTATCTTGATGAATAGATGTTTTCAAATTTTGTAGGTAAATACCCAGAAGAGAGATTGCTGGGTCATACCTACATTTTGTGACTCTTGAAGTATTTTGTGATTCTTCAAGCATATACAATTGTATAAGCCCTTTAAAAAATTTAGGTATAGTTTGGTAGTGACATGTGAAATAAAGTCTGAAGCTTACTTAGGCTTAATAAGCTTCAAAGGAAATCCTCCTCTGTCACAGAACTGCCATAGTCTGGATGATTTTTGAAGTGTAATACTCTAGAAGGTATTCGCACATTGTTTTGACAATGGATAATTCTCTGCATTTGATTTAGTTAAATATTTTTTTCATTAAAAATCACCATTTCTCCTCAAAAACATCTATAGGGAGAATCTACTTGTATGCTTTAGATTTTCTCTTTTCTCCATCTTTCTTAAAATTATTTCTGCTTCCTTTAGCTATAATCTTTAAGACAAAACCTAACTATAAATATCCCCATGACCTCTTTCTTGATGCAATTACTCACTTTATAAATTTATTTCACTTGTATCTATTTTTCTGTCATTGTCATCCACAATGGATGTTATATGAAACTTTATAGGCTATATAGTTCACAAAAATGTTGAATCTTTTGTGTAGCATCCTTTCCACATGTTTCTTGACAGTGCTTGTTCATCTCCTATGAAGGGGAACATATTTCTGAGACAACCCATTACATGTTTTCAAATTTTATTATAATACACGTTTAGTCCACAACCATTCTGAATCTTTTGATAAAGCATTGCCTTCCACTTTAACCATGATTTTAATGGTCACTCAGCCTTTAATCAGCTTCTACTTAAAGCTAGCTAGATCATTTTTATATCAATTTATTTTCCACAAATTTTTACTTTGCATATTATCCTATAATATGATTTTTAAGTCCTTCCTATCTTCTGCATATGATTTTTTAAGTCCTTCCTGTCTTCTGCAACTCAAAGTTATTTCAGGTTGACTTTCATTTATCACTTCTCAGTTTTTGAATCATATCTTGGAACAGTCCTGTATAATGCACCATATTCTAGATGCGTTATTAAAAGTATATAGACTTCTAAGTAAACAGGATCCTGTAAGGGTGGTAATCTTATTGTTCTAGGTTACTGTTACAGATTAAAAAAATGTGTGACTGAAGGTTTCACAATTTTCTTATTGTGTAGTGTTGTGCAGCTAGTAAGTGGCAGAACCATGATTCAAAATCAGGCGTGTTTGTCTTCAAAGTCTCTTCTTTAACCACTCTACCATTCTACCTCATATGCAAAGTCTTTCAAATAAAATAAGTCAAGTCATAGTTATTACAAACAGGAACCAATGCTCTTTCTTCTTCAGAGCCAACTGTATAATCTGTGGGTCCTAACACTAAAAGAAAATCTGAGTCCCCTTTAAATCATATATAGCAAACAGTAATAGCAAATATTATGAAAAAGTGCTGTTAAAGGTTTTAAAATATGAAGCATTTTTCCTTCTTCTGTGAACTAATTGCCAGGTTATATTTTATTTAGTATTTAGCACCATTCTAAGTAAAACTAAAATTTTATGACATGACCATTAATTTTTAGTGGTCAACTTTAATTATACAGTGATAGTTTTAATGCAAATATAAGATCATTTAATTTGTGGTAGAATCACCATAGTTACACAATTTTTTAGCTCATCATACATGTGTGTATTTCAGTGTTGCTAGAGCAGTTGAACTGCACAAAATTGTGACTTTTTATTTTACTTATGATACAAGTTGGCATATTTTACCAACACTCTACCTTTGGCTTATTGATGAGTAAAGGACTGAAAGGAAAAGTAACTCTGGGTTATGTTATCTTTATCTTCTGTGTCATCATTTCAGTCTAAGTGGTTAATTTAGCTAATACAGGGAAGAAACACAAATGAGAAAGAATATAAGTTCCCTTGGCTGCTTTTTTTCTCTTAGAATGTCATTGCCTTCTTTCTGTGTTCTAAGTGGGTTCTGGTTAGAATGGAAAGCATGGCCTCTGGGATCTGTCAGCATTTCTGCTTGCTCAGTTTTAGATGTAATAGGCTTCATTTATTCTTGTTTTTAGTCTCACTGAACCCCACACATCATGGTTGTACCACAATTCTGTGTTCATTCTTGTGATGAATCGGGAATGATATAATTGAGTGAAGTGACAAGGAATGGTAGACAAACATATTGCACATATCTCTTTTTCCTAAAATTGTAAATTTCAAGAAGTGACAGGAGAGAAACTGAAAGTGAGGCCTCAGAATGCAAGCCCTATACACCTGCACAAGCCATGCCCGTAAAGTTGACCCAAGTCCTCTGCTCATGCAATTTCATTTTACTTTCTTGGTTCTTGCATGTTGTGAATATTATTATAATTTTTATATGTAACTCTCTAATCATAATATACACATAGACATACCTTTAAATTATTAATAGTGCTTATATTCTGAGATGATAGAGATGTCAGGATCTCTGTTTAGATGTTTGATCATATACATGTACATCTGATCTTGTATATGTACATATATACACACACAATATTACATCATACACATAAGTTTTATCAAATACTTTCATGGTTGCTGAGCATGGTAAAACAACCTACTTCCAAACATTTTATTTGGAAGTATTGTTTCAAGGTTTCAAAATAATCTTTAAATCATATACGAAAAGTAACTCAAAATGGATCAAAGACCTAAATATAAGACCTGAAAACATAAATTTCATAGAAAGAAACAGAGGTACAATAACTCATGGACCTATTAGGTTTTAGAGAGGATTGTATATATTTGACCTCAAAGGCACAAAATTAAAAGCAAAAATAAATGTGGTTTTATCAAACTAAAAAGTTTCTGCACAGCAAAAGAAACCATCAACAAAACAAAGAGTTTTCTGAATGATAAAAGAAATATGCAAGCAATGCCTCCAATAAAGGGCTAATATGCAAAATATATAAGGAAATTATACAACTCAACAGCAACCAAAAAACAATTAAAAAGTAGGCAGAAAACCTGGACACTTCTTTCAAGAAGACATATAGATAGCCAACAGACAAGAGAAGATACTCAACTTCAACTTGCTATTAGGAAAATGCAAATAAAAACCACAATGAGATATCACTTCACACTTGTAAGAATGGCTATTATCAACAAGACAAGTAACAAGTGTTAGAGAGGTCATGGGGGAAAAGGAACCCTTATACACTGCTGATGGGAATGTAAATTGAAACAGCCATGATGGGAAACAGTATGAAGGTTCCTCAAAAAATTAAGAATAGAAGTACCATATGACCCAGCAATTCCTTTTCTGGGTATCTATCCCCCAAATTTGAAAACATCCATAAAGATATATGCACCCTGATGTTCATTGCAGCAGTATTCATGGTGACCAAGACATGGAAACAACCAAAGTGTCCTTGCATAAATGACTGGGTGAAGAAGCTGTGGTACATATATACAATAGAATATTACTCAGCCACAAGGAAAGTTGAAATTCTGCCATTTGCAACAACATGGATGGAGCTTGAGATAATCATGCTGAGACAGGTAAGTCAGACAGAAAAATATGAAAACCACATGAAAAAATTTGAAAATCCTATCCCCACATTAAGAGGGATGTAAAACTGAAAGCAACAAACAAAAAGACAGAAAAACAGACTCATGGACATAGTCAACAGCTTAGTGCTTACCAGAGGGAAGGAGGGAAGGAGGTAGATAAAAGTAAAGGGATCAAATATGACAGAAGGAGATTTGACTTTGGGTGGTGCACATGCAATGTAACATGCAGATGATGTATTATTGAATTGTATACTGGAAACCTATATACTTTTATTAATGTCCCCTTAGTAAATTAAAAAATAATAATCTTGGAATTTAAAGTAATATGTATTTGATAAATGCCTATACATCTGTTAAGATTTAGCTTACATATAGGCTTAAGAAGGTTTATGTTGCTTACCCTGTCATCCAGGTACTTTTATTTTGCGGCTCAATGGTTACCTGACAATATTCAAGTATACTATTTATGGAAAAAAATTAATTATTTACTTGTCTCTTTCTAATTAGACTGTGTACTCAATTAGGCAGGTTCTGCTTATTATTCAATCAGTAGAACCTAATATGCTTCTTATCCCTAATATGTGATCATTACAATTTAATATTAAAGAGTTTTTTAAAAGGAAATTTTAATGTTTAGATTTTCTCTTAAATGCTAAGATAGATATGTTTATGTTTAACTGTATGTGGTTGGGTTTCAAGAAGTGTTAACTAAGAATTTTACAGAAAAACAGCAGCCAAAGAGTATTCAGAACATTTCTGCTCTGCTGGAAATAGGCAGGGTTAGACATCTGTACCTCCTCAGGCAGATGTAAAGAAACATCTGTGAAGCACACATTAAATTGTTTTCTAGAGGAACCAACCAACATACAAAATCTGCCATATTTGCAGCCAGAGTGAGATGGTGCAAAGCCAGAAGGGAAAACAAAATAAATTTACAAAATCAGAGAATTCTAGAAATGAAGTTATGATTTATTGTTCTGGCCTTACCACTGATGACATGATGCTATCATTTGACCCACTGAATGTATCAAAGTGTATTGCTTAACAAGATAAAATGCAAATAGGGCTATTCAACAGAATCATAAGGTTTGCTAATTTTCATCTTAACCTTTAATTGATTAAACACAATTTTGAATAGAAAAATTCAAAAGTATATAAAATCTACTGTGTAAAAACAGCAGTGATTCAGAAAGGATTATGAAAAATTTGCTTTTTTACATTGTCGTCAAAATCTGGCCATCTCTGTTGTGACACAGGAGGATGAGATCAGCAAAGACAATACCGACTAAAGAAAGAAATAGGGTATAGATGGTAATTGATATAAAATCTCATTGCTTTTTAATCTTTACCTTATATATGACTTATTCCAAGCAAACCCTACCCCTGCCTCAACTACCATAACCCTCTTTGTTCTGCTTTTGTTTTATATAAACTTTAATAAACATTTTCTTTGGAATAAGTTTAGAATTAGATAAATATTATAAAGGTAGTGCTGAGAATTCCAACATATCTTTCACCGTTTCCCTTAATGTTAACAAATCCATGGTGCATTTGTCAAAATTAAGAAATTAATGTTGGTATATTGCTATTACCTTAATTACAGATGTTCATCTTTCACCAGTGCCCACTAATGCCATTTTTCTGTTCTAGTTCCAATCTAGGATATCACATTGCAGATAGTTCATCATATTTCCTTAGTATCCTTTGATCTGTAATAGTTTTTTATACTTGCTTTTTTTGATTTTGAGTTTTGAAGAGTACAGGTCAAGTATTCATTTTTTGGTTTTTCTCATGTTTTCTCATGATTAGGCTGGTGGTATGGAATTTTAGACAAAATCCTCTAGATGAATCGTGCTTCTCATTTCATCATATCAGAAAGTGCATGATTTCAACATGACTTATTATTGCAAAATTTAAGCTTCATTACTTTAAGATTTTCCAAGTTTCTCTACTGTAAAATTACTATTTTTAACTTTTATATACTGTTTTCTGTAGAAATAAGTCACTAAGTCCAGATAACATGACAGAGGAGAATTATGCTCCATTTCCTTGAGGGCAAATTTCTCAAAAATTTATTTCCTGTAATGATGATTTGTCATGTCTGCCCCCTTTATTTACTCAAAATTATATTTATATAAGTATAACCTTTTTTACATTCTATATTTCAAGTTATAACCTATTTTTCCACTATTTATTTTTTGCTCATTTTTTTCAGCTTTAGCCATTGATGCTCCTTCAGACTGGTTCTTGTTTCACTTTGACATGTCCATTCCACTCTGATCTATAAATTCAACTAATTATAGGTGCGTGTTTATGTGAGATTTTATGTATACATATTTTTAAGCACTGCTTGCTGAAAAGGCCTAGAAGTAGCGATATCCCAGTAATACCAACCACACCTAGAGCCCAGATTTGGGTTTCCAATACCACCTTTCAACAAAAAGGATGAAAGCTCTTTAGAACATGACTAATTCCTCAATTGAGGGGGAGAAATCTAATGTAACTTGTAATATCTTACAGTCCCAAATAAAGTTCAGCGACATGTCAAAGGGAAACAGGAGCTGACCGGAAGGAGCTTCAGTGGCCAAAGCTGAAAAGAATGTTTTCTAACCAGAATTTTATTATTATGTGACAACCTTCATAATTTTTGAGAGTGTAGATCCTCTTTCTTATATTAAAGGAAAAGAATGCCCCGTAACTCTCTCCTATTACATTATACGATATATACATACATATGTTTCATATGTGTGTGCATGTGTACATATAGTTCACCACTAAATTTTTCAGTCTTTTGAAAGGAGAGTTTGGACTTTTAAATTATAATTATATAGTTAATTATTACTCAGGTAATTAATGAAGAAAAAATTAGATATTAAAATTTTACTTAGAATCAAAGCAAGATTGACGTTTTTAAGTTTTTCTGTAATATAGTTATATTTTAAATATTTTAGTAGAAGTCATTTATTTCTCTTAAGTTTCATCAGTTGAGAGAAAAGGAAATGCAAATGCCCATAAGAATACACTTCTAGTGCAATAATACAAATTTAGAAATCTATTTAAATAGTGTAAACTTTGTAAGCTAAGGAAAAGGGCCATGTTTATTGAAGCACTATTCACAATAGCAAACATATGAAAACAACATAAATGTATATTGACAGATGAATAGATTTTAAAAAATAACATATACATACAATGGAATACTATTCTACCTCATAAAGATAAAAAATATTCCATATGCAACAGCATAGGTGAACCAAGAAGACATTATGTAAAGTGAAATCAGTCACAGAAAAGCAAATACTGCATGATTCCTCTTACATGAAGACTCTAAAATAGTTGAATTTAAAAACTCAGAGTGGAACAGTTGTTGTTAGTGGCTGGAGAGAGGGAAACTGGGAAGTCCCTAATTAATGGGCATAAAGTTTCAGGTAAGCAAGATTAAGTTATGGAAATCTTCTGTACAACTTTATACCTATAACAAACAATAATGTACACTTAAAGAAGTTGTGGTACAGATATACAATAGAATATTACTCAGCTATGAGAAGGAATGAAATACTGCCATTTGCGACAACACAGATGGACCTTGAAATAATACTAAGCAAAACAAGCCAGACAGAAAAGGTTGAAAATCACAAGATATCACTTATATGTGGGATATAACCTAAAAGCAATAAATGAACAGGACAAACAGAGACTCATGGACATGGACAATGGACTAGTGGTTATCAGAGGGGAAGGGGGCAAGGGAGGAGGAAGAAAAAAATAAATAAAATGTTAAATAACTTAATAAATGTTTAAAAATTTGTAGAGAGCATATTTCAAATATTCTTCTTAAAATAAAATAAAATTTTAAAGAGATGCAAGGTTCTGAATATATGAGTAAATTTACAGAAGTATAAATTGTTTGATACCTTGTTTTGTTATGAGGCAACTGTCAGACAACTGTTTAGGAATATACTTAATTATTTCTAAATCCATGACTTCCAAAGTTTTAGTAAGCTTATCAATAATTTATAATAATTTCTCAAAGGTCTTAATTCTGTCATCCACTTATTGAAAAACATGAATAAATATTTCATGCTGGTCACTAAGCCCTTTGTGGGTATATAGCAGAAAAAGGTCTAACAGAATAAAAACTAGAAAAAAATAATCTTGTCATTCGGCCTAATTCAGCATTTGTGTGTGTGTTCATAGAGGTGAATAGAATTAGGTAAAGATAAGCTATTCCTGCAGTCTTGTCATTTGGCTTATACTGAAGTAAGGTCTCAGACTTGATTCTGCCTTGTTCACAGACATTTATTAAAAGCTAGAAATAATTTTAAAACCTGTTGTATAAATTTTGGATATCCTCAATCCTCTATCATATTTGATACTTTAAGACAGCTTACATGAAAATATTGTGAAACATATGAGTGAAATCATATAGTTCTTAATTTTTTCTGCTTGTCTTATTTCACTTAGCATGATTATTCTTTCCCTTCCAATGATACATTATTTACACAATACAAATATGAAAACAATGTCTACTCCATTCAACATTTTAGTTTCAAATTGGAGATTTCTTTGGCCATATCAACCATCATAGCTTAATTAGTAATAATCAGCATGGGTTCTTAGATTTTCCTAAAATTTCTGATCAGAAAAATTCCAGGAAAGTAATTCAGTTTACTTTGCCTAAAACTGCTTCCGTAATACCCTCAGCTTAAAACCAGAAACTCAAATTTTATATTTTTTCTGTTTTGTAACAAATTTTTCACCATCTAGTACAAGTAAACCATTTTTATTTGTCTACCATACAATGTCACTGCTTTAGCAGAAAGTCCAAATTTATGCACTTGTCTGTCATACAATTACTGATGATGGATAAAGCTTTTTTGTTCTTTTTTTTATATTATTTACCTGTTTGTAACTCTGATTTTCAGCCTTCTCAAACATCCCTACCTTCTTCCAATTCTGGAGCTACAGATGCATTCCTGGAGTTCTTTCCCTTTAGAAATTGCTATAAAGGCCAAGATATTAGGAAAATACCTTGAATTGATAACATAAACACAGAATACCTCCTGGAGCTTGTTAAAAAGTGTTCCTTAGTGAGTGTATATTGTGGATCTTGTATTGACTTGAGTCGTTTGTAGTAATTCATAAAGTTGTCTTTGCTATACCTACCCACTACTGGATTCTTTGTCCTTATGTTATTTTCTCCCTATTTCTTAGGGGAAAAAAATGTTTTAGCACAAATAGATGATTTGTTGCAAAACCATAGCTTATTTCGAATACTCTTTGATCATACTTTTAGTTAAATTTGATGTGCTGATAGACTACTTCTGTTGATAAAAGTAGGTAATATAGGTTTTCATGCACATAAAAAACATGTGACTATCTGCAAATACACAATTACTTATGGAATGATATCTGTGGATTTTAAGTCTTATTAGGATGAATATTATGCTTGTATAAGAGAATGACTTGATTAGTGCTTAAAGTAGGTGACACACCCAGCACTACTGGGGAGAAGTTCATGCGCATTACAGAAATAAAAGAAATTGGAGCTCCAGAGAACAACCAAGAAGCTGAAATGAGGAGCAGAGATTTAGAAATATGGAATAAACAAACCAATTAATATTATTTTATGTCACAAATACTTATTAAGAACTTGCTATTTTTCAGACATTATTCCAATTACATAGGACACAGAATGAACTAAGAGCACCTTTCTAATTCTTAGTGGCGTGGCATTCTAGTAGGCAATAAAAGACAATAAATAATTGAACAGAAAAATTTCAAAAGGTAACACGTATAAGGGGGAAAATAGGGCAATGAAATGGAGAATGAAAGTAGGAACCTCTTTAGAACAGGGTGTCCTGGGATGTCTCTCTATGGAAATGTCTATGAAGCAGCAGAGACAGGTGGCTCTGTATGGAATGCTAAGACCTAGACTGTGACCCACCAATTCAAATTTTCAATCTACTGAACTCATGAGTGTTTCATATAAGTAATTTTTTTTTAATGGGAATAAAAACAAGTATATGGATTTTACAGTGAATTACGGTACTGAGGAGGACACAAAATATAAGGAGGCATCAGAATCACTATATATAATGCTTTTCTGTGTCATTTAATTCTAAGTGTATTAATGTATTTATAATGATTTCTAAATAATTAAGGACAAAGGAGAAAAAGCCCAATAAAGGTGTGTATATAAGAATGTATATTTTAATCTAACAATATAAAATATTAAATGTTCTCCAAAGCACTAAAAATCTTATACTAATTATGATACAAAAACTATTCCACACAGTATGTGTGTTTGTGTGTATATATCTAGACTACTTTTTATTTTCAACTTTAAAAAAAATTGAGAAGTGGCAGATATAAAAATTAATCACCCAAAGCAGAATGGAATAAAGGAGGGATACTGTCGTTGATATCTGAAATATTCCACCATTTGGTACCTCTGGAACAGCTGTGAAATTAGTTAACTTTTCTACGATAGTTTCATTATATCTAAAATGGATCTAAATAAGTTACACAGGATTTGGGTGAAGAATATTTGAAATTGTACAGTAATAATTGTAAATGATAAAAAGAACCACTAAAATAATGTGTCATTGTTTAGAACACATAGTTTGGACTTAAATTGTTTGAGTCCAAATTCCAGCTTTGCCATTTAGTAGACTTACTGCTTACCTTGAGGAAACCACATAATCTCTTTAAAATTCAGGGTTTTCAGAGTTAAAAAGGGGTGATCATGATAGTTCCTATACTTATATATGTAGCTTATATTTATTATTTCTATAAAAACATGAATTGGAGTTTATTGGTTACTTTTATTATTTTTCTTTATGCCACTTCTATTTTGAGTATTTGGTTTTAAAACATCAATGGGAGATTTAAAATTTTAAAATCATTTTTTTATTTTTGTTTAACTTTTATAAATTTCTTATAAAAATTTATTACTTTGGGACAAATTGAGTTTCAAAGATTTTCTGAAGATTTTCACTTAAAAAAATAATAATAAAATCTGCTTTTTGATATTCAATGACCTGGCTCTGTTACACCTTACTCTATTCTCACAATCTTAGGAAATAGAAAGGTCCCAGAATCAGTCACAAATAATGATATTTTCATAGTTCAAATGTTGATATTCTCAGCCTATCTTTTATCTGTTTTAAATGGAAAGGTTAAATGTCTAGTTTATTTTACCACTTGTAGTTGGTGTAGCCAGTGGCAGAGCTGTTCAGTCTCACCACCTCTGTTTGGAAAAAACACTCATCACTGTTAAATGCCTCCTTATTATTCACTGTTATCAGGGCCTATTCTCATTCTGTGTCAGTGGGCTCCACATTCTGAAACTACAAGAAGATTCTTCTTTTAGCAACATCATATTCTCTTAGGAAATCATCTAGTACCATACCTTGCACATTTAGGTTTGAAGAGAGAATACAGGAGCACACCTGAAGGCTCTCTTAGATTGCAAAATTGTTCTGAAAATTCTGACATTGAGCCTAACACAAATCCAAAGGATACTTGAATAAGGATATCTTAGTGCCAGTCATCATACCGTATCAAATTCAATATTTGATTATATCTCATCATTATATGGAGAGCTTATTCACCAGTATATTTTCCAGCTAATACATTGTACAGTGACTCTTGTTTACCAGTAGCTTAGTGAATCTCCAAGTATAGAATTGATAGTATCAAAATAGGTAGGTGATATCAAAAAATGTTATCTTTGTTTAAGTTTCTTATGAGACTGTGGTAGCATGTTATTATTGAATTCACAAAGACACAGTTCAAGACAGCAATTAAATCTATTATATGAATGTCAAATTTTATATACAGAATTTTGATTTATGTTATACATATAAACATATCTACCTTATTTATTGTAATTTGAGTAAAATGGTCTCAATCTATGAAATCATCTGAGTAAATTTAACATTCTGAGCATAAATCTGGAGTTATAGCTCTTAATATAAATGTAGAAGAGGCATATATTATTTGCTCCCTCCAAGAAGAGACTGTAAAACTTGTAATTTCAGTAGCTATGCATTATGTAAAAAGTGAGAAGACATCATACTCTTATATACTTAGAACTGCTAGTTACTATCCCAGAGTAGCTTAATCTTTATATTTTGAGTTTGAATTCTGATATACTTCAGTAGCCCATAAGATTGAGGTAAGAAAATAGCTATAAAATCCAATTTTGTTGAATTAACAAAACCTGTTTAAGAACATACACAGAAAATACACAGAATTTATGTATCTGTGTTTGAGGAAAAACTATAGAGGTAACAGTAATTCTTGAAAGAAAGGAGAAAGCCAGTTCATGATACCATAGTGCTCACAATAGAGAGAGGCAGTCATGAGCTAGGAGGGTGTAAAGCTATTGCAGAAAATGACAATTACTAACAATGAATTTGCAGATGAATTGTAAATTAAATAGTAATATAAATGAAATATCGTGGATCCTTTAATATTATACTTTGAAAAATCTAGGCAGTAAAGCAAATGCTGGACAGTTTTTAAATTGCCCAAATACACTCAAGTGACAGTTACTTTATACAATGATGTGGTGTACCAGTAAAAGATTAGTAGAGCCTCATAACAGAAGTCAAGGAATTGGAAATAATTTATGTAGTGCTATCAAGTAAAATAGCAATCATAATTTTTTTATAGTTTTTATGTATAGTTAACATTCTGGGAACTTTAAGTAACTTTAGAATGTTTCTGAAGCCATTCTAAATGAATTTAAGTCTATGGAATTTCAAGTTACATTTCTTCTTAAAGTTTTGCAATATTGGTATTAAAATAGAGGAGGTCTTCTATATGTGTGTACAAAATAATGTTCAAACTAAGTAGCCAAGGAAAGCAGCCTCCTAGAGAGGAAGGGGATTTTATAAACCTATTTTATCCCATTCACTTTTATCCAAAAATTATGTTTGCCACTGATAGCACAATTGTGTTCAAAGTGGTCAAAGTGTTCTTCCTTATACAAATAGTACAGATAGCTAATTATCTTTTATAATATCATTTGGTCCATGCATTTAAGAAGTAGATTTTATGATTCCATTGTTATAGTAACCGAAGCAAAGTTTTAGTATTAATTTATCTTAGTATTTATTTTTATAAAACAATGAATGAATTAATGCTCTCATTATTTTTAGAAAATGTAATTTGTATAATTTATACAAAATGAAACATTGCAAGTGTATATTTATCAAACTTTATACTGGAAAAAGGGTATTATTCATTATCGGTATAAAAAATGAACAGGAAATTTTGATACAAAGATTAATTTTCAGTAGTTTATTTTATACATTTTTTTAATAAAGAGAGTTGCTTTAAATATGTTCTGTTAACTTGTTTTCAATCTCAGTGGGTGGTAAAACAAAATATTAATTTTGTTAGAAGAAAATAGAAATCAGTTGTATACATTAATTATGTGCTATTGATTGAAAGACTTGCTCAAAATGTGTTTTTCACAATACAATCTGATTGTCAGGTTCATTGTTGCTATACTTGGTCATTTAAAGAAAACTTCAAGTTACATATATTGAAAGGATAAAAACTATTTATTTAGGTGTAGTATACTAACCTCTAGATGGATTTAAATTCAATTTAAAGATGATTTGATTTTTATACATCTAAGTGAGAAAAGTATGTGTACCACTTCAGTTGTCATAGAAATTAGCAGTTGAAAATAAAGCGTTTTGCTCACGAACTGATTTTGGGTTCAGTTATCAGTTCTGCTGATCTATTCTTGGTGTTTACAGAAAATGGGCTTAAAGTAGTACTTGGGTATATATTATGGTTTGAAGTGGTCACAGCAACATATAGAATTACCATTCTTTCAATCAGAGACTGTCTTCTCATATGGCTATGTTATGTAGTAGATGTTATTTAAAGTTTTAAACTAGAGAAAACAATCTCTTCTAAAAAAAAAAACATATAGGAAAGCAGACAAGATTGGTTTGGGTCATTACACATGACATTTTAGTGTTTATCTATACATATTGAAAAATCTAGGCTCATAAAAACAGACAAAATACAAGCATATCCTGGTTTTCTTAGGAAAGCAAATTTGCTTTTTTATAGTACCTTTAGGAATATTAGTCTGTTTATCTAGAGCTGATTAGTCCCTATAGTAGATCATTCAAATTTGAGTCTCTAAGTAGATTATATAGAACTCTAAACAATGAATTTGCTTAGTAATTTACCAAACCATAGACAAAAAAGTTATATAAAGTATATGGAACATTCTGTCTAAATGACTAGAATAACAAAAAAGAAGCAAGGGTCTAGTTAAGGGACAAAATTTAAATTAGTTTGAGAGAAGAGAAGAGGGCTTATATTGTTCATAGAGCAATTTTAGATATAGAAGGGCATATTACAAAGAGAAAAGTGAGAAGCCTGAAGGCATAGAATGAAATAGAATTGGAAAAAATATCTGTGGGTTATGAAGCAGAAGATGTTAGTTACTTCAGAAATAAATGAATTATTTAGGAGTAGTTTCAAATGCAATGACAAACAATAATTATATGACAAGAAGAATAATCTATCAGGTATAGTGAATTGATAGCTGGCAATTACTGAGCCATAAAATGAACTGAATACTAGGTTGGAGCCTTAAACTATTTATTTCAATTCTCATAGTTTCTCTATAAGTAGGTGTCTATTCCCATTTTCTTGATATGATATCGAATCCCTCTGTATTGTATTATCAGTGTGTCATAAATCATATGATTATATATAGGTGTGTATCTGTTACTGGATTTTCTATTATTTTCCATTAATCAAGTCTACCTTTACGCTAATACCATACTCAATTATTATTTTCTATAATGTCATATATTTGATAAGTCATACAAATTTCTTTCTTCTTTTTCTTCTTTAGATTCAAGGGTTGTATTATTATTCTGTCCTTTAGATTTACATATTCTGTTTACTTGAACAAAGGAATCTTTCTTGTATTTTCATTATTTTCTGCAAAGTTAAATGCTATCATTGAAAAAAAAGTAATATCTTAAAACATCTCCCGTGTTTAAACATAATATATTTCTTCATTTACTTAGGTATTTACTAATTTATCTCAATACTTTTTAGCTTTACTAGCTATTGCTATCTTAATAAACTTTATTAGATTTGTGATACATTTAAATTTTGAAGCTATTATACATATCATTTTAAATTTTTTCTATTTGTAGCTCAAATATACAAATTCAATAGATTTTTGTATCTTTCCCTTATATCCAATTATTATGTTCAATCCTAAATACACTTAGTGTGTCTAATAATTTTTCTGTACATTATTTTCAATTTTCTTGGTATATAAGTTTCTGTTGCAAATAACAGTATTGATTCATTCTTTTCAATTATATTTTTTTCTCATTTTTTTTTGTGCAAGCTAAGACTTCTAACATGTTGTAGAAAATATTGATAATGGACATCCTTGTCTCATTCTAGATCTCAGGGATCAGTATTCCACCTTTTTTTGCTACAGAATACCAGACATATTCTTTATCAATTAAGGAAATTTCTTTTTATTCATGGATTGCAAAGCTTAAACAAAATCTGTGATCCACTCTAACTTGAAACCGTTCTGGTGACAAAATCCTGGAGAATCTAGTCCAGCTGAACTAAATTGATAGAATACATACCTACATGGTTGTCTCTTTCCTATTAAATATGAGTTCTATGAAGCAGAAACAATATTTCTTCCCCCTATTTAGTCCTCCGTGACTATCATAGGGCCTGCCACATAGCAGACACTCAAAAATATTGCATTAATAGATAATATTTAATATTTAAAGATTTGTTAATAGTGAAAATGGATGTGCAGAGATACCAATTATACATAGCAAGCCATGGCATAATTTGTTGACATTTATTGCTTTACAAGACTATATACATATATGGGAGTAATATGCAACAAATTACTAAAATGGCTTTCTCTGTCATAAGTTTGTGAATGTTTCATTTTCTTTGTTTACATAATGTATATTTACTTCCTTAAAAATGTTTAATTCAAAACATTGCAGACACTTTTACCACTTAATAGTTCCCATTATCTCACCAGATCCTTCTGTCTGATAAGACAGTGTTGTCAATCTTTCAATTTAAGAACTTTTTATATTTCCATCTTCTTATTGTTCACCAAAAGCTGTATAGTTTACTTCTTGATTCTCACCTTTTTTCTTAACTGCTATTCTTATTCCTTATACCAGACAATATTTGTTTTCCATTATTTGTCCAGGGTATGATGGTTGGGAATATAAGGACATATAGAGAAGAAGGAGCATTATTAGTCAAGTCACTAAGGTAAGCAGTTTATATACATTGGCAAGCACAATGATGGAGAACACTAATAACTGCTGCCAAATTGGGTGCTTAATACAACCTTATGAGACAGGGAGGATTTCAAGAAAATTTCACTGGAACAACACTGATTGGTAATTTTTAAAAATAAAATATCTATTTAACTCTGATGATAATCATGATTATTTCTTTTATCTCTCTGTGTTTAGATAGAAAAATAGAAAACACCCACACTGGTTGTTGTATTGAGTAAAATTTAATAATATAAGGAATTATGTAGAATGAGATTGGGGAAACTAAAAAGGCAAAAGGATGACAAACAGTAATGTAGTGATAGTAATGCATGAAGGAGTGACCAACACTAGGGCTGGGGGAACAACAGAAGAGATTGTAGTTACTGGAATCTAGAAGCTTGGGAGATCCCCAGGAGCAAGTGTTCAGATTTCTGAGGAAGGGATGCCAGCCAGCTGTCACTGAAGGGAACAATATGAGATCAGTCTGTAATTGTGGGGAAACAGTGGAAACTGGCACTCACCAAGAAGAAATGTGATTTTCAGAGTCTTAATTAGAGCACTGCAAAGCAGAATACAGATTGTGGATTTGGAGTTGAGACACAGTATTTTAATAACAATCAGTACAAGTCTCAATTAAAATTTTCTGAAAACAGTAAACAAAATGAATAAAAAAATTCATTGAAATATGACTACTCAAAGAAAATAATTGCTAATGTTTGGGGTAAATATTTTAAATATTAAACTATACACATATAATCTTGAAAATGTAGTATAAACTTTTAACAAGGTCTTGCAGTTACAGACCCTGCTTTATTCAGTGCACAGTATGTCATTCATTTCTTTCCACGTCAATAATTTAAATGTACATTATCATTTTAATGGTTGCCTAGGATTTTGTTAAATGTACCCAATTTATTAACTCACTGCTCTAATTGTGGCTTCTTAAGGTAAATTTCAGTTTTTCACTGTCATACTGTATAAGCAATAGTATAATAAATCCAAAAGGGCAGAAGCTAGCTGACACGTACAATTATCTTCCTGGTATAAATTTCTATTTGAAGAATGGCTAGGGCAAATAATATGCAAATTTTATATGATACAGAATGTCAAATTGCCCTTCAGAAACTTTGTAAGAGTTTACATTCCACAAATTGGGCTTTGAAACACATATTTTTTTTTCATGTTAACCAAAGACAAGCTTGTAAATATTGGTATTTTTTAAGAATTCAGTAATTCAAAAGATTGTATTTTTTAAATTAGAGGTAATTAGTAAAATTAAATATATTTTCACTTTTTATTTTCAATGTGGGTATTGTTTTTTCATCAACTTTGCCCAGCTTCCTGATGGAGAAATAGTTTTATCTCTGAGTTTGTTAGAACTTTTAGAGAATTAGTCATATATGTTGTTGCAAATTTTTTGCTCCTTTATCTTTTGTCTTTAAATTTGTTTATTTTTGTTTATAGTTTATCTTTATATTTTTTCCATGCAGATGATTTTTTACATGATTGCATGTCAATCATTTTATTATGTATTTAATTTTGATTTTTTTATGTTTAGACAGATTTTTTCTACCCCAAATATAATTACAAATAATACATAAAAATAATTGAAATGGAATTGCTTTTTAATCAACTTTCTCTGATTAAGTTATTTAATAAAACAAATTGCTTTCAAATGAGAAACCATTTGAAGAAAATTATTACTTTAATAATTACTTATATATTTGAACTTAATGACAAAACAGTTCATGCCAGGCAGATGTGAAGACCTGGTTGAAGAGAGAAACATTTAAGTATTAAAAATATAGTAGATGCCTAATAAAATTATATTTATTAAATACCTATTTTTATTTTAATTGTGAACAAATTATATTGATATGTGGATATATACATAAAGAATAAAATGATATTTTAATAAATCATATATATCATTAATGAATGTTATTTGAATTTTAATAGGATATTATGCTATAAAAATTTTTCAACTCAATAAAGTTCATGGAAATAAAAAGCAAACCTTAAATGATAAGACATAAACCTTAACATAAGTAATATATGCATTTATTAAGATACAGTTTTACCATTCAATATGAGGAGGCAATTGAGGAGCTCAAATATTGAAGTGAGCAAGTGAGAATTCTTCACTTCAGAAAACAAAAATTTAAAAATTATATTTTACATAAATATAAGGCATAGATATTATTTGTAAGTTAAAAGAAAAAATCATTGTGTAAACTTAATAAAAGCAGTCTCATGTAAACATTTTTGTTAGCAGTTTTTAAAAATTATACATTAAAAATAATGTAACATTTGAAATAATTTTGCAAGATTTCTTTAAGGTACATGGTATATAACTTTTTTTTTTCAGACAACCAAAAAACTGTCAAATAGAAATGCAGAGGAAATAGTACATGTACATTCTTGTCTGAAGATACCTATGTATAAAACATTGTTTTTCCCTAATGCTGTTTAAGACAGTGTTTAGGAATCAAATCAGATTTGGCAATCCATAGTGAGAATTAAAGTTTCCTTACTGTACTTCCAACAAATGTTAGAAAAGAAACTGTCTATAAGCACTTTATAAATTCTTGATTTATAATAACGAATTCTAAAAAAAAGTAAAATGTTAGTATTAGGGAAGAAATCAGCTATTTAAAGAGGAACTTGTAATTTTGTGAACTTCTATTGCTTTCTTCTCCCTACACCCTAAGTCTTCATAACCTAATTAAAGCTTGATATTACAGTTTTTAAAGCACTTTTATCTTCCTGTATGTCTAATACAAGGCAAATTTACACTTGGGGATAAATGTTCTAGAATAAAATTAATGTAGTTTGACCTGCTTTTAAAAGCAACTTTTTTTTTTTCTAATGAGAGCAGCAACTTTGGAGATAAATATAAGTAGAATAGAAAATTTTGTTACTTTTAAAGAGAAGGTAAATGCTTATCCATAAAACAGTATTTTCTTTTATCTTTAATAGTTGATTGGTTTTCAAATGTAATTTCATTAGAAATCTAATTTGAAGATTAATTACAATGAGCCAAATAATTAATTCCCATTGTCTTAAGAAATCTGTGTAGAACAAACTTAGGTTCCTTATCATTTATTGTCATTAGGATGGGAAAAAGGAATGGCCATTATTAGTCCATATCAACCTCATATTTTGTTTTCATTTTTATTGTGAAGTTGGTTATAACTATAAAATATATAAGCAATGCAAATAAAAACTAATAAAGCATTGTATATAATATGTATATATGTGTATATGTGTATACATATATAAATATTATATATGCACATATGCAATATTTATATGTATATGTACAATTTATATAATATTGTACATATATAATACACGTACAATAGTATATTTATCCATCATGGATTATATAATTAAACATCTAATGCATTGATTACCTTTAATTAATGGCACTACTATATTTCTTTAGGTTGCTTTTAAATTTAATATTGCTTCTTTTTAAAAATCAAGGTATAATTGACATAAAATTATATTGGTTTGAGGTGCAAAGCATAATGATTCCATATTTGCATACATTGTTAAATGATTACAATAAGTTTAGTTAACATTCATTATCATACATATTTATTATTTATTTCTTGTCTTTTAATATCTGTTCTCTTAGGAACTTTTAAATATGCAATAGAGTATTATTAACTATAGTCAGCATGCTGTACTTTATAATGACTTATAAATTGAAGTTTGTACCTTTTTAACCCCTTCACCCATCTGCTCTTCCTCAATGCTGTTGCTTCTGGCAACCACCAGTCTGTTCTCTGTGTCTATGAACTCAGTTTGTTTTGGTTTTAGATTCCACATATAAGAGTATTTTCTGTATGACTCATTTCATTTAGCAGGCCAATCCATGTTAGGACAAATGTCAAGATTTCTTTCTTTATGGCTGAATAATATTCCGTTTGTGTGTGTGCATATGCACTATACCTATATACAGATAGATATCTCCCTCATATATATAGATATGATATATACATGTGTGTGTATATGTGTGTGTGTGTATATATGTATATATATCACATATATCACATTTTAATTATTTA
Source organism: Cynopterus sphinx (assembly GCA_030015415.1). Classification (NCBI taxonomy): domain Eukaryota; kingdom Metazoa; phylum Chordata; class Mammalia; order Chiroptera; family Pteropodidae; genus Cynopterus; species Cynopterus sphinx. The sequence continues at coordinate 58,253,953 of CM057379.1, read as the reverse complement.
TTCACCTATCAATGAACACTTATTTTTTTCATGCTTTGGCTATTGTAAATAATGCTGCAAGGAACATGAACATGAAAGTGCATATGTCTTTTGAGTTAGTGTTTTCATTTTCTTTGGATAAATATCCAGAGTGGGCTTACTGGGTTGTATGGTAGTTCATTTTTAATATTGAAAACTGTTTTCCATAGTGGCTTTATCAATATACATACTCACCAACAGTACACAGGGTTCTTTTCTCACTAGCACTTGTTGTTTATTATCTTTTTGTTAATTGCCATTCTACTAGGTGTGAGGTGATATCTCAATGCAGTTTCGATTTACATTTTCCTAATTATTGATGTTGAGTACCTTATCGTGTACCTGTTGGCCATTTGTATGTCTTCTTTGGGAAACTGTTTATTCAAATCCTTATGTTTTTTAATTAGAGACTCAGATAATTAGGTGACCTTCTTAAAGTGGAACTGCTAGAGACAGAGGTTGGGATTTGAACTAAGTTTCATGACTCCAAAGATTGTCTTAGCTGTTGTGTGAAGAGAAACACATCTGAAATCACCTTTTTTCACCTCAGATGACACTATGAGGCAACAAACTAAATTTTAATCTGTAAGGCCAGCAAGGAGAATGAAAGGACTTATTTATTTTTAGTTAAATAAAAATTTATACTACATTCTGTTTATCACTTATTTATATGTTGATTTAGTGATTGTACCTAACTGTCATCAGTGCCAGGTTGTACAGAACAAATAATAGAACACATGATCATTTTAATGGCCTTTATGAAAAGCTCGGATTGGCACAGAGTAAACATCCAATATCACCTACACATCTTTTCAGTTACACTTGCTTCTTTAATTACTTCAGTATGATAGAAACAGAAAGATAAGTGTTATATATTTATTTTCATCATTATGGTCATATAGACTAAAAGATTTTTATTGCAGGAAATAAATGAAACAATTATGTATAGAAATGCTACTGAACAGAATTTATGTAAAAAAATAGTAGACCAGCAGTTATCATATCAACAGTAAAAGCTTAATAAATTCTTTTTGTACTGGTCCACACTGTCCAGAAAGCAATACTTTTTTCTTTACCAATTCACTGCCTGTTGGAAAAACAGCTCTCTAAACCCATAAGAGAGACAAGGAGAAAACAACAGCATCTTTCAATTATGCAGAGTGCAAATAAACAGTTCTATAAAACAGCCTTGGTTAGCCTGAAAACCTGGCACACAGAGGCTGTTAAAGGGCAGGATGGAAGGAATGCATCATATTGTGATTTTTGCCCTAAAAAGGGGCTCTGTGCAGCTAAACTCTTTAGGAAGAAATGAAAACAATATGTTTAAAAAAGGGCTTGAGGTAAAATCTTCCCATATTGAGAACTTTCTCTTCTAGCTAATGTTACTTCATTATTAAGTGTGTGTGAGGAATAAATTCTTGATTATGAATGGCCATTTGGCAAACACTGTAATAGTGAGGAAACACCACAACTAGGGAAGGTCATTACAGTTATCATTTAGGACACTTCAAAACATTTTACTCTTATAGTAAGCCTCTTTGGTGAACGTTATTTTGTAGAATTATTTTACATAAAGAGATTCTGTGGATTTGGATTTTGTTAAGCATGTGATTTATTTAATACCATGGCATCATAATGTATTTATCCCATTATTGAGGGGGGAAAAAATCCTTAAGTTTAGAGCAACAAAAGTTGCAAATAGAGAAAGGAACTAAGCAGATGGGATATGATTCCTTATAAAACAAAAGGACCCCCTTTACATTGTTCATACAGTCTTTAAAACCACTTGGAAATTCCCCATTTTGTTTATTGTATCAAACCAGGATGAAAATATTAATCTTAGCTAGAGTGAAAATAAAAGGTATTATGGATTTCCTATGATAAAGAAATTGTTAATTTTAGTAATTCTGAATATCTCAAAACTTTTAAAAGTTATTGCAATATCAAATATTATCAAAACCTTTTTTGATTTTGGTGAAAGATAATGAAAATCAGGTATTTTGATATGCATGGAAGAGTGAGCTCATTAGGTCGATAGTAACAAAATTGGTATTCCTAAATAAAGACATAATGGTATAGTAAGCACAGTAATAATTACAGAAAGATACTGCTTATTTCTTCATGAAATTTGTGGAACAAAATTCCATTTGTAATTAATAATCTCATTCAATTGCAATTAATCAAGCTACATCTTAATATGGCATAAATTTAATTTTGCCACTAGCACTCCCTAAAGTCTCTGCAGATTACCTAAGAGTGTAAAATAGTGCTAAAGAGGGAAAAAAACAACTACAGGGATTCAAAATTTTAATTCTGTTTTAAGGGGGAAAATACTGCTTTTTACTGAGAACATTGTGATATATTTATCCTTTCAAAAAATTGAGGATTGCTTTAAATAGCTATAAAAATATTTATCACTGGACACATCCTTAAAATGAAAGATATGCTAAAATTATGGAAATGAACTATGTACTTACAGCATTTAGGTTAGAAGAAAACATAATTATAGTTAATCTATCAACAGTTGCAATCAAATTAACCCTAATCATTTAAAAATTCAGTATTCTACGACTAAATGAATACCATAAATCAGAAGGAAAATTTTTGTAATAGTATTTTCATTATTATAAATTGATGACTGAAGTTTTAATTGAAAAAAAAAATTGGCATATATGACATTTAGACAATAGGATAGATGCAATCTCTTAGAAAAAGTTGACAGAAGAGAAAAAATGGTTCGGGACAAACACTGCGGATATTCTACCTTCATTAGTGGGGATTCATGGGGACTAAATGGAAGAGAAAACTTAGGCTGTAGAAAAAGTACACCCCATCCCCAGCCAATGGTGGAATGTTTGATATTTTGCATAATGCTGAGTGGAGAATAATATAAGGATGATAAAGTGATGACTGTATAGTTAGCAACATGAAGATTGGTAGTGGCAGACCAGAGCATTGTGGTGTGTGTATATGTGCCATTATCAGTCTCAGTTACCAAGCCAAATTCTGGTGTGTGTATGGGTTTTCCTAGATCTGCAGAGTGCTTACAATAATTCAATAACTGGGTAAAATAATTTACATTATTTCCATTTTAAGGAAAAATCTGAAATATGGAGCAGTTAAATAACTTGACTTTTAAGAGTCTGAGCTTTAGGATCTGATTTAGGCTATAATTGCATATTTGCCAATTAACCGTAAATCTGATATTGATATTTTATTCATATAATTAATGTAATAATCCTTTTTTTCCCATAAAATAAACCTCAGCTTAATTCTGAATTAGCTGAGTTAAAAATCAATGAGGAGTCACCATCTTTTAAAGAAAGCAGTATAAATAAACATTACCCTAAATCAAACATTAAAAAAGAAAGTAAAAAGTCTATGACCATGCCACCCTGAACAAGCCCATCCCATTTGACCTCAGGACCTAAGGAGGGTTGGGCCTAGTTAGAACTTGTATGGGAGACCACCTAGGAAGACCAGGGGCTGTAGGCATAAAAAAAAAAAATTTGTGAACTGACAAAGCCCTTGCAATCTGTGAGGTCAATCAGGGTTGCCTCACCTAAAAAATAATAATAATAATAAAAAAGTTAAAAAGATACTTAATAAACCGCAGTTCTGAATTTATGCAGGCCACTGTATATGACAGTAATATAAATAAAACCAAATATTATTACAAAGATTAATCCTATTTCCCCAGAAATCTTAAATCCTACAAATTAAAAATGCCACATCTTATTCTAAATATATATATACATATATATAGATATGTACATATGTGTGTGTGTATATATATATGTAAATATATATATATATATATATATATATATATATATATATATATATATATATATAAAATTACAACTCTATAAGAAAGGTGAAATAGTTTAAATAGATGAAATAGCATAATGTCCCAGGAAAATAATATACTCCACAGCAAAATGCATCTACTAATACAATGAAAAGTTTAAACTTTCTAATCAATAGGAACGAAGAAGTAAAAGAATGTCAAATAGACATTTAAAAAAAAGAAGTACATAGATTAAAAAATTAATAAGAGAAATCAACCCTTGGTATATAAGCAGAATTGAAAGTGCATGGTCAAGAAAAAAAAGATAGATGATTGGCAGTCCTCAGTGAAATGGGCACATCTATGTCCAATATTAGACATAATGAGGAAACACTTGAGTGGTAATCTAATGTGCTAGATAAAGGCTCTGTGGCAGTGATTAAGAAAGGTGCTGCATTAAAACCAAAGAAGATCAAAGTGTGGTTACAAAGGAAGGAGGAATATATTTTTTTCTGAAATATATTTGACATATATCATTGTGTAAATCTAAGGTATTAATTTGACACATTCACATACTGTAATATAATTACCACTGTAGTGATAATTAGCACCTCTATCATATTACATAATTATTATTTGTTTTTAGTCATTAGAATAATTGAGTTCTATTCTCCTAACTAGTTTGATGATTATAATGCAATATCGTTGTCTATATTCACTAAATTGTGCATTAGTTCTCTTGGGCTTATTTTCTGCTCTGTAAATTTGTATCCTTAAACAACATCTGTCCTATTCCTCCACCATCTCTCCTGGTAACCACCATTATTTATGTGTTTTTATGAGTTTGTCTTTTTTAGATTCTACATATGAGTAATGCCATATAGCAGTTGTCTTTCTCTGACTTAGCATAATGCGCTCAAGGTCCATTTATGTTGTTGCAAATGGCAGGATATCTGTCTTTCTCATTGCTGAATAACATTGCGGTGTGTGTGTGTGTGTGTGTGTGTGTGTGTGTGTGTGTTTTGTGTGTGTGTGTGTGTTGTGTGTAAACCATATCTTTATCCATTTGTCCATTGGTGGGCACTTCAGTTGTTTCCATGCTGGGTTATTGTGAAAAATGCTGCATGAAAGGATGTTCAACATTACTAGCTCTTAAAGAAATGCAAATCAAAACTACAATGAGATACCATCACACACTGTTAGCATAGCACTTATAAACAGGACAAATAATAAGTGTTGGAGAAGATGGGGGAAAAAAATGAACCCTCATACACTGCTGGTTGGGCTGCAAATTGATACAGCCACTATGGAAAACAGCATGGAGGTTCTTCAAAAACTAAGAATTGATCTACCATATGTACCAGCAATTCCTCTATTGGGTATTTATCCCAAAGACTTTAAAACATATATCTGAAGAGATATTTTCACACCAATGTTTATAGCAGCAGCATTCATGGAGGCCAGGACATGGAAGCAAGCAAAGTGTCCTATGATAGAGGATTGGCTAAAGAAGCTGGGGTACACATATACAATGGAATATCACTCAGCCATTAGAAGAGATGAAATACTGCATTTGTGACAACATGGATGGACCCTAAGATAATCAGGCTAAGTGAAATAAACCAGACAGAAAAAGTTGAAAACCATATGATATCACTTATATGTGGGATATAAATCTAAAAGCAACAAACAAACAGGACAAACAGAGACTCATGGACATGGACAATAGACTAGTGGTTACCAGAGTGGGAGGTAGATGAGCTAAAATGGGTCAAATATATGGTAACAGAAAGAAATCCAATTGTGGGGTGGTGAACACACAATGCCCCCCCACACACACACCAGCCTCCTCTCTCACCCCACTATTAAATCATACTCTTGAAACTTATTGGATTTCATTAACCAATGTCACCATAAAAAAAGAAAAAGTGCTGCAAAGACCATATGAATACAGATCCTGATTTCAGATCTTTAGGATATGTACCCAGAAGTAAAATTACTGAATACATATGGCAGTTCTGTTTTTAATTTTTGGAGAATCTCCCTATTGTTTTATATAGTGGGTGATCCAATTTACATTCCCATCAATAGAGTATATGGGTTTCCTTTATTCCACATCCTTGCCAACACATCTCATGTCTTCTTTATGATAGACATTCTAAGCAGTCTAGGTAGATCTTGTAATTCACCAGAAGGATCGTATCCAACCAGAGAGAAAAATATAAAAGGGAGTTCTTACCAGAATCCAAAAAGAAAATAGCAATAGCTACTTCATAATAATTATGTTAATACTAAGACTGGATAAAAAAAAAGTCTTCCATAAGACTTGATAGTGAAAAATAAGAAAGCTGTCTTTATCAATATGCATATAATGTTAAAATTAAAAGATGTGAATTTTTTCCCACTATATGCTATTGGCATATTGCCAAAGTGAAAAAGGGAAATACATTGTTTAGAACCCAATATGCTGCATTTCAAATATACAAATGTCTGATAGTCCAACTTAAAATATAAAAATAAATATATACACAAAATATTAACAATCATTTAAGTTATGAATATTTTTATTACCCACTTTATAATTTTTAGACCTTAATTAATTTCAGTTATTATAATCTACTTATTTTTATTGTAAATGAACCATCAGAGATTCTCTTACATTTTGAGGAATTAGACACATTAAATAAAAGATTCCAAGACTCCTATGATATTTTGGTAACAGTTATTATAGTTCAAACGTTTTACACCTTGATCTGTCTAGTACTGTGCATAGTCATAGAGATATAATGAGGAATAGATTGAATTTAATCATCTATCTCTTAAAACTCACACTCACAAAAGAAATAAAGCATTTTTGAGTAACGAATAATATTGGTACCATGACAACCTATATAAGTAACATTCCCCTTAGACCTATCTCAAACTTAACATGTGATATTTAGACAAATGCATTTGATAGAATGTTTTTTGCTTCAATTGAAATGCCTCTTTTTACAGGCACTGCTCCTTAGTAGGAAAGGACTTTTATGGCACTTGCCTGCAAGTTGTCTGTTTTCCACTGTGACTCTTCCCCCAGCTGTTTACTTAAACATGGGAACTACCTTGAGGAGTATAATGAGTGTTATGAGTCTCAGAGGCACACTGCTAAATTACTCAGATCTTTTTTTTTCTTTATTTAACAGTTAAAAATAAGTTCTGGAATTATCTCTAGAAATTACCTAACCTATAGATGTTGAGTTAAGGAGATCATATTTTTACGCTTAAACAAAATATTTCGAGTCATGGTCAGAGAATAATTTACTAGGCCCTGTGATCTTAAAAAATGGTGTAACCCATTCTATATATTATATATGAAAATTTTACATATTGCTTTTGAAGCAGAGCATTACTATAGGAGTAATTTAAAAGAAAAATAATACAATTCATCCTGTATCTTCAAAATTTTACTTGGCTATTCTGTAAAGAAAAGTGCAGAAAGACGACAGTGGAAGGACAGAAATTGTGTCTGCAACCTGTAGTACAGATTACAGGAGATGGCTCTTTGGACCAAGGTGATACTAATGCAAGCAGGGAAAAGTAATGAGATATTGGATGTGCTTCCAAGATACAGATGACAAAACATTCTAATGGTTATAATCTGTGGTACAATCAAAGAGTTATCTATAGGAACTCCATGAAACAAGAAGGATAGAGAGACCATTTACTGAGATGACTGATGGCTCAAGGGCTGATTTATGGGAAAAAAGTGAATAATTCATATAGACATTAAGGTTGAGGTATCTATTCAGTACCTAAGTGGTGATGAAAAATAAACGTGAATATAATATAAATACAGGGGATACTTTCAGTCTGGATATAGGATCCTGAGCCATTAGAGTATAAATGTTATTTATAAACTTGTGAAGAGAAGTTGATTAGGGAATGAGATTAGAACAGAAGATGCATACGACTGAAACTTAACCACTCAAAACTATATAAGAATCTAGTTAAAGAGAACAAGAGAAGAGGAAGAGAACTGAGAAAATGATAATCTGGAAGCCTAGTGAAGAAAGTATTTTAAGAAAGGGGGTGTGACAACAGTGGCAAAAATCCTAAGAAGCAGAATAAAAAGGTAACTAAGAACTGACCATTGGGAGATACATGACTAATTTATTAGGCTAGAGCTTACTGCCTATACAAAATTTTTTCTTAGACTTTGGCTGAAATCAAGGACAAGAGAAAATAATGCAATCAAGAAACACAATAAACCCAAAATGTACAAGGCTGCCACTGGTGTAACATGGCATACTGTTTTATAGCAATTTTTTAAAAATAGAGTACACTCTAAAATAATGATAAAAATATAGTAAATATATAAACCACTAACAGTCATTTTATTTTTATCAAGTATTATGTACTGTAAATAATTTTATATGCTATACTTTCATATGACTGGTAGTGCAGTAGGTTTTACACCATCATCATCACAAACAAATGAGTAACACATTCCCCAAAGATGTTAGTATGGCTACATCATCACTTGCCAATAGTAATTTTTTAGCTCCATTTTAATCTTATGGGGCCACTGTCATATACGCACTCTGTCCTTGACTGAAACATTATGTGGTATGTAACGATATATACATACCTTTTTACTTAGAGAAGCACTTTACAGATGCTCTTTGGAATATCTAAATTGCCAGCATCATTACTCTTGTTTTGAGGCCATTATTAAGTAAAAGGGTTACTTGAACACAGGAACTGTCAACAGTCGATCTGATAATCAGGAGGGCTACTGACTAATGAGTGGGGAGTGTATGTACTATGGATACTCTGGACAAAGGGATGCTTTACACCCCAACCCCAGAGAGGACAGAGCAGATGGTGCAAAATTTCATCACACTACTCAGAATGACTCACAATTTAATACTTATGAGTTATTTGTTTCTGGACATTTCCATTTCATACTTTCAGATCATAGTCAACTACAGAAATTGAAACCATGGATGAGGGGCAACTACTATATATAATATGTATAGCTAGAAAGAAATTTTAAAATATCAAAATTGACACATAGAATTAAAATATGCTTCTGCAACTACCTAAGTCACCCAACACTGTGACTAGTCTGATCGTCCTCCTGCTTTTGAAAGAATTATTGCTTTGGCACATATTAACAATTATAGCCCATTCTTTGAAGGAAATAAGAAAACCATAAGTAAAATAAAATTTCTTTTTATCAAGTCAACTATTGTAATGGATTTTTTTATTCTTAATGAATTAATTCATATATTAAAATTCAAGTTATTTATGTTGCTCACTGTCATTAGTGGGCTAATTAAGCATTTCAATTTCTTTATACTTAAAAATACCAAATTCCCTTTTTTTACTTTTCTAGCTTTATTGAGGTATAATTGACATATAACATTAAGGAAGTTTAAGGTGTACAATGTGTTGATTTGATACATTAATATATTAAAAAAAATGATTACCACCATAGCATTAGTTAAGGCTTCATTCCATAACATTATTACTATTTGTGTGTGTGTGTGTGTGTGTGGTGATAACATTTAAGGTCTATTCTCTTAGCAATGTTTAAGTATATAATACAGTATTATTGGCTGTAATCATCATGCTGTACATTAATTAGATCCTCAGAATGTAATCTAAAAATGTTTCCCCGTTAACAAATATCTTCCCTTTTTCATGTCCCCCCAGCCCCTGGTAACAACCACTCTACCCTTTGTTTTTCTGAGTTCAGCTATTTTAGAGTGCACTTATGAGTGATATCATACAGTATTTATCTTTCTCTGTATAACTTATTTCACTTAATATAGTGCCCTCAAGTTCCATCCAGGTTGGCACAAAGGGCTGGATTTCCATCTTTCTTGTGACTGAATAATATTCCATTGTGTGTATGTGTGTGTGTGTGTGATCTTTTTTATCCATTCATTAATTGAAGGGCACTTAGGTTGTTTCCATAACTTGACTATTGTGAAAAATGACAAGAACACATGAGTATAGATTCTGATTTTAATTCTTTAGTTTTTTCCCTCTTTAGAAAAGTGCAGCTCCTGTAGAAATGCTGTTTTCTAGGATTTGAGATTTTCAGTGATCAAGAATCACTATATTTTGTAAAGGGAAACATCACTATTAAAAACAGAATGCTATAAATAGAATGATGTCATTTGTTGCCAATGACTATCGGTATACTAGAGTGATGTGAAAATAATAAAAGAGATATTTCATGGCAAACTCTGGGGGTAAGGTTAGGATTGTAATTCTTGAATTATCGCAGGGCAAACAGAAAAAGGGTTAGGATATGTACCCGGAAGTGGATTTGCTGGATAATATGGAAGTTCCTTTTTCTAATTTTTTGAGAACCTTCCACACTGTTTTCTATAGTGACTGCACCAATTTACTGTTACCACCAACAATGCATAGGATTCCTTTCTCTCCACACCTTCACCATTACTTACCTCTTGTCTTTTAAATGATGGCCATTCTAACAGGTGTGAGGTGGTATCTCATTGTGGTTTTGACTTACATTTTATGTACCTGTTAACCGTTTCTATGTCTATGAAAAATTGTTCAGGTCCTCTGCTCATTTTTTAATTGGGATGTTTATTTCTGCTATTGAGTTTTTCGTATATATTTTAGATATTAACCCCTTATTAGGTATATGATTTGCAAATATTTTTTTCCCATTTCGTAGATTGTCTTTTCATTTTGTTGATTGTTTCTCTTACTCTGAAGAAATTTTGATTTGATGTAGTTCCACTTATTTATTTTTGCTTTTGTTGCTTGTGATAAATTCCAAATTTTTAATCTGGAGAATGAAAAATTATTTTATAGCTGATAGATGTAAAACATATGATCAATTTTGGGGCTTTGAAATAAAAACAGCAAAGAAAAAGCCTTAATATAATGAAAATTTTTCTTTTTAATAATTCCTTAAATGCGTGTACTTATAAATTTATAGGAAAAAAATGTCCTTTTTTTTTCTTTTTCCCTCTCAAGAAGGATAAAGATCTCAATTAAGTTATCTGAAGGCAAAAAAATGTCTTAGGCAAGTTAAATGTTGAATTATTATACAGCAAGATGGTTAAAATTAAAAGATAGAAAGACACTGCAGATCAGCTAGCCTGAAAAGCAAAGTCTGAGATGGAGGTTTTTATGGAGGAAAATAATTAAGGAATGTTCATGTAATCAATACTGGTAGCAAAGGTTAAAGCTGAACACTAAGGTCTTCTCAACAAAAGCCACAGTCAATTCTACAAGAAGCCCTGGAGTTAAGTAAATTTATCAAAATTATTTCTCACTTGGGCAAAGGAGCCAGACCTTTATACTTGACTTTGACTAGATACAAGTGGCTCTTAGGAAGAAGGAATGACCTTGGGTGAACCAACTTTTACACCTAAGGGCATATCCCAGATAGGGATTCAGCTAAGAGCTGTACACCACCAAAACTCCATCCAGGAAGCCGGGGAAATGAATATCTGGATTGCTTACCATACCATCTACCAGAGTTCATCTCTTAAAACACTCAGATGCACTTGATTCATATACCCTTGTGGAGAGTACTTCTTCAGATTCTGTTGGGCCTCATTTCCTGGGGTAAAGTTTTAAGAGGAAGGATAGTTTGATAACCCCCTGATTCTGCAGCTCTATTTGATTACATAAAAGTATATCACTATCTCCTCTTTCATCTATTCTAGATTCTTCATATAATCAACTAGCACCACTACTAGTTAAGGTAGCAGAGAACTTTGTCTTTCTTTGATGGGTGTTATTGTATTTTTCCATTCACAGTCAAAATTGGTGAAGGGGTACAAAATGACAATGTGGTGAATCACCTGGTTTTCCAATTTATTCTTCTCTATTCTCCCCATTATATAACAAAAGCTTTACTCCTTCCCTGAAATCAGGGCCAGTTTATGCCTGCCAGGATTGACTTTTCTCCTTGCCTCCTGGTCTCTAATCATAAGTACAGTGCAGCTGGGAGGTTACCATATCTAGAAGTTTAATGGAAAGTGTTACCTGGTGGAAAAATTATTCCTGTGGGACATAGGACCATTAAATCCAAAGAGCCCAGGGTTAGAGATAGAAAGTACACCTTTCCTAAGTAGGTTACTTGGAGTGAAAGTAAACAGAGCCACTAATTTCACTCCTTGATACTCTAATGTAATTTAACTATTGGAGACACATCACAATATAATGGTAATTGGTTTATGGTGTCTGGAGGATTGCTTCCCATCATCACAGGGAATCATCTTTAAGATTAAACTTTAACTGTATCTCCAATAGGTCATTTCTTCATCAAGCTTGTAGGTTCAGGGTGGCATGATATGCAATATGACTAGTGAATCCTATAGTCAGATGCTAACTAGTGCCACATATTCTTCAATCTTATGTAGCAGATCAGATCCTTGGTCTGATGCAGTATCAGCAGATCAGATACTCTAATTTCTTAGATACTGTTGCTACCTGAAACATTAGAAGCAGGAAAGGTGAAAATATGGCTCTATCCTAGTAATAATAAAATGCTTTCTTTTTCGGAGTAAAAGAAGTTCAGTGTAATTAGGTTGACATATTACAGATGGGTCATTAATTTCTTTAATAAATGGTACATTAGGAGCTAAGAGATGGTCTCTGTTGCTCTGAGATTTGGCAGTAGATATAATAGCTATATCACCTCTGGTGATCTAAATAGCCTCTATCCTTGCTATAGTAGCTAGCATCTATTGTGCCAGTACCTGACTGGCTATGAAAGTGACTGGTTGACATTAAGTGTCCAGGTTATTCTGTGAACTAAACTGTTTAATACTCTTTCCCTAATGAGTGATTTTTAATGAGAGTTAATTTGCAGTAAAAAACTTTTTATACTTAGTGTGGGTTCTTAAGGATACTTCACTCTCAGATCTCCATGTCCCCAGTTTTCTACACCTTCTTCCAGACTTCTTTCCAACTAGCCAAGTTATTTGCCATTTGTATTAGTTTGTTAGGACCGCCATAACAAAATATTGCAGACTGAGTGGCCTAAATAACAGAAATTTTCTCATTGCTCTAGTCCAAGATTGAGGTATTGGTATGTTTAGTTTCTCCTGAGGCCTTTTTCCTTGGCTTGAAGATAGTTGCCTTCCTGTCGTGTCTTCACATGACCTTTTCTCTGTTTGCCCATTGTTGGTGTCTCTTCTTTTTCTTAAAAGGACACAAGTCATATTGCATTACAGCCCTATTCTGACAGCCTCATTTTAAATTAGTGGCATTTTTTAAAGATGTTACCTCAAAATACATCATGAAGTATTGGGGGCTAGAATTTGAACATATGTATTTGGTGGGAAGTTAATGTAGATTTTAATGACAGGCCATTTTTCTTTCCATGCAAAGTGGATGACAAGATGTAAAACACAAAATTCTAAACAATCAGACATTTTCTCACCAATCTCTTTTAGGCCATGCTTAATCCATGCTATAGTGCAGCCATTAACATTTTCAGCTTGTACTCACATATTGACCTGATGCTATCTTGACCCAAACTTACACTTTCCCTCCCTTTATCACCTATCCATGTGACATTTTGGCATGAAAAAGAGGCTATGATAAAATACTTGTGGATGACATGGGAATCTGGGCCATCTGCACATTTACCTTCTGGCTCTGCTTGTTCCAGATCTCAGATGTATGACCTATCTTATGATAGACTGCTGTTGGGTTCATCCAAAATATGATTTGGTGGATACGACACCACCTAACCCTAGCTGGGCAGTTATAGACACATAGTTACTTGATATTCTATGGTCAGAATTATTTCTGTTAACTTCATTCAAAGTCATATTGCTCTTAGCCAATGCACATTTCTGTTATGCTTCATTATGTTTGTGACTATTGCTCTAAACACATCCATCACTTGAAATAAGTCTGCTTCCTTGGGGTTTATTCACCTTATAAACATGTTGGAAGAGATCATTATTTGTTTTGCTTTCATGCAGAAATAATTTACTATTTTAAAAACAAAAGTAATATTGTTTTCCTAAGGTTGGTCTAATTTGTTGAGTCCACATCTGTCATGACTTTGTTTTATGATTGATTTACTAGTTATATAATAAGAAAATGACAAGAATCTTCTTAAATTATTAAGTCACCAATAAACTGCATAACTCTTGACATGACTGCAAGGCTAAATCAGCCTCAAGTTGATTCATTAGACTATGAAGCTACAAATCCTTGTTGTGAGGAAATAAACTGAACAGCTGTTTGGTATTGACTTACAACCTTGCAGTAAATAGCTAGATAGATGTTGTCCTCTTGGGAGATGAATATTTAAACTTTAACAGAAATTTCAATGCATTTATCCCTCAGGACACAGCCGTAAAATATGAAAGCTAGAGTGCCTCCCATGGATAGTTTAATAATGAGCACTCCTTCTGAGACTTTTACCATTTAAGTGTATTTACCTGATTATGCTGCATCAGGGTCTGCATCAAGCAGGGCAATGGAAGTTCAGATCAGCTGAGTTATGGAGAAAGGGCTAGGTAAAAATTGACAGCAACAACAAAAAGGTCTAATTGAATTCAGTTACTGAGGGAAGATTCTTAAAGCAAAGTGTGTTTCATATTGGAATGAAAGTCATTTTTACTCTCTCAGAAAAGAGTAATTTGTCATGGAGGATGAATAAGAGCACTCTACCTGACCAGTGGTAACTGCACCTAGTTGCTCATATCCAGTTGATAGTGGCTGCATATGTATACTATCTAGCCTGGATTCTCAGTACCTTTAAAAAGCGTGTATCTAATTGGAAAAAAAAATTAGGATAAATCAGCTAAACCATGATTTGAAATAATAAAATTATATAGAAGGAAGAAAAACAGGTATCTAGATTTGGAAAGAGAGGTTCCCAATTGTGAGGACATAATTTCAAAAACATTTAGAAAGTTAGAATCAAGTTAATTCCATTTTAAAGTACACATTTCAATCATCATAAAGATATAATTATTTATCACCTCACAATATCTTTTGAAAAGCAATAGCTACATATGATTTTTTCTGTCTGCCTTTTTGTTTTTAAATCTAAGTCTAGAGTTCTCAAATTTAACAAGCAAAACTTAAAGGAAGGGGTCCAGCTACAGTCCTATAGCTACTTTAGTCTTTATTGCCATAGAATAAAGGCAAGTTATATTTAAAAAGAGGTGTGGGAAACTATTAGTAGGAACTGACACTGACATTTAAACAAAGTAAAAAGAAACAGTAAATGTCTTTAGAAAAATCTACTCATGTTTGCATCTTTCATCATTTTGTGCACAAGGTAATCCTGGAAATATGCGATATTTAATTTTAAAAGTCAAGTGGTATATGCACCAAAGGAGAAGTTATTATTTAAAAAATCTTAAAACATATAATATTCACTTTCCCTGATGAACACAATAGGTCAGTGATATATTTCTAAGATTTTTAATATATATTATTTAATTTTATTTTTTTTACTTACAATTACATGCTTTTCTAATAGCCATGCATCTAATGTGTATTCAATGATCTGATACCATGAGCATGTCTTATAACTTTCTCTTAATTAGGCTGTATATGAGACATATGCACTTAACTATTTTCATCACTGTAACTGTTTTATATTTTATAAAATAACAGAAAATTTTTTAAATTTAGTAATTATTAATTATTATGTGAACAAGAGGCTACACTCATGAAGATAAACTGTGATCTGACAAACAATACCACATTATGACAGCTAACATTATCTGACGATCAGTTGAAATAGAGCAATGTCTGAATCCAAGCATTTAGATTGATGTCATTAGTGTATAATGAAGGGAAAGTAGTTGCTTTCAAAAGATGGTAACATGAAATCTAAATAACAACAAGAACCTCTATTTTGTGTTCTTGGGGGAGAATTCAAAAAGTTAGAAAAAATAAAATTACAAGAAATCGACTAAATAGCATCTAAATATAGCTATCCATAAGCAAAATTCTCCAATATAAATAAAGTGTATCAAATTATAAGCACATATTTATGGCAGGAAACAGAACTTTGAGACATCTTACACTGAACCATGTTTGCACTTTCAAGAATTTTTATTAATCATTTCAGACTAAAAAATAAAAGCAACCTAGAAAAGCTAATTTAGGAATTATGAACAGTTATCCACAATACCATTGGAGATGTTTAAAATTTGTTTTAAACAGTAAAGACTAGATTTTGCAAAAAAAGAAAATTAATTGCTTTTGTGAAGCTTGGGATCTACAAAAATATAAAGGAAAGAATATCTTAAATGAGAGCACATCTTGTTTAATTAAGTCAACCAATAAAACAAACCAAGTATAGTTTCTAAGGATGTGAAAAAAAATCCAGAGTATAGATAATTGACATTCCTGAAAAAGAAGACATAATGTAATGAACAAAAATGTTACTAAATAATATTTTAAAATACAACCTAACCAAAAAAATACTGAGAGGTGAAACAGTCCTATAAAAAACTACTTCAAAAAATTTAATGAACAAAAATTTCACAGAAACCCAGTAAATATTAAAATAACTCAATCTGGTCTTCTAATTTTGCTCCAAAAATTCAAATATATGAAAGCAGTGAACATGTAAAATTTTAACTTATAAATTATATACTTATTCATATTATTTTATTTATTTATATATGATAGAAATAAGTTCTCAGAAAGGAAAATAAACATAAAGCCTTCATATATGTGTATATATAAACTAAAGAACCTATTTTTTTTTCTGTAAAAAGTTGAACACATAAACTGGTAAACCATGAGATAAGTGGAGAATAATGTCTACATGGTAACAATTATGAATAAAATATAATTCTTTTAAAGCATAGAAACAATATAAAAACTGTCAATTCAAATCTAACATGTAGGTGTTAGCAATTTCAGTTAAGAAATTATGATACAAAAACTTAGAAATAAAAATAGAAATGTTGCACAGCAAAACAGAATGAGCATAGTAAAATAGACTGATTCCAAGAATTCTTCCAAAAGCCTGAGCCAAAAACACATTTCACAAGAAATATTATACCTCAGTGGTTAAGAACATGACTTCTACCATTTACTAATTATATGACTTTAGGTCAGTTAGTTAACCAATTTGTGCCCCTGATTTCTCAGCTATGAAACATATTTATTCTATTTACTTCATAAGCCCTTTTTTTTTTAAACTTTAAATGAGTTCGTAAATAGAACACATCTTAACACTCATGGGAATTAAACTGTTACCAATAAATTTTACAAGAAAATATAAACAATATTGACTTTAGAATAAAATATATTGAATTTAGAATCAGGAAACCTCACATTTTAGTAATTAATATATCAAATAGTGAAACTAGAAGAGATCATTTACCAAAAGAACTATAAAAGAACATTCTCTGGAAAAAAAAAGAACATCAACTGCAATAATAATAAACCTATACAATATTAGAGATTTAATCTTCAGATTAAAAAGATTTATATATCAAAAGACTGCCAGGCCATAATATCTTTTTAAAAGCCTTACCTAAATATTTCTACTAAAGTAAATTATGATAAATGCAAACCATGAAGTAACACACAATGTGATATAGATGTAAGTGATGTAGGGGAGAGGCACCCTCAAAGTACTTTTGAATCAGAAAGAATAAAACAGTAACTGTGCTATAGACATATAGAAATAAATGTGATATGCTATTTGAATAAAGTAACTGAAAAAAATTCATTCAAATGCAAATGTTCTTGTATACTACCTTAGGTGGAAGATGGGGAATGTTAGCAATATTGATAAATTATACCAAGGAAAACATCTTTAGTTTAAAATATTTAATCATACGAATGACTTTCTCACTCTGAACAAGTAATTTTGAAGCATTTAAAAACATATGTTCCTGATAGTTACTCTTATAATAAGCAATTAGGTTTTAAGGAAGGTTTCCCATTTAAAGGAATGTCCTCTACCAAACTGTGTTTAGAGGATAAACAAATAGCATCCTGTGCCTGTTTGATGGCTTTCCAGATATGGGTCCCTAAAGAAAAATTTAAAGGAAAAATGTTATAAGAGGAAACACTGCTGGCAGGCAATGAAAAAAAGAAAAGAAGCACTTTTCTGACTTCAGGAAGATAGATGTGGAGACTTTGCTGAGATAGCCATAGAAACCAGGACTGTAGAGCCAAGGTGTGCTTATCTTAGTGTTTCAATAAAAATGATTTAAACGTGATGACCAACAAACATAGGTCAATTGTGTTTCAGTGTGCAAAACAGATACCATCAGAGGTAGAGTGTAAACAAAGGGTGTACATTTCTAATGGCTCTGCCTAAGGCCTCTGCATTCAGTGAGAGTTGCAAAAGGGAACTAACTCCCTGAACTGTCAAAGCACCTAGCTTTAAAATCAGAAGTTTCAGTGAAGACCTTTATCTTACTAGCAGGAGAGAATATCAAAAGAGAAATGCAGAAGTTCTGGTAAAGAAAAAAAATGTTTCCAATTAAGTCTAAAGTGTGAATTGCTTTAATGCCGACATTTTTAAAGAGGCAAATAAAATTCACTACTATTCTCAAATAGTAGAAGTTCATAAATGTGTGTATTGTAGGATACATACTCATTTTCTCTAATTTTGGCTTTTATATCATCTGCATTTCAACAAGTATTAGCTTTCATTGTGGTCATTTTCTACATTACAAATCCTAGGACCCCAGTTATGTTAAAAAAAAAAAATCATATGATTAAATTTGAAAACCTAATTAGCTTTGTTAGAGAAGAGAAGAGAAGAGAAGAGATTCATGAATCTGGCAGCATCCCTCCCCGCAACTAGAAGGGAACTTCAGGAGCTATTAACAAAAGGATTATTTTTGGATCAGGATACCTTCCTTTGGCAGGAAGGGAATGGCAAGGGTTTTTATCATGAAGATTGCCTCCTCTTTTTATGAGAAATGGAGGGGACCAATGTTACAGATTACCTTACTTGTCCTTGAATAGAAAATTCCAGATTGGTTAGAAGATATTAAGTTTTTGAGAGAGATTGAAAAAACAGTTGAGTCCAGGGTTAAACCTAGGTTTGGTATCATGGTTTTTTGAACAAGTGATGCCATTTTGGGCCTGTGGTTTCCTCTTTAATGGCAATATGTTATAGGGCTCTTAAGTAATCCTTCCTGATATCTTTTGAGGCATAGATATTTTTAAAAATCTGATGAAAATGATGATTCTGGCTCTCCATAAAAATGCACACTCATGCGTAAAATATGCAACAATATTAGGGCATTTATGGATGCCTTTCAGTCAAAATTTCAAATCTATGCTCTAGAGACAATATATTTAAACAGTTCCTCGCTATTTCTGGAATAAAAATCACATTCACTATAGCAGAGGAGACTAGTTTATGATTGAGTGACCAGTGAATAGTGTTTGTGCAGCTTCTTGGCTAGGAGGAGACCATCAAATGGGAGTGTGACTCAGCATGAATAATGGATGGGTATTTTTTTCTATTTGGTTACTGTTCTCAGAGAAGAGAAAAACCAAATCAGCAGATTCCAGGATGTTATATTCTGACACTAGAACCTCATAAACAAAACAGAAAAGGGGCAAAAAGAGCCAAGCTAGAACCAGAGTCAGCAAACTAAACAAATCATGCTGGAATATTTGGGAATCTATATGCAAGGAAATAAACCTCCACTGTTAAGTTATGTTTTAAAAATTCACTCAATTTGAATCTTAACTTTAATTTAAGAATGAAAACTATAAAAATTTTAGAAGAACACATAAGACAAAAACTTTGTGACCTTAGGTTTGACAAAGATTTTTTAAATAGGTTATAGAAAGCACAAAATATAAAGGGAAAATATATATACTGAAGTTCACCAAAATTTAAAAGTTCTCTTTGAATAAACTATTAATAAAGTGAAATACAAGACCCAAACTGAGAGGAAAATTTTGCCAAACCACTTCTCTGATAAAGCGCTTGAGTCCAAAATATGTGGAAGTTTTGTGCAACTCAATATTAGGTGACAATCCAGTAAAAGAAATTGGGCAACATTTTTTATCTAAAAGTAAACAAATCCTTCACCAAGGTATAAATGTGAATAGCAAATGATCTCATGACAAGATGCTCAACATTATTAATTAGCAAAATGCAAATTTAAACTATATTAGATACTACAACATGCCTGCACGAATGGCTAAAATAAGAAAGACTGAAACTACAAAATTCTTGAGAAGATAAGAGAAATTGGGACATCCAAGTAAGTTAGGAAATAAGCGGAAAGTTGGTCAAATGTATAATCATTTTGGAAAACAGTTTGGCAGTTTCCTGTGAACTTAAAAATACACTTATTATATGACCCAGTAATCACACCACTAGGTATTATCCCAAGAAATGAGAATTAATATCCACATAAAGGTCTGTATGCAGATATATTTAAGGGCTGTTCTAATAAACTCCCCACACCCCTCCAAAAATATTCATCAACCATGATTAAATAAATATTGATACATCCATATAGTCATAAAAATGGAACAGATACACACATCTACCTGGATGTGTCTCAGAAACATTATACCATGAGAAAGAAACCAGTTGAAAAGCCCACATATTTATGAATCTGTTCACATTATAATCAGGGAAAGGCAAATATTTAAGATGGGTATAAATACATTTTGAAGTGCTTTTTTTCATTGGTGAATATTATTGTATTTTGATGTTTTTTTTCTTTGCTATACAACTTTTATACTATTTGTATTTGGATAGCAAATACTCAGGTAATGAGTATTCCATGTATTGCTGAATTTACTTTGTAAATTTATTAAATACATATCAAACATGTTCTAAGTATTTTGTATACATTAGCATAGATAGAAAAAGAATATATCCTGCATTTCTACAGATTATTATTTTATATTTGTTGACGGTCAGCATTTGGCTCTTCAGTTTTTATATATTTGGAGGAAACACATTTTGGTTTTGTTTTTTCTCTAATACCCAACAAATGTTATTGAAAATGTTTATCTCTCCCTTTTATAGCATCTCTCCTCCATTTTCTCTATTCCTCTTGTTTTCAGTGTTTCATTGTAATATACATTTGGTGCTATATGTAAGTTTTTAACAGAGAAAAGTGTTTTATATCAGAAGGAAGTTTTAGTGATTCCATTAATTACATATTATAATATAACATAATAATAATTAAATTAGCACACTTGAAAAATCAATACATGTCACTCCTGCTCTAAGGAACATGAATTTATTGCAAATTATTTGTCATATTTTTCCCAGGTATATACCCATGTTTAAGTATTTAGGTTTTTGGAGGGAAAGAAAAGGTGTGATTATGTTCACCAAGTATAAGACTAGATAAATTGAAGATAGAGAATTCAGCTGTCACTTGCAAACATATAATGAAACTGGAATAATTAAGAACAGAGGTAGTAAGATGGGCCAGGAGGTGACCCTTGAAAGAATCTTGGGTTACAGTAGTATGGTAAAATTTATAAGATTAGGCTAACATTGGGCAAGGGATGTAATAAAAGCTTTCTTCTAAGGCTTTTATTTCTTTTTTAAAATTTTTAATTTTATTTTTAGTTTCACATACAGTACATTGGTTAGACATTTATATAGTTTATGAAACAATCCCCCTAATTACACTTTCTTCCCTCTGGCTCTACACACAGCATTCACAATTACTGCTGACTGTATTCCCTATGCAGTGCTCCCAATCCCCATGACCATCAATCAACTACTAATTTGTACTTCTTTAACCCTTCACTCATTTCTCCTGGTCCCCCAGGCCCCCCTCACCTTTGGCCATCGCCAGACTGTCCTCTATATTTGTGAGTCTGTTTTAATTTAGTTTGTCTTTTCATTCCTTAGATTTCACATCTAAGTGAAATCAAGTGGTATTTATCTTTCTCTGTCTGACTTATTTCACTCAGCATAATACCCTCTAGGTCCATCCATATCACTGCAAATGATAGGACTTCATTTTTTTTTTTTTATGGCTGTAATATTCCATTGTATATATGAACCATAACTTCTTTACCTAGTCATCTGTTTATGGACATTTAGGTTGTTTCCATATCTTGGCTACTGTAAATAGTGTTGCTATGAACATAGGGATGCATAGATTCAGTGCAATCCATATCAAAATAACAATGGCATTTTTTAGAGAACTAGAACAAATAATCCTAAAGTTGACATGAAACCATAAGGGACTCTCAATAGCCACAGTAATCAAAACAGTATGGTACTGTCATAAAAATAAATATATCGATCAACGGAACAGAATAGAGATCCCAGAAATAAATCCATGACTATACGCTCCTTTAATATATAACAAAGGTGGCAAAAATATACAACAGGGTAAACATAGTCTCTTCAATAAATGGTGTTGGGAAAATTGGATGGATACATGCAAATAAATGAAACTGGATCACCTTCTTATACTCTATACAAGAATAGACTCAAAATAGTTTAAAGACTTAAATGTAATACTCCAAACCATAATATTTAGAAGAAAACATAGGCAATAATCTCTCCAATACTACTAGTAGTAATTTCTTTTTGGACATATTTCCTCAGACAAGGGAAACAAAAGAAAAACTAAACAAAGTTCAGGGATGAGGGAATTTTAGAATGGATTTATTATATAAAATCAGAGAACCCACAAGCTAAAAATATTCTATGATAAATGCCTGAGAATACTCATTTCACTAAAGCAATCAAGAAAACTCTGGTGAAGGGCCACCATTTACCTAGAAATAGAATTCCCTGATAAGATACCCAGTTAAGTGTAAATTTCAAATAATCAACAAAAAATATTTTGGTATACTAGTGTATCAAATAATGCATTCATGTATACTAAAAAAGATTCTATGTTTATTTGATATTCACATTTAACTAGTTGTCACATATTTTTGTTTGTTAAGTTAGGCAACCCTACACAGAAATAAAAACTAAAATTAAAAAAAGAACACACTGTTCTCTCATTAAGAAAGTATTCTATGTTTTATTCTAGAAGCCTTTTTCTTAGGCTTTTCATTTTAGCACATATATCTACTTGGATTAAAATTTTGTTTGAAGTTTCATTTGTCAATTTTGATGATTTTTCCCCCCAAAATGGCAGTCCAACTACAGTAGGACAATTATGGAAAAGACCATACTGTCTTCAATGTGTATTTATACCTTAGGTCTGATCAAATTAACTAAAATATATAGGAATTTTGAATGGGATGACATTAAATCTATAGATCGATTTGGGAAGAAATGACAACTCTAATATATTCAGTATTCAAACCTTGAACCTGGTATTCCTCTCCATTCATTTAGGTCTTTATTTTTATGAATGCATTTTAGGATTCTATGTCTAGGTCTTAAACATATTTTGTTGGATTAATTCTAAAAATGATATTTTGTTGCTAATTAAGTATAGTTTTATGAAAATTTCATAATTTCTAATGGCACTATCTACCAATATCTACCACTATTTCCATATAAATCCCTTGATTTATGTGGATTGTCTATTCCATTGATCTTTTTCACATGGAAGAAAACTAGAAAAAGACCACATGTACAAAAAAATACTAAAGAAATAGGACAATATAAGTCATAAAAATCTTTGACATTTTCACAAAACAATGCTTATGAAATTCAGAAAAATAAATAAATTTAATTTGCTCTGTTTATACTGTAATCTAAAGCATCAATCTTCTCTTTTTAATTGGCACAAAGTCACTATCTTCATTGATCGAAATATTTTAAAGTACTACTCTGGTTTCATTATTTATATTTATATTTCTAGATGATCTTTTTCCAGCTTCATCATTTGCTAAGTTTTCATAAATTCTTTGATAATCACTGCAACATTTTTTTACATCTTTTCAAACTTTTAAGGCTCAGATGTTTAGGTTAGTATCTAGAATTGCAGTTTCCAGTTTTGTAGCCAATTTGCAAATATTTTCTGCAGTAAATGAAACTGGTTCAAGGTCACTGCTGTATTCATTGGCAGGATGGGCTTCAGATATTAAGTGAATTAATTCATTATCAGTTAATTCATGATCAACCAATAATTCATTAATATCACTTACATTCAAATTGTCAGACCCTTCTTGAAATTTATTTAATAAATTAATAATGCTAGTTGATCACTCTTCTGTTGTTGGAACCATATTTCCTGATACAACCACTTCTGGCCATATTGCTTTCCAGCAAGCATTTAAAGTTGATGGCTTTATATCACTCAAAACTAAAGTAATATTATTACTACAAGTTAAAATTGTGTATTTATTCCAGGCTTCTGTAACTTTAAGTGATTCATTATCTTCAAATTTACTAAAAATATCATTAAAACTCTATTCAATATAATTAATCTTAAAGGTAAAAATGATGCCTTGATCTAAAAGTTGGATCAAGGAAGTTATATTTGGATGTTCTAAATTGTGTGGATGACCAGGTGCATTATCTAAAAGTAAAAGTATTTTAAAAGGAAGACATTTTTACTTCATATAACTTTCAGCTTCTGTAGCAAAACATTTGTAAAACTAATTCAAAAAAATGTCAGTAGTCACCCATACTTTTTTATTTACCATCCAATAAATGAGATCATTAATAATTGTGCATTAGTATTA
The DNA here is from genome assembly GCA_030015415.1 of Cynopterus sphinx. Classification (NCBI taxonomy): domain Eukaryota; kingdom Metazoa; phylum Chordata; class Mammalia; order Chiroptera; family Pteropodidae; genus Cynopterus; species Cynopterus sphinx. The sequence continues at coordinate 58,229,553 of CM057379.1, read as the reverse complement.
GTTCTTTGTATGCTGCTGAGTTAAGCTATTATTTTTTTGGAAAGAGTAATTGTCAATAATGGAAATGTAAAATAAAGAACCACATAAAATGAGACCATGTAAATGGAAACCACATGTAAAAAGTCCATGTAAACTTGGTGTGTTTGGCGGGGGAGTGGGGGTATTTACTGCATATTTAAAAACTTCCTTAAAAAAATATTGTATAAATTGAGGGATAGGTGTACTTTTAACATTTGTGATTTTTGTGATTTAATAAAGTTATTCTTTGTCACCTAACTGTAAAATTTGTTAAGGCAAGAATTATGCATAGTTTTATTCATCGTTATACTCCCAGTGCCTAGGTCAATATATGATACATGAGAGAGGAATGAATAAATATTTGCCTCAATATTTGCAGGAAGTGCCTAACCCTAGTAATTTGAAAATTAGTCCTTAGTTCTATTTACTTAATACATTTTGTTGACAAATATGATTCAGAAACAAATGCCAACCTTCAGCACCTGCATAATAATTTTCTAACAATATCCCTATGCTATAGAAACATGGGACCGGTCAATTTGAGTTTAGAAGATGGGGAAGAGAAAGTTAGGGAGTAATTATCTATATGACTAGATAGGGAAAAGTTGGTGAAATGATCTTTAGATTTTACTCCCAAATACTTAAAATATAAGGACTTATGGATAGTACTAAGATTTGCTCTGCATTGTCTGAATTCCAAATAAAGGGTGGCTCCATTTCACAGAGTTGGTCAGACCCTATGTTGCATTTAGTTCAGAAATCCAGATTTTCATGAGGAGCAATAGCCAAAAAACTTGTAAGAAAAGCAAACAGGACAGGAAACCGCTAAAAAAACTTTATTTCAAAAATTTTGAATCAAACAAGGGAATATTATACCTACTCTCAAGTGTTTCCCAAGCTGTTAAGAGCATTTGCTTTACTCTGTGGTACTCTATAGAACAAGGAACAGAGGATTAAACATGGCAAAGAATTAGCTCTTGGATAGATATATAATAAACAGTCTAATAGCTAGATTTGCTCAAAGATGTAAAGGATACATTACTTTATTAAGGGTGAATTATATCACCCTTATCAGAACATGTCTGCAGTCTGGGAGCAAATCCATCATTTTTCCAATTATCAGACTTCTCCACTGTAAACAATTAGAAAGGCATAATATTGTTCAGTCCTCCTAGTGATTTTCATTCTTTAAAAAACAATCAATAAAAGAGCAATTATGTAAGTTATGCAATCTTTGTATTTTAATATATAATAAATACATCATATATATTCTGGTATATAACATATGTATGCATCATATATATATACACTTACACCCACATATGTAGGTTATAGTTCATGAAAAAAATAAAAGTGTGGGCATATATGAGCCAAAAAAAATTAAACATATAAAAATGATATATTTGTGTTTCTAAATAAGATAAATTATTAATATTCTTCTTTTACAGTTTTCTTTGAATTCAGTGATGATACAGCTTAAGTGTATTTTGAAATAATTTTTAATTTTTTTTAAAATAGGACAGCAAAAACAACCGCTACTGGTGTTTTCTGCTCCTATTTCTTTTTCTTGCAGGCATAAAATTATGCAAGAGTAGCCTTGTGGGTAGATGCAGATACAAGTAATGTAATGCACCACTTTAATTTAAATGCAAAATATTTATTGCTCTTACACAAAGTCAATAACATACATACTGGTGAATAAGTGCCACTGATTCAAATCAATTTTTTAAATTACTTAAAAATTTATTATTGCTCATAACTTTATATATCTCTAGATAGTATGTAAATCTTTGAAAACAATTAACAAATCCACAAGCACTTTGTTCATCTATGAATTTTTAATGTTCCTTTACATACCATTTTTCTTTTAAGTAGAAAAAAATAGTTCCTTTAAATGTCTCCTCCCTCTTCAAATGCTTTAACGTCTAGCACTAAAGGCAGCTATATAGAACATAAATAACATATTAATTTTTATGGCCTATGAAGCAGACAACACTATGAATGAATTTTCAACTGTTTTTAAAAGCCTCCCGATCACATCTGACTCAGATACAACCTTTAGCTGAATATGTGGGAAACAAATTAGATGACATAAAGGCCTATGAGAAAAGCGCATATCACCCTGAGGCTGAGGGGTTACTCATTAAAGAACATGGGAAATGATTAACTACAGGATGGAAGCAGGAAATGGTGGAAATGAAACTATTGCTTCGTATGGTCAAAATTGTTTGTATTTTTCTAATTCAAATGTATTTATAAGGAAGCATTTTCATCTGAGTCCAGTTGTTTATTAGCAAGACTTTATAGAATGAGCCATATTATTTCAGGGGAGGTTTGTAAATGCAGATTTAGCATTAGTAAAAGAAAGTAATGATTACAATTAGATAACCAATTATGTATTAATCTTCTGTCTTCATAGTCATTTATTTTTGTTTATGATAGGTTTTTCTAGAATCTCTCAGGGAGGACTATGTTTTCAATGATAATGGAGTAGAATTCTGTGTGCCCTTAAGGGGAATTAGACTTGTTGGTGATATCTGATTAATTGCTGAGTTCAGTAGGCAGGCAAAAATTAGCTTTTATACCTTGATTTTCATTTGCCTTTGATGGAAGGATGTATGTGTGTGAATTTGTGGGGTTGTTACAGGTTAGAAATGGAAATAATAGGATGGTGCGGGTTCCAAATGTTGCCATTTGGGAACATTTTGAGTCATATGGAAAGAGAGGCAACAGATCTTTTTTTCCTAAAGAACTTCATGTGACACAGTTTCTGGAAATGGATGACTGTAAACTACCCAGAGTGTGGAAAATGGGCAAAGAGCCTGACCAACTACAATGATAAACAGATTGTAGGAGACACAAACACACATTTCTTTGATTTCCAGGTTTGAGAGCACTGAGTGACATTACTGAATCTAAATCATAATCCTCCCAATGAGCATAGCCAAGACCTTCAGGTAGTCAGGAAAAGGCAATTTGGCGAAGGCCTGGCTTCGAAAAGAAGAACAAGGTAGGTGCCTTCATATTGTTCTGTTTTTGTTTTAATTTTGTATTTTGTAATAGTTTTAGGTTTACAGAAAAGTTGCAAAAATAACAGAGAATCCCTGTAGGCCCTTCATTTAGATGTTATTGGTGTTAAAATTTTACATAATGATAGTTTATTTGTCAAAACTGTGAACCATCATTTGTGTATTACTGTCAGCTACTCCAAACTATTCAGATTTTCTCAAATATTTTTCAGTACTGCCTTTAGTCTTCTCCAGAATCCATCCAGATACCTCTTTGTATTGAATCATCATTTTTCCTTTGTCTCTCAATTTGTGACCATCTAAGTCTGTCTTTATTATGACCTTGACAAGTTTGAAAAATACTTAAGAATTTAAGGATTATTTTCTTTATACACATGTTACAAAGAAATGGAAATTTGAATTTTGGCTTGTTCTTTCATTTTGTCAAAAACACTAAGAAAGAATAATTGGGAAAGTCTGGCAGTACTGAAAAAGATGGACCAAGCGACTTGCTGGGTGCTGTGGATATCAATAGAACAAGAAAATCTTATGAAATGAAAGGTAAACCATGGGCAGTGCATATGGGTCCAATCATCTGAACATAAGAGAACATAAGTTATCAAAAAAAAAAAAAAGACAATTAGGTAAACAGAATGCACATAAGTACTTCAGATTGTAAATGATTTGATACTAGAATTTTTTAGTATGATTTTGTCATTCTAAATTTAGTATTGCCCTTTTCGTGCTTTCTTTGATTCCATATCATATTGAGAGTTTTGGTAAATTCTATATCTCTCTCATTTCTTAGATATATTTAAATAGTGATAGCAATAAATTAGAGCAGATAGTAGAGAATAGACTTGTTTAGAGAAAAAAATGAAGATTATAGAGGAGTCAAAAAAAGGCCTTTTACTTCTTTATTTCTGAATGCAAAAAAGTTCTTTCTAGAAGTAATTTTTCTAGGTACCATTTATTCAAATTAATCTTCTGAAATGGTTCAAATTCTCCCATATATATAAGGCTTTTATGTAGAATCTTATATTTATCTGTCAAGTATTGATAGACAATGAAAAATTTGTTATGTATTCATCTGTTTCCTCCATATTGTTTTCATTCTTTTAGTTACTTGCCTCAATTTAAATGCTGTTAACTATTCTTTTGTCTGTTTGGAATTGTTGATGAAGATACATAGTACTGTCAAAGGCAAAATTCACCAGACAATTAAGAAGATGATTTTATTCAGGACAGTTGCAATAGGGAAAACAGATCATATCTGAAAATTGGTGTCTCAGCAGAGTGTTTCTTGCTGTAGTCATTTATAGGGAGGGGTTAACAAATTGAAGACAGAGTGCTTTAAACGTAGAGTTATTTTATAAGTAAGGAAGTCACAGTCATTTATTTGAACAGGAAATATTTCTGTATTTAGCTAGTTTCAGGGGGACAGGCAGTTCTAATCACAAGAATGTGACATTGGCTAGGGGTACAAGGGAAAGGATCCATGTCTGGCTTTGTCAACAGGTATAGGCAAAGCAGAAGGTCTGTTTTGGTCTTGTCAATACCCACCATAAAAAAATATTTACATTTCATTATTTTCTCCATTAAATGCATTATCAGTATCCTTACTCAGCAATACCATATTTAAGACTTACCAGATTTTATATAATCATATTTTAAAGTTCTGTCTGGGCTATGAAGGCAGGGTTGATATGCAAATTTCTTCACAAATGTGGCAAAGATACCTAGCTGTCCAAAAAAGAAAAAAGATATATGACTTCCTCTTTTTCTTCTAGAGAAATAAATTGCTGTGGTATGAAATTCATAGTATTTTAGGGTTTATACTTCAGAATTTAATATTCAAACATGCTATCTCTAGTATTATTATTGTGCTATATCTTGTTGATATTTTATTTTTAGATATTTCTCTCAAAAATTTTGTGTACCTAAACTTTCAACTCAGCCTATAAGTCTTAACTCTTCTATTTTTCCTATGAATATTACTGCTGGCATCCTGAAAAATTTTTAATTAGTAGTTTTTAAAAATAAAATAATTAGTGGAATCAGCCATATTTTATAGTAATTACGTATGTATAAGGAAGGATTGTGCATAAAATGTTAAGAGTAGATACACAAATGTTAAAATAACCAGTAGAGTAACTTGAAATACCATAGCTAAACAGAACAGTCTTGCATTTTAGGAACTGTTTTGGTGCTCCTGCTTTGTGTAGCTTATCCTAATGCTCAATCTTGGAGGGCATATGCCCAAGAATAATGTGTTTTTTACTTTAGATATGGGATGAAGAAATTTTTTCCTCCAAACCATCCCTAGGATGAATTCCACTTAATTGTACTTGATGATCCTTTTAATGTATTGTTATTTCAAATGCTAATATTTTGTTGAGAATTTTTACATCTATGTTCAGAGAAATTGGCTTGTTTCTTGCTTGTGTTGTTTTTGACTAGTTTTGATATCAGAGTGATAATGGCCTCATAAAATGAGTTAGGAAGCATTCTCTTCTCTCAATTTTTTAGAAGAGTTTGAAAGGATAGGTATTAAATCTTTATTGATTCTTGAGTAGAATTCACCAGTGAAGTCATCTGTTCCTGGACTTTTGTTTTTCAGGATATATTTGATTACTTATTCACTTTCCATACTAGTGATTGCTCTATTCAATTTTTTTTTTTTCTTCATGGTTCAGTTTAGGAAGATTGTGTGACTGTAAAACTTTATTCATTTAACTTAGGTTGTGCTATTTGAAGCACATGGCTTTCCATAGTATTTTTTTTTATGATAATTTGTACTTCTGTAGTATATTGAAGCTTCTCTTCCATTTCTGATTTTATTTATTTGAATCTTCTATTTTTTATGAATTTAGCTAAAGTTTTGTAAATTTTATCTTTTCAAAGAACAAACTCTTAGGTTCATTAATATTTTCTATTTTCTTTTTAATCTCTGTGCCATTTCTTTCTACTCTTATTTCTATAATTTCCTTTCTTCTATTGATTTTTGGCTTCATTCATTTCTATTTTTCTCATTTTTTAAGTTATAAATTTAGATTTCTTAGTTGAGATTTCTCTTGTTTCTTTAGGTAGGCTTGTATCTCCTCTTAGTACTGTTTCTGCAGTATCTCAAAGAATTTTGGTTTGTCTTACTTTCATTTCCATTTGTCTCTATGTATCTTTTGATTTTTTTCTTTTGTTTCTTCTTTGCCCTAATGATTATTCAGTAACATATTATTTAATCTCCAAATATTTGTAATTTTTCCAGCTATCTTCTTGTAGTTCATTTCTGAATTCATACCATTGTGGTCAGAAAAGATGCTTGATATAATTTCAGTCTTTTATATTTATTGAAACATGTGTGTCCAAACATGCACTCTATCCTTGAGGATATTCCCTGTGTACTTGAGAAAAATATCTATTCTATTGCTTTTGAATGGAATGTTTAGAAATATCTATTAAGTTCATCTGGTCTAATGTATCATTTAAAGTCATCTTTCTTTGTTTACTTTCTGTCTGGATAACCTATCCATTGATGTTAAAGTATCTTGCTATTATTGTGGTGCTGTTCATTTCTCCTTTTAGGTCTGCTATTATTTGCTTTATATATTTTGGTCCTTTACATTAGATGCATATATATTAATATACAGTATGACTTCTTGATGGATTGTACCCTTTTTCATTATATATCCATCTTTGTTTTTTGCTACCATTTTAGTTGGAAGTCTATTTTGTCTGATATAAGTGTGACTATACCCACTTCCTTCTGGATACTGTTTGCTTGGAGTATCATCTTTTACAAATTAACTTTGAGCCTATGTTTATTTTTGGAGTTAAGATGGGTCTCCTGAAGGCAGCATATAATTAGGTCTTTCTTGGGTAGTGGTTTAATTTTAAATATTTTGAATATAACATTTCACTGTCTCTTGGCCTAGAGTTTCTGCTGAGAAATCTGATGATAGCCCAGTGGGATTTCCTTTGTAGGTTACTGTCTTTTTTTGTGTATGGCAGCCTTAAGAATTCTTTCTTTATTATTGGCTTTAGACATACTAATATTAATTACATGTTAATATAATGTCATTTTACACTGAGATAATTGGATATTTGTTAGATTCTTCTTGTATGTCAATTTTCTTCCTCTGATTTGGGAAATTCTCATCAATTATTTCTTTAAATAGGCTCTGTTCCCTTCTCCTTCTCTTCTCCTCCTGAAATACCCAATATATTTTTTTATTGCCCTTTCTAATGGAGTCAGTTCTCATAGGACTATTTTTTTTTTTGAAGTGTTAATTCTCTCTTCTACCTGAATCATTTCTAGATTTCTATTTTCAAGCTCGCTAATTCTGTCTCCTATATGTTCTGCTCTATTTCCAGTGCATTCTAATGCTGATTTATTCATCTGATTTATTGTGTTTTTAAGCTCCAGAATTTGTTTGGTTCTTTTTTTTTTTAGAATTTCAGTCTCTTTGGTAAATACTCCTCCTGTTTATTAATTTTATTCCTGAGTTTATTGAACTTCAATTCTGAGTTTTCTTTTATTTCATTGAGTTTCTTCATGATCGCTATTTTGAATTCTCAGATCACCATCTTTTCTAATTTCAAGTTTGTTTTCTATAGAACTCTCATTCTTTTTGTGATACTGTGTTACCTTGGTGTGCATGGTACTTGATGGGTTATTACTGTAAGTGCATTTGAAGTAGTGAATACCTCTTTTATTTAGGTGGAATTTTGATTTTGTCAATTTATCTAGTTGATAATTAGAGATCTTTCTTTTGTTTTTCAATAGTTGGTGCTATAGCACAAGTCTTTGCTTTCTCTTGCTTCTGCTGCTCTGAGATTGTTAGTGTGTTGCTACTGCTAGTGTTCCCATGGTGGAAGATATCGCTGTGGTAGTGGGAGCTGCTCCTAAGATGACAAGGGTGGTGGGTGCCTCCACTGTTCTAGGTCACCTGTGTCTTTGGGCACCACTACAGTAGCAAGAGGATGGGGTGGGTTGTGGGGGAGCCAAGTTTGTAAGCCTGCCATGCTGCTGCTTAGTTCTCTATGGCTGCTGGTTCACTGTGCTGTCACCAGGAGACATCTCTCCACTGCTTCCTCCAGTCTCTCTGGTAGTTTGAGCACCACTGCAACTGGGGCAGGGAGCTGGACACTAACACTTCTGCTGCCTTTTTTATCCTTTGCCAGGCCATGGTGTTGGGGTTAGAGCTGCAGACCTGACTCTAACACTGCTACCACCCTTGCCAGGGCCTTGGGCTCAGCCATAGCAGTCAAGGAATGGAGCTTCAGGGGCTGTCCTCATCTTACCCCTTGTTCTGTCTCCCAAATGTACCGTCACATCTGCTAATGTGTGGATATATCAGGTGTCCTAGTATGCTGAGTGGTGAAAAATTTGTTGGGTTTTTGGAAGTCCCACTAGCTGTACATTGATGAGGAGAGACAAAGGGATCATCTCACCCTGTCACAATGCTGACACCTCCAAATCTTTTTTTTTTTTTTTTTTTTTTTTTTGGTGAAAGAGGAAATGTTAGAAAGTACTACTGTATTATGGGAGTTCTTTTCCATAACTTTACAAATGCTAGATCATATTTTACTTTGGATCCTAGGTACTTCATTTAAATACAAGGAAAGAGTTGACCACAGATATATTCTATGGGTATGATCAATTTATTGAGAATTTGAATAAAAAACTAAGAATCACTTTCCTACCACCAAATACTGCCTCCACCTCACAGAAATCTAGTTTATATAAAATACCACTCACTTTGAAAAAATTTTTCTTATTAGACATTTGTAAATTTGGAAGAGACAAATTTACTATAAAGTAAAAAGAATACATATCTAAGATTAAATTTTTGTAGAGAAAACTGTATATTTTGGTTAGTATTATTTTAATTCAATAATATAAATAATAATTCTCAAAAGTGGTCACTGACTTCTATAAAGATAGATAGGACCTGTGTAAATCTATAGATGGATAGAATTTCTATATAGAAAATATTTTGAAAATTTTTAATGTGACAAAGTTAAAAAAATAGTATAAGTCAAATATATAGTCATAAGTACATTAGGAAAAATATTAAGATATATACACTCAGATAATTCTATCTCCTTTCTACATTATTCTGATTTTATTGTCATTTGATATGGAGAAGTAGAGAAAAGTGAAAGAAATGGGAAAAACAAATTTGGTTTACAATAAAAGGAGACTGTATTTATTAACGAGGATATCTGCACAATAAAAGGACAGAATTAGTTAAAGACAGTGGAGATTGGGGTGGACAGTGAGTTAGGAGTAGCACTCAGGATGATAGGAACTTGAAAAAGTTATTCACAGATGAATTTTAGAATATTGGTGCTGTGCATCAGAATGAAATTCCAGTTTCCAGTCTTCTTTTTCAAGTAAGCACCTAAAAGTTACATCATTTTAAGCCTTTGGAGTTGAATTTTGCTCCATTGAATATGAAACATTGTTAAAATGTGCCTTCAGGAGAAACTAAGACTATAATAAATTATATTTTATGATTAAAAACATTTTGATGAATTATGCCTCCTACCACCACAAAGGAGTAAGGAAGTTTCTCAAATTATAGAGTTTCTGCTATAGCAGCACACTTGCCCTGGTGAAACTTATGCTTGTGTAAAATGTAGAAGCAGCAATAATTACTTCAGGTTTGGGCCTATCAATTAAAATATTTTTTTACTGGCATTACTTTATCCAAAAATCTAAACTTAGATGGAAAAATTAAAAGTAGAATGTAGGAAAAATCTAAAGATATATGTTTTACTTTCTAATAAAGGCTAGCTTGAATCTGTGGATTGGATTGAAGAGACTATATTAGCATTGTGTCTTATACTAGATTCATTAGGAAATAAAAATTAGAGAAGAGGCAAATTATTTAATGAAACAGGAGAGGAAACTCAGATCCAGAGAGTAGAGATTTTATTCATAATAAAGGTTAGTGGTGGAAAGAAAGATTCTATTTAAAAAAAATATGATTTAATAAAAATGTTTAACTCTGGAGGAAAATTAAGCTGGATCCCAAACTCATTCACACAGTGAGCTAATATCTCAATAGCTAACCTAAAATTTCTAGTACTGTGCAGTCCAGTACGGTAGCCAGTAGCCTCACATGGCTGTTGAAAACTTGGTTGGCGTAACTGAGCAACAAATTTTTTTACTTCATTTAATTATATTTAAATTCAAAACTAATGTTAGATTCAGTTATTGGAAAATAGCTATGATTGAAAAAAATGGATATTAATCAACATTTAAAACTGTACATTTTATTAAATTAAAATGCAGATCAAGTATTTCCAATGAAAATAGAGTTACAAGTTGAGATGTATTATAAATATAACATACACATATCTTAAAATAATTTCAAATATTTCATTAATAATGTTATATTACATGTTGAAATGATAATATGTTGTATATATTAATGTAAATAAGATATATTAAAATTAATATCACCTGTTTCTTTTTTAAATGTGACTACCAGAAAAATTTAAATTATATACATGGCTCACACATACTTTTTTTTTAAACAATATTATTCTAAATAAAAAGGTTGTACATGATGTTTTTGCTTTTTTTTCTTGAAATGTAAAAATTCTCTTAATCAAAAATTCTTTTAATCAAAGCCACAAAGGTTAGGGGCGGGGATAAAAACTCTTTTTCTCAAAAAATAATGACAGTCAGCATAGAAAGAAACAAATTTTTTTAAGTAGGAAAAAAACAATATTTTTGCAAACAACTATTAGTGTACAAAAGACTCATCCAAGATTTAAAAAATAGAAAAATTATGAAAGGATATAAATCGGCAGTTTAAAGCAAAATAACAATTAGAAATATTAATAAATACATAGAAAGACACATAAACTCACTTGTAATTAAAAAAATAAAAATTCAAACAATATGGCACTTTTTAAATTGCTGATACCTGGTATATGAAAAACAGAAAGAGAAATGAGAAAGAGAAAGAAAGAGCAGAGAGAGAATAATTTAGGGAACAAATCCATGGCAACCCGTACCTACTCTTTCAAGAAGAAAAATAATTATATCTATATAAATTAAAATTGCACTTACATTATGAACAATAGTTACCACAATCAGCAATTTTTCATAGGATTGTACTTATGAGTCATTATATCTGCTTTTACATTCTAGATGAGTATGCTTACATTCACCAGAATGTTTTCTAATATTTCATATAATAACAAAAATATATAACAATGTAAAGTTAAATAAGAAGAAATTCTTTAAATAAATTTTGGTGAATGTCTTTTTGTGTTCATCCACATTTGTTCATATATGTAATACAGGAATACACACTGAACAAGTTAGATTTTTTTGGACTGATAGGAGAACATATCCAAAGTATATTATGAAAAAAGCAATAAATATTCTTTTTGTGAATTTTATAAAATATTTTAAAAATTAAAAATTCTTATAAATAAAAATTTTATAAAAATTCTTAGTGTACTGTGTACTGAAAGAGTAAACTATATTAAAAAGATATGAACTGATATATACATTTATTTATCTAATTTTATGGAATGCAAAAAAAAATGTTAGCAGTAGGTACATTTGACAAACAGAAAAGTGTGTAAGGGAATATGAAATTTTTCTTTCACCTTATACATTATCATACATTCATATTTTAAATATATCTATATTTTTAAATAATACTGATAATCTGGGGAGTTGGGCCTTTTTTCTCTTTGTAATTTTATATCTAAAAATCTAATTGTATTTTGTGAAAATTAATAATGTTGCTGGTATATTAATAACCTCGTGATTTGTCTTTTAATCTCCTTTAAAAATATACTATTATTTTCTTGTATCTTATAAAATAAAATCATTAAATATGGGCTTATTGTTCTAGTTATATTTTCTTACCTTCAGCAAAATCCAGCGTTATCAGCTTCATGCCAACCTACTTATTACAGAGTTTAAAAGACAAGATATTCATCGTTCTCATGTTCTTTAAATTTGATGATATTTTTAAAATATATTTTTCTGATAAAGCAGAATCTTTAGGTTAAATGGCAAAAATTGTTTTACCATATATAGTGAATTAGGTCTATAATACCAATTAAAACATTTCATACATCTCAAATTGTTGTGGGATTGTCTTCATTTAAATATAAATAAATGGATATTGTAAACAATGAAATTTCATATTTAAGAATTCTTAAGCCCTGTTTTTCAAAAAGATTTCTAAGTAGCTGAGAAAATATAACAAATTTGCAAAAGCATGTATGACAGTCTCATTTTACTCAGCAGTGTAGATATCAGCAAATATTTCCTCAATTATTGATTGAACTAATATGAACTAACAGGATTATTGGAGCCTGATGGATACAAAGTTGTTCAAAGGGAGTTGTTTTCATAATAGTCTATGAAAATGAAAGAAATGGATATTGGAACCTGAATAGAATAAGTTCTATAAGTAAATGATTAAATCATTGAACATAAATAGACTAAAAGGACTAAATAGGAGGGTAATAATATACATTTAATCAATATTAATGAAAAAGAAATAATAGAATCTATCCAAAAAGCACAATCATAGATTCTGTAAAATATCCTAAAATAGCTTTGCAGCAGTATTAAATAGGAAACTGAATTTATTTTCTAATATAATAGTAGTATCAGTGCAGCATAGGAATAGAAGTGGGCCATCTAAATTTAATAATGTGAATAGCATTATTATTGAGACAATAATACTGAATCATGGTAGTTTCTGCTTTTATTATTATTATTTAGGCACAGATATCTCTAAAGTGTGATTTCAGGAAAGTTTTATTCTTATCTAGGTTCTAAAGAAAAGTTTAGAATTATAAAAGACTTGTTTCCCAGGTTTAATCAGACTTAATTTTCTACTTCTCTTTTTCCATTGCATTTATTAACAGCTGAATTCAACCAGATGATGTCTATTTACAAATTCATTCACTAAAACATGCTATTCTCTACAGTCATTCCAATAAAAACAGTATTGCACAGCAAAATTGGTATATGAAAAAAAGAACTGCTGCTTTCAAAGACAGTTTCTGTTTACCTTAGAAGCCAGATCAAAGCCTTTTATGTTCTGTGATACTGCTGCCCCTCAGGGCAGAACAATAAACTCCTTAAAGTTTCATCTTTGCTAAGTTAGTAATATCAATGTCAATTTACTTTAGGTAAAGCAGACTTTTGAAATCAATAAATTGCAAAGATTACTGTCAGAAGAAAGTATACATTTGCTAGTTCTTGCAAGTAAGTGGTCAGTTGTACGAAATGCTAAGTGAACTGAATGCATCATTATCAAAATGTTGTCAGAAAACTTTTATAATTTTCTATTGACTGATTTCCAGTTGATGTTGCTGATATTAAATTATAAAACCTAGAGTCTTTTCACAGCTTCTAATGTGTTTGATTATATACTCTCAATACAGAACCTCAATTTTCTTAGCTTAACTGTTTCCATTTACTCATAGCCATCTTAAAAGGAAAAAAACAACAACACATGACTGTGTTTTAGGAGCCATGACATCAAAAGATTTCCATGCATGCAGGTGACTGTCAATCTCTGAATTTTGTAGTATAGTTGAACAGAAATGTCTGTAAAGGCATAGTTTTAAATGTCAAAGAATGTACATTTCAGGAAAGAATAGCAAAGATTGACTTTTAAAGGTCTTTTAAAAATATAAAAAGTATTTGAAGAAAGGACTTCTACAGGAAGATGTATTTTTTATGATATATATACAAGTAATTTCAGAAATATAAACCATAGCAATATCCAGAATTAGTTACACCCTGTTTTACTTTATATATTTGTCCAAGTGAAGTTTTTTGTTATAGTCTTTTCCTTGTTTTTTGTCCTTTTTTCCTTGAGACAGCTGACAAATCTCAGTGGATCTAAGCTATCAAAAGAAAGTCTGTTTGGCAAACGTAGGGAAATATTTAATCTATTGTGACCTAGGTAAATAATTCAAGACCTTGGACAACTCAAGAGAATTATTTCCTAAATATTATTCACTATAGGAAGTTGATAACATGGGAAGCAAAAGTCTTTTCCTAAAACTCCCTACCATTTCTGTTTTTTAGCTTTTTCACTATATGAGTTAAAGAACAGATTTAACCTAGAGAAACAATTGACTGAATACTTATTCACAATTAAATACTAAATAGATACAGAAACTATATATTCCATTTTCAGTCCTTCAACTGCAATCCAATATCAATCTGGATTCAATCAGGAAAACAGAAGCCTCTCTCCATAAATACAGAATTAGGTCTTTATGTGACTTTGCAGTTGCTTGGGAAGCAAAATTCAGGGAAGTTTTCCACCATGCATTTGGGGAGCTGTCACAGAGTAGACATCAAAGAGTGTTTGCCTGAAAACCGAACCAGAGGTCCGCAAGTGCCTGCCTGTGGAAGCTGCTACATTTTCAAGGACTTTGAGTAGCTCCCACAAATCGTCCAGTCGGTTATAGTGAAGAGGTGGTCCTCAAGAGCTTGCCAGGCTTCTGTTGTGAACTTCCCCTCTGCCCAGGGACAATGGCTTCCCTCCCCTTCACTGTAGTCTTTCAAAAGTCCTGAATTCCTCTCATGGGGAAATCTTATCTAAGAACCATACAGTGAAGCAGGTTCTGTGAAATGTAGTTCCCACTTCACAGGAAGAGGTGATGCCTAATTGACCTTAGTCCTATACAGTGCATGTGTGTGTGGACTTTGTAGCTATACACACCCATTATACACTAAGTTCTGACCAAAAGTAATAGCATAATGCTTTCCTTACTTTGTAAAGTCAAAGGCAAAATCATCTTCTCTTCAAAAGTGCAGTTACAAAATCCCACCTAGCATTCTATTCGCCTGTGGATTATGTTCTTTTCTAACTCAGTCACTGTTTCTCTTGGGTGTCCTAAAACTTGAAAGCTAAAATATAAATTCAACCTCTGATGACACCATTTTTATTAGATAATAAGGGAACAATAGGGAGAAAGTAAAAAATGATTTCTTAATATATACAAATGTATATATAAAAGCAAAGAAGAAAATGTGCTTAGTGGCTACAATTTATACTGTGCCAAAGATCATGCTGTCATAGTTGGCATCTATAACATCCCTTTTTCTACCCCTTCTACATTCACTTCATCTTCAGCCAGCAATACAATCATGGTTCTTTGCCTGGTGGGTCTCAGATTCATTTCCCCCAAAACCCCTTCCTAAAGTACCCCACACTGTGTGAAATAAGTCTATTTGTCCATTACTTTTTACAAGAAAACACAGACACAGTAAGAGAAGCTGCTATATTCTGAAAGACTTTGAGTAGCTCCTACAATTTGTCCAGCCTGTTACAGGTCATTGTGTTCCAGGCCTACTTCTCTCTGACTCCATTGAATAATAGAAAACCAACTGAGACAAATCAGCTCAGCTAATGCCGTAAAGTTCTCCACTTTAATGCTTCAGTGGCAGAAGGAACACAAAATGCTTTGCTTCTAGTTTAATGGATTCAATCACGAGTGCCTTAGTGAAAGCATCATCCCCCAAGGAACCTCAACCTCCAAATCATCAGAACTTAATGTTGTAAAGATAGGAAATAAAACTGGCTGATGGGAAATTAAGGTCCATAGTGTAAACAGCTATGCTCATGTCCACTCATTCGTTATTGGAACCATGAAAGATGGTTTCAAGAGCAAGAGCACTGTCAGACCAGCGGAGCATATAACATGTCTTAGAGGGTGCTTCCCAGCCACATTAAGTGTTTACTCTGCTGGCACTGTTCTTCAAATGTGATTCTACTGACTTTTAACAGTTTTAAGGTTGTTGTATATATGACAAAGCTTTATGGTAAGTGATAGTATATGATTATGAATAGAGTATTCTATAAGTCAGGAAAAGCAAATTCAATTCAGAATAAATTGAAGAGATTCCAAACATGAGAGACTCATTCTACATTACTGGGATAGAAGATGAAAGAAGGGCCACATAAGCTAAAGAGTACAAGTAGTTCATTAAAAAATTAGGAATGGCCCTCAGCTGACAGCCAATAAGGAAAGAAATCTCTCAATCCTATAACTAAAATCTGGTTACTACCTGATATACCCACCTCCCCCCAAAAAATCCTCCTAGAGCCTGCAGAAAAGAACACATTCTTCCAAAACCTTGATGATAGTTAGGTGAAACCCATGTCAGATTTCTGACCTACAGAACTGTAAGATGATACATTTGCATTCCATAAACCATTAAGTTTGTGGTAATTCATTATTGCAATAGAACACTAACACACTCAACATATCTTTCACTGTCCTTGGATGAATGGTGACACAAGCAGCATTTTTTTCTAATGGCTCACACTAAAGCATAAAAAGAAGGGCAGAAACACATACTGCCTTTTGACACTTTGTCCTAGAGCTATCATACTGTTGCTTCTACCCACAGTCTTTTGGGCAAAGTAAGTCAAATGGGCAAGTCCAAAATAATTGGTGAAAAATTATAATCAATCTCCCTAAGAGGAACTGAGGAGTCATATGTCAAAGGACAAGAATGTGTATTTCCTATTGAAGGATGGTAAAAAGAATTGAGAACACTAATTCAGTCTACTAGAAAGTAATTTGAAATAATAAGAAAATACTTGAAAGACAATGAAAGAGATTGTAGAGGAAAGTGCTAATCATCTTATAACGTATGAATTTATACAATTAGAGACATCCTAGAATACTAGTGTGAAGTACTTTAGGAGAAAAAAGGTTTAAAATAGTCATTGAAAAAAGCTATTGAGAGAATGAAAATTATGGATGCAAAAGGAGAAATAATGTGTTCTTTAAATTTAGAGATCCTTTTGATGGAAGGACACAATACACTGACACTCAGATAGGTCAAAAGCAGAACTCTTTGTCTCTGAATAATAGAAGACTTCTAGACAAGGCCACATAATGGGTTGTACCCAGGGACAGAATAACAGCAAACTAGAGCAATAGAGGAAAGCTTATGTATGGATAATGAGGTGAGATTAGCTAGATTTTGTGAGCTCTTTGTATAATTTGGCTAATTTGAATAATTTCTCTTGGCTCTGGGGCACAGGGTCTGTTTCTAGAGATCTGGTACTTGCCCAGGGCCTATTACAAAGAGTCAGAAAAGCCCCAGAGGTGAGAACCCAGTGAGGGAAGTGATTGGGATTTGGATTTAACTGCTCAAAGAGGGGAATCAACTAGCCTCCAGCCAGGGCTTCACACCTTTCGAGGCAATATTGGAAAAGCAAAACAAAATAAAAAAGAAAACCAAAACTTTATCTTATCATGAAACATTTACTAATGGAATTTTACCAATAATGGGCCCAGAAAAATAACAAAATATGACAAGATTTTATTGTAGTTGATGATAGATAAGCACTACTTATAATAATCATTTTAATAGTGCCGAAAAGAGAATAACATGATTTTATAATAGAAAAGCTTTTTCAAAGTAATAAAATCTTGACTTAAATTATGAAGTGGGTATAATTGATTTAGTTTAAAAGAAGGGGAAAGTAATAAAAATAATGTTTAAAAGGAGGGGAAAGTAATAAGCAGAGAAAGTAATAAAAATAATGACTTGAGAGAATAAGTGAATGGAAGCTTTCTATGATTAGGTATTAATAATAGTTTGCAAATTGTAGCCACATATTATAGGAGATTATATTTAAGGCTAATGATTTGTGCTCTTTAAAACTTTTAATACTAGCTTTGAAGAGGTATTTAATACTTATCTATTTCTGTGGATAATACAAAACTATTATTGGTAAAATGTTAAGAATTTGAAGAATAATCATCTCTCAGAAACAATTTTGCAAAGGATATTGGTGGTACTCTTAATTCTAAGATTAGAAAACAGAATCCGGATGTATGGAAAGAAATTATATATTTACATACACACACACATATATGTGTGCATGTATATAAAATATATAAAGCAAACATTTAATGACCCAGCTAGAAAAATTAACAATAAAACTAATCAAAATTAAACAGAGAAGTACTAAAGATTAAATTAATAAAGTTAGAAATAGAAAATTATAAAACTTATAAAGACCAGTGAAATAAATATACTGTGTCAATCATATTTTCAGGCAGAAACAAATAGCACCATCAGATTTGAGTAATTTAAAGGGAAATGGGAGAGTAATGGAGAAAAATACATCTTGAGAGAAGAGGTGATAAATGTAGTTAGCCTAAAGTAACCTCAGAAAGAGGATTTGGTACGATAGTCAACCTCACTCTTACCTTTCCTCAGATATAAATCCAGGGATCTTGTTGCTTTAATACAACTAGAATAGAGGAAAGGGTGCTACAGATTTAGTCCACCCTGGTTTGCTTCTTAGAAGGCATGGTATAAAGTAGTGGAGAATGGAACTAATGGAGCAAATGGAAAATAACTTTGGAAAGGATACTGTAGTGGTTATCAGATGATTGATCTGTTTCCTGCTCTTTTCTACAGGGAACACATGCAGTTTAGATTAAGTAAACTCATACCCTGAATAGAGAAGTAGGCATGTGACACAAGTCTGGCCTCCTGATTGTTTCAGAAGCTGACGTGTAGCTCAAGATGACAAATATCTTACTATAGATGTTATGCCTGAGCTATCAGGAATGTATTTAGTTTTCTAAGAGGAATGTTAGGTTTAGAGGTTGTTGAAAGAGAAATTGGTAGTCAGATTACTCAACAATGTAGTGAAATCAACCTTAAAGAGTCAAGCTAAGCAAAGAAGGCTAGAGTCAAAAAATGAGGAGAAAGACAAAAACTAAACATGAATTTAAATCCATAGTTCCATCCATGGCTGAAATTAGCTGCAACCACACATTCCCAGTTCTCAACTGTCTGGGGCAGTATATTCACATTTCTTAGTTAAGCTAGTTTGATTTGGGTTTGGTCACAGAATTTATTATCTAAAAATAGAAGTAAGGGACCTGAAATGAAATGTGAAATTGTGTCTGCTGAAGTTTGAAGCAGAGAAATAAGAATTTCTTCATCTTAATTTGGGATGTTCATAGTCCTTATGGCAAAGCAATTTATTAAATTATTGTAATTATTATTAAATTAATACCGATATCTTTTGAAATAAGAAACCACTGAGACTACATTATAAAATATGTTTTTAACACATGTTTATCAGCTATTTCTTATGTTTTTAAAGTTCTATAAAAATAGAATTAATTTCAAAGTAGCCAGCTATAACCAAAAAAGAATAAGGTCTGGGTTTTTATACAGAGGTCCTTTTAGCTTGTGATCCACAGCCCACACTAAGGTGATCAGGTAATCATAGTACTTTAGATTTAGGAATAGCTAATTCTCTGCTACCAAAGAACTATTTTTTCCCACTTCAATACCAGCCAGACACAAGCTTTCTTTCTGTTTTCCTCAGTAACATTTATTTAGTACATTTCTGGCACTTGAATATTTTCTTTTGAGCTTATGCCTTTTTTTTTTTAATTTCAATCACATATTTCTAAATGTTCAGAAATATGTTCAGGAGCAGAATGGAGCCCACCACAAAACTGTCACATTGCCAAAGAGGACTGTTTATTTTGTTGAATATTATATTTTTGCTGTATTTCTACCTACATCAAATGCTTTTGGAGATCGAGATGAGAGAAAAAAAAATCAAATATGCTTATTACAGTATCTTTTTTATACTAATTATAGACACAACAAAGTGTCCTATTTACAAACTTACTTTGACATCATTAATGTAGAAAAATAATTAGAAAAACTTATATAAATAGATTTGTTATCCTCCCTCCCCCAAATTTAAACATGGGTAAGTGGAAATGCTTTCGTTTTAATCTGAAATAATATATTAAGTATCTTTTCTAAAAACAGTAAGACAAAAATAATGCTTTAATGTGAATATCAGATATAGTTCTCAGATCAGATGGGTCACAGTGGCAGCCTTAACCAATTGATTTTAGTTGGTGTATTCCTAAGCTCATTCTTATTGTGGAGCCAGAACTTATTATCTCAGCCAATGATTTCAATAATTAAAGCTTCAATGATTAGATAAACCCTATTGTAGAGATTCTCTTAGAACTGATGCCATTGTACATTTATTTGACTCAAATCAATAACCTTTGGATTATGATTTGGCATTCCATGTAGGTCTGTGTACATTCCATGTAGTCTAGTTCATATACTATGCCAAAATATACTTAGTATTTTGTTTTCACATGATCTTCAGATTTCTTTAAGAGCATCCTTCTGTTAGGAGGTCCCTTCTTGTTTTGATAAAATTGTATTTCTGACTCTTCAACTTGGAGGCTATAACTTGAATTATGGTACTATGGTAAAATCACCAGGGCAAATGTATTTTGAATGAGAGCCATTCATCACTTCTTGCTTCTAAGTACAAAATATGTACCACCATCTTACCTTCCGCCAATTAACTTCTCTCCACTTGCAGGGTAACATGCGACTCTGCCTACATAGAAGAGCTCTTATAAAGAAAAATTACTTTCCCTCAAGGTGACCTATGTAAATCACATTAATGGGCTCTTTTACTTAAATGTTACCTGGGAAAAATTTACTACAGCAGCTGCAATAATTTCTCTCAATTCAGATAGTTTTATACTTGGATATGGCATATAAACTGTATGCACAGGCTCTCCAGGCAATATTTGCCTCTCTTATTCCTAAAGTGATCATTAGAGGATTTGAACAAACAGCCAAGGTTTTGGTTACATAAACTACAACTTATTTATACAATTTCATTTTATTTGCAGTCAGAATTTGACAGGGTGTCTAAAATGCTAGGCAAGTTTTCAAAAATTACAGCCAAGCTCTGTGACAGTAAATTATATTGCCAGGAGAACTGACATATCTAATATAGAATATAGCTATGTACCAATGTATCTTTTGTTAACCTTTGTCATCTATAAAATAATTTTTCTATCTATGAATTAAAAATGTCTATTCTTGAGCATAAGCAGTGTTGCTCTGGTAAATGTTTAATAACCAGTCGGAGAAGGGTAAATTTTAAAAAAGAAAAGACAGAAAGAGATCCAATTTATGACATTTGACAGTTTTTGTTGGGCAAATATTCTGACTACAGCTGAATCCAAGGTACTAACATGTCATCAGTGAATGTGGAGTTAGGAAGAGGTGTGCACAAAGCAGTCTCATAAACCAGAAGCATTTGGCTCTAACACATAAGGGAATAGATAAGTTTAATATGGAACTGGGTGTGTTTTTTTTTTATCAGGAAAAAAAGATAAAAGGATCCGAGCTTAACATGCCATAGGGAGAATATGAAGACTAAAATATGAGAATTTTAGATTTACTTATTTAAATTGATTTTAAATAAAATGATTTGGGTTGCAAGTAATATATTACAATATTTTGCTCTGACTGATTCATTTCACTGCTAAAGAAACAAAGGCCTGAGGTATAAAGAGTTTTGTCTCAACCATAGGTCTGGTTAGTTGACAAAGCTTGAACTACAACTAATTTTCTATATGCTTAAAGTAAAAGAATGGACTTAAAAAATAAATAAATATATGACAGATCCAAGTTTTAAAGAGATTTTTAAAATATGTTATTCTGAAGTTCCAAATTCAGTGAACTCTTTTTTTAGGACTAATGACTGTTTTTATAGAATAAAAATATATAAATTAAATTATAAATAAGGTAAAGAGTTCTGGTCTACCAACATGCACAGACATTTGAAACTGAACTATGAGATAGTCCACTGCCAAAAATCCCAGATTAGACAGTACATAAGGTACAGATGAGACAGCTCTGAATAGCCTTACAAAAATTTGAAAACAGCACTTACATTGAAGCCATGGCCCACAGAACTTACAGTCTTATCCAGCTTGTTTGATTTTCTGTCAAAACAACAAAAATACCAACATGCTCTATATGATTTAAACAAGACACAGTTTCATAATATATCATTCAAAATGGAGAGCACATAATCCAAAAATTGTTGGCATGCAAAGAATCAGAAACATAGCAACTCACATGGGAAAGGACCACTAACAAGACATCAAATTTGAGACAACAGAGATGTTATAAACATTTAAGAAAAACTTTAAAAAAGCATTTTGTAAAAATATTCCACCAACTAAGGGCGAATGTCCTTGAAATGAAGAGAAAGAGAAATTCTCAGTAAAGTAATAAATGATAGAATAGAAAATTTTTTAAATAAATGAAAATTTTAGAACAAAAAATAATAACAAAAACAAAAGCAAAAATCCCTCAGTGTTTTGGATTAAATAGCAGGACAGAGATGACAAAAGAGTCAGTGAACTTAAAGATAAATCTATAAATATCCAATCTGACCAAAAGAGAATAGATTGAAAAAAAAAAAAAAAGAACAATATATCAGGTTCCTTTGAGAAACCACCCCTTATGGAAGTTGAGAAAGATCACAATAAAAAAAAAAGCTGGAAAATTCCAAAATTTGACAAAATAGGTAAATATATAGATTTGAGAAGTTCACTTAACCCCAAACAGTGTATATACAAAGAAAATGCCACTGAGATAAACCACTAAAAAGTAAAGACAAAATTCTGAAAGCAGCTATAGAAAAATGACAAACTACTTACAGGCTGACAACAATTTAAATGACAGCAGATTTTTTTCAAAGACCACAGAGGCCAGAAAGAAGTAGCATAACATGTTTAAAGAGCTGAAATAAACTGTCAAGCCAGTAATCTATATCCAAGGAAAATGTCTTTCAAGAAATAAAGTGAAATACGTTCTTAAAGAAAACTAAGGGAATTCATTGCAAGATTGCTATACAGAGTTCTTCAGGCAAAAGCAGATTGTATCAAATGACAAAGTAAACTTTAGATCAAAGAAAATTATTAAGAATAAGGATATTACATGAAAGAAGTAAATTCACTAAAAGGACATAATAATCTAAATACGCATGCACCTGACAAAAGCACTTCAAAACGCAGGGGGCCAATATGGACTTAGACAAATCCACTGTCATACTTGGAGACTTCAGCACTGTTCTTGAATATTTGACAGAACTAGTAGAGAAAAAATGAACAATATAAAAGAACTGACAATACCACAATCCAACTGATCTATTGACATTTGTAGAATACTTAACACAACAACAGTGGAAAATGTGCACATGGTACATTCACTGAAATAGACCATATCTTGAGTCAGAAAATAAAGCTAAAATAAACACAAAGAATGCGGAAAACATGTTGATTTTAAGTTTATATTTTACTTATATCTACCAATTTCTCTCCCTTTCTACCTCCTCTCAAACTATTTTATTTTATTTTTCAATAGTTTTGGCATATATCTTTGTTAGAATAGTTTATCTTTGTTTCCTCATTATTTTTAATAGGTTTATAACAATTTGGTTAAAACATTTGGGTCTAAATCTTCCTGAAAATTTTGTAAAAATTTCTCTATCATCATATGCCATTTTCTTTTTATGTGGAAGAGACCAACCATCCTATTTGCTCTCTTATAAGGTATTTGCTTTCTATACCTGTTTTCTTATTGATCATTTTTTATCCTTTATTTTTAAAATCAAAAAGTCAATATCTAATGTTATTCAACTATTGCCAGAGTAATAGTATGTAACCATCCAGGTGAAACAGTGCCATGCAGTGACAAACATTTGTGTTCATGTTCAAATGTCTGAGTTTTGGCTGTGGTGACTTACTGCTTCAAACTATTGATTGCTGGTCAGCTGCAGAGGATCTGCTCTGTGTATCTATCTCATTCTGGGATCCAGACTAATGGGGCAATGGATACTGGGTCATAGACTTCTAAAGGCAGTGATCAGAAGCTTATAAAAACATGCAGAATCACTCAACATCTCTTTAGGTCTATGGCTATGCTACCCTCAACAAGCCTGATCCTGTCTGATCTCGGAAGCTAAGCAGGGTCGGGCTTGGTTAGTGCTTGGATGGGAGACCACCTAGGAAGACCAGGTGCTGTAGATGTAAAAAAACAAAATAAAAAGTAAAAAGGGATTGTAAACTGACAAAGTCCTTGCAATCTGTGAGGTCGACCAAGGGTTGCCTTGACAGAAAAAAAAGAAAAAAAAAAGAAAAAAAAAGATCCCATTAGGCATAGGCTCTTAGTCAGCCCATTGTTTGGTCTACCCATATTTCTTCAGCCAAAGCAGTAATTTGGCCAAGCCAAAAATCGTGAAGCAGATAAAGGTTCTTCAATATAGGTAGCAGGAAAGGAAATGAATTGCTCAACCATAATCAAATCTCTCATGTCTCAGTATTAAGTGTTCAGCATCAGTAGTTCTTGTTATACAGTACGCTTTTATTAATCTGCACATTTAATTGTTTATTTCACAAAACTATTTTCTCATTTCTGCAAATATCATCTTGTATCTAATTTCTTAAATAACAACTTCTGCCTGCCTTCAGGATTTGAAAAGATAAAATTTGTCTATGTCAGTACTTTGATTGTTATCTAAGTTCATACCGTCACCTTAAGGTCATACATAATTTTTAGATGTATACTAATGGTTCTTCTTTATCAATTTGTTGATACTGTGTGATGTCATTCTTTTTTCATTCTTAATTAAATATATATTTTAACCATTTATAATGTACAAGGTATCCTTATGGATATAATATTTAAAATAATACATTTTAGCTTGACTATTGGGCAAATGAACAAAATAAATTTATTGATCATTGAAGACTTTACTGCAAAAATGATGGTAGTGATAAATTATCTGATGTTTGCACATTCTCTCACATATATTTTTTCTGATGAAAACATTTAAGTTTTGGACTCTTACCAAATTTTAGTGGTATAAGGCATTGTTATAAATTTTAGTCACAATGTTAAAATTCAATCCTCAGACCCTATTCATCTTCTAACTGAAAGTCGTTACCCTTTTACCAAACTCTCCTTATTTTTCCTACCTTCAAGCTTCTGGCAACCACTTTTTTACTGTTTGTTTCTATGAATTTGACTTTTCTTTTTTTAAGAATCCTCATAAAAATGACATCATGAAGTATTTGTATTTTTCTGTCTGGCTTTTTCACTTAACATAATATCCTCATGGTCCATACATGTTTTAGCAAACAGCAGGATTTTCTCCTTATGGCTTCATATATTCATGTGTGTAATTGTGTGTGCATGGGTGTGTGTGTATCACACCTTCTCTATGCATTGATCTATTGGTGAACACACTTAGATTGTTTCCATAGCTTAGCTATTCTGAATAATGCTGCAGGGAACATGGGGGTACAGATGACTCTGATATTTTATTCATTTCCTTTGGATACCAGATATGGGATTGCTAGATTATATGTTCTATTTTAAATTTTAAAGAATCTCCATATTGTTTTCCATGGCTACTATACCAATTTGTAGTCTTACTAATAGTGCACAAGGGTTCTCAATTTTGTTTTTAAATCCAAACATGGAAAATCTGCCACAGGCACTTAGGTTGTTTGCATATCTTGTCTGTTGTAAATAATTCTGCAATGAATGTAGGGGTGCACATATCTTCAAGTATCTTCAGATCCTTTGGATAAATATCCAGAAGTGGAATAGCTGGATCATATGGTAGTTTTATTCTTAATTTTTAAGGTTCTCCATACAATTTTCCATAGTGGCTGAACCAGTTTGCATTCTCACCAATAATATACAAGAATTCCCATTTCTCCATATCTTTTCTACACTTGTTATTTCTTATCTTTTTGATAACAGCCACCTTAAAAAGTGTGAGGAGTTATCTCATTGTTGTTTTGCTTGTCATTTTCCTGATAATTAGTAATGCTGAACATCTTTTTTTTATGTGCCTTTTCGCCATCTGTATGTTTACTTTGGAAAACGTCTTTTTAGATCTTCCATTCATTTTTAATTGGGTTGTTTGTTTTTATGTTGTTGAGTAGTGTAAGTTTATATATTTTGGGCATTAATGAGATGTATGACTTGCAAGTATCTTCTCCTGCTCAGTTGGTTGCCTTTTTGTTTTTCTGTAAGTAATGGTCTAATTTCATTCTTTTTTGTGTGACCATCTATCTCCCCTAGCATTACTTATGAATAGATTGTCCTTCCCCCATTGTATATATTCTTGAGTTCTTTGTCGTAAATTAGTTGACCATATATGTGCAGGTTTATTTCTGGGCTCTGTATACTGTTCCATTGATCTGTGTGTCTGTTTTTAAGTCAATATCACACTGTTTTGATTATACTGTAACTTGTATTGTTTGAGGTCAAGGAGTGTGATGCCTCTAGCTGTTTTTCTTCCAGAGTGCTTTGTCTATTTGAGGTCTTCTGTGGTTCATACAAATATAAAATTATTTGTTTTAGTTTTATGAAATTTTGATGAGAATAACACTGAATTTGTAGACTTCTTTGGGTAGTATTATTTAATGATTTATAGTTTATTGATTGTAACAAACCTGCCACTTCATGGGGGACATTAAGAACAGAGACTGTGCATGTGTAGGAGCAGGCGGTTTGTGGAAAGTATACCTTCTGCTTAATTTTGCTTTGAAACTAAATTTGGTATTGAATGGAAAGCTCATATGAAACAGCATAAGGGTTTATTTATATGTTTATTTGTGCATTAGCTCTTCTAGTACAACCATTTAAAACTTTCATTTTAATGGTTAGGAGATATTTCCGAAAAAGGGACAATTACGCAGCTATTAATTTCATATGCTATGTATCACAAGTAGCAATTTAAGATATAGTATTAATAATGACACAATGATTCATTAAAATTGATAATTAGTTCATTAATTTTTAATTAGTTCTTAATTAGTAATAAATTTATTATTCAATGATAACCATTATAGAAAATTATGACAATGAATTCAAAATATTACAGTTCTTTTAAAAGAGATAATGCTACACATTTGTAAGAGAAACATTTAAATTTCTAATCAGTGCCTGAATACAGTGAATACATACCTCCTCAGAGATTTTGTATTCTCTCAGGAGCATATCTGTATGAAAAAAATGATACATATCATATTTGCATAAACATAAAAAAATCCATATAAAACCTTACATGCCATTTAAAGAGAATTACAGTAATAGCTTTATATAAAAGTATAGTTTTACTTGTGTCTACCCCATTAATTGCAGTGAAAGTTGAATCTATTCCTTTCAGACTCATTTAGTACTTTTTTATAAAGAGGGTTGGGGTCCTGTTTATAGTGATTAGCTGAGAAGTTATAAAATCTATTCTCAACAGTAACAAATCTATTACTACTTTAATGTTCTCATCTAGAAAACACAGATTTGAAAATTTGTCTATCTTCATACCAAAATTTATTATATTTTAACATGATGCAAATATTCATAGTTCCCTGGCTTTTTTTTTTTTGTTGTTATAGCTCTCCCTTTCTTTTCCCTATCACATAAAATTATAAGATCTAGACATTTGTCAGCTTTGTCTATCTATTGCTAAGTGTTTTAAGAATTCCCACTGAAATGGAGGATTTTTCTTTCAATCCTCTCTTTTAATTCTATGAATCCACACTTATAATCATATTACTATATTTTAAATACACTTAAATTTGGACATTATGCTTTATGCACATGCTTACCAGTTTCTTACACCTCATTATTTATTTCTGTATCTGTGACTCTGTAGGATTTTTTTTTTTTCCTGAAGGTTCAATTTATTTAATCTGTAGGAATTGCATGAGGGCTATATTGAGAGTGTTTGCTTCTGACAGATACTGCCACCAGTCTGAGAATTATTTAATTCTTGATTTCTCAGTGTGAAATTCTCCATTCTGCACTGTTAATATAAAATCGAACTACAAAACCATGTGAGTATAGCCCATGGTTATAAATTTTTAATGAAACTTTTTACCAACAGCAAATCTAAGCCAAACCAGATATTTTTATTTCTTTTCCTCTGTTTTCTGAAAGGTGGGTTTTCATAGTTTGACCTTTAATTAAGGGCTCAGTTTTTAAAAATCCATAGCTTTTGGAAGGGCTTTACAATCCAACTATACAAATTTTACATGCTCATTATCTATGTGACCATTATAGCTAAGGTTTTTGTATATTGGATTCTCCAGGGGTTGGGGATGGGGTTGAGGGGAAGACATGGCTTAAAGAGTTGCTCACGTACTGGTTTACAATACTTTTTTTCTTGGTCCTTGTTGAAACAGTAAAGAATATTTACTTTATTGAATCTCAACTCTTCAATACAAGTCTTTAAATTTTTTTTTATTTAAGTATAGTTGGCATATAGTATTAAATTATATTCATTTCAGTTGTACAGTATTTAGTGATTTAACATTTTTGTACCTTAAAATATGGTCACCCCACTAATTCTATTAATCATCTGTCACCATGAAAACTTATCATAATATTTTTGACTCAATTCCCTTTCACCTTTTTTACCCATCCTCCTATCTGCTCCCTTCAGCCTGTTTCTATGAGTCTATTTTTGCTTTATTTGTTTTATTTTTTTTTTAATTCCACATATAAATCCACATTAAACCATATGGCATTTGTCTTTCTCTGACTTACTTCACGTAACATAATACCCACTAGGTCCATCTATGTTGACACAAACGGCAAGATATCATTCATTTTTATTTCTGTGTAATATTTCATTATATATAACGTATGTGTTGTATATATGTTATATGTATCTATTTACCTATTGAACTTATTGATGAAGACCTAGGTTGCTTCCATAGCTTGGCTATTGTAAGTGATGCTGAAGTGAACATGGAGATGCATATATCTCTTAGAATCATTTTCATTTTCTTCAGATAAATACCCAACAGTGTTATTGCTGGATTTATGATATATTTATTTTTATTTTTTTTCTGAGGAATATCCATACAGTTTCCATAGTGGGGGCACCAATTTGCATTCTTATCAACAGTGCACAAGGGTTCCCATTTCTCCACATTTGTTACTTGCTAACTTTTTGATAATTGCCTTTTTGACTAGTGCGAAGTGACCTCTTACTGTGGTTTTGTTTTGCATTTCTCTGAAATTAGTGATGTTGAGCATCTTTTCATATATCTGTTGGCCATCTGTATGTGTTCTTTAGAGATTTATCTTTTCTGTCCTCTGCCCATTTTTTGATTGCAGTGTTTATTTTTGTTATTGAATTGCATACATTACTTACATACATTAGGTATTGAACTCTTTTTGGATATATCATTTGCAAATATATTTTTCCATTTAGTAGGTTGTCTCTCTGTTTTATTGATGATTCACTTTGCTATGCAGAGGCTATTAGTTTTCTTCTTTTTGCTTTTTTGCCCCTTGCTTGAGGAGATGTATCCAAAAAGATATTACTCAGACTGATGTGAAATAGTTTACTACCTATATTTTTTTCTAAGATTTTATTGATTTAGTACTTACATTTAAATCTTTAACAAATTTTGAGTTTATTTTTGTATATGGTATAAGAGCATAGTCCAGTTTCTTATTTTTGCACGTACCTGTCCAGTTTTCCCAACACCACTTGAAAAGAGGCTGTTGTTACTCCACTGTATATACTTATTTCTTTCTTTTTTGCTTGATGAGTATTGCTAAAAGCTTTGTTCTAGATTAGTTCACCATATAAGCAAGGGCTTATTGCTGGACTCTCTATTCTGTTCCATTGATTTATATATCTGTTTTAATGCCAGTACCATCCTGTTGGATTACTATAGCTTTGTAGTATAGTTTGAAATCAGAGAGTATCACGATACTGCCAACTTTGTTCTTTCTCAAGATGACTTTGGTATTCCTGGTCTTTTGTGGTTTCATATAAATATTAGGATTATTTGTTCTACTTCTGAGAAGAATGTCATTGATATTTTGATGGGAATGGCATTGAATTTGTACGTTGTTTTGGGTAGTGTGATCATTTTGACAACATTAATCTTTCCAATCCATGAGCAGAGTATATGCTTTCATTTATTTGTGTCCTCTCTAATTTCTTTCTTCAGTGTCTTCTAGTTTTCATAGTATAGGTCTTCCACCTCTTTGGTTAAATTTATTCCAAGGTATTTTATTATTTTTGATGCAATTATAAATGGGATAATATTCTTAATTTCTCCATCAGAGTCTTCATTATTAGTGCACAGGTACACAAAGGAATGTATATTTATTTTATATTCTGCTACTGTACTGAATTTTTTTAATTCTGTTAATTTTTTGGTGGATTCTTTAGGATTGTCTATATATAGTACATGTCACCTGTAAATAGCGACAGTTTTACTTCCTCCTTTCACATTTGGAGGTCTTTTCTTTTTCTTCTTGTCTGATTGTTGTGGCTATGACTTCCAATACTGTAATGAATAATAGCAATGAGGGTGGGCATCCTTGCCTTGTTCCTAATCTTATAGGAACAGCTTTCAGTTTTACACTATCGAGTATAACCTTAGCCTTTATCAAGTTGAGGTAAGTTCCTTCTATACCCACTTTTTGTTGAGAGTTTTTAATCATATATGATATTAAATTTTGTCAAATGATTCTTCTGAGATAATCACGTTTTTATCCTGTTTGTCAATGTGATGAATATCATTAGTTGTTTTACAAATGTTGAACCACCCTTACAACCCTAGTATAAATTCCACTTTGTTGTGGTATCTAACCCTTTTAATGTACTGTTGAATTTGGTTTGCTAGGATTGTTTTCAGCATCTATGTTCATTATGAATATTAGCCTATAAAATTTTTTTTTGTAGTGTTTTGTCTGGTTTTGAGATCAGAGTAATGCTGACCTCATAGAATGAGTTTGGAAGTGTTTATTCTTCAGTTTTTTAGACTATTTTAAGAAATATAGATATTAAGTATTCTGTAAATGTTTCAAAAGTAGAATTCAGAAGCTGTCTGGCTCTGGGCTTTTGTTGTTTATTGCTGCATATATTCCATTGCTAGTAATTGGTCTGTTCAGTTTCTCTGTTTTTCCCAGTTTAGTCTTGGAAGTTTGTATGTTTCTAGAATTTTAATCCTTTCTTATAAGATTGTCACATTGGCATCTAATTATTAATAGTATTGTTTAATGATCCTTTCTATTTCTGTGGTATCAGTTATAATCTCTTGTCTTTCATTTCTGATTTTGTGTGTTCTTTCTTTTTTGCTTGATGAGTGTTGCTTAAGTCTTATTGATTTTGTTTATCTTTTCAAAGAACGAGCTCTTTATTTCATTAATCTTTTCTACTGTTTTTCTATTTTCTATTTTGTTTCTTTCCAGTCTGCTCTTTATTATTTCTTTCTTTCCATTTATTTGCATTTTGTTTGTTCCTCTTTTCCTAGTTTCTTTAGGTGTAAATTTAGATTGTTCATTTGGGAATTTTATCTGCTTCTTGATGTGGGCCTGTATAGCTATAAACTTCCCTCTTTTAATAGCTTTTGCTGCATCCCATAAATTTTGTAGGTTTATGTTTTTATTTTCACTTGTCTTAGCTAGTTTTCGATTTCCTCTTTGATTTACTCTGACCTATTGATTGTTAAAAAGCATGTTATTTAGTCTCCAATAATTGTGCTATTGTTCTAATTTTCTTCCTGCAATTGATTTTTAGTTTCATGTTATTGTGGTAAAATATATATATTTATATATTTATATTTATAAATTAGTATTTAATATTTCTATTTATTTATATATATTATATATGCTTGATTTAATTTCAGTCTTCTTGAATTTGTTGAGATTCTTTTTGTGGCCTAGCATGTGATCTATCCTGGAAAATGTTCCATGTGTACTTTAGAAAATATATGTAATCTGCAGTTTTTGAATGAAATTCTGTGTCCATCAATCAAACTGGTCTCATGTGTCATTTAAGGCTTGTATTTCCCTATTAATTTTCTGCCTGGATCATCTATTGAGGTAAATGGAGTATTAAAGTGCTCAGCTACTATAGTATTACTGCCTTTGTGTCCATTAACACTTGCCCTTCAGGCATGTCCAGTTGCTTTAATTGTCCATGGTCAAAGTAAGGTCTACATGGGGCCACTCTGTGTGCCAATGTCTCAAATTTCTACTAGTTTCGCTCTATTTCCATAGCCTTGTGTGTGGGTACTACAAAGTTTTAAAAGCTCCTCACCTTCTTTGGTCAGGGCAGATCTATGTTTCACATGCAGCATTGCCTCACTATCTTCGTACCTTCTCTGGACATGGAAGTCCTGTGTGGGTACCACAGTATTTTGGTCACTCCACACTCTCTCCAGGAGGGGCACTCTATGTAAGCACACCATAGCACCCCACTATCTTCACATTTCCTTTGGACAGGGCAGTCCTGTGTGTTGGTACCACAGCATTTTTCTAGTTCTGTTCTCTCTCCAGGTGGGGAGCCCCATATTCTCCTGCAGCCTAGTGGGCACACAAAGCAGCACCCTCTGTACCCAATCTAATGTTTCTGCTGTATTTAGATCCAGGATGGGTGTCTGGGGACATACTGCAGCACCTTTCAGGTCAGCTAGAAAACCTAGATGGAGCTTCCACTCTCTGAATGTCCACATTGAGAGGAAGCATAAACAATGGTGCTCACCAGTTCCCTCAGTCCTCTGTTGTTCCCTCAGCTCCTGGAGAGCTCTAGTGATCCTACAACTTTCTCTATGTGGCCTCTCTCTTTTCTGTACAAATGCTGTTCAGTTGGCTCACAGTTGCTTCTCAGGAGGAAATGTTCTAAATATAGGTTTACATTTAATGTATTTTTGAGAGTGGGTGAGCTCAGCATCCACCTACCACCCTATCTCTTCTCCCCACCTCCAAAACTCTCTAAATTTTTAATTACTTGTAAAATACCTTCCTTTGTTATGAGTTCAACTATGTATTTAAAAGTATTTTATTTTATTCAGCATTTCTATACATATATTTAATTTTTTTGTATCATATTCTTATTATTGTTTTGTTTTCCTTAAAATGTTTGTTATTTGAGAACAACTTATAATATTGCTGGGAAATGGAGGTGGAAGGAACAAGTGCCCATGGATTCATTCTGAACTTAAGAGGATAGCATTCAATTTTTCATTAAGTATGGTGTTACTTAGAGATAAGAACAAGATGATGAGAGAGCAAGTCCTGTCACTCAAGCCCCCACAGAAACGCTGATTTTAAAATGATATATGGATCAAAATACTTTTATCACAAGTTCGTAATCCAGTTAAGAATTTGCAGCACCCTGGACAAGCATAAAACCAAGAACAGATACATCAAAATGGGTAAGAGTAATTCCACTTTGCTAACATCAGACCCTCCCCCTAAGCCATCACAATTTACTGAGATACATCACCTTAGCCTGAGATACCTGTTTCTGTCTTGCCTCACTGGAAACACTGAGGAAACCAATTTAGTTTGAGTGCTTGTGGGCAACTGAGAACATGAAAAAGGGATGTTGTCTTACTGAAGCTGGCCCAGTCCTGTCAGAATCCTGAGACTTCTCCCCCAGGAGGGAGAGAAAAGATTGGAGCGTACCACCAGTGTTTCAGACTTTCAGTGCACTGCACTAGGGAATATGAGTGTGTAGCTTACTGTAGCTACCATGGCTCTTCAGGACTAGAAGAATGTATACAATCCCGAGACTTCTACAGAAGAAGGTTGTTGAGTAGAACACGCACATCCATAGAAAAGATCTGAGATACTTTTGAAATTGGTAGCCAAGTAAATAGTAAAAGTCTTTTCTTGTTGCAGACAATCCATAAAGTCCAAGAGAGATGACTGTTTCTTCAAATACACAGACACTAATGCAAAGCAAGGACTATGAAGAAGAATAAGGAAAATATGACACAACTAAAAGAACTAAATAAATCTCTAGTAACCTACTCTAAATAAATCGGTATCTATGAATTGCCTGAAAAATAATCCAAAATAATCATCTTAAAGAAGCTCAGTGAGTTACAAAAAACAAAACCAAGAAAACAATATGTGAACAAATAAAACTATCAACTAAGATATAAAAAGCATAAATAAAAGCAAACAGAGATTCTGGAGCTGAAGAATACAATAACAGACCTGAAACATTCAGTAGATAACTTCAATGACAAATATGATCGAGCAGAAAAATCAGTGAATTCGAACACAAGTCATTTTAAATTATTCATTAAAAACATACATGTACAAAAGAACATTATACTCTCATTCAATTTATGAATTTTTTGAGACTTCAGCTTAAAGCATCAGCAATTATACTGCTCAAGGATTAGAAGAATTCCTATTGTTAAAATGGCCATACTGTGCAAACAGTCTACAAATGCAGAGCATTCTTTAAAAACTTCCAATTGTTTTTTTTCATAAAAATAGAACAAACAATTCTAAAATATGTATAAAATCACAAACAATCCTAAATATCAAAAGCAATCTTGAAAAGGAAGAAGCAAATGGGAGGCATCACACTTCCTGAATTCAAGCTATATAACAAAGCTATAGTAATGAAAATGATATGAATAAAAACAGACAAATCAATGGAACAGAATAGAGAGCCAAGAAATAAACCCACACATATATGGTCAACTAATTTAAGAAAAAAGCAAAGACTATACATTGAAGAAAAGACAGTATCTTTAATAAATGGGACTTAAAAACTGGACAATTATATGCAAAAGAATGAAAATAGAACACTTTCATACACCATATAAAAAACTCAACTTCAAAGTGGATTAAAGACTTTAACACAAAACCAAAACCTGTGAAACTCCTAGAAGAAAACATAGGTGGTAAGCTTTTTGGAGCTGCTAGCAATGATTTTTAGGGGGTTCGATACCAGAAGCAAAGGTAACAAAAGCAAAAATAAATAAGTGGGACTATATCAAACTAAAAAGGTTCTTCACAGCAAAGAAAATGATCAGCAAAATGAAAAGGTAACCTGTGAATGGGAAAAACTATTTTAATATCCAAGATACATAAAGAACTTGTACAAATCAATAGCAGAAAAACATATAATTCCATATAAAAATTGGCAGAAGAACTGAATAGACATTTTTCTAACGAGGACATCCAAACAGTAAACAGGTACATGAAGATGTCCTTACATCACTAATCATAAGGAAAATACAAATCAGAACCACAGTGAGATATCACAACTGTTAGGATGTCTCTTGTCCAAAATACAAGTAACAAGTATTGGTGGGGATATGGAGAACAAGGAACCCTTGTATACTCTTGATAAAAATGTGAAATGGTGCAGGCTTTATGAAAAATAGCATTGTAGTTCTTCAAAAAATTAAAAATAAAACTACCATGTAATCTAGCAATCCTACTTCTGGGTACATATCTAAAAAAATTGAAATCAAAATCTCACAGAAATATATGCACATTCGTGTTCATTACAGCATTATCCACAGTCCAAAGTATGGAAAGAACCTAAAGATTCATCAGATTAATGAATGAGGAATATTTGGTATACACATACAATGGAATATTATTCATTCTTAAAAAAGAAGGAAGTCTTGCCATATGCAACACCATGTGTAAACCTTGAGGACATTATATTAAGTAATATTAGCCAGTCACAGAAATGTGAATATTGTTATTCCAAAAGGTACTTAAAAAAGTAAAACTCATAGAAACATGTGAATAATAGTTGCCGGGGCCTTAGGAAGCAGAAAGGGAGTGTTGCTGTTCAACAGGTGTAGTTTCAGTAATACAAGCTGAATAAGTTCTAGAGATATGCTGTACAACATTGCACCTATAATGAATAATACTATATTGTATATTTAAAAATTGTTAAGAAGGTATATCTCATATTAAGTGTTATTATAATGAAAACATAAAAATAAAATAAAATTTAAAAACCAAGTAGTTGAGACATAAACAATATAATGAACAGCTATCACACAATACTAAAATTTTGTCCCCTTCATTTTAGGAATTCAATTTTCTTAGGTTTCTTTTTAATTAAAAATTTTCAGTAAGATCTCTCAAGTTTTCCAAGCCAAATAGACATATCAGAAATTAGATTTAAGGCATCTTTAGAGAACAATTCATTTAGTGCTAATTTAAAAAACACCCTACAGAATATACATTTGGTATAAGTGATTTTATTAGAAAATTTTATTTTAATTTTATTAGAATCTTATGTCAGAAGCTACCAGAATTAAATCATTTCATGGAGACATGGGATATCATATTTAATTTATTTGAATGCATAATTTACATTTTTGTTAATGCAGTCTTCTGTTAATCTTAAACATTTATGAAAGTAAAGTAGCTAAAGGCCAGTAAACTTATTATAGAGTTAGGAAGTTCTGATTAATTATGTTGCCTATTAAAACAGTAAAACAAGGACTATACAAACTAAATTACATTTATATTTTTATACTCTGATAAAACTAGGAAAAAATTATATAATCAAAATAGTTTAAATGATCCACTTTACTTGAAATAGCATATAAAAATTTCTCTTTTTGTATTAGTAAAACAATGTTAACACTAAATTACTTAAAACATAAAATGCTTTATTTAAAAAAATTTATAACCAAGTAAACAAGCATAAACCTCTTTTTTTTAGAATTGTTGCAGCAAAATTTTCTTTAGAAAAATCAATTATTCTAAAAAAAAGTATTAAAAAGTCTCTATAAAGATGTTAACATTGGAGTGCCTGAAGAATTTGACTATAATTTGCTATATTTTCTCCCATTTTATGTTATAGCTTACTGTGTTGACTATATATTCCTATAGTATACATGTAATGATAAATTTTATAAGCAACTGAAAGGCTTACCCTTGTCAAATTAAAATAGTTTCTATTGAGGGAGAGGACATAACTTTAACTTTTGGCAGTACTGTGCTTACATAGAATAAACACTGAAAGGTTTTCTTTTATACATAAAAACAGAATTAAATAAATCCTGAAAAATACAACAGTAGCTTTCTTCCCCCCTTAATTCACGAGTAGACAACTAATCAAGACTGAAATTTAGAGGGAAAAGAAAATCCTTTATAGAATTAGAACAAGCAGCAGCCTGACTTGAGCACAAGAGGCCTCACGAAAGCTAGCCTTTTTCATTATGTGGGCAAGTGGCACCGTACTTAAAAGTGAGGTGAGGCTCATGACGGAAATTTCAGTGGGATCTTCAGATTGTTAAAGTATAAAATGACTTCTGAAGCAAAGCCAAAACAAACAACAAAAATTACACTTAAAGTTGAGTCTATTAATTTTCAAGGAAAAGAAATCCATGACAGAAAAGTGATTGAATGGTTTTCTGAGAGATAATTAGAAATTATTAATTTCAAGAAAGGGGAGTCATTTTAGTTATACTAATTAAAGATTAAAAAAAAACAAATCTTCCAAAAAGGCCTGTATACAACTTATTAAAATAAGTCTCATTGTTCATTGTTTAGGAAATAATCTTTATTAAAGTCCAGTAAGGGTCTGGTGTTTCTTGAAGTTGATGGTCTCTTACGCTCTTAATTGTGTATTTGCCAGGCAAGTGCCACATTAAGTAGAAAATGTTTCTTCTATGATAGGTCTGAGAAAACTGTGAATACTGAACTATATTGCTTCAATAAATGATGTTCTTTCAACCTGAAAGTTTTTATGAACTGTTACAATTAGTCTTGACCAGAGAAATGGAAAAGTTATAAAACAATGCTTTTCATTTTTAGTGCTGTAGAAAGTGGATAAGAAACCATGTAGTCAAGTTTAAAGTTTACACTATCTTAGGTACCACCTAATCCAAGTTTCATTTTATATATAAACCTCCTATGGCTCAAGAAATGAGTCACTTGCCCCAAATTAGACTATATGTTAATAGAAGCATGACTAGTGGCCATGCTGGAAAATACTAGGTAATTACTTTTTCATTTTACTCACTTAGTTTATGCAATTTTGTAGACTATTCAAATGTTTAAAAGTAACAGAAAGAATATTATATTTTTCAATAAAAGTTTAGTCTAAATATTTATGTTTATCTATACCATGGATACATTTATAAAATAAAAGGAAATATTTAATTTTCTATTGAAGAAAATAGTATTCTTTGTGCATCTATTATTTCTCCCTTTTATTTCATTAAGTAAATTTGGACTGAAAGACTTTTTAGGGCTTATTATCTAACAGTAGTCACTATTTCTGTCATAATTAATATTTCTGATTGCTCTTCTCTGCTGGCAATAAAATCATTTCAAAGGTTATTTCATCCCTCTAGCTCTATCCCTATATCTACAATAGTTCAACCACTGTTGTAAATTCATTCTGACCTTTTCTGGAACTGTTTGAGTAGGTAAATAGGAATATGTAACTGTATATTGGCAATCATAGACCTCATTAGGTTTTCCACTGTGTTAATGAAAGACTGTGGGGGTGTTGATTTCAACCAGTTTTCAAACTAAGTTGCTGCAAACCTCTATTAAAAATTAAAAATATAATGTCAACATTATAGAAGAAAAGTCTCTGTGCACAGGCCTTCCTTGGTGGCTTTTACAAATTAAACATGCTAAAAATGAAAATCTAGATGTTTAGAAATAAGGACTCAGTAAAAAAGAACAGAAGGTAGAATATGTTGCTAACCTTTTCAAAATTAAAATTTTTAAGATGACAACATAATTATCTAATGTTCTTAATTAAATGTATAGAATGAGGAAAACACAAGAAATATCTCTAGTAAAGTGCTAAAATTTTACTTAAAAAAAAACTTGGTCTGATATAACATGAAATCTTATGATAAAAATTTTCTTAACTTTGGGATGCCTCAGAATAAATGCTAAGGTCAGAATTAATTCATTTGCTAGCTCCTTGAAGATTGATGCATGATTTTTTTTCCTCCAGTGATTTTTTTAATCAGCTTTGAAATCCTGTTATATGTTTTGGATTTGTTTATAGATGATCACCCAATTTGGAAAGCCCTCATCCTTTAAAAACAGCAATACTAAATACTGTCACTGAATATTTCTCTCAGCGTTTAATAATTATGAAATAGTAGAGCTTGTCCTTTGTGTGCCAGTCAAACTGAAGTTAAATTTATCATGACATGGAATGCAGAATAATCTTTATATAGGTTAAGGGGTTGATTAATCATTAAATGATTGCAAGGTGATACTATTAATTTCTTAATGAATATATGAGAATAATTTAATTTTATTTCTTTTAATTTATTTTTAAAAATTTTTATTATGGTGACATTGGTTGCCACACACAAACACACACAACACACACACACACACACACTGTATTGCATGTTTACCACCCATAGTTAGGTTTGTGTCACCACATATTTGACCCCTTTCACCCCACCTAATTCTCCCCTTCCCCTGACACTCTGGTAACCACTAGTCTATTGTCCATGTCCACAAGTCTCTGCTTGTTTGTCCTATTCGTTTGTTGCTTTTATCCTAAAATAGTTTTATTTTAAAAGAATTGCAAAAATAATTCCATTTCAATCTCTATATACATTTAATCTCTTGGAAAAAAAACCTATTTTTAATGAACTTCAAAATTATAGAATGAAGATGTTATAAAAGAGATGAGTTTAAGTCAGTGTATGTATTCTAGTTTTTTATTATGATATAATTGACATAATATTAGTTTCAGTTATATAAAATGATTTGTCTTTTGTATATACTGTGAAATAATCACCATAGTAAGTCTAATTAACATCTCTCACCATGTTAAACATTTTTCCTGTGATTAAAACTTTTAAGATCTACTTTTAGCAACTTTCAAATAATAAACAGCATTATTAACTAAAGTCATGCTATACATTGCATTCCGTGACATTTTAAACTGGAAGTTTGTATTTCTTGACCCCTTCACCAATTTGCCCCATGTCCCAAACCTTGACCTGTGAGGTGTTTTTTTTTTTTTTTAATTCTATATGTAAGTGAGATCTCACAATATTCCTCTTTCTCTGACTTATTTCATTTAGTGTAAAGCCCTAAAAGTCCATCTATATTGCCAACAATGGCAGGATTTCCTTCTTTATATGGACAAATAATATTCTATTTCATACATTTAAATAGATGTGAATGTATATCTCACATTTTCTTTATCTTCATTCATTGATGAACACTTAGGTTTCCATGTATTGGCTATTGTAAATAATGCTGCAGTGAACATGGTAGTGCAGACATCTTTTTGAATTAGTGTTTTCATTTTCTTTGGATAAATACTCAGAAGTAGAATTGCTGGATCATATGGTAAATCTATATTTCATTTTTTGAAAAACCATCATACCGTTTTGCAAAGTGTCTGCATCAATTTACATTCCCACCACCAGCATACAAGGGTTTCTTTTTCTCCACATTCTCACTGACACTCATTATTTCTTGACTGTTTGATAATAATCATTCTAATAAATATGAGATAATATCTCACTGTTTTTAATATGCATTTCCCTGATGATTAGACATGTTGAGCATTTTTTCATGTAACTGCTATTTATATATTTCAGAAGAAAATATCTATTCAGATCCTTTGCCCATTTTTAATTGGATTGTTCAGGGGATATTTTGCTATCGATTTGTATGAGTTCTCATATATTTTGGATGTTATTGCCTTATTAGAGATGATTTCCAAATATGTTCACCCATTTAGTTGGTTGCCTTTTAATTTTTTTGATGGTTGCTTTGTGCAGAAGCTTTTTAGTTTGATGTAGTCCTGCTTGTCATTTATTTTTGCTTTTATTTTGCTGTCATATTCAAAATATTGTCACCAAGACTCATATCAAGGTGCTCAATGACTATGTTTTTCTACTAATTTATAGATTTAGGTCTTTTGTTCAAATATTTAATTCCTTTTTAGTTGACTTTGGGGTATAAGATAGTAGTTAAGTTTTCCCAGCACCATTTATTAAAGAGACTGTCCTTTCCCCATTGTTATTTTTAGATCTTTTGTAGTAAATTAATTGACCATATACATGTGGATTTATTTCTGGTTCCATTGATTTATGTGTTCTATGTGATCTATTCTGTTTCATTAATCTATGTGTCTATTTTCATGCCGATACTATAATGTTTTGATTACTATAGTTTGAAATCAGAAGAAATGATAACTCCAGCTTTATTCTTTCTCCAGATTGCTTTTGCTATTCAGGGTTTTCATGGTTCCATACAAATTGTAGAATTGTTTGTTTTATTTCTGTGAAAAATGCCATTGAAATTTTGATAGAAATTGTATTTGGTCTGTAGATTGCCTTGAGTAGTGATCTTTTCAATCCATGAGCACAAAACATCTTTTTATTTATTTGTCATTTTTTATTTCTTTCATCAATGTCTTAAAGTTTTTAATGTATGGGTATTTCCTCTTCTTGGTTAAATTTATTCCTAGGTATTCTTTTGATACAATTAAAAAAATGAATTGTTTCCTTAATATCTCTTTCCAATAGTTTATTAGTGTATAGAAATTCAGATTTTATATATTAATTTTGTATCTTACAACTTCAATTAATTTTTTTTAATTCTACTAGTTTTTTTGGTGAAGTTTTTTAGTTTTTTTTCTATATATAATATCATGCCATCTATATATAATATCATGATAGTGACAGTTTTGCTTCCTCTTTAATGATTTGGATGCCTTTTGTTTCTTTGCCTGCCTAATTGCTCTGCTAGGAGTTTCAGTACTATGTTGAATAAATGTGGTGAGAGTGAGCATCCTTACTTTGTTCCTTGTCTTAGAGGAAAAGCTTTCAGGTTTTTACTATTGAATATGTTAGCTGTAGGCTTGTAATACATGGTCTTTATAATGTTGAGGTATGTTCCCTCTGTACATACTTTGTTGAGAGTTTTTTTTAATCAGAAATGGATGTTGAATTTTGTCCTATGCTTTTTTTGTATCTATAGAAATGATCATATGGTTTTTATCCTTCATTTTTTAATGTGGTGAATAATACATTGACATATGCATTATTCCTAATGTTATGTTAATCAAAGAGTAGTTTGGTTTGTGTAAACAATTAGTAATTTCCAAAATTATGTCCATTATGAGATACATTTATATATCACCATTATTTCCACAAAACTCGTCAATGGCTATGATTACAAAATGGCTGCCTGCTTTGACTGAGGTAAATTTTCAATGAATTTTGCACATAAGATTTTTCCAATATTTCTGATTACTATTAAATATTATTAGTTACTTATATCATAATTTAATAGTTTGATTTGTTGGATGCATATTATTTGTCCTGATAACTCCTTAATCTACCTCCAATCCAACCATTTCTCAATGTTTTAGGTGGTTAGAGAAATAAATCTTTCTAATTACATGACCTATTCATATAAATACCTAAAAGACCTTCTGTATTCATATTCTAATTGATATCATTGAGTTTGGGCTTTAGAGAAAGCATTTCTATTATAATTTGCAGGGAGAATTTTTTTTTTAATGTGTAAGAAGAAATCATGGATATCTTCTAGGCTTCACATGACTTTTGAAATCATTATTTTTGGAACACAGTCCAAAAAAATAATAGGTTTTTGGCATATCACTTTTGATATGCAAAATTCTAAGTGCTAGAAAGTTAATAAATATAGATAACTTTGCTCCTATCTCTTTATAGATTGTCCCCAATTACAATGGTTTGACTTATGATTTTTTGATTTTACAATAATATGAAATCAATATATATTCAGTAGAAACTCTACTTGGAATTTTGGCCTTTTCTCAGGCTATTGATATGTGGTACTGTACTCTCTCATGATGCTGGTAAGTGGAAACATGCTGCAGCTCCTACTCGGACACATATCCTGAGGGTAACGACCATTTCTCTAGTGTACTGTTTTGACAATGCTTCTTGAATAGAGTGTGCTAAACATTTGTAAGGTAGGTTAAACTAAGCCATAGTGTTTAGTATATTAGGTTATTACATGCATTCCAACTTATATTTTTAATTTATGATGGGTTTATCGTGATATAACCCCATCATAAGTTGAAGAGCATCTATAGAGAACTTAGAAGAATGTGAGTCTCATATATACAGTAAGCAATAGTGGTATTTACTGTAATAATTGGTTGTTCACTTAATCTTCATAAGGCACATTATTTAACACCTTATCAATAAATGGCTTGATTAAATATTAAGATATGTATAGGTGAGAGGAAATGCTTTAAGATGTTCTTATCTGTTTGATTCCTGGGGCACATTTTAATAAAAGTATAGATATGCACAATCATGGAAAATAACTTTTTGAATGCTTTGTGGGTTTTTGAAAAAAAAGTATTAGTGAGGATTTCAAGGAATGAAGATTAAGGATTTAGGGAAGAGTTAGATTATAATTTGGAGATATTA
This sequence comes from Cynopterus sphinx, assembly GCA_030015415.1. NCBI lineage: Eukaryota > Metazoa > Chordata > Mammalia > Chiroptera > Pteropodidae > Cynopterus > Cynopterus sphinx. The sequence continues at coordinate 58,186,417 of CM057379.1, read as the reverse complement.
TAAACACAGGATACTACTAGGGTTTTAAGATATAAAACAATACACATTCAGAGATTATGCTAGTTACCATGCCTTAAAATTTCTGTTTTGTTATTTTTGCTAATTTATCATTCTTGATGCTATATTGATTTTCATTAAAAAAATAGTGTATGAAGGAAACATCAGTGTATTACAAATCTTGCCAGTTTTCTAATAGCTCATTATATACCAGCTATGTTGGAACAAATTGGTCCATCCACATTTCTAATCCAGAAATTAAACATAACTATATTCAGGTGTATAGATAAGAATCTATCAGAAAATCAATATATTCTTGGTGGACTTCCATTTATCAGTAATTTTCTTTAATTTCTGTTGTAGTATAATATTATAAAAAATACTATTTTGAAATGAGTGCCTTCTATTAAATAGGATTTAGTAGCATATAAGAGCTCAGTGTGGTCACAGGAATGGAATTTTAAGAGTTAATCTTGGTTCCTGGAACTTGGTTGCTAGAACTTGGGAGAATAGAAGACAAAGGGCTAGGGAAGTTAATAGACAGAAACATCACTACCTATTAATGTAATAAATACAGCTAGAAAGAAACTAAACAGAATCATAGAAACAAGAATCACTTACTGAACAAATATTTACCACATGCCTACACTTTGCAAGACTCTTTGGTAGGCATTTGAGACACAATGATAAACAAGATAAACATTTTTCTTGCCATCATGGATTGTGTTGTTTTAATGCCTTCAATGAGAGAAACCTCAGGTAAGGACTGAAGGACAAGTTTAAAAACTAGCTGGTTGGATTCTCCTGTCTTCTCACCTAAAAAGACTGTTATTATCAATGGGGAATAACTTGCTGTGCAAACTAGAAAAACAGACAAAAACTCAAAGTCTGTAAAAAAAAATGTGGAGCAAATGAAACAGGAAAACAATCAATGATGGAGAAGTTCTAGTTCTGCTTGGGACACATTCTGGGAGTCCACAGATTGTTTAGACTCAAAGAGTTTATATGGTGTATTTCCTCAGCCACTCAATTTAGGTGAGCCTACTTGGGAATCTCAGCAGATGATCTCCAAAACTATGAAAGCATAATTATCAAAAGTAAAATTTTGTTCTAAGGGAAATATAAAATGAACACACATCAAATGTTTTATTTAACACATTAGTAATGAGGGCTGTAGGCAGTTCACAGTGTACAATTCTATGACAGAATCATACTGACTCCCCAGAGGCAGTTAGTTATGAAAGGTGAATCCAAGATAAACTCCGAGGTTATCTTTAATCCCACAACACCCTCAATGTGGAGGATAGATTACTGTGATGTAGTTACGTCTCTTTATTCTGCCAATAAATAGGCATTTATAGCAATAGCTGTGAAAAAAAGTATAAATTTCAAAGTAAAATCAAGACTTTCATACAAACATAAAATGAGCATATATATATAAGATCTCATTTAACCCATTAATAAGGGGAAATTAAGTTGTCATGGTTGGTTCAGTAGGCATGTAATAAACCAGATTGTTTATAGTCAATTTAACAAAGAAATAGGTTAATATTGCTGGGTTAGATATAAAACTGGTTAATGCTTAACAGGCCATAGTATTTGGAGCAATCTGTTCCACCAGAGAAAATTTATTTGTTACTATAGTATGAAAATCTGCAATTTACGAAAAAACCTTTTCTTGTCTGAAACTATTAATCAATAGTAAAAGTGATATAAATTAAGTATGTTACCTTAGACTAGCATTTGGATTTTTCTTTGTAACCGTTTTAAGATTAAGAAGACTTGCCTCCAAAATGTTTGCCTTACTTTTGCAACATTTGGGTAATAATTTTTTGTCTGATAACCTTTGTCAATAGTCTTTCTGACATGGATATTTCATACTGCCAAATCTCCTGGTATAAATATCTATTTTAGTGATTCCATAAGCACCTTTTTCTTAGCTTGAGGTCCCTTAGCTCTAAATTCTGAATATATTGGCTCTTGTCTATAATTTGAACTAAACAAAAGTTTCAATGTATACGTTAAATATCAGTACCATATTGAATTATAAAACTAAGTTCCATCTTCAGATATGAGCTAGAAAAGTAACCCCTGTTGGTGGTTCTTAAATGTCAGACTGGGTATCAATATCGCCTGGGATGCTTATAAAAAACAGAAATTATTGGGCCTCTACCCAGTATTACCAATCATGACTGTGGGGGACCTACTTAAGAATCTGTACTTTTGACAGTCTGCATAGATGATTACAATGCTCGATCAGGTTTTGAAAGACTTATTTATTATTTAATGTTCAGATTTATGATACTTCCCATGTATCCAATTGGAGAATCACTGCTTGTAGCAGCACTTGATCATCTATCTTTATTCTTTAGCCATTTTATTTAAATGTTTATATGGCTTTTCCCTTACTTCACTTATATATATACAAAATATAATAACTAGGACAAAATTTCAAAGCAATTATAAATGATATTACTTAAACAATCATATAGTGCATCTTCATTTTATGCAAATATATTAGTGTTTTCAAAAATATTTTTTAAAATTATAGTTTCCCATTTTATTATGGACACAGTTAAATACAATGAAAATATCCCTTATTTTTATTCAGATTAGTGTTTTGTAGATAGATGATAAATAGCTACCAATGGATAAAATGATAGTTATGTTAAATATCTGTAGTCAGAAGTCTAACTCAATATATCACAAGCTCTTTGAATTATAAAACACTGACAAAAGAGCTGGACTCGTGGATAAAAGGATAATGTAATGCTCTGTGTGGTTTAGTAGAATTGTCAGTTATCTGTTGTGGCCCCTGGGTCTTAACAGTGAGATGTGGTTCTTGGCTTGATATTTTCATGTCTTTTTAAGGGCAGCTGTTCACAGACTGGTGCTTTAGCATAAAATTATGCTGTTTATTCTACATAGCTACTAAATCTAATAATCTGATAGACAAGATAAAGTTGGAGTTTTAGACATGTTACAATGACGATTGGAGTTTTAGTCATGTTACAATGATCGTTTTTGGGTTGTAGCTACAGACATTCCTGAGATAAATCTTTTAAATATGCTGCTGAATTTGGTTCATTAATATTTTGTTGAGACTATCTGTGTCAATATTTATAGAGGACACTGACATGTATTATTTTCTTTTGAGAACTTTGTATGACTTTTCTATTAGGATGATATCAGCCTCCTAAAATGAGCTAAGAAGTGTTCCTCCTTCTCTTCTATTTTTTGTTTTTGTGAGGTACAGTCATCTTGGTATCTGTGGGGGATTGGTTCAAGGACCCCAAATGGATGCTAAAGTCCCTTATATAAAATGGCATAGTATTTTGCATATATATATATATATATATATATATATATACACACACACATATATATATATATATATATATATATATATATATATATATATATACACATACATACACACACACACACACCCTACATAAAACCTTCCATATACTTTAAATCATCTGTAGATTACTTATAATACCTAATACATTATAAAGGCTATGTAAAAAGTTGTTATACTGTATTGTTTAGGAAATAATAAAAAATGTTTATACATGTTTAGTAGAGATTCATCCAAGGTAGGCCTAAACACATAGTACACATCAGCAACAACATGTTTTTTTTTTTTTCATTCTAAGGTTGGTGAATTCATAGATGGGTAGGCAGAACCCATGGATACAGAAGGATGATTGTATTAATGTTAATTTTTTAAATATTTGATTGAATTCACCATTAAAATCATCTGGTAAATGGGTGATTATGTGAAGTTTTTTGTTTATTAAGTCAATCTGTTTACTTGTTATAGTTATATGCAGATTTTCTTTTAATATGTGGTAATGTGTGTCTTTATAGAAATTTAATCATTATTAGCTAATTGGTTGGCATATACCAGTTCAAAGTATTTCTTTATAATCCACTTTTATTTCTATAAAGTCTATAGTAATGATACTTTTTTAATTCCTGATTTAGAAACTTGAAAATTTTCTCTTTTTTCTTGGTAGTTGAGTTGTGAATTTCACAGCTCTTTTCAAAGAATCAATTTTTGTCTTTATTTTTCTCTGTATTTTTTCTACTTCATTTTTTTCTGGGAAATCACTATTCTTTACTACTTCCTTCAGTTTACTTTGTATTTAATTTGTAGTTCTTTTTCTACTTTCTTAAGGATGAAAATCAGGTTATTGATTTGAAATCTGTCTTTTCCAGTAAGGCATATAAATATCCATTCAAACACTCTTTCATTGCATGCAATAATTATTAATATCACAAAGTATTTTGTAATTCTCTTGTGCTTTATGCTTTGACTCTTTGTTTTGTTTTTTGCTCTCCCTCTCCCAAAATTTATTGAGGCTTATTTTATAATAAAATATATAAGGTCTATCCTAGAAATGTTCCATGAGCACCAGAGAATAATATGCATTCTCTTGATGACTGGAGTGTCTGTTAGTTCTAGATGGCTTATACTGTTCAATTCTTCTATTTCCTTGATATCTTATATATAGCTGTTATAGACATTATTGAAAGTAGGGTACTAAAGTCTCCAAATATTTTTGAAATGTCTTTTTGTGCATTCAGTTTTGTTAATTTGTTCACTGATACTGGTACATTCTAATGATGTCTCACAGGTCTCTGAGACTCCATTTACTTTTCTTAATTTTTCTGTTCCCTAGACTGGATAATCTGAATTAATCTTTTCTCAAATTTGATGCTTGTTTCTACAACCTGTACCAATCTGCTATTAATCCTTCCTGCTGAAATTTTCATTTCTGTTGTCTTAGCTTTCAACTACAGGATTTCTTTTTGATCACTTTTTATAATTTTTATCTCTTGAATTCTATATTTGTTGAGACAACATTCTCATATGTTCCTTTATTTATATGATATGGTCTCCTTTAGCTCTATGAACATAGTAAAAATAACTAATTTTAATAAGTCTAACAAATTCTACTGATTTTTTTTTCCTTTCTGTGGGTCATAATTCAATGTATCCTAATGTTTTGATGGAAAATGTACATTTCAAATAATGTGCAACTTTGGAAATCAAATATTCCTACTCAGAGTTCCTATTCTTGGTACTTGTTTTTATTATTTCTTTAATGACATTTCTGAACTAATTTTAAAAGTCTTTTTTAAAAAAGTAGTGTATGGCCATTAAAGTCTTTACTTGGTTTTCTTAGTGGTCAGATAATGACTAAATAGGGATTTCCTTAAATTCTTGGAACAAATGTCCCTTAGTCTTTGCCAAGAGACTCCATGTAAGTGTTGGGACGTACCTTCAAAACTCAACCAAGAATTCTAAACTCTGATTTAGCCTTTATTTCCTGCTTGTGCAGATCCTCAAGGTATATCAGAGGTGAGACCTTAAGACCCTCTCATGTTTTTCCTAAATAACTCTATGAATACATGTTCCTTCCTAGGAATATGTCAGAGGTTTTCAAAGTTCCTGTTGATATTTAATTCTTCAGCTTTCCCTCTTAAGATTTTTGGTTAATCTATTATGTGCCTCAACACTTATAAATCATCTTAGTAGTCATATTGTTAAAACATTTTACAAAAGTACCTCTCAGGGAAAAGCTTTCAGCACTGAGTAACTTTAGGTTAAGTCAAATAAAAATAAGCTATTTGAGAAGAGTCTTTCAGGCAACTAGTAGATGGTCAAGTATTCACTGTTCTTTGGAAATAAACTTTGCAAACTGCTCCAAGAACATTTTACTGCTTCTGATAACAGGAATATGGCCTGGTATCTTTTCAAGGCCACTGCTGAGCTGTGGAGCAGTGGATAAAACTAGTAAATTAAATTTTAGCAAGCTTGCTGTTATTGCTAAGATTCAGCCATTTTCTTGACTTCGTGTCATCTATTGTTGAAGCCTGTCATTAGTTTTAAGAATTCTAAGAAATTTGATTCTGACAATTTCTGCCTGTTTTAGTTGCTGTTTGGGGGTGTCATCTCTATTTCATCATTTTCACAGATGTCACTCAAATATTTATTTTAATTAAATATTTGGTGATATTTCTTTTTTGGACTTGTGTGATTTTGTGATAAAATCTGAAGTCTGCTTTTTATATATTTGTTAGATTTTTTTTTGACCAAGTGCTTAAAATGTGTATGTATCTTTAAAACCTAAATATCCAAGCATATGTTTCAGTGTCAAATATTCTATAATAATTTTACTGAAATACTTTGTCTCTTTAAATTAAAATTTTGTTGATTTTTTTTATTTAAATGTTCAGATGATCTATTTCAGGAATAGTAATTTTTATGTTTATTATTGTTTCGATAATTTTTATTACCTCTACTTGTCTTTTTCTTTAGTATTAAGTATAATTATTTTAAGCTTCTTCTGGGTGTCACTAATTTATTTTCTGTCTATTCTGTTTACTAGTTACTAAATTATTTGTGCAATAATGTTTTCTCATTTTTAGTTTACTTAGTAAGGTCCCATTAGATCTCACTTTTTAGTTTAATTATTTTATCTATATCTTTTAAAATTTTTCTAATATTTTTTTCTTGTATAACAAATTTCAGCGAAATTGTGTTTAGTAGATTTTATATATTTCCAAAAGGAATTATCCAATGTAGCATAGCTGCCCTCATGTCTTTTCCATATATTCATATTTAAAATTAGAAATTTTGTTATGATACTGTTTCTCATGTAAAACATTTTATTCATGATTATTAGATTTCACTGAGTATTCATATTACTAACATAGTGAGGAATAATTGCAAATATCTCTACTCTAATGAACTTTAAATTCTAGCAAGGAAGGATAGACATAAACTATAACTCAAGTTCCTGAACTTTACACCTGGTAAAAGACTAGTAAGGAAGAACAGATTATAGGTACTCTGGTTAGAAACAGTTACTGAAGTTAAACCAGGATAATGTTATTGAGATGATAAGATTGGACTTTCTTGTCATCCAAGATCTTTGTCCTTCCTTTGAAACTGTGGCTTGAGAGGTAAGTATTGTAGATTTTAACCATATTCTAGTGCAAGAGACTCTGGAGAGAAGTATGCTTGGTAACACCAACGTTTGCATACCTAAAAACCTTTAACCTACATATTTTTTCTGACTAATCTCATCAGCTATAGAAACTGGTAAAGTCAGATATTACCCTTCCCACTCTCTGTCACAGTGAGCAAATAGATATCTATTAGTGAATACTGACTAATGTTAAAAGAGGAAGTCTGCTGGAAGGACAGTGTGTGTAAAGGCCTTATTCTCTAAATTAAAAAAATAAATTCCTTTCTTCAGCTAGATGTGAGATGGCTGGAACTTGAAATAATAGGAAATAAGCCTAGAAAGCAAGATAATATGTAAGGATGCTGAAGTCTAAATCTAAATAGCATCTCTAATAATCTGAACCACTCTGGAACTCTGTATCTCAGGACTTCTGTTAGGTGTAATAATAAACTCCTAGTGAGAATTTTTTTTCTAAATAAATTCTGATAAAGTGACAAGGACAACTTACTTGTTATTTGTATATATGATGTCTAAACTACATAGTATCAAATAGTTTGTACTGTAATTCAACGCTAATCATAGGTAGATATTTCTGTTAGCAGTACGTCAGAGACAATCAGTCCTATATTAACTATCAAGGTTTCATCTCCCCTTCTCTAGCAGTCACTCTACTTCCCACCATGCTAGGAGGTATCATAGAAAGATAAGATGGTTAGCTTCCGGAGAGTGATAGAAATATTTTTAAAAAGTGATAACAGAAATGAAAAATATCTTTGCTTCATCGATAGAACCATAAAGTTGAAGAAAGAATCAGTCAAAATAAAAATGTAACAATAGGAACTAGTCTATCTGGTCAAACTGAAATGTACACCAAAAGACGCAGAACAAAACCCTAGAGCTATGTGACAGTATTGGGAGTTCAACATATCTGTATCAGAATCTCAGAAGTACAAAAAAAGAGAAAACTATGTAAGGAAAGAATGCTGAAGTTTTCCAAAATTAGTTAAAGACACTGAACCAGAAAAAGGAATATGATCAATCAGAAACAGAATGGCAGAAATGAAGAATGTTGAAAATGGTAAAAATAATAAAATACAATAATTTTTTTCTTATTTTTGTTTTTTTCTGAAAGATAATTGAGGAAAAACAGACCAAACAATATATTGGGTATTTATAGCATAGCAATGGCACAAAGAATGAGAAGGAGGAACTAGTTATCCACAATTAAAATTTTCTTCTAAACCTGAACTTAGTTTCAGATTATTTTTAAATGTACATTGTAAACCCTAGTGTGACCACTAAAAATATATATTTAATGTAACCAATAAATGAGATAAAATAGAATCATCAAAAAACTACTAAATTAAAACCAGGGGAGGCAGAAAAGAGAAAAAAAAGACCAAATGGAACAAACAGGATGCTAGAAAATAATTCAACCACATAATCATTTTTAATGTCAATATCTAAACTCACTAGTTAAAGGAGAATCTTGTATTAGATAAAAAATAATAATCCAGCTATGTGTTGTCTAAAAAATCTACTACAAAAATAAGACACTGATAAGCTAAAAGGATGAAGAAAGATGCAGTCATTAACCAAAAGCAATTTGGAGCTCCTATATTAATTTCAGAATGAAAAACTTTTTCAGGGATAAAGAGGAACATTACATATTGATGAAGGGGTACATTTTCCAGAATGTTAAGAAATCTAAATATGTATGCCTGACCAATAGAGTGTCAAAATATATGAGGAAATGATGGATAGAACTGAAAGGAGAAAGATAAATTTGTAATTATAGTTGGAGATATCAGTAATAGAATAAGTAGTGAGAAAACCAATAAGGCAATAGATAATCTGAAAAACTGTCAACCAATTGGATCTAATTGAGATTTCTAGAATACTGCACCTAACAATAGCAGAATACACATTCTTTTCAAGTGCACATGGAACACACATCCAGATAGACTGCACCCTGGGATATAAAACAAACCTAATCAAATTTAAAAGGACAGAAATTACACAAAGCATGTTATTGGACCATAATGTCATTGATGTATGTCAGCAGTAGAAAAGCATCTGAAAAATCTAAGTACTTAAAAATTTTAAAAAGTCCGTAGTAGATGATATCTGGAAATTCTCTTTTTAAAAATTTTAAACAAGACAAAATTTTATCTCATCAATGAGTCAAAGAGAAAGTCTCAAGGCCAAATACTTTAAATAAGCTGCCTTTCCTTTGCAGCTTTTCTCTTAGCTAAAGAATATTGATGGATAGCAGTGGTGAGGCACTGAGTAGTAAAGTTATATATCTGTGTGAGACTCTGAATATTAAAGTTATGTATTTATATGAGATGAGTTTTTAGCCTCTGTTCTATAGATATCCTGTCCACCTTCTCAAGATGAGTCCTCCACAAAACAATTTTTGGGTAGTGAATGTTAGATGTTGACCACTCACCTCCTTTCCCCTTTTATATTGAGAGGAATACAGGTATTTTAGATGGACTTTGAGTGGTATCATTTTTCAAATGTGCTGTGCTCTCTTTCTGGATTTCTGTTAAGATATAATAGTATGTGTTGGATTTCTGCTAAAGTCTTTCCCCCTTATTATTTGGGTGGAATTTTACTGAAGGAGGTTCTGCCATTCAGTTTTTCCCTACCCTTTAAAACTCAGGCATTTTTTTTTTCCAAAGTGTTTACAGTTTTCTTTTTAATTATGCCATATTTCGTTAACAGTCAGAGGGTTTTAATTCAGCAATAAGTTTATAACAAGATTTCTACTTGTGTTTAAAAGTAATTTTTGAGAAACATATTTCCACCATGCTACCTAAAATTACAGAACTGAGAAAGTTGTATTCTTGAGCATTGGTTTGAGATTGCCTATTATATAGATTAAATATCTAATTAAAAATGAGACCATCCATAAATATTTAACAGTTGGAATTCAGGGCGTATGGTGGCAGCAGAGATTTGGTCCTTCCAAATTCCTCTCTCTGAAGAAGCTTACTGGGATGAACTGTGGCTCCATTTTTCCACTGTTGATCTTAAGGCCACAACTGGGTAGGAATTCTAAGATAACTTTTTGAGAAAATAAAAGTGCAGATTTTGGAACTTAATTTATCTTATTATCAGCTAGAACACTGAGACTGGCTATTAAACAACCATCTTGTGACCATAGGTAAAAAATGATAAAAGAATGAAGAGAATAATACATAAGTAAAAAAGAGGACATTATAAAAGTAGGTATGTTTGATGAAACTAAACACAGAAATTCCAGTCTCAGTGATTCCAGAAATTATAGTCTTTGATATAAGAAAAACAATTCAGAATTAAATTTAAGCTGGACAAATGAAAACCTCAAATATATATATTTCATATATAGAAAATATGAAATGGAATTTGAAGAATAAAGGATAAAAAGGGCCTATAAGACTTCTAATAATCACTTCATAAACAGAGAGAATTTAAGGAAGATATTATTTAATAAAACAATTTCATTAGTTTTCCAGAAACAACTTAAGACGTGTGTTATCCAACTAACCAAGAAAAAAACCACAATGGGACTCAAGCAGGATAAACAAAAGCTATCCTAGTACTAAGACACATAGTATCAAAATTGTTTATTTAGCAATTAAATAAAGGATATCTTCAGGATGTTGAAGGTAAGTAACAGATTACCTATAAAAAGAGTAGCATACAATATTTGAGAGCAATAATGGTTCCCAGAAGATACTGACATAAGATATTAAAAGTGCTGAGAGAAGTTACCATGACTATGATTTTATACCAACCACAGTATTTTTAAAAAATGTTAAATAAAATAAAATATTTTAGACATAATAAAGCCTGAGAATTTGCTATCCATTTACCTTCACTGAAAGAGCTTGTAATGAATGAATCTCAGCAAGGAGGAATGGAGACCCAGAGAAAGGACAGGGGATATGTGAAGAAAATGGTAAAACATATAGGTATGTGTATGTATATGTAAGTACTGTATGTAAATATTGACTAACTCACTGTGGGTGATTAAAAATAGAATAGAACTAAAACTTTAAGAATAATATAAAAGATGAGAGAAGTAGCTGGATGAATTTTAATCATTCTTAATGTCTTTCCTGGCACTACAGGAAAATAAAGATGTCCATTAATTCAACCTCTTCTGAAATTTGTTGTAAAATAAAAACAAATAAAGAACACATAATTTGGAACAGGTGTTCTCAATCATAGCACATAGACATTTTGGGCCAGATACTTCTTTGCTGTGTGCGGTTCTCCTATGCACTGTAGGATGTTTAGCAGCATCCCTAATCCACCTGATGCCAATAGTAGCCCCTCCCTGTCTGTTGTGACACTGTGACAAGTAAAAATAGCCTAGCTTATGAACAAGTGATCTAACATAAGGTAGAAAGGAGAAAGAAAAAAAGGAAAATAGTCAATAGAGAACACAATATAGAGGATAGAAATAACTTCAAATGCATGTGATTATAATCAGTCTGCTTAAACAGAATCTTAAAATGTATTTAAAAATTACAGCTTTATACTCTTTCAGAAAGTCTCACTTAAACTATAATTGAGAAAGGTATAAAATTGTGGGATGGGCAAAACGACATACCAGACAATTCTAAAAAGAAAGAAGATATGGTGATTTTATAATAATTTAAACAGAATAGCATAAATAAGAAAAAAGAACAGTATCTATTATAGAAAAAATTCACCAAGATATAAAAATCACATGCAGCTACAGACCTTCTACAATAGACTAAAAACATATAAAGAATGGTTGAAGCAAATAATAAAAGGATATTAACTTTTTCTCAAAATGAATCAACCAGTAGAAAAATATTAAGAACATTAATTAAATATTATAGTGAGAATATACATAATTTTGTGGATTATGATATCTATATTTTATGTATAACATATACAAAATGAGTGTGCATATATAGGGTATTCATATATAGATAGATAGAGCTCAACATGTTAGTAATAACCCTACGACAACCACAAAATGCATGACTCCACTCCAAAATTTGATGTTACAGGGCACAAAATACGAGATTTTAAAAAAATAATAATAGTATTATAAGTCACCACCATGCAATATTCATCATCATATGAATCATCTTCTTTATACACAATTTAGCACAATTAAAAATCAGTAATAAAAGAAGTCCTTCATCCTTTTACATTCTTGGAACCTGAAAATAAACACTTCTGAAAAACTTCCAGCTAACATGAAACTAGAGTAAAAATTGCAAAAGAATTGAAAATATACAAAAAAGAAAAATAATGCCATGTTTCTTCCCCTGAACCCTTTAACCCCATCTTCAGGGTTGAGGAAGAGGCCCACACATTGGTGTAACACCCAGTTTTCCCCTCAGTCATTCAGTCTATTAACTGGTACAAGAGAGAGCACACACACTGAGAGCTAGAGCTCCAAGGGGTGTAGTAGAAACTCTCACTAAAAACCACTGGGATTAAGGACACACCTCCCTGTTGTCTAGGAGAGGCCTGAGCACTGTGGCCAAGACCTTCCTTTCTCTTAACTTTCTACCTATGCAGAGAAAACTCCAAAAACTCACCCCATTATAGCCCATATTACTCACATCCTTGCTACCATTATCTGCAATGAATCGATTCGGACCATTCTCATTATGTGTTTATGTCTCACCAAAAGACTCCCTGGACTGCCAGATTACCTTTCTGTTTCCATACTTTAATACAGTAAAGTTCTACGCATCCTATTGTATTTCCTTTTACAGTCTTAACTCATTTTTTTACTCTATCCCCTGAAATTCACTTTTGAACTTGGCACTTACGTATAAAATCCTTAATGCATAAAATCCTTTCTGTCAACATATTATCTGAATAGTCCCTCCATTTATTTTGCTCAAATTGGAATCTAGCTATCCCCTGGATACATAAATTACTGCACAAATTCCCTTGCAGGGTCTCTCAGTGGTGACTTTATTTTTCTCAGTGGTGGCTTGATTTTTCTTTTCTCAGAGTTCTTATATCATTGTTCTTGGAAGTGAACTAAGCATTTTTTTTTATTTCTAAAGCCACATTTAGAACATGTTGCCACCATTTTCATAGCCATCCTCAAGGGTAATTCCCAGTGATTCTCATCTCTTGGTATTCACACTTCTATTTAGTCCTCTCCCACACTGAGTAGCACTGCTCTGGGTAACCAATACATTACTGTGGGGGAATGAAAGAGTGACTTTGAAAAGAGGTCATAAAAGGAAGGCTTCTGCCTTTCTTTCTCTTGAATCACTTGCTCTGAATCTGGCTGCCAGGTCCTGAGAACACTCCACCAGCCCTATGGAGAAGTCCATATTTTGAGTAACTGAAACTTTCTTCTAACCACCAGAATCAACCTGTCAACTATAGGAATGAGCAATTTTAGAAGTGAATTTTTAAATGAACCATGATAACCCCAGTTACAGTTGACATAAAAATTACAACGTTGTGAGAGAGATCCCAAGACAGAAGCAAGAAGCAAAGCTACTCTCAAAGTCCTGACCAAAACAAAACAAAACTGAAATATTTGTTGTATTTCTATGATCCTAATTTTTTAATTAATTAGTTATACAGCAAAATGTAATGCAACCATTTTTCCTAAAATCTCCAGCTCTGGCTCTCATGTCAAGTGTCAACCACCACTTATTATTATTGTTATCATCTATCTAGACCCTAGATATCACCCTTCATTTTCTAATGATTTTAGCTACTGTCTCACTGTCACTCTTTCAAATAGTACTCCAGTCATAATTCTTGGAAGTTTCCATTCAGAGATAACCCTTACAACACCCTAGCCAGTCATTCTTTTAAACTTTGCTCCTACAATTATTTTGTCCATATCTTTACTTCACCCATTTACTTCCATGGTCATACCATGGAATTTAACAATTGTCAATTATTGCAATTTTTCTATACTTTCAATTTCATGTATCCTCCTCTGTGATCACCAGTTCCTCTCTGCTAGCTCACTTACTCTAGTGCCCCAGTGTCCATAATTCTTTAACTCTTGTACATCTGTAATTTCTGATTCCACGCCACCATAGTTTTCCCTATTTTTCACTTCTTTGATGAGCCTAAACTGTGGCTTGTATCAGGGTACTACTCCAGAAAAAGTTCTTGTAAAGGTCAAAAATGATCTCTCATTGGTTAATCTAATGGTCATTTTTCACATTTGCACATCTCAAACTTTTCATGACCTTGAATAGAACTGATCACTCCTTTCTTGATGTACTTTCATTTTATTTCAGGTACCCCATACTCTCTTCTTCTTCCTCTTTCATCTTCCTCACTAGTTGTTCTTTTCAACTTTTTTTTTTTTGGGGGGGGGGGGGTTTCCTCCTCTTTAACCTAAACATCTGCTATTGAAATTTTAGGGCTCTATCACCAGCTATTTGCAAATAATAACGGGCTAACATCCAAAATATATAAGGAACTCATACAACTTAACACCAAAAAAAAAAAAAAAAGAAAAATCCAATTTAAAAATGAGCAGTGGACCTGATTAGACATTTCTCCCAATAGGACATACAGATGCTCAACATACATATATAAGAAGCAAATATGTAAACTAAATAGATACAGATAAAATTCAGAGGAGTGCTGCTGCTTTAGAAGAAAAGTAATGTGTTAAGGAGGGGAAGCAGGACAAAGAGAAAGTTCCTCTGTGTTACTAATATTTGATTTCCCCCCAAAAAGAAAATTATAAAGGAAATATGGCAAAATGTCAGTATTTTAAAATTACAGTTAGTGAAATCATGGATTTCTTTTTCAAATCTTGCTTTCAAATGTCATTAAAAGGAAAAATATAATGAATAATTCTAAGTCCTCCATAACCTACCATTTGGGGGGGGGGAACCTGCTTACAATGTTAGAATATATTTAATTTATGTTAGATACAATTTTGAAAATATTCAAATTTCATTATATTTTCTCTTGGCAGCATGGATAATTGAAACTTAATTTTAAATCATACCTGGTTACTAGCTCAGCAAAGTTTCACTTAAAGCAGAAATGACACAATAACAAAAATCGGATTCTACTTTCTACATCTTCCTTTGCCTATTTATGATATCAGATGAGAATAATCCTTAGGAATCCATTACTAAACAGTCATTTAGGAATTAAAACTCAACTACCATCCCTAGGGGAAAGGACTGCATGCCTCCCAGCATTCATATTACCTGTCTAGGTATTTGTAAGGATTATTCATAGAATACCTCAGGCTATATTTTTTAAAGGCCTCATTAAATCTTTACATCCTCCTTGTGCAAGTGTCCCTACTATCTCAAAGGTCTCATTCTAACCCCATCACTACTGTAACAAGTAACAGTTTTCATAAATAATAATACACTATGACATTCATAATTTTAATTCATGAGTTTTAGTGTTGATTGAGATGTGACTAATAAAAATGATTGTTAAGAGCTATGCCTCAAGTCAAGACTTTCCATGTATTATGGATTATTAGGGTGTTTGACAGCCTCTAGATTTGAAACTTACTATCATAAACTCGTAGTTTATTCAACTTCTTTATCATAAAGGTATTATATTCTTTAAATATTTGCAATTACAAACAATGCTACAATGATAACCTTGCTCAAATATATTTTTATCATGTAACAGGTGCAACTTCAGGGTAGAACTCTAAAAGTAGGGCTTCTGGGTCAAAAGTTGAGTCTATGTATAGTTTTGTTAGGTTTTGTCGAATTTCCTCCAGAAGGGTTGTACTGATTTGCACTTCCACCAGCAATCTGGAAAATGACTGAGAGTACAGCCTCACCAATAGACTTTTTTCCATTATTTTAATTTTCTTCCAATTTAATATCTTGTCAGAGATAGCATTTTGTTTTAATTGTAATTCTTTAAATACAACTGAGTTTGAAAGTGTTTTCATAGTTTCAAATCTATTTTTTTCTCTCTTGTTGAATTGGCTATTCATATCTCATTTCTTTATTTTCAATCAGGATTTTACTCCATGATGTAACAATGTTTTTTTTTTTTTAACATTAGGAATATTTGCACTTTGCTGTACATATTTTAAAAGTTTTTTCCTCAGTTTGGCAGTTCTAATTGATTATCTTATGATGATCTTTGTAATACAAAGATTTTAAAAATTTTTAAATACTCAGTCTTGTCTTTTGTTGCTTCTGAATTTTAATCATATTTAGAAAACCTTTCCCTACACTGAAATTTAAGGGAATTTTACCCATATTTCCTTATAATATTTATATGGGTTTTTTTGTTTGTTTGTTTGTTTTATTTTGTTTTTACACTGTATTTCTAATTTAACTTAATTTTTTTCTTTATGGTTGATGTGGGATATGGATTTTCATAAAAATGACTACCAACTTTTTCAAGCATTTTAATTACAAGTCTGATAATCCAAAACAATCTTGAGACAAATTAACAAAGCTGGACTCATCACACTTCTTAATTTTAAACTATATTACAAAGCTATAGTAATCAAAAGAGCATGGAATTGGCATGAAAACAGACACATCTATCAATTGAATAGAATAGAGAACCCAGAATAAACCTATCATATGTGGTCAGTTAATTTATCACAAAGGAGCCAAGAATATACAATGAGGCAAGGACAGTATTTTCAATAAATGATGTTGGAAAAAATGGACAGTCACATTTAAAAGGATGAAATTGGACCACTTTCTCATACTATACACAAAAATCAACTCAAAATGGATTAAAATTTTTAATGTAAGACTTGAAATCATAAAACTCCTAGAAGAAAACATAGGCAGTAAACTCCTTAACATAGTCTTGGCAATGGTTTTTTAAATTTGACACCAAAAAGAAAGGTGACAAAAATAGGTGAGACTGCATCAAACTTAAAAGCTTTTCAGAGCAAAGGAAACCATCAATTAATTGAAAAGCCTAAACTACAGAATGGGAGGAAATATTTGCAGATCGTATATCTGATGAACGTTTAATATCCAAACCATGTTTTAAAAACAATAGCAAAAGAGAAACCCCACACAATTCAATAAAAATACACAGTGGATCTGAATAGAAATTTTCCACAGAAGACATCCAGATGGTTAAACAGGTACCTGAAAAGGTATTCGACACTACTAATCATCAGTGATAAATCAAAACCACGTAATATCACCTTACACCCATTAAAATGATATTTTTTCAAAAAGACAAAAAATCTCAAGTATTGGCAAGGGTTTGGAGAAAAGGGAACCCTTGTGCACTGTTGGTGGGAATGTAAATTGGTGCAGCCACTATAAAAAACAGTGTGGAAGTTTCTTAAAAAATTAAAAATAGAACTACCACATAACCCAGAAATTCCATTTCTGGGTATTTATCAGAAGGAAATGAAAACACTAACTCAAAAACATCTGCATCCCCATGTTCATTGCAACATTATTTACAATGTCGAAGATATGGAAACAACCTAAGTGTCCATCAATGGATGAATGAATAAAGAAAACATAGTATATATGAATGGAATTTTAGCCATAAAAATTGGACCATTTGTGACAGAGTGGACCCTGAGGGCATTATCCTAAGTGAAATAAGGCAAACAGAGAAAGACAAATCTATGATTTCACTTGTATATAGAATCTAAAAAATAAACAAAAAAATCAAACTCATGGACTTAATGAAGAAATTATTGTTGCCAGAGGTGGCAGGGGTTGGGGGATAAAAATGGGTGCAAGTGGTCAAGAGGTACACACTTCCAGATATAAAAAAAAATGTCATGGGGATGTAATGCATAGCATGATATCTATAGTTAATTGTATTATGTATTTGAAACTTGCTAAGAGAGTAAATCTTAAAAGTTCTCATCACAAGAAAAAAATGTGTAACTGTGTTATGATAGATGTTAACTAGACTTATTTAGTGATCATTTTGCAATATATGCATATCATTATGGTGTATGATGTATTTAAGGATCATTTTGCAATATATGCATATCATTATGGTGAAACTAATGTTATATGTCAATTATATCTCAATTAAAAAAATGAAAAATTTTCAAATTATATTAGGCCCAAAGAAAACACCATAACTACTTTGTTTATTAGGCAGCTGGGACCTGCATCCAAGCTAAAGGAAAAATAATGGGGGAAAGATTATCAACCTCCACCAAACCACTATATAAATAATCTCCAAGGTTCAATATCCCAAGTTTACTTTGGTATAAAAATGGTGATTTGGAAAACAGGAAAATATCTAAAATAATTATTAGATCAAAAATAGTCTATTGCTGGTATCTGCTCAGGGAGGAGACACCTAGAAAGCATTTTGCTTCCAATCTTAAAGAGGAAGAAAAACCAGACAGCCTACAAATTAACAACCTTCCATGAACCTATCCAAGAACTGAGGTTGTTGTGCAATAAACTGACACAAAAATCAAGGAGATGCTTGCAAGGCGGGACTAACACAAGCAATAGTTTATGAGACAGTTGAATAGCAGGAAGAGTTTATTTAGCACATCTTGAGGATCGTTGGACATTATTAGGAGCACATTGGTGAGGAAATATGCAGTCCCTGGGCACACAGAAATGGGTGAGTCTATACCCTCTTCAGAATTTTCTCTTTGAACCACATCAAGTGCTCATGGAAATTACTGGATAAAGTTATAAGAAAATGGCCTTTATGTTGCACACCCAGAGAAGGAGAAAAATGCTATGATGGGAATAGCAAGCAATCCACTTGTTCCTTTCTTTACATTCTTTCCAGTGAAATGAAAGTCTTAATATGTAGAAGTAAAAACAACATTTTACCATTGGGCATTGAAGTTGTAAACATGCTACATCTGAAAGAAAGGAACAGAAAAAAAATGATAAAAAGCTATCTCTAGATGAGGGATAAAAATGCAAGATGAACTAGAAAGTACAACTAGGACACTGAAAAGAATAACACCTGAGACCCAGGGACTTGTTGCTTGTCTAAGACTAAAGCTAAATCATAAAAACAAAGCAAATGCTCCCCTCAACACCAGGCTAAATACTGTATGTAGTCAGGATTCTCCAGAGAAACAACCAACAGAGTGTGTACATTGTACCTCAATATTGCAGAATTTTCTGATTAACTTTTTAGCCACAGAACAGCTGCTTTCTTCTTTGTCTGCTTGCACTCTGTACTTGTCCTATGGGGGTTGCCCAGTGCTTTATGGATATATTGCTTATAGATAAGAGGTTCATGCATGTTTTTATAGTTCTTTTTTTTCTTCTTCATGTTTATAGTATCTCAGGTCCTAGCAGCCTGGTAGTGCTAAACTGTATGTACTTATTTTCTCCCTGGCTTAGCAAGAACTAAGGAGGCTCTAGGTTACTACTTTCTCTTCAAATTCTATTTTCTAGGAGTCAGCAAATGATCAGATTCTCTGAGGAGTAATAGCATTGGTGAATCTGGAGCTTGTTCAGTGTCCTTATTATCTGTTCTGAGACAGCCCCTTGGTTTCTGGCTGGCTTTGATGTTTTCTAATGGCTTCAAACAGCTGTTCATTTTCAACTTTTTTACCTAAGTTTTATAAATATTAGCAGTGGAGGTTTAGTTTTATGGCTTACTGAGGTTGTTAATAATGCTTACTCCAATATTTTGTTTTCCCTACTAATTCTTTGTTCTTGGATATGAGATGGTTTGTTGGTTAAGTTTGTTATATTACTTCTATATCATGCTTTTCACTATTCTTAAATTTTGGTGATTTTTACATGAGTGCACATTTCATATATTTTAACCTGTTTATAGATATTTAGTGGTTTAATATATAGTTTTTCTTTATAAATTGTTACTGAGGGTAGTACATGTACATATGAAGGGGAAGACATGTAGCTGAAGATAGTATATTCCATCTTACCTCCAATGACTGTGAGTTTATTGCTGAAAAAATATGCTCTAATATTTGATCATTTAGAATCTTGGTCTTATACCTACTAGATATAACCAAATTCATGCACATGTCTTCACCTCTTCTAACCACAAATCTGAAATTATTGCTCATGCCTGAAAAAATGAACATTTTATCTTTAAATTCTTCTTCCGAGGAGAGTTGGGATGTGGAAAAGGACCTTTTATATGACTTATCCTAACATAGTATTATCAGAAATAGTGCACTCCACCCAAAAATATATATCTCTATATATATCCAACTTCTAATTTTTGGAATCTGTGAATATTACCATATTTGGGAAAAAGCTGTTTAAATAAGCAAGTAAGTTAAATATAAGATGAGATCAAATTTTTCAGATGGGCATTAAGTCCAATGACAGGTATTTTATAAGAAAACAACAGTTACACTGAGAAGTCAATGTGAAGACAGAGGTAGAAACTGAGAGTAATGTGATATAGCCTAGGATTGTCATCAAAAGCTGCAAGAGGCAAAAAAGGGAACATATCCTAGAACTTACATTGTAATTTCTAATTTTTTCAATTTTATTTCCTTAATGGTTCATTTTCGTTTTACTTAAATTGCTTGAATCCAAAGTAGGTTTTCTAACACATATAAAATGAACACCACTAGTTTTCCATTCCAGTGTATCTTTCTTTTTATTTATAATTCAAGTTCAAGTTACTCCAGCTATATATGAAAAAATAAAAAGTATAGATATTAAATAATATTGTAGATTAAAATGGATATCAGTATATTCAACTTATTAGGAAATTTAGGAAGAGATTTTTAACAGAATTGATATGAAAGTGTTAGTGAATTTCAGTGTTTACTTATGTTGCTTTAATTGCTTATGCAAAAACAAGGGATAAAAATTAAAGTAGTAAATAATTTTCACAAGTTTCAGGGGTATTTGCATTATTTAGATCTTTTTTAAATTTTTATTTCACACACTAGAGTTTCGGGAGCTTTGATTTTTAAATACATGACAGGATTCAGCCTTAGAAGACTGTTTGACACTACAAATTGTTTATATTACACACACTTAGATTTATCATCATTTACAGACATTTTACACTCCTGTTAGAGGTTTACAGCATGGTTATTAACACTTGTATTATAGACTTTGAAGAAGCCCCTAGGGTTCATCAGTCAGTTGTGCAAGTTGAAACAGTAAATAACTACTCATTTGCTGGGATAGAAAAGACAGGTTATTTTTGTAGAGTTTAACAATCAAGACAAAATTATTGGTCTCATGATAGAAGTTTAAGTCTTATAATTAAGCTTACCACCCTATGCCCTTGGATGCTGATTGTCCAATTGATGTTAAAAGCAACTAACAATTCATAAGTTCCTGGTGAGCAGTTCCAGACTGCAACAATGAAAACTGCTGAAAGATTCTGCCTGTTTCACAGTATTAAAAACCATACACTAACATAAATAAATGATGTGTAGTTATTCTAACTGGTTAAATATATAAAAATAAGGAATTTTAGTAAAGAAAATGATATGATTAGACTATTATCTGGGCCCATTTCTTAACTCATGAGGATTACCAGAAAAAGCTGAAGTGATATTGTTAAGTACAAGTTTACAATCACTTCAGCAGAGATGTAGAAAAAAATTCCATTAGCCTTATTTCAAAAAACACTTTATATCTTATTAAGAAGTGAATGTATATATT
This sequence comes from Cynopterus sphinx, assembly GCA_030015415.1. Taxonomy (NCBI): domain Eukaryota; kingdom Metazoa; phylum Chordata; class Mammalia; order Chiroptera; family Pteropodidae; genus Cynopterus; species Cynopterus sphinx. Next base: position 58,164,876 of record CM057379.1, on the reverse strand, counting down.
TTAAAATTATACTTTCAAAGAGTTTGTTTTTGAGAAGCATAACATCATTAAATAAATACTTGGTAATCTGACTTGTAAACATTTCTTGATAAACTTTAGTTTCTCTGGAAGAACATGTTTATAGACCATTTTTCAAGAAGCCTGGAAGTTGTCATGTATAGTAAACAAAGACTAAGAAAATGAATCTTTTGGAAAACTGGAATAGCTATCAGTTGTTAAACATTGAATGTGAAAGTCTTTACACATAGGTTATCAAATTTTACATATATCTTTTGATTATATAAATAACAACTAGATACTTGAGGAATATTATAGCAACAAAAATTAATTACACCAAACAACTAGAATGTTAGCTATTATCAGCTCTAATCTGACATGTCACACACAGAATTTAGCTCCTGAAACTCCAGTTTCCTTCCTGGGTGAAGGTAATAATACAGTCTAGCAGCTTAACTCCCATAACTTAATGAGGCTGGGAATGAGCAGGTAAGCATGCCTTCCTGGCTCTCATGTGCCCAGACTGACCATACAGATCAACACTCATGTTTTGCTATTCTAGTGCTTCTTCATGCCTGCTGTTTCAGCAGCTAATAATATAAAGGGATTACCATAGTAGAAGTTCTTTGTACTTTACATCTCCCTGTTCTCCAAACTGACTGTTTTCTAATCTGAAACATATTTGCAGCTCTCCATGGGTAATAGACATTTAGGGTGAAGCTCAGAGGTGGAAACATTGCCAAATAAACCATAATTTAAAGCTTTTATGTTTTGTTTCTCAAATATAAGAAAACTACTTACAAACTTACAATATAGACTAAAAATAGCATGTCAAAAATATATACTAGTTATAAACACTACATGATAGTGAATGTTTAGATGTTTTTGTCACAGTTATTATTTTTATGATTCCATGCTGGCTTAGCAATATTTAGGTATTTAATATTTAGACATCTTTGCATATTAGTTAATGATATTTTTATAAAGTTAATGTTATTAGAAATTTCTGATAAAATAATCACATTTATCATATACTTTAAAATTCATAAATAGTTATTGACATTTTATATTTAGTAGAATTGGAGAAGCTCATTTTATCAGAAATTTGTTAAAATAATTACATTTTTTAATGATATAAGAATTTTTTTAAAAAACTGATAAAGATAAATGTCACAGCTAAACTTTCCATTATTCTTTATTACAACTTTATTGTAGATTTTTCTACTTTTGGTTTTCATTTCTTCCCTGTAAGAACTCCTAAAACGTATCTGTTCTAAACCATATTTAATAATTTTTCATATAACAATCTCTCTATTTCCTTAGTTTTTATATTTAATGATTTCTTTATTCAATTGCTTCAATGCTGTAAATCAATTGATTTGATGTTCTAGGCTTTTTACTATTTTAAGTAACTTAAATAATCAATTTGAAAACCTATGTCATCAAAACTAAGTAGAAATTTAACCAAATAATTTTTAAATAGAATTATATTATTAAATCTACAGTTGATTACAGGATGAGAAATTGCACAAAGAAACTGACTTAGCTATTAGACAAAAACATTGAATGGCATGTAAACCACAAAAATAATTTTTTTTTCACAGTCATAGTCGTGTTTAGAAATACACAACAGAGCTTATTTTCATTAGATATATCAACATTGCAGAGAAAATTTTTTACACCAATTTCCATTGCTTTTTTAATTCTTTATTACCATCTTTTCATACTCATCTGTGAACATACTCCCAAAGAATCATTTTAAACCCTAGTCACATCCAAAATTCAAATATAACTTGGAATAAAGTGAAACAAATGATATAGCAAAACAACTGTGTTTACTCGTTAAGCTGTTTTTTAAAGTCTACCCAAAAGCTAGTTGTTACATATTGTAATAGACAGGTTTTGCTTCAGAGGCTGATTACTTTTATTGATTAACACTACAGTTGATTTACTAGCTTTTGCCTGCCTGGAGAATGCTTGATTCTTTAGAAATAAGGTGAAGCTTGTTGAAAAACACTTGCCAAGCTGTGTCCATTAGAGCATAACAGAGAAGTGCTTCCTTCTAGTTCAATAAGACTGGACGAACAGTCACATGAACAAATACAATTTTCAGCTCTGGAACGGAATACAAGCAAAAGCTTAAACACTGTAATTATCAAAGAAAAGGCTGTGGTAGTGATGCTTATGGAATCCAAAAAAAAAAAAAATCAGTATTTAAGAGAGGCTGGGAAATAATCATGTAGATAAATTGCAGTTATTTTGTTTTGTTGTTTTTTTTTTAGATTGGCAATTTTGCAGTTCCCACTGATATTTTTAAGCTGTTATAAATTTTTCAGTCTCTATATTTAGAAAGAACTATGTATAAAGATTATGGCATCCAACAATTTTTTTGTTCTAATGCAAAACTTAAATTTTCAACTATGTAATTACTATAAGAGAAATTATCTGTCTCTCTTTAAAATAATTTGAGATAGATATAGATTTAGTTTCAGAAATATTAGAGTAAGGTAGATAAGGTTATAAAGTCAATAAGAACCATGAACAAAACTTCTGTTACCCATGTAATGATACTTCCAACTGAATGGGTTATCATTATAAGTGAAGGCATATCAATATCCAACAGTATCACTAGACAGTGCATTAAAGATACACTATCATAACAATTTTTCTATTCCACAAGGGAGTGATTGTTATTTCATTGCATTTAGGACAATTATAAACTTTAAAATTTTTAACAGTATGAAAACAACACAAATACCCAAGTAGAGGTAAGAAATTAGTTTTCAGTGTGCCTCAAGAGATAAAAGAAAATGACTAACTAGATTTACAATGATAAGGAATATACAAGACACTGAGACAAAATGATTTGAAAGGTATACCTTTAATAAAGCATTATTGGTAAAAAAAATGGAGAAAGAAGTCAGATATCAATATCTCCCCCACTAATATTTAAATATAATTTTAAAATGTTACAGAAAAAAACATAAAAACAAGCATATACATAAAAACATAAAAACAAATATCTATATACATATATATCTCTCCACAGTATCAAGAAGAAAATTGTAACTACATTTTAATACTATGACTCTTACAAACAAGGCAGTAAGAAAACTTCCATTTCCAGCAGTAGAAGACTACATTGTAAAACCAATCCTTACATTATAACAGGGAACATGTTGATAAAATTTAAATGAAATCAGGAGTTGCTATCCCAGTGATAAGGAGGAAACAAAATGAGATGAGCCCCAAATTTTTTGCTACTTTTTTAAGAATGTGCTGCAACCTAAGTGACACAGGTAAAGATGATGAAAAACTGAGTAGAAAGCTGTAGTAACTAAGAGAGTGAAAAATAAATAAGACTTTTACACAGTAAGAGCTAAGAAGGCAAATGTTAGAGTTTAGAACCATTTAAGAATTGAGTTTACAACATCTCAAAGAAAACAAAAGCTCGAAGAGCTTTTTATTATTGTCTGTGTTTCAAAATAACTCTTGTTTCTTAAAAGAATGAACATTATAATTATCTGGTTGGAGAGTTTTAGATTTGTATTTCTTTTCTCATCCAAATGATTTTTTAATAAAAGGTTTTCTTTTCTAATGTAAGAAACAATTTATGTTTTGTTGATGATTTTTAGTTTAACCGCTTTGTGATTAGAGAATAAGTTTTTATTTCATAAAAATTAATCTTTTTTCTCTTACCTTATAATCATTTTTAAAAATTGATATGCATTTGTAAAGGTGATGTATCTTCTATTATTACTGTATCAGTCTGATACATATTCATAAATCTGTATTATTAATCATGTTGTTTAATTCTCCTATCCCTTTGTTTGACTCTATAATCCCACTTTTATCTCTTCTACTGCAGAAGTAAACACTACTGTTAACTGCTAAATTTCCTCTTCATCCATGTTTTATAATTTTATTACGTATTTATGTGTATAATAAATAACCTTATAGCCTTGATAATAGAAAGCATTTACTAAGGTCCTGCTGTGTACCAAATGTGCTCAGAGATTATGTACATCATACCCTTTAATTTTTCAACAACCCCTTGCAATAGATATTAATCAATTCAAATAATATCTATGTATAACTACAGTGTTCCAGATAGTTTTATATAACACCTTTCTAAAGTGTGAAGTTTTCACTCTCATGGATCTTATATTCTGGTAGTGGGGAGAGCTATAAAGTAAACATAAATTATTTAAATACAAATTTATATAGAGAGAGATCTTATTTTTAAAATATAGGGAAAGGAAATAGAAAAAGTGTGATTGGGAGGAAGTGCTATTATAGATTGGATATAAAGTGCAGGTTTCACTTAGAAAAATATATTCAAATAAAAACCTAAAGTAGATGAAAGACTTAGCGATACAAATATCTGAGACAAGTATTGCAGATAGAGGAACAAGGGCTAATATCTCTTGGGGGAAGGATGCCAGGCATATTGGTAGTAGAAAGAAAGACAGTGCGGCCAAAGGGGAAAAGAGTTTTAGATATGAAAATAATGGCAAAAAAATATCAGATCCTAAAATATTTGGCAGTATTTGCACGAACTTCAGTTTTCATTATGAGTGAGATGAAAAGTCTTTGAATTGATTTCAGCAGAAGAATAACATGCCTACTGAGAAACACTTAAGGGAGAGGGGGAGCAGGGGATCATATAGGAACTATCATAATAACTCACTTGAGGGACAATGATGGTTTGGACCAGTTGCCATATATTATGACAACAGGAATAATGAGAGTGTGGAGAAGTGGTCTTACTGGATAAAAGACAAAGTAGAATTCTTCTGTAGGTTTGGGTATCAGATGTGAGGGAAAGAGGAGAGTTGAAGAATTTAACCTGAGCACTTGGAGGAGGGAGTTATAATTTATTGTGATGAGAAAAACTGAAGTGAGACTATTCGAAGTTTATTTTTTGATGTGCTAAGTTTGAAAACCAATTAATAGCTATATGTAATATCAAGCAAGGAGCTGCAGACATTAGCCTGGATTTCATAGAGAGATCAAGGCTGAAGATATAAATTTGGGAGTTGTTAGTAAATAGGTGATACTTAATGAACCATGAGACCAAATAAGAGCAACAGTGGTCACACATATAAAGAAAGAGAAAAGAAGCAAAGGTCCAAGGATTGAAACTTGGCACTCAGTGTTTGGAGGATCCGAAGACAAAGAAGAATCAACTAAACCCTCAACAAAGGTAGCCAGTAGAGTAGAGGAAACCCCAGAGAATGTAGAATTAAGAATTCTAGTGAATAAATATTTCAAGAAAGAAAAATATACCAAGAGATTTAGCAAAGCAAAGGTTATTAAAGACTTTAAGAAAACAATTTTGGTAGAGAGGCTCAAAAATAGGAGATGATTTATGGAGACAGCAACTGTAGAAAACTTTTTTAAGAAAGAAAAGGGGGAAAAGTACTGTAGCTGGAGGGAGACAATGGGTCAGGAAAGAATTTTATTAAGGTGGAGGAAATGTAGCTAGTGTGTTTATCGATGAGAAAGTCCCAGTGGAGAAGGAGCTTGATGAAATTTTCTCATTTTTTTTCTTAGCAAAGTAGGAAACAAGGTAAACAGATGAGAATGTGAATGAGGGGAAGGGTTTTGGATGTTTGACGAGAGAAAGGATGAATTTGTCTTCTAAAAGAGTAGAAAACTGAGCTAAAGAAATGCAGCATGATTGGTAGGCAGGATTAAAGAACGAGTAGAGACTGATGGTCTGTATAAAGGAAGACCCATCATAATTATGCTCATTTTGTAGATGAGGAGATTGAGGCAGAGATAAAAGTAGCATGTCAAATGTCACAGAGCTAGCAAATGCCAAACTTAAAACATATATGAACCTAAAGATGGACAATTAATCACTTTATCTTTACTAATCTTTATGGCTTTATCAACATTTTCCTATAGATACTGGAATGTAGAGTGTTTTCAAAAATTTGAGGCAAATCATTCTCCATTCCTTTGTGAAAAGACACTACATGTACAGATGGGGTTTAGGAAGCAGCAGTTCCCTAAACTAAAAGAGGACAAAAGAAACTCTATATTCCTAACTTTACAGGAACTCACAACCCTAAACAAATACGGAAAGGAAGGCGTACATAGGGACTATGGAATAGTCACAACTACCTATATACAACAGAGATTTTAGTGATGGTAAGAAAATATTACAATTTTTTTAAAAAGCCATTTATTTGCTGAAGATTCTTTTGATAGCTGCTGACTATGGGATATATAGAGAATTATAAGATGACTTGCTGCCCCCACCCAAAGCTCTTATCACAGGTATCTTTTTAAAATTCTGCTGTGCTTAAGTGTGATTTAAATGGTAAATTTTATGTTATGTATATTTTACTACAGTAAAACTAAAGCATACAGGTTAGAAAATATTGTGGGCTTTCATCCTCTCTGAAAAAAATGTGGATTTCAGCATGGGGATTATTGAGTTGTATAGTTTGACACACATAATACAAAAACAAAAGAATAATTTATTGGGTATGAACAAGACAAGTTTCCCTATATTCTTAAATTAGGAGAAAATGATTTACTTATCAAATAAACTTATTTTTCTCTCAGAAATTCCAGAGAAGGTGGAATTAGGGAAAAGTGTAGAGAGAGTTATAAAGCTTAATTAGGTATAGACATAACAGAGGAGGAAACTATGAGATGGATTTGACTGTTCACATATCTATGTGAAAGATTTCTCCTTGGACCACTGATGTACACCCTCTAAACTGTTCACACCCTCAGTTGTATTATCTCTACATTGACACATAGCTATGGCAGATAAAGCTCTCCTTCAAGATAAGCAAATATTAAATCTTTTTCAGACAGAAATATTAGCTATAACATATGAAGTTTTGAGAGTGAGCAGGATGGCTTCAAAATGAAGAGAGCGTTATAAAGGGAGGTTAAGCCATTCAGGGCTACGTAAAGGCAAGGAGTTGGTACTTCTTAGTAAAAATAGTAACGTTATTTTCCTTAATTATGGTCGTAACATGAAATATTAAGCAAGAATAATTTAGATAGTCATCCTTTGTAAAACACCCCAACACCAAATATACCTAAAAGTACATCCTAGCTTTTGTACAACTGTGACTAGTTTAAAAAAAAAAAAAAACTCATTCAGAATGTTTACAGTTTCTACATTTTATTCAAAATTAGAATTGTAAAAATGCAATGTTTGTTTTCATTCTCTTTCTAGTAACATTTTATCATAAAATGAGAAATGCAAAATGCAATTTGTGTAGAAGCTGGCTATTACCTGATTCTACTAAATCTTTCTAAAATAATCATTGTTTGTAATTATATTTTGCTCCTATAATGATGGTTATTAAACTGACTCACCCAGAATGAAACCTAACAAAATAATTCTAGACAGCTTTCCCTTGACTACAGTATCTCCAGAAACATAATTATTTCATAACAGCAGGAAGTATATTTTACTCTTTGTCCATTAGAAATGAGACAGTACATGGAGCCTGGTCATCAAGGATTTGAAATTTGTTGTGTTTTTGCTCATTATACTATAAAACAATGCAAAATATAAAACAATGCAAATTTTAAAAGCAGTAGTATTAAATCATCAAGTTAAAAAATTAAACTATAGGAAGTGGAGTTTATTAATCTATTTTAAATTTAAAGTATGAAAGTATTAGTTTTCATAATATTAAATATCATAATAGCTAAAGCATAGATTTAATCACTAAAGTGTGTTTCCTAGAACATGTATTCAAACTACCTGTTGCATAGTTTTCTGTGCACTTACTTTACTGTCCCCCAGTTTAAACTTTAAGCAGGTAGAAAGGATGGACGTCATGTAAAACTTTCTATACAGAAAAGTGTGTAAAACTCAGGTCACTTCAGTAGTTCAGAAACCATCAGAAATCTTTGTTAGGGAATTCTGGTTTCAATCTTTTTTTTTTTTTTCAGGTATTTTATTATCATACCCCAGAAAAATTTAAATTTTTAGTAAAGTTTTCGGTTTATGCTATGATCACATGGTTTTCTTCTAAAAAAAAAGTTCTCCATAACTCCTTCCCCTATTTTCTCAAATGTAAATTTATTCTATCTTTCCACTCAGCTTCAGTCATAACGACTCTACAAAGCCATTTTTGATACATGAAATCTTTTACTTCAAATAAAAACATACACTGTCTACTATGAAAATTTATGACTTTATGGTATCTTTCATGATATTACCCACTTTTAATTTTTTATGGTAGTTACGTGTGTGCATGTCTACTTTTCTACAATAAGCACACACATGAGTACAGGGATCAGTCAGGTCTTGTGTACAATAATAGCAGCACTTCCACAAAGAAGTACTTAAATCTTGTAGAATATTCAATGTTAAAATATCATAGGAATACTAAATACTATAAGGTGTACACTTGACAGTAAATATTGACTTTGTTCTACTACCATTGTCTGTCTGTACTAAAACCTGTGTGGTAGTAAGGATAGAGAGGGCAATCTCAGTAATTGACTACTTAAATTTCCCAGATTGACTTACATCATAAATAAGGAGAATGAACCTCCTGAATGTCTCAATTTAGTTTTTTTAGGCATCATTGCTAATAAATAAAATAGGAAAGACAATGTATGTATGCAGTCATATCTATATTAACCTGACCAAAATATGTGGAAGAATAGATTCTCAAAATCTAGAAATGCTGACATGACTCAAGGAAATTCTTATATTCTTAAACTAATTTCTTTATGACCTCACCAATTTGTCTCTATCCTGACAGTTTCCTAATATTTCTTTAGAGCTTTCACAAAAAGATATGAAAAATCCTTCTGACCATATATTCTGGTTACTTTATTCACCTTTCATTATCATAGGATGAGGAGGGCAAAGATGAGAGTACATAGTATGTTTAATATTAATTTATATCTTAGTTCTAGTACTATAGCAATTAAATTCCATTTCCTCATTGACTCATCTCACTCCTTTGGTCAAAAGAATGCAAACCATTTCATATTCCATCAGTTTTCTCTACATGTTTTATCACTCTTTTCTTTTAAGTCCTAGTAATCCAAATATATTTAATATCGAATATATTCGAATCAACACATTTTTAAAAGTAATTTTATTTCACTCTCCATAAAACAGATGTCCATCTCTGAAAATCCAGCCACCCAAACTACAAATAACTAGTCTTATCTATTATGTTAAATTTACTTATTTTGGATATTATGACTATCATTTTTATATATGCCTTGCCAAAGTAATGAGAGATTGAATATATACATGGACAACATTCAGACTATATATAAAAATAGAACTGACCCACAATCTACAGCAACTAATTCAGGAAGCCAAACCACAAACTGTTCAACAATCAACTCCAAACAGTCAGTACTTAATTACTGACAGCTTTCTTAATTTTAGCCCCCACTTCCAAATTATGGCCAACTGGAGAAAGCCAGATATGCTCACTTAACCAATCATAAGGCTTTCAATCTCCCAAGTGCTTCTCAATTAGTTCATCAACCTATACCTTGGACCAGAACTTTTGAATAAGTGCATTAGTACTTGCTAGTCTTTTGTAAGCTTTTATATAGCATGTATTTTCTATTTTAATACTTTATAGTGATATATGTTGTATACTTTTTATACATCTGATTACTTTCCAGGAACTATCACTAGATTTATAAAAATTATGTGTTCAGTAAATATTGGTTAAATAATAAACTAATGTATTGTTTTATTAATCATTTATTTTGTGAGATCATAGTAGTTATGATAATAACCTAATAAAAAGTAAACTGCACTATTCTATTGGTTTATAAAACAAATTTTTTAAATGATTTAATTTTTTAATATTGGAAGTTATCTGTTTCATTGACCTCACTGAATCAGTTAATTTGTAAGTTATGGTCTTATTAAATATATAAATGAAGTCATTTCCTAAGATTAATTAACCACTTGACTATTTATTTGCTAGGATGATTAGTACAACCAGGGTTACCCTCAATTTTAGCCGTAATTCTAATGCTTTTACTTTTCAAGTAACCAAGTATATGTTCAGTTTGTTTGGCTTTTTGCTTGTGTGTGTGTTTTTTATTTAATTTTGTTTTCCATTGCCTTATATATCTCACTGTGCTTATAAATTAAAACTAGTTGGATCAATATTTCTTTACAATATCTATACTTATTGATAAGATTCTATTGGGTCTTTCCTTAAAGTGGCTTTCAGTTTTATTGTGTGCTTTTATTTATCTCCTGCAAGCCTTATAAGTGATAAATTTTTGTGTTCTTTATTCTCTACTGATATTATCTATAATTTTGTATATCTCTTTCAAGTACATATAAAAGGAAATATGAGAAAGACTGAAATTAAAAATTAAAATATTGTTTTCATTTGTAGTTTAGTAAGAATAACACAAACTTTGAATTTTCATTTTGTATTTAAATCTTTCACTTTTATTGTGTTCTGTTTTAATGCTACTATTCCTTCTTAGTGGTTTAAAATAAGTCTGTTTTAAAAACTCAATTTTTGAGATAAATATAAGAATCTAGTATATATTTAGCTTATAAGTTTTGCTTTTATTGAAGACACAAATGCTACTGCTGATGATAATGAATCCAGGAAAATAGAAGATAACCTAATAACTTTGTTATTTCTTTTGGAATAGATAACAACAAAAATATCTTACATTATAGGATTTATAATGCTTTGGCATTTTTTTCTCTATATTTTTTCAATGCAGTATATTCACTTATATTATAGAAAGGATTGTCCTTGTAGGGAAAAGTAAACTATTGTTTGCTATTTATCAGCATTTTCTTTAATTCTCCTTCAGGAGACTTTTCTTAGCTCATTATAAGTCAGGAAATAGAATGAGCCCAAGGGTATTATTTTGTTCCATGCTTTCTCAGCTAGAAATCAAATAGGTCACTTTTCTCTGAATGAAACCTAATGATAAAGAAAAAAGGCATCAGATGCATTATTAGAATAATAATAGCCAAAAGCAGATTATACAGGACAAATCAAGATGATTTTTTAGGTCTCAACTAATAGTGACCAATTGTAGACAACTTTATATTGACTGCCTAGCCCAAGCTGATAATACATTTATTTCCCTATCTAATCTGTGCCTTCCCTTCTAATTCACAAGGATAGACCTTCAGTGAAGGTGTCAGTATAATGGGCCCCATGCCCATGGCCACAAATACTTACACAGGAAGTGCTGACCTAACCCAAGACAATTCACCAGAAATTGAAATTGGTATTAAGTGATTGGGGTTTCTAAGAGATTAAATTTTAATATGTGCTAGTCTTTTCAAAAACCTATGAGGGGGTAGGATTTAAAAACTGAGTACTGAAGTATAATTTGCCTCCAATATTTGGACAAAGTGCTGACAAAAAATAGATTACAAAAAATAATAAAGTAGACCAAAAGAACCATAAATGATACCTTGAGTTCCTAATATATTTCTGTTTTCTACTATAGTTTCTTTCTCAGTCTGACTATAGTTGCCTTTTCCTTTGACTCCTCAAAATAAAGCCTTCCTTTTTCTTAAATGCATGTTGGTTTCTGTTATTTATAAAAAATGTTAAAGTAGAATTAATATCACATATATCAACATAGTCTTGGCCAGAGATTAACTGCCTTTCCAATTTTAACTATTCAAATTCTATCATTCTAGATCTCATAGAATAATATCCTAAAATACCTTGAACCCTAGATTCTCAGATAATACCATCTCTCCCCAGTTGTGTAAATTGCCAGGATTATTTGCAGAGGAAGGAATAAAATCATTTGTAGTGATCCCAAACAAGGAAGCATCATTTCAAATAGCTTTGGCCATCCAGCTATTAGCAGGTGATCTATGCCAAAGCTGCCACTGGAATACCGTAGAGTCCACAATTTTGTACTACTTGTTATTTCAAAGTAGTTGGACATTTTACATGTTAGCTGGCTAAGAGAGAACATGTCAAGTGGTAAAGGTAGAAACTACAGATCTTTTAAGGTGAGGCCTTAGCAGTTACAAAAGGTCACCTCACCATGTTCAATTGGTCAAATTAGGTCACAAGGCCAGCCCAGTTTCAAAAGGAGAGAAAGACTATTTCTCTACATTAGGAGTAACCAAAGTTTGCATCTATATTTAATCCATCACTCTAACAGTCTGGCATGGCCACACTGAGATGTTCCATTTCATCTCAAATTTGGCAATTTGAAAACTGAATTTCCTGGAAAAAAAAAACCCACACACGATTTTTTTTTGCAGGCTTACCTTAATTACCTACTATTTAGTTTTTGTGTAACCTCGCTCTTAGCCATTATTTTCCTTATATTCTTACATCTAATGACCCAGGTAGACCTAGAAACATAATCTGGAACACTAAAATGAGATATCCTCTTTTCTTCCTGCTTCCAACTTTGTTATTAGAATTTACTTGCCTAGTACCTACTGAAATAATTTTTCATTTGATAATCATACAGCCTACCTACTAGACCCAGACTGTAATATTCTCAGATTTGGAACATCAACTTTATATCTGTTTTTACCTCCTATTATCTACACAAACCATCACCATTAAGCAAAATGATCTAAACATAATTTTTTTCACAAACTCCATTTTCTTTCTTGCATCTATGCCTTTTGCATAGATAGCTATTGTGCACAGGGCTCTTATCCTTCACCCCAAAGGACCAACCTCCCCATGTTTCAGCTCCTTAAACTGCCAATATAAACCCATGCATCCTGTAGAGTTCAATTGTATCTATCCTCTCTTTTGAACATTACACCTCTACTCTCACTTGCAAATTCTCTCCACAGAAATCTGTTCTTCTTTAAGTCCTAGCATTTGTTTACATTTTTCTTTCTTTGTTTGATTTATCATGTTTTGTCCTCTGTCAGACTCTTTATTGATTCCTTTATTTATTCCTTGTTCCCTTCAATAGATTGTAAGAATGCTGAAGGCAAGAAAACCTGTTTTACTTATGTGTGGACTCCATGGTGCTCATAGTTGTTGGTTTTTAAAATATATTCACATAATTCCCTGAGATAATATTATCACTTGGGTTTATAAAAGTAGAATTCAGGGACTATGATATATGTGTCCTGCTAGATATGAACACAAAATGAAGTTTGTGTGGTTTATATTAAGTTCAGATGCCAAAGAGAACTATGATGTTGAATAATAATGCATAGTAATCAATACTAATGGATGATTAACTCAAAGACCTTAATAAAATGAAAAGAAAATGCTTATTAACTGTAAATCATATACTAAGAAAATACCCCAAATCCTTTTCAAAATATGGCAATCTAAATACAACAGCAAAAAAGCAAGAAAGCTTAGAACATGTCATGATGGAGGGTATAGAAAAGGAAAAAGTGTCCAAGAAACATTGTTTATAAAAGTAAAAATATAATAAGAGAACTCAAGTCTGTTTTGTGCTATTTCATAGATAGTAATGTGCAATCCAGTGTGACACACAGTGTTGGGGAAAGACGAATCAAAATGGTTTTCTAAGATTTCTGTGGTTCTGTACATTCTGCTCTTATATTAAGAATTCTAAGTTATATTTATGCCCACTGCGGTATAAAACAGGATGAAAATGACCTTACCTAAACCAATAATATAAATTAAAACAAAACCAGGTAAATTGACAATGGAATTCTATGTCTAAGCAGTTATAAATCATCTATCATTCAGTGGTAAGATAAATACTCTTTGCCTAAAAGAGGTATTTCTTAGAAAGTTTGCTCACTGATGCAGATTGATAAAGTAAAGGACCTTAATTTGAGGAACAGTGAATGAAATATCTCTTACTCATATTGTCTATCAAACATTGAATGGTAACTCCCTATTGACTATCAGCCAGTGCATCTGGGACTTACTAAAAAATGTGTTGTAACAGAAATGACAGCCTTTTCGAAGACACACAAGCATAATTTGAAAGGTCAGATATAAAATTTTATTTTTGTTTTTTTCAATTTGTTGTGGTTTCTGTCAGATGCCATGGGTGACATGGTGGGTGAGTCCCAGAGATAAAGTGAAATGAACCCAAGTAAGAGATTAGAGAGGTTGGCTGACAAATGATGGACACTTGGGCCCTTGTAAACTCTGTATATGCTTCCTTTGGGATCCCTTTCCAGTGCCATTTGGAGCAACTCCACACTGTCCAAACTGTCAAGAGTAAGTTTGTGATATCTGCTTCCACAGAGTCCCTACTGCTAGGATGGGGATAGATGCCCTGTGCTCAGAGGATCCTGGTCTTTCAATTATTCTGTCTCAGCCCATCTTTTACAAATTTCTATATATACTCATGAAAACTAAAAGAGCACAATTCTACCAAGTATATGCCCATAATACTGAAATGCTTTATAAATTTTAACCTTTCATGATATTTTCACAGTGTACCTTCTGTTAGCCAAACATATCTTTTTTGTTCAATCTGTGAAGTTTGCAAGCAGGGATTATTTAGGATTTAGTGTGATAGGTGATTTTTTAAATATGTGATATAATGGGCTAGAATTAGGAATGGGCAATGTATGAAAGCTATAGATAGTTCTAATATGAAAAATATAAAACCATAATTGGGCTCTGAAAATCAATCCAGATGAAACATATTAAATAAAAAAAGATATACCTTTCAAAAAAGCTTTGAAACTAAAGAAAATATTAAAGACTTATTTTGAAGAATGAAAAAAATGACACTGAAAAAGATGTCAAATGTCATTAGTTATTAGCAATATACTTATCTAATTAGGAAATAAAACATACAAAGAAACAGAAAATCTTCTCTAACCCATCCAAATGTAAAAAAAAAAAAGATTCTTTAACAAATTCTCAAAGATTAAAAAATCATCTAAACCCTCTTTATATTATTTTTTAATGCAAGAAATACATTGAAGGTCAGATGACACAAGTTACTAAAGGTAATAGAGAAGCAAATAGTGAAGCCAATTTTGTAATTTTGGTTTTGGTTTTAGCTGTTATTGTTGATCTTTTAGATTTAGTGAACTTCCAAAGACATAAATACATGTGTGATAAGAGTTTTTCATCTTTCATTGAAAACTACAGAGGCGAATGATACCTATGAAAATGAATGAATGAATGATAAAGTTTCACATAGGGTATTAGATTTTTAAAAAGTTGTAGCTAGATTCACTCTAAACTCATATATTGAAAATGCTGAATTTTCAGAATTAGGAATATTTCTGCATCAGCACCCTGGGGCCAAACACATTTGAGTATTTACAGAAAATTCCAGATTACTACACTGTTATAAAATGTGGAGAGCAGAAACATGAAAATTCATCATCTGAATTGGACATTAACCCAGCCTCTTTTGGAAACACTGAAATTAATTTCTTCTTTACTTACTGTTTTATCCATTGAGTTCATCTTTCAATTTATTATAACTCTAAACATAGTATTTTTTTTACACTTAAAATCAGTTGTATTTGGAAAATTGTTTTCTGAAGAAACAGTTTTAAAGTTTAAGAAAAATAAATGTGGTTATCATCTCTGAGATGAAAGAATTTTTTAATCAACATACACACTTTTAAATCTCTTGACAATGTATTATTTGGGGATAGTATTGGCCATGATGACATTTAGGTCTGGTTGCTCATTGCTCTCCTATTCAATCTGTTCAAGTTCTCATACTATTCTTTGCTGCCATTAGGGGAATTTGAAATTTTTTATACCACAAAAGTACATACTAATCCAGGAGTGAATTTATTTAGAAATGTGAACAGTCAACTTGTAGAGAGGTTGTGGAAATAAGGTTCTATTTTTTACAATAATGGATTTCAGAAAGCAAATTGTATCTAATGGTATTCAAAGTATATTGTAAATTTTGGAAAAGTCAAATAAGCACTATACTAAATAAAGCAGTAATAAATAGGATAATGTTGATGTTATACTTTAGCTACTAAGTACTATAGTTTTAATATTTGTGTGTAGAATCATGTATTTATATAAGATTTCTATATAGTAATGTGTAGTATAAAATGTAAATTGAAAGAATTATTACATAAAACTACTAATATCATATTTCATCATGAATAGTATATAAATACATATTTCAAAACAAATTCAGACAATTATTACCTTTAAAATTAAGTATTTTAAAATATATTTATTTTATTTTTATTATCTTCCACTAAATTGAGAATTTATTTTTAGAAGTACTGCAGATTTATTTAACTTTTCCATATTCTTTAAGTAAGTATAGATATTCTGGGGGAAAAAAAGGAATTGGGTTGATAAGTAACTCATATCAAAGACATAGTTTGAAAAGGGATTCAATTTCTTAGTTCTAATTGAATAGGGAAAATAGAGGAGCAACAATAAATTACAAAAGAGAATATTTAATTTAGAAGTAAGAATGTTAATAATATAAAATCTCTTCTGAAGTCTGTCATGGAAATTGGTAGAGATTTTTTTTACAAATTGGCCAGTGTTTACCAAGCTATATGGTAGTATGGGCCATTTCTGTCTTAATCACCATTGTATCCCAGCACCTGTAAGAGTATGTGATACATAGAAGAGGACTAGTAAATATTTGCTAAATAAATGAATCAAATATATGCCTTTTGCCTTTTCTGAGTTACAAGATCATATGTCTTCACTTTTAACCAGTATTCAGTTGACAGAGGTTTTGAAAATTATAGACCTTTTCGGCCATCTCAAATGGTGAATAAAAGCAAAAAAAGTTCACATTTTCTTATGTGGGATTTTGAGGAGGGTAAAAGGAAAAGATCTTATAAATGTAACTGCTTTACATAGCAATTTATATTAGAAAAATATCCTTTAGAAGAATATATTTGGTTAAAAAACATTTATAATAAAAGAACTTGACTTACTGTCTAACCAAGCCTTTGATATTTTTTCATGTTTATAGTCTTCATAGTCTATCATGACTCCATATAGTTTATATGGTAAGACTCGTGATGAAATGTTTATCCTATTATGAACAGCATCTACGTATAATATGTTTGTCTCTGCTACTAGGTCCAGTATAGTCCTTAAAGATAAGAGAGAGCCCAGGAAGCAATCAACATTGGAATGTGGAAGAAGAGATTCTATTACTGAGGTTCTTCACACAGGTTGGTGAGTAAAAGGGAAGAAAGAGGTGATACTGAAAGCAAGTAAGTGGCAATTTAAAAATCTATCACCAGCTAGAAAGGACTATGCTCATGCTGAGGACTCTAATCTTCCAGTAATTGAGAAAGAATTTCTATCAACAAGAATTTTGTACTCCTTTTTTTTAAAAAAACTTATCCACTTCACTCCATAATCAATATTCTTAGAGAGAGAGAGGAATGAAAGATTGATAAATGTATCTTTAGGTTATGTGACCACCCTTGTCTGAGAGGGGCAGAAAAGAACCTTGATTGACAGACATTCAGACACTCAACAAATATTTAATGATTGCCTATTCTGTATGGAGCATTGTTCAAATATTTGAATAAATACTTGAAGAAAGTAAGGGGACAATTCATAAATATATCAGGGTGATATATTTTTTAGGCCGAAGCAAGAGAATGCAAATGTCCAGTGTAACCGGAGTGAAGTGAGAGTAGCAGTAGGAGACAAGCTCAAGGAAAAACCGGGGCATGATTGTGAAAGCCACAGCAGGGACTATGATTTTTATCAGATAATGGGGAAAGAATGAAGAATTTTGAAGAGGAGTAACACAATTTAATTTATTTTTTAATAAAATTCATGTTTGCTGTTATGCTGAGAACAAATTGTAGAGAGGTAAGCTTGGGAAGCAGGGAGACTAATTAGGAGGCTCTTGAACTACCTTAGGTAAAGCATAATGGTAGCTGTGGAGATAATGAGAAGGGGAAAGTTGTATGTAATTTGAACATTAGGCCAACAGGATTTGCTGATGCATTGGACAGAGGGGATCAGTATAGTAGACAAAGACTACAGGCAACAGAGGAAAGCATTTTTTCCAAAAGAAACCAAGGATGCTTTTACCAGAAGAATAATGCTTAGTACACCAAAGCAACAAATGTCTATAACACTTACCAAGAAAGTATTTCAGACAGATACAAAAAAAGAAGGGAGTGGGCCATTTATCATCACTGCATCACAAGATCAGAGACATCATCAATGGGAACCATTTGATGCTGATATCTAAAGTTTTGCACAATTTCTTAAATTTCTCCTACCTGGGGTGTAGGTTGATTTTATCATCTGGGACAGAACTAACTTTATAGTTTTTGGTGAAGTGGTCCTTTCTGCTGGAAAAAGAACTAGTTGTGGAATGTATATCTTTTAGTGGTTAAAAGAAAATGAGAGATATTAATGACTAGGCTAGTGTCAGTTTTATCATATGGTCTATATGCTTGATTCTGGTACTGACTCCTAGATGACAAAAGACGCCAATATGGTTTTGCCCATGGTACATAGAAACAAGAAGCCTACTAGCTATTTTCCTATTTATACAAAAGGAAAACAAATAAGCAGTAGCATTGTTTTCGTTTTCAGAGTTCTACCCTGGAGCAACTCAAAATGTTTCAGTAGACATGTAATCAGGGAGCCTAAAGTGAATACAGTAAGTATGAACTGACTTTTTAAACAAAGGACATTATTACTATGTGAGTGGAAGTAATAAAACATTTTAACAAACATATTTGAACTTTTAAAATACCTTATAAAGTGGAATAAAATAAAAGAACTTTCTAAGTATATGGATCAAAAAAAGTTTTAAATGAAATGTGTTTGGATGAAAGATTTTTCTTGGTCAACTGAGAATTAAAAAATTAACATTAATTATCTAAGTTAAATATTACAAATGCTGCTTCAAATACTAACATCAAGAATTTTTAACTCTATCTTAAGCTCATTAGCATGTGAAGACAATAATTGAAAAAATACGTATCTGCAGCAGAAACTTTGGCAAGCAAAACATTGCTGGATACATAGTTCACAATCAATACTAGTTGACTAATTGACATTAAGCCTAGTTTGAGTATGCTCATTTTTTTCCTGAAAATATTCTCCATTTTGGTTCCTTATTAGTAATCAAACTAAGCAAAACTGTGCTTTATATGATGGACTTGCTTTTGTTATATTAATAATTCACACAAATCAATTCCTTTAACTTGACTTCATCCTTCATTCTCTATAGGGTTCTGTGCTATGTTCTGCTTATTGTAAGGGTGGATATATGTGATGAAAAATGGGAAGCCAATCCCAATTTAGTAGAATTGTGAAGCATCAACCATTAAGTAAAAAATGCACTTGTCAGTCTTCAAATAGATAAATTTCTTCCTAATTTTTGACATGTATGCATCTTAACATTCAGATAAATCCATGTAAAAGTAATTTACACATAAGATAAGCTCTGGAAACATAATCATTGTTACTCATCTTATTCTTAAGGCAACAAACTAAGATGTGACCAAATGGAATAGATTAATAAAATTCTGGAGCCAACAATATCTGTAAAATGACTTTCCAGGACTCTTCCTATAGAAAGTGTATAATCAATAGACTTTGAATTGGTGTGTTCCAGGAAGTAAACATTTTAAATGGCTTATCTATTTATACTTGTTTAGAAAGTGTATGTATAAAATGGTGGATGTATAAAAGTTATATAAAGCACAAAAATACAAAGAAGAATAAGAAAAAAGACAAAGTAAAATCCTGCTGTTTAGGATTTTTACATTGTAGGCATATATTAGTTTTTTCTTTCTGGAGTCTTATGTATATATTTCTGTGTATCCCTTGGTATAGATCTTTATGTTACTCCTTAGGTATTGTGAGTTGCTGCATTAAGTCCATCTCCAACTGCCAGTGAAGCTTCAGACATGAGCAAAGCAAAAGACAAAGGAATGTTAGAGGAATGGAGAGATTCCAAAAATCTGTGCAAATGACAATAATAACTAAGGACATCCAAATTCTCCTATGTAAATATAATACTTTATGCCTGGAGTTTGTCCCCATTCTTTCATAAGGCATGGAGCCCTAAAATCTTACCATGAAATTGTCAAATATATTAATATTTTATAACATGTGTTCACTGTTCAGTTTGAATCATCTCTCTCTCGACTCATCTGCTTTTTCCTTGGCTTCTGGTTTTTCTCATTCACCTGATCTTTTTTACCCCATCTCTTAACTTTTTTCGAGACATAGTTTAAATTGAAGCCACACATTTTTTTCCTAGCCAATAAGATCTTCTGCACCCTTATTAGACTCTTTCCAAATGTATACTCAATAAGTCTTTAAAATCTACATTTTATGTCCCGTATATTGTCCTCTTTTATGTTCCATGCAGTACTGAGAACTATTTGTCTAAAATCATATTAGAAGATCTTAAGATCAATTTCCTACTGGCACCCAAAGTTTATGATTTGGAGATAATTTTATAATCTAGTATGGATTATACACACTTCTAAATTGTGAGAATCTAGTAATAAATAGTGGTAGCTAATTTTGTTTCATTTGCATGGATCTGAATGTGGAAGAGTTTAAGATTTTTTCCTTATGTTTGTAAGCCCTCTGGTTTTGGTTTTGTTTTATTTTTTTTTCCCCCTAAATTGCTCATATCCCCTGCCAACTTCTTTTGTGATATTTCTACTTTCCATATTAAATCATGTGAGTTTTTTTTAAGATATTCTCTATATTATGCCATCATCAGTTTTTAGACACTGTAGATATCTTTTTTGATCTGTTTTTATACAGCTTGCCTAGACCCATTATAAGAAATTCAAACAATAGAGCAATGTGAGTAGAAGTAATTGCCTCTTCCTGAATATTTATGCAAAATAGAGCTATTTCCCTTTGAATGGGTACTCAGCACATTATATAGAGTCAGACACAAAATATGTAATCCATACTACATGTTTTGAATATGCTGTGAATTACAAGCATAGCCACCTTTAGATGCAGGCGGGAGTTTCCATACCCTGGGCTCTGTGCTCCAGGGGACTCACTATTGTTCTCTTTCAGCCCAGTCTTTCTGGGGTGAGGGGTCCGTGTGATAAAGTTAGCTGCTGAGCCTCAGATCACCTTCTAGATTATACTCTGAGCATCTGTGATTGTTATGTTTCCTATCCAAATTGTCCCAAACCTACTTTTGAGATTTAAGTAGGTTTCTTCTCTGGATTGTATTGAAGAGCTTCAAATGCGGGCACACCTATTTTTGAGTGGCTACATAGAGGATGTAGATAAAGCTTGGATATGAGGTCCTCACTGTGAAGATGGAGCTGAGAACTTAATGAAAAGTGTGTGAGCCTGGGTTCTGCCACTGTGGGGACTCTAGTGTTTTCTGTAGAACCTGCAAGCTTTCAGGAGGGTTTCCAGGGGAAAAAAAATAAAAAGTAATGCAGCATCCATCTAACCTTGCATTCCCATCTGATGCACCTTATTGGCAGAGTTTAAAAGGGACATAGCAGGCAAAGAAGACAAGTAGTTTACAGAATCTAATCTCCAGCATCATAAAAAGGAAAGAGAAGGGTTGATTTTTTAATTGAAAAACAAGAACTTAACAACTGACACAATGCATTGAGAAACTAGAATAACCACATTAACATTGAAGAAAGGAGAACAAAGTTGGAAGATTTAAGCTAACTGATTAAAATATTTATTGTAAAGCTAATAATCAAGAAAGTGTGATGTTACATTGAAAAGACTATACACTATGATCAAGTGAGATTTATTCCCAGGATACGACATTGGTTCAATATTCTTAAATCAATGAGACATACCACAAAAACAAAATGAAGGATTAAAATCATATGAGCTTATCGGTACATGCAGAAAAAGCATTTGACAAAATCCAACATTCATTTATGATAAAAACTCTCACCAAAATAGGGATTGAGTGAACATACCTCAACATAATTAAGTCCATATATGAAAAACACACAACTAACATCATACTCAATGGGGAAAAGCTGAAAGGTTTTAAGATCAGACACAAGACAAAAATGTCCATTCTCATCACTTTTATTCAACACAGTATTGGAAGTCCTAGCCACAGCAATCAGACAAGAAAAATAAAAGTCATCTGAATTGGAAAGAAAGAAGTAAAACTATCATTATTTGCAAATGACATGATACTATATAAAGAATCCTAAAAACTCCACCAGAAAACTATTAGAACTAATGAGTCAGTAAAGTAGCATGATTCAAAATTAATCTTCAAAAATCAGTTCTATTTTTATATACCAATAACAAACTATCAGAAAAAAAATAAGAAAATAATTCCATTTTCAATTGCATAAAAGAGAATTACATACTTAGGAATAAATTGAACCAAAGAGGTAGAAGACCTATACTTGGAAAACTAGAAGACAGCTAAGAAAGAAATTAAAGAAGGTACAAATAAATGGAAGGCTATACTGTGCTCATAGTTAGGAAGAATTAACATTATTAAAAGGTCCATACTACCCAAAGCAATCTACAGATTGAATACAATCCCTATCAAAATACCAATGGTGTTCTTCTCAGAACTAGAACAAATAATTCTAAAATTTATAAGGAACTACAAAAAGACTTAAAGATAGCCATAGCAATCTTAAGAAAGAAGAACAAAGTTGGAGGGGTCATGCTACCTGTTATCAAACTATACTACAAGTATATAGACTGATATGGGCATAAAAACAGATACATAGATTTATGGAACAGAATAGAGAGCCTAGAAATAAATTGATGCTTCTGTGGTCAATTAACCTATGACAGAGGATACAAGAACAATAAGAAGGATAAAGACAGTCTCTTCATTAAATGGTGTTGGGAAAATTGGACAGATACATAAAAAAGAATGAAACTGGATCACTTTCTTACACCATATACAAGAATAAACTCAAAATGAATTAAAGGCTTAAATTTAAGATCCAAAACGGTAAAATTCCCAGGGGAAAAAAAAATATAATAAACACTTTGAGATAACTCTTAGTAATATTTTTGTGGATATATCTCCTCAGTCACAGGAAACAAAAGAAATAATAAATTGGACTACATCAAACTAAAAGATTTTTGCACAGCAAAGGAAACCATCAATAAAATGAAAAAACAACCTACTGAATGGTAGAAGGTACTTGTGAATAATACATACAATAAAGGTTTAATATCTAAAAATATATAAGGAACTCAGATGACTTAACACCAAAAATAAAAATTAAAAAAATCAGGTTGAAAACTAGGCAGAGAACCTAGTTATAAAATAATTTTTTTTAATAAAATAAAAAAGATAATGTATTGGACTTCTTCAAAACTTAAAACTTCTACTCATCACAAAGCCTTATTAAGAAAATGAAAGGGCAAATCACAGACTGGGAAAACTTTTGGAATGCATATATCTAAAAATAGATTATTATTCAGAATATATAATGAAATCTCACAGCTAAGCAAACAACAAAGAAAATGAACAATTATAAAAATGGAAAAAGACTAGAAGAGATCATTCACAACAGAAAATGTAGGAATAGTCAATAAACATATGAAAAGATACTCAAGACTTTTTTCTGTCATAAGGGAAACATAAAAATCTTCACAACGTACCATTTTATCTCCATTTGAAAGACTGATAATTAAATTACATGCAACTATCTATTTTTTGTCCTGTCCAAGCTAATATGAATATTTATGCTTCATACAAAAATTATTTTCTTATTGCTGATGATCCTATTAAAATAATGAGATGCTATGAAAGTTATACATTAAGATATTTTATTTTCTACATATTTGTGATAAAATTTAAAAAGTGAGAGTAATATAAACATTTTAGTTACTGTACCAGTTTTATTTCAATTTCATCTAGCTTTATCTTAAAATGACTATAAGTAGATTGAGATCTGAGAATCAAGAATGTACATGTCCTTGTTAACAGGTTAAAAAGGGGATGTGGAGTCATGAAAATAGCAGGAGGCAGCTTTCTAGAGGAGACAAGTATTCAGCATCAATGATTGTCATAGAATCTCCCAACAATCATTTTTTTCTTGGATGAGTTGGGATAATGAGGATGAGTTTCTCTCATGGCCAGTAAAATATCTTTCCCTACACCACACTGGAAAGACACAGCATCAAGCTTATTTAATCTTCAGGAACTAAGTACATAGAAACCTACCATATATTAACTAAAAGTGGAATGAACTTGTGAAGTTAAAAAGGCTACTTATGATTCTCATTCTTTCAAATAACACTGGCCTAAGTTCTGGAAAGAAAACATAGAAAACATTCCACTGAATGAAAATCCCAGCCAAGTTCAATAATTTATATCATTGTTTATCTGTTACAACCTCTACGATTCTTAAAAGCATCTGTTATGCAGAAAAAAACTCTCTAGTGGGGTGTCCATGTGGAAAGACATCTAAACGCTTAACAAGAACATGTATACATTATTAAAGCAGCTATTACAGTGCATAGCATACAGATCTGTGGAGACTAACAACTTGCAGTTCACCTAAAAGCATATAACAATAAGGTGCTCCTAGTGAAGTCTGGAGGCAAAATTGTAGTTTCTGAGAATTTTCTCTGACTTAATCCAATAAAACCCCAGTATTTACTAAAATCTGCAATTATATTTAAGAAACTTAGCAGTTTTTAAAGACCTTAAAAATTGGGAAAGGCAAAGAATCAAAGCAATCTTATGTATATCTGTGTTTAGGAGGGGGAGCATGACAAAGGGTAACAGTTGAAAGGGACAGTGATCATAAATGACTGCAGTTAAAATTACTTTTGCAAATTTATTTTAAAAAACCAGTTCTGACTGCATCTTTGAAGCATCCCATGTAAATGAGGAATCTCGAAAAATAATCATAATAAACCTCTCTGGATGTTATCTTCTGATTTTTTTCTGAATACTTAATATTATGTTACTTCTTGCCTCAAGCAAAAAATAAAATCTTCAAATAGGAATATACAGAACATGAAGTTGCTTAAGACATTGTTCATATTCTAAAAATAAGCTTAAAAGGGCATGCACAAATATATTACATGCTAAGATAAGAGGAAAATATATTTAAAACTTGACAAATAAATTAAGGGTATTTTAGATTGGGTCTTTACTGTCACTATGAATTAACCAAAACAACATATGTTTAATGATGAGTAAATAACAGATTGCATTACATTTGTAAGAAATGAATTTTTTTCTGAAAAACTGAAATCTTGTGTCTCCTAATTACCAGTAATAATTATACTTTAGGTAAAACTCATAAGTTGTGATATTAATATTGATTTAAAATGTATCTCTTAGTCATTTATTTGAAAGTGGTTGAAAACATCCTTTTTAGAATAATCTATGTCTTTATTATCTCTAAATATCTCTCCCAAGTAAAAGAAGAATATTCTCTATTTTAGTGGCACTAAATGCACATTTAAATTTTGTTAACATATACTGCATACTTATAAAGTGGCAAACATGAGAAAAATGATTTTATACATGTTCATTATTTATTATTTTAGCAATTTTAACTTGACTATGGTGCAACAGATGTTTACTAATGAAGAACATGTTGCCTAACCTTTTAGATGTTGAGAAAACCTAACAAATATACATAGATTTTGGTCCCCAGTAGATGTATCCTGGGCCCTCTTTCAGGTCTTTGTTTCTTCACAATAAGGAAGTATAGATGGTTTAACTGCTCACCAAAATGGTATGCTCTTCTTTTCATAGTTCAGAGTTATGACTAGGTAATGCTCACCAGCTAGGGACCATATTTTGCAGCCCCTCTTACATATGAATGGACCTTTATGAAGTGTTATCTAAAGAAACTATAATCACAAGTGAGATGTGTAGCTTCTAAGGAAAAAATATGATTAAGAAATATAAATATCTTATTTCATCTCTTCTCCCAAGGGTCAATTGGATTCAGAAGAATCCAAAGTTGAAGGGAGATTTAATAGTGATAATTTTGTGTCTTTGTACTAACTGGAATAAAGCCACTAATAGAACACAAACATGTGCATTGGTCTATAGTTTAAATGGCCACATTACCCAAAGCAGTATATAGATTTAATGCAACCCCCATCAAAATCTCATTGGCATTTTTTAAAGAACTAGAATAAAAAATCAGCTTTGTATGGAATCATAAAAGATCCTGAATAGTCAAAGCAACACTAAGAAAAAAGAACAAGGCCAGACTTATCACACTGCTTGATTTCAAATTCTACTACACAGTGATAATAATCAAAACAGCATGGTATTTGCAGAAAAACACACACAGACAAATGGAACAGAATTGAGAGCTCAGAAATACCTCTTACCCCATATATACGGGCAAATAATTTTCAACAGAGGAGCCAGAAACATACAATGGAGAAAGGAAAGCCTCCTTATTAAATGGTGCTAGGAAAATTGAAAGCTGCATGCAAAAGAATGAAACTATATTATCTGTCACTATACACCAGAATTAGCTCAAAATGGATCAAAGATCTAAATATAAGACCTGAAACAATAAGTTGCATAGAAAACATAGGCACTTAATTCATGGACTTTGGTCTCAGAGAAGATTTTATGACTTTGACCTCAAAGGCAAGAGAAGTAAAAGCAAAACTATATGAATGTGACTATCAAATTAATAAGCTTCTGCACAACAAAAGAAACCATCAAGAAAACATAGAGGCAACCAACTAAATAGAAGTTATTTATAAACAATGCCTCCAATAAGGGGCTGATATCCAAAACATACAAAGAACTGATACAACTCAACAATTCAAAAAAAAATATTTAATTAAAAAATGGGCAGAGGACCTGAACAGACACTTCTCCCAAGAAGACAAATGGTGAACAGATACATAAAAAGATGCTCAACTTCCCTAGGTATTAGAGAAATTCAAATCAACACCACAAAGAGATACCACCTAATACCTATAAGAATGGCAATTATCAAGACAAGTCATTACAAATGTTGGAGAGATTGTTGGGAAAAAGGAACCCTCATACACTGTTGGTGGGTATATAAATTGGTACAGCCACTGTGGAAAACAGTATCGAAGTTCCTCAAAAGTTTAAGAATAGATTTAGCACATGACCCAGCAACCTCTCTTCTGAAGATCTTTCCCCGAAATTTGAAAATATTTGTCCATAAGGATATATACAGACTGATGTTCACTGCAGTATTTTTCACAGTGGCTGAGATATGGAAATGAATGCAGTGTCCTTCCATAGATGATTAGATAAAGAAGATGTGGTTTATATACATAATGGAATATTAGCCATAGGAAATGATGAAATACTGCTATTTGTAACAACATGGATGGATCTTTAGACAATCATGTGAAATGAGAAATAAGTAAGATGGAATAAGTCAGGAACTATATGATTTTACTCATACATGGGATATAAAACTGAAAGTAGCAAATGAACAAGACAAAAAAAAACTCATGGACACAAACAACAGTATAGTCATTGCCAGAGGGAAAGAGAGGGAGGTTGGGAGGTACATAAGGGTAAAGGGATCAAATAGATAATGATGGAAGGATATAACTTTGGGTAGTGAACACACAATGCATTATACTGATGACACATTATCAAGCTATACACTTGAAACGTATGATTTTATCAACCAGTGTCACCCCAATAAATAATATTTTTAAAAAGTATTTTTTTAGAGATAAATAATGAAATATATACAGATAAAAAGACTGATTCTCAATAAAATGTAATGGTATACTTCATGATAAATTATATTCTGTGATCCATTTATATAACCATTTTGTAGTTTATTTTTTAAAATTTCTTCTTTTGACGTACATTCAGTATTCAATAAGAGTACCCATTTCAGAAATTTTGTGCCTTTTATTCACATATCAAAGAAAATTCTGGTTTTATACATAGTAACTGATATATACATATTCTTAGGCCAGTGAGAAACATTTTATAAACTTTTTCCTACTACATTTCTAAAGCAATGCTTAATAGGTACTTATGTTATAACCATTTTGTTGATAAATTAACCAAAACTCAGAGTTTAAGAAGATACTCGAGGACACACCTAGTAAGAGTTGGAGCTAAAAGTCAAATCCAGATCTGTATTATTTCTTGTATTAACTTTCATTATTGCTTTAATAAATTGTCGCAACTTCAGTGACTTAAAACAACGCAAATTTATGTTCTCTAAGTTAGCAATTCTGCATGGGTCTCACTGGTAGTAGGAATGCATTACTTTCTGGAGGCTCTGTGAGAGAATCTGTTATCTTGACTTTTTCAGCTTCTAGAAGCTGTCCACATTCCTTGGCTCATGGCCCTCTCCCTCCATCTTGAAGCCAGCAGCACTGAATATCTCACTTTTCCTCAGTAGTCACATTTCCCTCCAACTCTACTATTCTGCCTTTCTCTTCCTCTTGTAAGAACCCATGTGATTGCATTGGGCTTTCCTGGACAATCCAGACTGATCTGTTTTAGTGTCTGCTAATTAGCAGCCTTAATTTCATCTGCAATCTCAACTACCCTTTTCCACATAACATATTTCTAGGATCTTGGAATTAGGATGCAAACATCTTGTGGAGGAGGTAGGGTCGGGGGGGGATTATTCTGCCTACCACACTTCTCAAACCATACTCTTAGCCATTATACACAGTGCCTCATGTGAGAAAATGGTGACACTCAGGAAAGAATCCCAAGGAATTTCCAAGATAAGATGCTAGAAAATATAATAGTCACTTCTTGATTAAGTTATCTTCAAAGAGATTTTAGCTATTGCCATCATACCTCTTTTGTTGGAAACCTTATTCACAAGCTGAACACCTTTCTTTTCTCCTCATAAGTATACAAAATAGGAAGAAGGAAAGATGCTCTTATAGTTATCTTCAGCAAGTAGATCATAGAGCAATTTTCAGCCTCTATAAAGTGTTATTTATAAGGAAAAAATCATTAGGGCTTTATGTTTCTCATGTTCATTTCGAGAGTATTCATGTAGGCACTCTCCTACCAAGTACTTCAAGTAAAAATAAATATAACCAGTAGGCAGACCTGTATAACAAAAACAGAACAGTCAATATCATAGAAAGATATGCACAAAAAGAGTATAATTTTTATGGTGCTGCCATGCAAGAGTAGAGAAATGAAATTTGTGAAAATATAGTGTGCCATCAAAAAAGAAAGAAGATGTCTCAATAAAATAAAATATAATTTGAGTGGCTCTGCTTTAATTTTACATTAACTATAAAAATAAGACTTTCAGGTTTAAAGAATGAATTATGAAATGAAGCATAAGAAGATTGAGAGCTGAATATTCAGAATTCAGCCAATTCAAATTCCTAAGTATTATGTATGTTTATTATACATGCTTAATGATTGCTATATGTGAAATTTAGTATTATATGAGTATGCTGAATTCAGGGACAAGCAATAATTGCCATGCAAAATCACAAGTAAACTTGGAACTAGTTCTTGTGGTATGGTAAACGAGAACCTGGAACGTAAACAAGCATTCTTAAATTAGCTAGGTATATGACCTTGAATCACCGCATAATTTCTCTGTTCTCTGTTCCTATGCGTAAACATAGGGTCTGGACTTCAGAAGCAGCACGCCTCAGAATCACCAAGAGAGCTTGTTAGAAAATGGAATGCTGGTCCCCAGCCAGCCCCAGAGTTTCTAATTCAGCAGGTCCTGAATGAATGGGACTCAGAAATTTATATTTCAAACAAAATCTCAGGTGATGCTGATACTGTGAATTTAGGGCCATGTTTTGAGAATAGGAATTAATTAATAATAGCTCTTTGAGCAATTGGTAAAGGGTATCAGAGTCACTACAAATGCATTTACCTCCCTAGTCTTTCTTTGCTTTCTTTCTTCTTCTAAGTGATTCTTGTGGTCTTTCATACCCTGCTAAGAATCAGTGGCTTATGTGATCACTTCAACCCAGTAATTCTTTAAATCTATGACCATAATGAAATTGTAGGGAAAATGTTAGAAAGACAGAAAAAGAGGAATTGCATTTGCACTAATCCGTTATCATGTGCCTTGAGCTGTGATAGATGCCAAGAAAAGGTAGAAGAAAAAGTATACAAATTATAAGGATTCTGCTCTGAAAAAGTTTAATAATATATGACTGAAGGCCATGAGAACACATGTTAAGGCTAGTTGGAAAGAAATAGAAGAAACTAGATCTTAGAGTAATTGAGAAATATAGTTTACTCTCTTTAAAAATAAAGTATGTGACAAGTAAAGATTATGTGCTGAACTCTGGAAGTTCCATAATGAAACTGTAAATGAGATGAGGACATATAAAACAACTTAAAAACAACTTAAGTTGCACTGTATAAATGGCATTAATCATCAGTACAAACACTGCAGATGACACACAGAATTACCACAAAGCCTCATCCTGGTTTCAAAAGATGTGGTCTCTAAGGCAGCTCCTTGATAATATAATAGTGCATCTGCAGCACATTAACCCTGTGCAATGAGAATCACCATGGAGCACATAATGATCTACAGACTCACTAGAATTTGTCACTGCCTTGCAGTCTGCAAAGCATCTAATGTCAATGGTCTTGAGCTTCTACAGTTTTTAAGCATCAAAGAAATCAAAATATATTTTTGATTAATAAGTCAAGTATGGAAAAAACTATTATACTTTTTCGGATGGTAAAATTCTTCGGTTTTCACTCTGTAGGCAAGAAGTAAATAATGACAATGTTTTAAACAAGATGAACTCAGTATGATAATGCCACCCTAATGAATTTTACAAGTAAGACTTGTAGAATTCTTAGGATTGCCATGCAGCTTCTCATTAATGCCTTTCTGTGGTTAGCAAGTAATTCCAGTAGCACAATACTCTGCCGAGGCAACAGGCCAAGGCAATGAAAGCATATGCATTTCTTCATTTTTAAATTACAAATTTAGAAATTTTATTTGGGTAGGCCCTAGAAAGAATATATCAGGCAGTTTGCCAGGCCCTTTAAGATCACTGTATGTTCTCTGCAGTTTGCCCCCAACCACATCTACATCTCTGCCTACAGAAGTTATGTGAAAATCATGGTGCTTCTTAAATTTAGAATCATCTGGATGAAAGAGGGTTAAATGTTCAGGGGTGGGGGCAAAAGGAAATGGTTCTGCAAAATCAAGTGAAAACTTTACAAAAAAAGGTCTACTTTCTAGAACAGTCTAATATTCTAATAATTATTCCATTGTGTAAATCATTAATGTAACACTTAAAATAACATGACAGGAATTACTTGAAGGAGTTGAATGATTGGAAATATACATACAAGGGCTTGAATTTTATTATGAGTGACAGTCTCATTTATTTTCTTCCAGTAATCTCATAATAAAAGATTTGTGAATGCAGCACACCAAGAAAGTTGACAAATTTTCCTCTGAAAGAGCAGAAAGATCTAATGTACCTAGCAAAATTTATAATCAGAGTAGAATAATATTAAAATAATTTCAATGGTTAGCTTTTGGGGGGATTTTCTTTAAAATCTCCCTTACTTGTTTCTGGAATTTAACAAGGGTTAGACCCATGCACAGGAAAACACAGATTCATGTTTTCCACTCTGGACATCATATTGCTGTCTATAATCCATTTGCAAGAGGCATGCCCCTGACCTTGTTGCTATTGTCCTCTGGGGGAAATGCCCTCTTCCCACCAAAACCTCTACCTACAGGTGTATGAGCATACAATGCATACCCCTGGTGATAGAATTCAGGTATTAGACATGATAAATGGCAATTTTCCAGCATATAGCAATAAATTGTCTCATTCTTGCAAAACTGATATACTATTACAGTTTTCTGACTAGAGGGGATTAATGTGTCCCTGAGAAGTGGGGCTTTATTTAATTTAACAAAGCTTCCAGAGGTTTAAGGTAGCTCTTCTTTTTTTCCCTAGGATACTCTCCGAATAGAAAACCTCGACTGCTAATCAAAGTGTTGTGTTACTCCTGAGTCCTCACTGTTCTGAAGAAAGGGTGAAATGTGTCAGTTTCTTGAAATCTATGTCATTTGGCCTAATTTCTGTGTCTTGAATATTATAATCTTTCCTGAAAATAGCTTCTTTAGGTGTGGTGAATCTTACTCTCTGTAGGATTTAGGCATTGCCTTTAGGGCTTGTGTGGCAGTAGACATTTCCATATCTTCATCCCTCCCCAAAGAACCCACATACAAAGAAATTCTATTTAAGTCTCTCTCATCCACTATCATTATGTACATCCAAGCACTTACTGAACTGTTTAAGAGTTTGAACTCTAATTTATGCTCCTTTGGTGATGAACTCACTGTACTCCTTTTAACCTGCTAGCTTAATTTATGTTATTTCTTGCCTTTCCATCCTCAACTACATTTTGTCTTTGTATAAAGACAAATAGCAGTCATACTATCTCCATTATTTTTCAATATATCCTCTCTTCTGTCTCAAGATCTTATTAACATTGATATCTTACAAATTCAAGTATTTCTTTCTAATATAGAATTATTTAAAATAAAATATCAAAGATCTTTAGAAATAGTATTTTTCTCTTTTTTGATGAGCAAAGAGAAGAGGATTGATGTTTCTAGAAAATGGCACAGGAAAACACATCTGATTGTCCTAGGAGAAAGGAAATTAACTGGTCTGGAACAAAATAGATGATAGATGATAGATGATAGATTAGAAAGATAGATAAATAGATAGATGATTGACAAAATAAAAATTTTTTTAATGTGGCTTTATTGTTTTAATATAAAAGAAGAGAATGCAAAGTCTTACACTAATTCTTGTATCACTCTTAATTTATATAAATTTCTCAATTACAACTGTATATGTATTTATTATATGTAAAAACAAAATTAATATTAGTGGTTTAGTTCTGCAGGTTATAGAAATGGAAGATTTTTAACTATAATGGGAGATCATTGTGTAGAATATTTAGTGCAATAAATTCTCATACAGCATTTCTCATTTAAGGATTTCCTTTAATAATCATATCCAAGCATGTTTTCAACTATTTATGATATGCTTTGGGATTAATATTTTTTACATTATTTAAATAAACTAAATGACTTGTAAAAGTTTCCATACTTTCCCAAGTCACTGATGGAAATAAAGATGCTAATTTCCTAATTCTTAATATACCTAATTCAGACTATTTAAAGATCACTAAGTTAAATTGACAAATGTATTTCCTGATGGATATATGCAGTAAATGTATATCTGAATGTCTTACCTAGAAGAAAAACTGCATCAATAGAAAAAGGAGTGACCAAAAGGATTTTATTTTAAAAAATAGAATTAAAAGAGTCTTTAATCTCTTCAAATCTTGGTATGAAATTGGATGGGAAGGTAGTTCATACCAGAATAACTCAAAAATCAGAAACAAGTTAGATTGGTAAATGGAAAAGAAAGAAATTATTCAATAGAAATTACTTTTTCAGTTGAATTCAGAATGGACAGCCTGGCAAAATTACAAAGGGCATTTAAAATAAGAAGCTACAAGATCAGGTAGATAACGAGAAAAGAAACCAGGAAATCTAGATGAGCTTCTGAGCTAGAGAAAGTTGTATGCTGTCCAATGAAAACCCTAAGTGTTTGAGGGAATCCTCTTTGCTGTGCCTTCCTGTACAGTTATCTTCTCAAATAATCTGATCTTCTTCTCTTTGTAATTAAAATGGAGAACCTGGAAACTTCTAAAATCTTCTTTTTATGTTATTGCAGTTTGTCCATGATAGTTTGTTCATGATAATATTTAGTAAAATTTAGAATTCTTACTCTATAATGAAGTAATCATTTAGTATGTGTAAAAAAAAAAATTCTGTGTAGCTTTGGGAAGTTATTTTACTTCTCTGGCTACCAATCCCCTATCAATAAATGAGATATTATGTGTCTTTATCTGAAAGGTAGCTGTGGACTAACATATTACAATTGATTAAATATGCCAAGAGCTCTCAAGCGAAGCATGTCTAACTATGAAGTATTCAGTATGATGTGTTAGGCATCTGAGTTTTTATTTTTAATAAAGTTGTTGACAAGAAATATCAGTCAGGAAGACTGCCATTCTATTACCTGTCTTTTTATTTATCTTTTATGGCAAGTAGAGAAAGTGCTTTAAAATAAATTAAACATAATTTAATTTCTAAACATCTTTTATTTTAGTCATCTACAGGTGACATTTTCAGTGATACTTTTCGTCCTAGTATATGTTTTTGGAGTTGGGTACTTTCTATTATGTATTGGTAAAGGATTATGTGAGTTCTAATGGAATAAAATGCAGGTACTATAAAGTAATTGACAAAGTATGAACACAATGGAGGTATATTTTCAGAATAGCATAGTCAGTGCTCTGTGAAAGGCACCTGTCTAGTACATACATGCTAGCTGACTGAAAGCAATAATACAATTTTTTCTGCTATCTCTTTAAAGCACACATCAGAAACCACTAGCACATAAGCGGCAAGCAGACAACACATTAGATTTATTTGGCCCACCAAAAATGTCATAAAAATTTTGTATTAGTTGCACACGTTGAATAATTTGAATTTTTCAAATACGTGTCTGGATTTTTGGTTTCTTTTCATTTTTTCATAAGAATAATGAGGAGGAAGAAAAGAGAAAGAAGAGGCATTCTGTTGCATTTGAAAATAATTCTGTCTTTAAATGGCAAGCATGGCCTAAGGCTATTTATCAGTTGTTGTTTATCACGATGTTTTTGTTGCCTTTCTCTTACCCAATCAACACTATTTACATTATCTGCTTTTCCCAGGAGCATTGGTGCTTATAACTCTCATATTAATATCATCATGTAGAGATTAATGGAAATATTAATAAAATCATAAATAAAGCCAATTTTGATAATTGACCTGTACTTTATAATCTTGTTTTCTTATCTTAAAATTGTGATAATATCACCTCAAAGGGTATTGTGAGGATTAACTGAAAACATGTTTCTAGAAATAACATAATAAAACTTTAAGAAATATCTATGACTGATAAATCTTACTAAGATATAAAGACAACAAAGAAGTAAATGGCTTCATTGATACTAGGAGTAGGTATTAGTACTTGGCCATGCAGATAAATCAAGATATCTTTACACATATAACAAAAGAGCAAGCTAAATAAGAATCCAAACCAGGTATGTAAAATAAACATTCTTAAAATAATATTATTTGGTAATCTCATGAATAAAACAAAAATACCTGAATTTATATTTAATTTTAAAGAGTCTGGATATTTGGAATAAAGTCATTAATGTCCAATAATCTTAAGAACCACAATAATGTCTTTCAAATCTACCTCTTATTATCTTACCACTATGTCTTCTTTTATATCAGAAACATGGACAGCAGCATAACAAATATTGCAAGTTTTAATGTCTGGAAAAGGTAATGAACACCTTGGAATAGAACAGTCACTTTGAGATAACCTAATAAACCTGAATCAGAGAAAACTGAGATTAAGAAAGTTAAAGTAATTGATCTGAGGTAACATAGGTTATTAATAAAAGATTAGAGACTTTAATCTAGAAATTTTCAAAATAACTAGGCTTCTTCCACCCATATTTAATTATAAATTTATGAGCAATTCTTCAACTAAAGATTTAATTATGTAGACTATTGAACATAAATTCATAAATAAAATTCAAATAGATACCAGTGCTCTAAAGAGCATAACAGTAAAAACAATAAAAACAAACCACTTATTCTAGCAATTACTACAGAACATTAACCGGAACAGAATGACTGAGGGGAAGTAAGTCGAGAATATTTACATGATCATGAAAGCCAAAAAGGAAAGAACATGAATTGTTCATCTTTGCCATTCCAGGTCCTAAAATTAAATCTTATTTTCAGATGAACACACTTGAGAGCATTAGACAGAAAAAAAAAAGGATGAAAATATAAGCTTCAGACTAGAAAATATATTTTTAAAACATCTGATAAAGAATGCCTGCAAAATAAAGAAATCCTAAAACAACAAGAAAATAAATAATCCAATTATAAAATGTGTCAAAGATCTATATAAACACTTCACCCAAAAAGATATACAGATGTAAACTAAACTTATGAAAAGGGGCTCATCATTTGTAATTAGGGAAATGCAAATTATAACAATAATGTGCTATTTCTACACATTATTTAGAATAGGTAAAAGTAAAATTGACAATTCATTTTCCTGAAGAAGATGTAGAACAACTGGAAGTCTCATTCATAGCTTGTTTGGCAGATTGTTCAAAAACTAAATATGCTTTTCCATATGATCCAGCAGTCTTATTCCTAAGTACTTACCTAACGTCTTTGAAAACTTATGTTCACACACAAACTTGTATACCAGTGTTTATATAGACTTTATCCATAATTCTCAAAAACTAAAAGCAATCAACATGTATTTCAACAGGTGAAATGGAACAACAAACTGTGGCACACCCATACAATGGATATTATTCAGTTATAATAAGATATCAGCTATCAAACTATGCAAAGACATAGATAAGTTATAAATGCTTAATTCTAAGTTAAGGAAGTCAGTCTAAAAAGACTACTGTATTATTTCATTTAATGTGACTTTCTGGAAAAAGCAAAACTATACAGAGAATAAGCACATCAGTGGTTGCTAGGGGGCTAAGGTAGAGGGAGAGTTGATTAGATGAAGAACAAGAGATATGTAAGGTGATTAAATTATATTCCGTGATACTGTAATTGTAGATATATGCAACCATAGAACTTTACAGGACAAAAAATAAATCTTAATGTATGTAAATAAAAAAAAAAAAACCTTTTAGAGAGTTAAGAGGTCCCAGTGTAGAATGCAAACAAACAAACAAACAAAAACTAATTATATTACAAATGTATGAAACAACCTTACTCAAAGGGGTGGGGGAAAAGCTCTTGATATAAATCATTTAGGAAATAAATGGAGACTATGAGAATAAAAGCAAAGGGAACTTGACATAGTCACTGTATTCTAGTTGATAAAGTTATTTCCTTGGGGTTATAGGCTAACAATTTGACAACTGCCGTATAGTAGTAAGTTCTCATATAATATCATCAGTAGGATTCTGCAACTTTAAGCAAAATGATGTATAATCAAACCAATTCTACCATAAGTTAATTGATATAAACAAGAGCTAAGTTCCTACAGCATCTCATCAACTTTATAATGAAATGACACTGCGGACCTGCTATACATGGATACTGTAATTGAAAAATTAGGCAAGCAAACCACAAAGTGGAAGCCATGATTTTCCCTGTTAGAGTAGGAGGCTAGAGACCTCCCATGGGACAAGACTAGGAAGATCCACATGGTAATGGATTATACATCAATATGAACGCATGTTGAGTTTCATCTAGATATACATGGATACACACACAAAAATATTTATAGATATGTACATATGCTTGACTTGTATACATAAGACTGATTCTAGGGCTGAAAGGCATGGAATATACAAAATTTGCCTTGAGCATCTTATATGTCAAAGGCAAAAAAGAAGGTTAAAAAAAGAAAAAGGATGGAGTATGTCAAAAGGACACTGAAGCCTACTGTAAGAGCTCCTAATGGCCATGGCTGGACAAAATTAAGCAACAAATTTAATGAAGAAGTATTTGACTAAAACTTACCCAAAGGATAAAATAAATATCTGTTAGTCCAAGGTGATATAAGTGATTAATTTTTAAAAGTCAAGGAGAATAGACATTTCCCATCCCTAAGAATTCCAAATAATTTATGCTGATACTCCACCTTCAAGGAGGTAGAGCATAACTCCCAGCTCCTTAAGTACAGGCTATGTATAATGACCTCCTTCCAAACAGTATAATAAGGGAAAGAGGAAGCAGAGTAACTTTAGAGTGAGAAACATGGCAAATGTGACCTTGGTTGGACAATCATGAAAACATCACCAGTGATAGCATGAAGACAGAATTTATCCTAGATACGATATTGTGAGAAATAATAGCCCTTTACCCTATGATCTTCCTACCAAAAACCCAAAACCCCAATATAATCGTGAAAAAATTTTAGACAGATCTTAATTGAAAGACATTGTACAAACTATCTAATACTCCTCAGGTCTGTCAAGACCATTAAAGAAAAAGAAAGTCCAAGAAACTATTATAACTAAGGGGAACCTAATTTGATATCACAACTAAATATAATGAGTATCCTGGTTGAGATACTGAAAGTAACAATGGACATTAGATTTTTTAAAAGCCTAATACAACCTGAATAAAGCATGAACTTTAGTTAATATTATATCAATATCAATTTATTAACTGTGACAAATAAATACACCATACTAAAACAAGATGTTAATAATAAGAGAAACTAGGTATAGGGCTAATAGGAACCCTCAGTATTATTTGACAACTTTCTCATAAATCTAAAACAACTTTAAATTTAAGTTTATTTAAAAAAATACATGATAAAAATCACCAATGATTCTGGAAATTCAATTCAGACCTCTTTATACGGAAATACATTTATTGTTTAAGGCATATTTAATCATTTCTTTTTTAATGCCTGATCACTGTGTTTTGAAATCCAGATGGGGTTGGTTTAGAGTGTATGAAGATATAAATGGAGAAGAAACAATGTAAAAGGAATGCATGATGCCATAATAATAAAGCTCTTCTCCGCAAATTGGCATAGAGTCAATCTGGTAAGAAATAATTACAAGGAAAAAGACTGAGGGCATAACATTGATACCATCTGAAATGTTTAAAAACAGCAATAATCCCAGATGAATATAAATATCAATTTAAAAATCCTGAAATAACCATAATGCAACACATATACTATGCACTAGGATGGCAAAAGGCTTCTTATTCATTATTGTTCAGTTACATTACACATTAGAAAGCATTTGAGAATTGTACTTCAAAAATCTATTTCAGTGCCACCTCTACCACTTAATCTGTGACATGGCACTGAACCTTCCCAAATTTCAGTTACTTCATTTCTAAAATTGAAATACATATAGCTATTCTGATGAACCAAATTAAATAATGTGTATAAAGTACTTTATAAACAGTGAAATCTTAAATAAATGCTATTTTCTTCAATTTCTATATACAGACCACTTTTTGTCCTGCATTTGTAGGCAAAAGAGGTAAAAGATCAGTTTAAAAACTAATTAATTCATCAATGTACTTAAAATTGGGTTGATTTGGGTATCTGTGAACTGGTATAAATCTTCACAAGTGAAAAGGTTCAGGAGTCTATTGTTACAGTTCTATAGATGCAAAATGCACATTTAAAAATGGCTGAAACATTTGATTTCAGAGTAAGCATAAAAACATGAGATCAATAGAGACTCTGTGTTCTCAGCTCTGTAATGGTTCCCCCTAACGTTATGTAATAAAGATATCATTCTAATTTCTTTCTACCTGTTTG
Organism: Cynopterus sphinx; assembly: GCA_030015415.1. Lineage (NCBI taxonomy): Eukaryota > Metazoa > Chordata > Mammalia > Chiroptera > Pteropodidae > Cynopterus > Cynopterus sphinx. Next base: position 58,125,628 of record CM057379.1, on the reverse strand, counting down.
TAACTAATGATATATAAATAATAAATCAGTGTAAATTTCCAAATACTTAACTATAGGCAGTGTTCACTCTGCATGGCAGTATGGAAGCATAACAATTACCATGCAATTTGCAATCTTAGTAATTGTTCTGTGGCCTTCTGGGAAAACATTAGAAATCCTCTTACGGTCAGTTATAAATATGAAAGAAAAAATTTGAAATACAACTAACATTTATATAATGTACTGCATTTTAAAACATTAGAAAGATTGAGATTAAAATGTTTTATTTCTTTGTAAATAACTTATCAATAGTAGTTTAGACAGTACTTTTTTGTCATATAATTTATGATACAGAAAGAGATGGAGCACCTTTCATATATCTTGGCAAATGGTCATACTCTATCAGTGCTAACATTTTATCCTTTGCCTTTCAGTAACTTGAAATGTCTCCAAGTGTTCCTTTAGTGTGAATTTTTTTTGCCAGTGTTACTTTCTCTGGGACTTTTTCTATCCTTTTCTTTACAACCACTTTCTTCCTTTATATCTTCAATCTTGTCTTCTCTCAGTTCCACTGGTGGTATCAAGAGGCTCTCCAAAGCAACAGTGTTAACACTCTCATGCTAAGCTTATTCTTCTGTAATTCTACTTACATGGATTTAAATTTCACTTGTATTGTTATCACTTTTAATTTCTGTGCCACACTCTCAACTTTGTTGGACAATTTTCTCTTTTAGTGACCCATTTTTGTAAAATGTCATATGGGTTTATCATTGGTGACAAGGAGTCACTATAGCTACATGCTTAGTATCTGTGCATGAACTGAATTATATGTGTGTAGTGACCAACTTCCAACAAACTTTGAAGGAAGAAATGTGACTGGTACTGATCATGATACAGATGTTATTTACATAGTGATTTGTGTACTGAAATAATAGCCAAGTTTGCATTATATCCAGTTACAGTAAATATAGCCAAGTAACTGAAATTTGAACTGAGTTGTTAGAGAACTCTGTGGTAACTGAAATCTATCTGTATTATAGCCATGCAAAGCTGGGACAACCTATATAAGAATAAGGGATATACAATAAATCCAATTTCAATTAAAAGATTTATATATAAAAATTCTTTATGATAAAACTGTTTCTCAGGAAGTGACCATATATTAGAATATTCATATTTTTTCTATCATTAAAGAAACATTTAGTAAGTGATAGTAATATACCTTCTGGGAAGAGAACAAAAAGAAAACTAATCTCTGCCATCATAATACCTACATTATAGTAGAGAAAACAGGCAATAAATAACTTATGACAACAGATAATGATAACAAGAAAGGAGAAAATAAGGCTGGGAAGTGTAACATAATGTCAGGGTAGTGGTTAAAATTTTAAATAGGGTGAAAAAGGAATATTTCACTGAGAATTTAGTTTTGTAGTAAGGATTAAAAAGAAATGAAGTGAAGCTTATGTACATCTCGTGGCAAAGCACATGAAGAGGGAACTGCAAAGGCTCTGAGTTGCGAGCGGTCCTGTTATGTTTAGAGGAACAGAGAGGAAGCCAGGGAGCTGAATCAATGAGAGGAAAAGTGGAAGAGATGAAGCAAAATGCATCAGGGGAACTAGATTATGCAGACACTCAAATATCATATGTATAGCTTGTTTTTACTCTGAGATTACAAATGATGGCAAGACTTGGGGGGAAATGTGGCATGAACTAACTTATATTTTACTAGTATCACTCTGGGTTTTAAAAACATACTGAAGAGGAGTCAGGGTAGATGCAGAGAGGTAAAGATTCTATTGTAATAATTCAGGAATGGAATCATGAGACCTTAGACTAGCATGGGGGGCTTGGAATGACAGTAAATAATTGAATTCTGTATATGTTTCAAAAGCAGAGACAGCAATTTTTCAACAGTACAAAGGCGCTTGAAGAGTCCTGTAGACTTAGTTAAATGGAAATTTGAGATATTAATTGCCCAGAAGGAGAATGTAGAGCTCAAACATTAACCTTCTGTAATAAAATATATAACAAACCATGATAGCTCTTTTGTGGTGGTGTGCCGACATTTTTCCTGACAATAACAAACAAACAAACAAACAAACAAACAAACAAAGAGTTTGAGGATAAAGCTGAAACAAGAAAATAAATCATATTGGACCAGAGCTTTTCAAGGTTAATTTTAGGAGTCCCTTCATCTTTGTATGGGTTGTCAGTTTTAGTTCAAATAATATCCAAAGTCAGGGAAAGGATTCTAAGACAGAACAAGCAGCATGATAGCCTCCATGGAGGGCTAACCTACCCTCCAGAATAAAATGCTAAGTCATGAGCCTCACAGGTTTTTTTTCAAACAATTTTCTGCTCAACAATTTGAAGACATAACAGCATAATGCAAAGCAAAAGCTTGTGTTTTCAAGAGTGCCCTGATAGAGACATACTTATATCTATGAATTTGTGTCTCCATCTTTCAACTAAACTTGTGTATCTGGAGGAAAATCTCAACCTTTTGAGTATTTGCATTTTCGACATGGAGTAGAGCATATAACTGTATCAATTGCTCATGTATGAGGTGCTTTACACATGGATTTGCACACAAATCTTTGAGTTGTTTGTAGTGAGTGTATATTTAACAAATTGCAGCTGTTTTTTTTAGGCAGTTAGGTAAACATGAATGGTGGGGGAAATGCAGGCCCAACCCAAAGGCCACACCTAGGACCTTCCCAAAACACCCATTTTTCAGTTAACAATACCCTTACGTTCTGAAGTACAAGGAAATAAAAAGTCACAAAATAGCCATTGATTTAGGCCAGCCACAGGCACCTGCGCAGTAAAGACTACACTGACCTTTTCAACTCAGCCTCCTTATACCATCATTATAATATCATACATATGCCCGAAGTTTATTAATCTAATATAACAACTGAATTCTGGGTAAGTATATGAGCAGTAACAAAAGATTATATAACAGCCAACTGTCAATCAATGACTTCACATGCCAATCATCTAGCACCACCCTTGTAACCTCCCTTCACAGCCCAGATATAATACAGACCTCTCCACTTCTATGAGGCTACAGCCCTCTCTAGCGTAGTTTTTCTCTTGAAATGCACTCAAATAAATTTTATTATTCTAAGTCTTTCTGATCTGTATTTCTTTACTGCATTGGCGGAAAGAATCGAGGCCTCCTCACCATCACCAGGGCAACCGCAGGTTAAGATCATCCCTAACGGTAGCACTCTCAGTTAATATGTGCTATCTTTGGTTAGCCAGATCTTTTGACTAACTGTTGTACTGTGAATACCCTTTATTTTCCCTTCATGATACTCCCTTCATTATTATACAGCACTTTTCAGCTAATGCTGCATGTTGTTCATTTTAACACATTCTGTCTTCTAAAGTAAACAAATGAATAATGATTTTTGTCAACCCCAGATGACTCGTCTTCTGTAATTTGTCATGCCAGATTTCATCAGCCACTTCATACTGGCTTAGTGGAAAAGCACAACAAAAACCAATTGATTCAATACCAAATGATTTATCATAGCATGACACATTTTAAATGATGAAGTTTCAGCATAGACAGAGGAAAGGCATTGTACTACTTGAAAAAAACTCATGATAAAAAGGAAAATAGACACTTTCTTTTGGTTATTCAGTGTTCACAAGCAAATTGCTAAACATTTTGATTATGTTGATGAAAATAATATTGTTTAAGATTAAGCTCCTTGATTATATAGTGTATATGTAAAATGTATATGTGTAATATATACTACATAAATCATTTCTTACAGATTCAAAAGTTATCTAAGTTTAAGACCAATGTATCAAGTATAGCACATTCCAATGTTTACCCAGTTTACCTTGATTTTCCAAAGATTCAATTCCAGCCATTTAGCACCTGCTAATTATAAGATACAAGTTCTAAGTTCTTCTGAATAAAATTTCAGAGTGCTTCCAAGACCAGCAGATCATTAAGAAAAGAAGGTAGACTCATTATCTATGACTCCATGATTGGAATATTAAATGAAGCATCATTTTGACTGTTTTTCACTGCACCATGCTTTTTTCTTGGCATTCTGCCAGCAGAAGTTTTTTGATGGTAGTGGTGGGTTGTTTTTTTTAAGGTAGCACCCAATGAGATTTCCATAAAGCCCACCACACATTTCATTTAGCCTCCATATTATGTACAGAAATAAAGTGAGTAACCCTGATATGCATTAAAAAAGACACCATTTACTTCATGTGCAACTTTTTTAGATAGTTATCTTCACATACAAATATTTAGCCATAACCAAAATAGTTATAAATATTTATTATTATGACTAACATGATATTCAGTGTGAAATTTATAATGTGAAGTTACTGGTAGAGTTCATTTTCATTCATTCAACATTACATAGAGACTGATAATAGCACTGTGCTAAGTCTATGATTTCACTTTATTTTCACATCTATCCTAGGAATACAGTGAAATCATTATTTTAATGATAAGAAAAATAAAGTGTTAATGCTTAGGATTCAAGCAGACAAAATCAAACTGGAGATTTATGAGGGTACACAGTGTAAAAATCAATTATAATTAAGGTAATGAATATTAATAATGGGGCTGGGAAATGGGTAGCAAGGAGAACTAGCCAACTTTAGAGTATCAAGAATTCCAAGATATAAGGAATTTTATAAGAATTAAATAAAGCCTAGAGGTTACCAGTTAAAAGTGGACAAGGAGGATAAGGAGGATGAGAAGGAAGATGTGGAAGAGGTTTCAGTGTGTGCCAAGTAATAGATCTGGAAAAGCATATGTAACTAAAAGGAGTTCAATATGTTTGAAAACAAATCTAATGGTGTAAAGGAAAGAGGAATCTTGAGAAAGACACTCCAAATTGTGGAAGATTTTTAGTCTGTGATAAGGAGTTTAATGTTATGCTAATGTCAATGGTTAAACATGGAAGCATTTTCATTACAACCATTTTTGCATTTTAGGAGGTCACTCCGGTTCCAAATGGGACAGGGTTGGAAGATGAACAACCTCGATTTAGAGAAACCCAACAGAAAATCACTGCCATAGTTTGTTTATTTAGTTAAAATATAATTTAAATGTGCTTTACCTGAAATGGGAGAGTAAAAGTAAACAATAAAGATAGAGAAAACATGTATAGGAATCAAAATCAAGGGCAGTGCCCTTCAAACATTAACAAGTGTCAGAATCACTTGAAAGACTTGGTATAACACAAATTGCTGGGTCCACTCCTAGGATTTCCAATCTGGAAGATCTGGAATGGGGCCAAAGAATTTACATTTCTAACAAGTTTCCCCAGCGATGATGATGCTTCTGGTTAAGGGCTCCCTTTGATAACCACAACTCAAAAGAGGAAAGTGGGAAGGGGGCCAAAAAATCAATGTCATGCAGTCACATCTCTCTCTCACTATTGTTGAGTTCAGGGAGAGGAGCTGTCCAAGGAATGAATTTGAAATGATTCTAAATCATTCTACTTCTATCAGGACTCAGGATTCTGTCCTTCCCTACAAACTTCTTAATACAGTACCTAATCACACTTTTATAAGATTAAACCAAAAAAGAGCTTTAGGAAGAAAGGGAATTGGGTCTTGAAATTACTTTTGTTTTATCTATAGATTACACATGTAAGGAACTGGATTAATCATTTCATAACGCAAGCATTGCTGAATGTATGGGCCACTAATTGATAATTTAAACAATAAAATAAGCATCACAAACCAGTCATTCAAAATCAGGATATTGACAAAAACCTACACTGGACCATATGGGAATCCCCAAACTGTGTGCCAGTGGTCTTCCTCAGCTGAGTTAACCATCTGTTTAACTTTAATCATTTTTGTACTTTATATATAACCTTATGCCTGTACATGTGTGTGCACTTCCAAAAAGAGTTTTTAAATTTTTGGATTTTTTAACTTTTTATAAGCTACATTATGCTGTATGTTGTGTTTGGGACATCCTTTTATAATTAGTTTTATATTGATGATATTCATCTATAATCCCATGTGTCAGTTTTGATCAGTTGTGACTACTACACAGTATTTTATTACATAAATATACTAGTTTTTCATTTTGTTTTTTTCTGTGAAAAGTATTGTTGCAAATATTCTTGTACATGCCTGGTAATAAGCGTGGATGACAAAGAGGCCACGTACTAAACTGACATGCTCAAGGGAGGCCAGCAAAGTAGGCTCTACAAACTTAGAAATCAGAAGTAACCACAAAGGGAATTCTGAATATAAAAATTACTAAAAGTGGGTCACGGTAGGTGTCACATCATAGGCCTGTAACTTCCTTGACAAAGGTTAGTCTTTATCTTAAGTGAGACTGTCTGTTGTCTTTTTTCATCTAAGATAACATAGCTTTGAAACATCAGTAATCTCCTTTTTCAAACCCCTCAGGGCACAACCCACAGCACTGGAGCTTGAGACCACAGAACCCCTTATTGTTATCTTGTTCCCCGAATACTATCTCTACATGTAGTAGATATTCAATATAAACTATCCTGTACCCACCAGTGTAAAAGAAGTATATCTCTTCTTTTTATCAAATCCCAGCGATTTTCCTATTTTGCTTCCTCCCACCCCCTTCCTTCATCTACCACCAATGGATTTCATGTAACCCTACTTATGTCTCCATCGATTCTAATGTATAAAAATAAGCTGCAAACTCACCATTTTCTGGAACATTTTCTCAATCCATTGAGATTTTGCTTCTCCACAATTGTCATCAATTTGGCTTAAATAAGCTCATAAAAATTCTCTACAGGTTTGGACACTTCTTAAGTCAACATAAGCATGTGCAAGTTTACCTTAGAAGTAACCTAGGAGTGGAATTGCTGAGTCATCCTATATGTAAATGTTCATATTTAGGAGATAATGCCAATCTTTTTTACCTCACTGCAACAACATACCATCAGCAATTAAAGATCTAATGGATCTATATTCTCAACACTTGATGACAAATGAATTTTTTAAAAAAACTTAACAAATGAGCATAAAATTGTATTTCATGGTTACCTTGATTTTCTCTTTTCAATCTTGATCACTAATGACTTTGAACACCTCTGTGTTTGCTGCATGTATGTGTTTTCTTTCCCTACATGGTTACTCTTTTTTTTTTTTTTTTTTGCTATTTTATTGAGATGTTTCTGCTTTCCTTGTTGATTTATAGAAGTTCTTTAGATAATATTATTTCTACTTACTTTTCAGCTTTATGTATTAATAGTATACTGCTCATATGTGCAGCTGTCTTTTCAATTACTTTAAATATATCGATAATTAAAAGTTCTTATTATTCAAAATATATATATTTTATAATTATTTTTGTTGTTTCTTAAGTAATCTTTCAAGAACTAAAAGATATTCATTTACCTCTTTTTTATTCATTTACCTCTTTTTTATATTTTACAAGTTTGTGTTTGCCATTTACATAATCTATTATTGATTATTGTAAGTCATGTGGGTGGAGACTAAATTTAGTCTTTTCTATATGGAGAACTTAGTAAATACTAAGAGAATAGTATATGAAAAATAATAGCACACAACCAATGTGGATTTATCCAAGATGCCCATATCAGTTAGAAAAAAACCATAAATGATTTACTACATTAAAAAATTAAAATGGAAATCATATCATGATCTGAAAGTGTTTTGTAAAGCTCACTATCAAGTCATTATTAAAGAATAAAAAAGGCTCTAAGTTAAAAAAAGGGCATTTCCTAGCCTCATAAACAAATGCCTATAAAACCAAATAAGAAAAACCTGAGATAACTCCATTATAAATATGGAAATTTTATAAATTTTCCCTTTAGTCAGGAATAAGAAATGCAAACTACACTATCATGAGTTTAGCTAAACTACCTCATAATATCACTTGCTTGGCACCTATTTTGTGTAATCAAGTGGCCTTTTGGAGGGACTTTTAACTAAAACTATTCCCTCTTATCCCTTTCCCTAGATAATATCCCACAGAGAGTTGTAAGTAGACCTAAGTCCCTGACATGACTCCCTGAAAGACTTTGCAATAAGCAGTCTTTCTCAAACTCTCCCTGAGCCTTCCCCTTGGTATCCCTTAGATAAAACCCTCATGAAACTAACCAAAACATTGATCTTTCTGTTTTAAACTGATTCATCTGGCCTTAGCCCAGGAGCCCCAGAGTACTCCAGCCAAGGATCCTAATAAAGGCACATTACCCACATCCTGCCAGTGCTCTCTTTGGATACATCCTGCCTTAAATTCCCTCTCTGGACCTTCTCAGCATGCTCTCCAGGACCCGTGAGTAATAATAAAGTTACCTATTTCAATTTCTCTTTTGGTCTTTCTTTGAACTGAGGCTCACCATCTGACACCCCAGGGCTCTACCTAACAAATGTTAATTTTAAAAAATCACAATGTATATTATTTTTATTTATTATTATAGTCTCTAGTCAATAGTATAAGACCAAGAAAAAAATTTAGAAGCATAAGCATTAGAAAGAAGGAAATACAAATTCCTTTTTTGTTTTGCAGATGATATAACCATTTACATAGAAAATTCAAACCAATCTACAAAAATTTTTAAATAACTATTGAGTAATAGGTTGGCTGAATATGAAATTAATATACAATAGTCAATTGGTTCTGATATTTTTTTCCCTTAGAATTAGTGATTCCCAAAAAGTTTTTGTTCCCTAATGAAATAGACTCTCACTTAATGGATTCACCACTTCTTTAGAAACATCTAGACATCATTTCTCAATCACAAAGTTTAATACAGTTACTCTCAAGCTGAAATCTGTCTGTCTGTCTCTTCTGTCTTTCTCTCTAACATCCACAAGCACACACATGTACACACAGTTAAAATTTAATGTGGATGTTTTAGGATATATGTTTTAATTTCAGAAAAGAAAACAGTACAATTATTGAAAAAGTCTATGGAGAAATAAGCTAGGCAATGAGGATTCACATAGGTGCTAACGTTAATTATTGATAAGTACTATTTTATATGCACTTAGATAAATCATAATTTCTCTAGATTATATAAAATTTTTACATAATTGAAAAAATATTTTAGAAATGAAGGGAACAAGGCACAAATGAGATGAGTTATGCTATAGAGTTTGTAAACTTTTCTTTGTTATTAGTGGCATAAGCGTATGGAAAGAAGGTTAACATTATTTCCAAAAATAAAAATGAGAATACCAGGAGCAGAAATAATGCATTTCATTGGGAACCTTTAATACTTGAATAAAGACAATTAAGAAACATGGGTTAAAATTTTGAGTAAGAAGAGTAAGTAGAAAATCTATTTTGAAGAGCCACATGCTGCTACATTTTCAACATATGTTATACATTTATAAGGAACAGAGTGATTAGATAACTCAATTTTTTAATCAAGAAGTCCCCCGGATGTGTATGGCAGAATGAGTATCTGGTTCAGGGTAAGAAGCAAAATTACATTATTTTAAAATAACAGTGGTAATTTTAATCAAGATTTTTGCCTAAATTTGTGAGTTAAGTGAATAACTGATTACATAATAATCAAAAAGTAATCTTGTGAGATGGTGATGCCCAAATTTTCATATGTCTAAAAATAATCACTTAAGTTTTCTCTCCAATTACATTCACATATATTAATGAAAAAGGAGACAGATGTTTTTTTTAAATAATTCTAACCAATAGAATTTAACAATACTAATATTACTGAATATTTGATTTATTTAGTTGTCACATAATTGACATGAATAATTTAATTTTTTAAAGAATTGTTTAATTCTTAAAGGCACACAAATAATTCATTATACCTGAACATCTAATTAATCAAGTATTTTTTTAAATGTCTTACTTTTCCTTCAATAATCAAACATATATTAAGAATACACCATGTTTCAAACTCTCACCTAGGTCTTGGAGAAACATTAGTGAGCAAACTGTGTAAGATTTTCTTTCCTTTAGAGTTTAAATTTCAGTGGAAGAAAATAATATACTGTATAAAATTAAAATATATAATATGATAAATATGAAAGGAATAAAGAGAAAAACAGCATGAAAGAAATATGCTAATTCAGTGTGAAAGGGATGTGGAACTTAGCTAGGTGTCCAAGGATATACACTGGAACCAGTGTATATACAGCCTGGATCCTATAGTCCTATAGAACATACCTGCCCGTGAGCTTTGTCTGTTTGTCCCTCTTCTTAGTCACCAAAATGGTTTGCTCAAATCATGGCAGTCCTACAGTCATACATATACAGATATTCCCACTATTGCCTTATCTTTTAATATCACTGATTGTTCTTAGACTTTTCCGGGAATGAGGGAAAGTCTTCAGCATGGCTCTCATCATGTCCTGTACAGACAGAGACTCAACAGCTCTGGTTTCCTGGTTCAGCTGAACTGACCAATGGAGATTCTGTCTCTACAACTGAATGCCTGGAAAAACTGCATTTCACATTCCAGAAGGGTGTGGAAACTTATATCCCATGACTATATAAATTGCTTGCTCTTCTTTTTCCTGATGGCTGATTCCAAGAGGAATGAAAATGACTGAGTGACCAAAGAAATAGCAATGTTTCTTGTGACTCATCATTGGCTTAATAGGATCAGCTTATATTACTAACTTGTTGTTTCTTACCTTATATCCTTTTTTTCTTACATAAACTGTATCTCAAGCGCTGTTTGTTAAGAAACTCAGAAATATTAGTTAACTCCTGTTGCATAATATTTTCCCCAAAATTTAGTGGACTAAAACAATAGCCATTTGTTATTTTGTGTGTCTATGGGATGCCAGGGCTTTTCTTATGGTCTGGGTCAGGCTCAGCTGATCACAGCCAGGTTTACTCATATCTGTGATTGGTGGGCTGGAGGCTGCCAATTTAGGTTAATCTCAGCTGAAATGATTTAGCTTTAATGTACATGGTGTTTCATACTCCTAGACTAGGTGAGTGTTCTTGATGGTGGTGGCTCTAAAAGTGTAAGCCTAAGTGTTCAAGGTCTCGTAAGGCCTACGCTTAGGATTAGAACCTATCACTTCCACAGAAGGCTATCTCCCAAAGCAAGTCAAAGTTCATTCCAGAGTTAGGAGGTGAAAACCTTCCAATCTGTCATCATTGAGGCAACTGCAAAGTCATATTGGAAGAGACATTGTCAGAGAGAGGGAAAGATCATGGCCATTTTTGCAATCAATCTATTATGCTAGATTAAAACCAGTAGATTTCACTAAAAAGCTGATATTTGAGTAAAAAATAAAGTAGAAAAAAGCTATGAAGTTATCTTGGTAAAGAGCATTTCAGTCAAGGAGAACATAGAGGGCAAAGTCAGTAAAGCAGGAGCATGATTATATTATTAAAGGAAAAACAGGAGGTGACTGGAGTTATAGCAGAGTAAGAGAGAGGGTCTTAGGACATGTAGTTGAAAGTCTTACAATCTAGAAAAAGTGACCGTGATTTCAAAGTTCGAAGTACTAACTTCATGATATAAAAATCACTTTGACCCTCTGGCTGTCAGATGAGAAGAAATTCATTACTAAACTGAAAGAGTAGTTTAAAGCAGTATATTTCAAACTGTATTAAGCAGCTGAGATATTTTATGAAATGGCTATAAAAAGTAAACTTAGAACTGATCTCTTTGAGTAAGAGTGGCCAAGCTCAACCTCTCATCTTTCTCCACTTTGTGGCAGTCGAGTGGCTTTCTTAGACACATTTTTTAATAACTCAACTAGACGATAATTAAAATTCTGTCGATATCTATAGTTCTATAATAATCCTGTAAGGCAATAAATGTCTCCATAAACTGCTTAACACATCAAAAAATTGAACAATTAACTGGCAGTTCATTCCTCGCCCTTCCCTCAGCAAGCACTATACCTTGTCAGAAAAAAAAAATCAACTTCAGAAACTATTTATTATTGTCAGCATATTAAAAAAAGAATCCTTAACCACATATTTATATTATGTATATTATGTTATTTCAGAATTTCTCCTAATCACTATTTGCAAATGAATTCACGGTAATATGTCCTAGAACTGTTTTCTGAGATTCAGAAAACATTATCAGTTTCTGCTAATTTCTGATTCCTATGATGCCTAAAAGAAAAAAATATATATTACTAATAAAAAAAAAAACTACCCATTTATAATGTAATTTTACAATGTAATAAATTTTATAATTGGTTCATTATCCTAATATGGGTTTGGGATATACTAAAAATATGTTTTTGAACCAATGGTAACATTACATAAATACATGGGAAACACACTGCTTAACTACCTCCATTCAGGTCAGTGGGGGAACACATAGGGATGGTAGAATTTCCTTATTTTCATGTCTGATCACTGAATTCCATTTTTTCCAAAAGTCAACAAAAATATTAATATATATTAATAAAGGTTATACAACATTTTAAAATCTTTAAGCCAGGAATTTCTCACTCTGAGAATGCCTTAGACTCCATCTGTTAATCCTACACACTATTCATAGTTACACTACATCTGTGTATATAATATGACATGTTTAAAATCATATAGAGAAAACATGGTAAGAGCATGGGTCCTACAATTAAACATTTGATTATAAAATATTATTTTTAAAATATAAATCCTTGCTTTTAAATGAGTGATTTCATTGGCATTTTTATTAATCTTAATAAAACATAATTTTTATTTGGTTATGACATTTAAAATAGCTTTTAATAGAGATACAACAATTTTAAAATGTCATTATATTTTCAAAGATACCATTTTCTTTTCTGCTCTCTTTGATCAATATTACCAAATTTTATGTTCTTTTTGCTTAAATTGTTCATGTCTTAATAGGTACTTTTTTATTTTGATGCAAAAGTGTTGTTTTTAATTTTGAAGGCTATTTGCACAATACAGCTATTGTAGATAATGCAGTTAATAGTCAGAAAATGTCATATACCATATCTTTCAGTCTCTAGTAACAGTCCAAGACATTTAAAAATTTTTTTTCAGCAGAATATTGAAGATAAATAATTTCCTTCATATTTCTACTGAAATGCATAAAATAAACCTTTGATGTAAAGTGACATTTATTAACTGAATGTGAGATTAGTTGTAGCATTTGTCTTGAAAAATATAGTCATCTATAACCTTTCATCTTAGACTCAAAAAAATGTAAATACATTAATTCTGTAATCTTTACAAGATTCCTATATCTAGGTGATTACTTTTATTCTTTTATTGATGAACACTCCAAGGCATTGAGATTCATGCCAAGGTCATGACAAATATTTAATCTGACTATGAAAATGAGAGTTATGTTTCAATTTCTAGCTTTCTACTATAAAGTTGCAATTTTTATTCAAAACAGTTTTGTAGTTTTTTAAAAATATATTTTTTTTCTAAAAAATGGAACACACAAAATTTTTTTCTTTGGTAAAACAACCAGAAAACTACTTTTAAATATTATCTTAAGATTTTCCAACATGTAGACTATGTATAGTTATACTGAAGAAACTCTGAATATTTACTTGTGAGGAAAGGATGTGTGAAAGCTTATAGAAAGGCAGGACCTTAGGATGTGTGTACATTAGCAATGTAAGATCAATTGTCATTATGGATGTGTCATTCTATTAAATTATTCAGTGCAGCCAAAAAGTGATGAAGACAAAAGTGGCTAAAATTTAAAGTGTTTGCTAATGACATTGCTGTGAAAAGTGCTTATAGGTGTATATAATTAAAAGCTATAGTTAGATCAGGAACAGTTCTCTCATCATTTATAAACACAGCTTTATCTAAACATTTTCGTGATTGTGCTTTATCAGTAGTTCACCTGAGGAGTCATCTCTTATCTCACAGCCTATACTACATCAAGCCAACGCGCTTTTGCAGCACCACATCATTCTCATAGTAGTTAGCAAGCTGTATATTTATATTAGTTTGCAAAACTATATAATTATCTATCTCCCTTACTAAACTATAAGTTGTTTGAAAGTGGGGATAACCACTTCTGGTTCTTGATACTGTCTTTCACATATTGAGTATGAAAGTATTAATATAGTAAAACATTTTGAGTGGGATATCTAACTCAACAGTAATCCAGTCAAAGATTTTTTCTTTCATTTTGATAAGGTTATAATATAGTTATGGCAAAACATCCCACCCCATTTACTCACGTAATACAGTGGGGTGATAGTGTAACAATGCTTTAGGCATTTTGTGGTCTTATGATGACTTTTCGAAAATGAACCAAATACTGTATCTAGAATGTTGGTTCATTAATGTAACTTAGTTTATCATGCCACTATTGAAATAAAGTATTATAAATTAATTTGGTGGATCCCATGAATAAAACTCAAGTATGCTGGGTTAAAAAGGTTTTATTCTCAGGTCTCTGACAAGACTTTTGTTGCATCGTTTTATTAATTTCCTTTTAAAACTCTAGAGCCTATTATTAGATGGGGGATAGTGAATAGATTCCCAGGATGAAATTCAGTAAACCAGTTTAGTACATCCTTTAGAATTGCACCAAATTTCTCAGACTCCAGAAATTTTATATATTATTTCAATAAACATTATTTTGAGGATTAACTGAATTTTAAAACAGATAAGAGTATAATGTTGTATTTCTTAACTCAGAATTGTTTATGCTTCATTAACTTGCCTACGGTTTCAAAAGCTTAGTGTAAAAAAAAAGAATGAACAAAAGAATCGCACCACATGGTATCACACTGTAGAACAAAATGCTTAAACATAGTAAACATGACTTGAATTTTAACTGTAACTTGGTAACAAGAAATTGGCTATTTGTCTATGTGTATGTGTGTGCCAATGAGTGTATATCATTGAGAGCATGGCATGCCTCAATACAGGTTAACGTGAAATTAGCAGATCAATTGTTTAATGTTGCCCTTACTCTAGCCTGATCAGGACAGGAACTCAATGTCCTCAGGGGATGAGTCTGAGGCTCTTCTCACTGCAGTGTCATTAAAAGGTCTGTGCTGTGGAATGGCTCCCAGGATCCCACGAATAGTTGTATTATCCTCCCAGCACCCAACTTGGTTTCTAATCACTCTACTGGAGATATGAAAGTTTTTTTATTTGAGATATAATTTATTGAAATTACTTAAATTTATATGCAAATATTAAACATCTCAATGCTTATTCATAATGGCATTTTTGGTGTTCAATTAATGTACAATATGTGTGTGGGGTTTAGCAGCTTATGCTAATTTCAGATACATTCAGTTTCACAGGCACATAGAGTATCTTTGCTTAATGTAGACACATTTGAAACAAAAATATTCTCAATTTATTTTAGATGATAAAGCCATATGAAATCATAGACATGTACATGACTAGAATTTGTTTTCTAACTTTTTTTGTCATTTTCACATACTGCTGCTGAGTGTATTTTTATACCTAACTAAAATAAATGCACGAGAAAAAAAAAAAAGCTTTACATAATATCCTGTCAGTAAAATTAGTAAAACCTAGAAAGCAATTTTCATTTTAGTATGTGGATCAGGAGATAAGATGCAATATTAGTTCATTTTCACTATGGCGAAGAAAGTATAATTTTCAGTACTCTTCTAACTTCTATTATCCACATGGGAGCAGTTATTATCTGCATAATGTACTGAGGCATTTGCAATTAGGTTTACTGTTCAGATTAGTCTCCCTTGGTTTCAAGTCACTTTCACTTGAAAAGATAAAATTAAATTAGCAGTCTCATCTAGGTCAGTATGAAGTTTTTCCTGACAGATTTTGCAAGCTATCATTGCTCTGTTAGTTTTCATATTATAACATTGGAAATATTTGAAATACAGGTATTTTTGTCCCATTTTTAGAAATTTTTATAAAAGAAGGCAATATATAATTTTGTTTAATTCAGTTTCTTCCATGTAGCTTCTGTACAGAGTTTAAAAGAGCAATAGAATGCTTTGCTTTGGAGTTAATTATATATTTTTCTTTTGCTGTTTCAAGCTATGTGGTAAGTTTTATATTAAAATTTTGGATATATTGGCATAAAAATACTGTCTCAATTATAATACAAATTGCACTTTTTCTTTGAAACAGGAGGTAGGATTACTCTATGAAATTATGTCTAGAAAAGAACTAGTTACTTTCTTGCTTTCATTTTCTCTTTATATTCTTTTAGTTACTCTCTCCTAGGCATACATTTATCAAATATAATCAGAGCACTTTTTTGTTAGTTTTTTTACTTTGTCCTTTGTATATTTTGGTCTTTTCAGAGTGCAGGGAGTCCAAAGAGAAATTTTTTTAAGAAGGAAAGTATTTGAAACAGACATTTAAAAAGGAGTATTTATATTAAATTATGCTGATTTATAACTGATAAAAGAGAAAAAAAAAACAAATGTGGAATTGACAGAAAAATTAACATCCTCTACCATGGTAGGAGCTATATTTTACCTCGTTTATTTGAAACAGGAAGTACTTTTGTATCCAAGCTCTTGCCATAAAGAATTCTCCTTCATTCTTCAGTTACTACTGCCCCTCCAGTTGTTCCTCTGCTTAGAAATCCCTTGTACCATTCATTACCTAACTAGTTTTTGCTTGTCTTTCAAGGCATGGTTTTGACACTTCTGAGAAATTTTTCCAGGACAAACTAAGGTGGGTGGGTCCACATGTTTGGAATTCCATACTCTTACCTCTGCGTGGTAATTATATATTATTTAGCTTATCTTTAAGGGTTGAACAGCCTCATTCATTTCTATTTCTCAAGTTTTATATTTACTCTTAATAAAGTAGATTTTGAGTGATTATTTGTAGACAGACTGATTGACTAAATAAGTAAATGAAAATAAAAAGGGTTTTTTTAGAGAAGTAAAAAGGTGGCAACAACAAATAAGCTAAATGTGAAAGATTACTTAATTTGTCATAAATCATTTTATAATTCATCTTTTTAAATTATATTTATTTTCTGCTCATAAATCACATCTGTCTCTGTGTGTGAGAGAGGAAGGAAAGCAAGGAGGGAGAGAGCGAGAGAGGGAGAGAGAGGGAGGGAGGAGGGAGGGAGGAACAGACAAACTGTAGATGCCTTTGGGCAAGGTATCCCATCTACAGTTTATACTCTCTGCCACTCTCTGTTGCTTCATATCTGACCATCTGACCACCTCATCACTTTATGGTACTGACTAGCCCTAGAAAGTAAGCCTTTGATTTTGGAATCCTTGTTTTATATATACCTTGGGGGTAACAATGCTCAAAAAATTTTTGCTTTAACCTGTCAAAAATAAAAGTAATCGAAGTTCCAAAACTCACCTCTTCCCAAGGATTTCAATTAAGGTAGTAAAGATCCATATACAATAAATAAATAACAATTTCAAATGTAAATATAACTACACTAGGAATTTTTTTAAAAAACAGAAAGAGAATAAAAAGAAACACCTGCAACTGGCAAAGAAGGATGCTTTATTTAGCTATTTTTAACTTGAATTCCAGAATGAGCATAATTAACATATGTAGTTACTACAAATTTTTTCCACGATAGAAATTTCTATAACTTATTATATTAAACAAGCCTTCATCAATTTGTGTTTGACAAACATTAGCAGCTAGGTGGTTTATTTTGATCAGATTTTAAACATATATTATAATATCATTTAAGTTTGAAGTTACCTAATATGATACTGTCTTTATTAGTTTCACCTTTTATACTCCTATTCATACATACTACTTTACATATTATCTTCTTTGATATTAACTAAATACTAGCTAACATTATGAAAAATAATGATTGAATGCCCTAAATGAAGCATAATCTCTAAAGAAATAGTTTCCCCAGATCCACTTGACAGATAATGATGTCTTACCCAGCATATCTTACAGCTGCTAATTAGGGAAGGTGGTAATCTTGCCCATGACTAGTGATACCCTCCTCATCTTTTCTGTCTTTTTATATCATGGTTAAAGTTGTTGCCCTAGGTTTCCAAACATACACTACTGCAAAATGAGATTTTAAAAAAGAAAACAAACAAACAAACCTAAGCCTAATTTAAAAAAGAAATTCTTGTCTTCAGCCTTTTGTTTGTTTTGGTAATGTGTGTTACATATGAAGCAATCCTCTTTATTATATCCAAACAGAGATGCCTCTCTTTGTATTTATTCAAATCCTATCAGCTTGAATTCAGAAAAGGGATTTTTGCAAAACTTAATGGTAACTTGGAAGACTTACCACAATATCCAGGCTCAATTGAGAAAAACCTGATGTAATTTAAATTGCAAATTAACTAATATATATACACGTGCACAAACTTACCCAGTTATACTGAGTAGCAATTAATTTTAAAGGTCAAAATAACAGCCTAATCACTAAGAAATTAAATTTTTATTGAAAATGCACAATTTAGCTTATTACATTACTGCCTAAAATTATTTTTAGCAACAACTGACGAAGTGTACATTAATTCCACAATATGTAATGTCATAACACTTATATTTGGTGGGGCCTGAAAATTTAATTACAAAGATAAGTTTTCTGAGAATGCTAAAATACCTTACATGTTTTCAAAGTATACTTTAATAAAGGAAATATGATGTATTTATATACGCCTCCCAACCAAACAAAAAATAGTACCATCGAAATTTAGACGAGTTGAAGATGAGTGCAGCTTCTTACATAATGATTGAATAGAAATACTCAGTCAATTGAACTTCCTCAGCAAGCATATCAGAAAATGACTTAGCTCAGATTTGTCTGTTACAGTATTAATTCAAAAGGCTCTTATCTTGCTTTCCCAAACTCCTTTTTAAGCCAGTGTCTTTCTGAATGTCATTGAACTTTAACAGAGAAAAAGATGCTTTCTGTGCAGAAGACAAAAAAATGCCTACAGCAGCAGAAAACAAGCAAAATAACAGTAAAGTTAAATTGTCTCAATAGGATAGGGGCCCAGATATTTGTGAATCTGTAACATTAAATTCTGCCTTAAAGCAAGATATTTGTTTTGTATATAGTAATATAACAGTATAAATACCCTGAAAGATGAATGACAAAGTTCATAAAAATTTAAAGAACACTATAATGAATAGAGCTAGAATATTTTTTCCTACCTCTGTTCCTCTTTCCAATAAGTACTAAGTAAGATATTTTAGAGTAAAAATTTGTTCACAATGCTATTAATTTTTTCTGTATTCATTTTCATTTATACTTCATATAATTCATTTTAACTTATATAATTATACAATGCGTTGTAATTATATTTGTTGTAATTATTTAATATGTATGTTTCTAATTGAAAACTGCCAAAATTTGATTGTTTCTATTGATAAAAATGGTAATTCTTTATTATAAGTTAAAATCTGTATGATATTGACTATGTATCCTATCCTGCTTTCTCACTTAATACTATGTTGTTATCATTTAAACATCATTTTATTATGCCTAAATAGTCTTTGCATGAATGAAACCATAGTTCATTTAATAATTTATTGTTTTAAATTTTAGGTATTTCAAACTTCTCCTTAATTTAAACTGCTATGAACAGCCATGTTAATAATTCTTCAAATAGGTCTGCAGGCATTTTCTTAGGAAAGATTGTTATAATTTCCAGACATTACATCTTGATCCACATAACCAAGTTTCTTTTCAGAAATGTCATACCAGTGTAGACTGCTTCGAGTAGTCTATGAACATCCATCTCACCTCCTTCTCAACAACAACATAACAATTTATACATTCTAACCTTTGTTCATGTAATAGGTGAAAAATGGTTTTAAATATGATTACATAGAAAAATACACACATTATTGTTAAAACAAGATTAAGCATGTCAAGCAGAGTATCTGAGTTTATTTCCTGTCCTATTAAAAACTCAACAGAGGAAAAAAAAAACTCAACAGAAGGATATTAAAGAAACTATTTTAAAGTGCATAAGCCTGAAGCACAAGGAAAACAAGAAAGAAATTCTTGCTATGCTCTTAGTAACAAAAGATTTTAACAAAATTTTCAAAAGGTGGAAAACTGAGGGAATAGTGTGATTGGAATACAAGAAAAAGAAGCTAGAACAGCGGGTTCAGTCACTTGGCTTAGTTTATACCCTGAGAGACTTAGATTCAATTAATATACTATCAGTGGAGGGCAGGAATAAGAGGGGTAGGCATTAGTGAAAAGGCTACACTGAAAAATTTTAACTTCTTTGTATACCTTTCCTGTCCTTTCTTTGAAAATTCACACATGAATTTGCCAGTCACAAGTAAATACTTTAAAAAAAATTTTCTTAAGTGACTGATTAATCAGCCTAGTGTAGAATATGTTGAGAAGAATCCAGAGTAAAATATAACTAGGGTTCTGTTTTCCTAAATTAAAGTCTTAAACCCTTTAACATTTTAAAGTGGAGGAAAGTACTCTGATCCTTGACTATTTTTTAAAGAAGATCTTATCCCTGGATGTGCCTATCCCACATACACAGAGCATCTGAATTTCTCTTGTCTTACTCTTAAATATCAGAGGGAAGCTAAGAGTCACCCACAGCTTGAAGAAAATTGCAGCAGGAGAGAGAAAAATCTAAAATAATAAAATACGCAATCTGATGTTAAGCTAAATAGAAATAATACAGAAAACAAAAGAAAACATTTAACATTCAATTTTAGTTAGTAGCCTAGGTAAAGTACAGAAACTATTATAATGATAAAATAAGAACAAAAATACTATTAAATAAGAGTTATCAGAGAAGTGAGAAAGATCTTTTGGAAATTAAAAATATAACTGCAAAAATGAATATGAAATAAAAAGATTAGAAACCAACATGGAGAAAATATCTGAAAATATAAACTACAAGTAGAAAATATAGAATATCTAGAAAATCAATTAAAAAGGTCCAATAATTTCAAATGTAGACAAGTTGATCACTAAAACATTTATACCAATTTTCTGGATTTTATGAGACACAGTTTTCTTTAAAATCACCCTTCATTCTGAAGAAGAATACATGTAAACTCATTGTGGTGAAATTTCAGAACACTAAAGATAAAACAAGGACTCTAAAATTTCTAGAGAGACGGGGGAAAATGTGCATCAGATTAACATCAAACTGAGCAGCAAGAAGAAAATATTCTGAGGGAAAAGAATATCAAGTACACATTTTATACAACCAGAGCAGAATAAAGCAACTTTAGACATGAAAATATCCCCAAATTTTACTTCTCACATATCATAAGAAGTAATCTGAGGACTACCTTTAAAAAATTAGGGATTAATCCAAGATTAAAACAAACAAAAAATGGACTCAAAAGTAAGAAAGAGAAGTTAGAGGATAACATCTGTGCAGAAGGCCTGAAAATATATTAGATCTGGATGATGGGAACAGGTAGTGAAGGTAGGAGGGGAGGGTCTAAATTCATATTCACCTCTTTTGGGCATAGATTTAATAAATCAACAGTTAACTTAAGTGTATATTATAAAGAAAGAAATATATAGGCAATACATAATTTAGGAAATGGGGCAATGGGGGAAATATATATATATAGTACATTCTTTGGTTCTGAGTTGAGCAATATTTATTTAGCTATTGCTATGCAAATCCTATTAATTTTGTATTTGACCCAAACTGTCTCTCTGACACTTTATTTGAATACCATTAACAAGAGTAATAAGGAGAAGAAGAAAAAAAACAGGGAAAATAAATATCATATAGTTAAGTCAAATGATAGTACCATAGAATAAACTTAGACAAATATTTAAAACATATTTATAATAAAGTACTACATTTCAAAGAAACCTGAGTAGAAATATGACCTTATCTTTTATCTGAGTAACTTCCATAGTTATATGTAACTTCAGTAGAAAAGGTTAGAAGTTTGCTAAAGCTTTGCTTTAGCAAAATTCATTAAAAATATATTTATTGTACACAAAAAGTTCATAAACCAAATGTAATTAAGTTCTAAATGTGTACCATCCAGCAGATTTTTTCTGATATTATTTCCTTCACATTCCTTTTCTAAATTAGGATATAGATAGTAAGAAATGAAATTAATATAATTGTGTGTTCCTGTGTATAAAATGAAACCAGGCATATTTCAGGTCCCTAGTTAAACAACTCTGAGACCAAACAAAATTAACACAGTTAGCACTGGAAAATATTTTTTTCATAAGATATTTTGATAATTCAATGAAATCATTCTACATGTCAAAACTAAGAACACAATAATCAAAACTCATTCTAAAACCTCCTTTTACAATGGTGAGCTATGTTCTGTGGTGAGTACAGACTCCTATTAATTGAAACCACAAGCAATTTGTTTATTGTATATCCTAGAAATTTACATTTATGTTTTAAAAACCCTTTGATAAACTGACCAGCTTTGAAAATTCACAATCTTTGTGAATAATCTGCAATTTTACTAATGACACTGCCTATCTGACTTCATCTCTTTCTGTTGTTAGTCTATAAAAGGAAGTTTACAGGAAAAAAGTCACAGCTATAAGTCTGCTAGGTTTGTCTTTCTAGACAGCTACAAGGAATAACAAGTGACAAGTTGCAACGATCCAACATCATAGATCACTCCTCTGAGTCATCTCTCAAACAGTTGGAATATTTTCCATAATATCATCTGGTTTTGTCCATGGGAGTCGAGGACTAGCAAAGATCTGCTCAACACACCTTCTATTACCAGAAGCTGCATATTTGTTAATTTTTCAATGGGAAAAGATCAACTATTAGGTTTGGATCCTGAGATATATGGTGTCAAGCAATATATTTGATCAAATATATTTTCACAGGTTTGTATCAACTTATGTACACATCTCTTCTGGACCAGACTTTTGCCTCTTATATAACTCCTATTATAACATCAATTTTTGTACTTCTATTTCTAAATAGAAAAATATAGCAAAGTATAATTTACAAAAAAATGGTCACTTTGGGGAACTTTCAGTATAATAAAAAAAGTTCATTTAAAAATCTTTTTATAGAAATGGGAATCGAGATCTGCAATTTGAGAAGCTCAGTGAATCTCTCCCCAGTGACATAACCATCTAACTGGTAAAAACTTAAAAAATAAATTAAGATGTATTAGATCTCTAGAAATTGTCCTAAGGTCATGCTGCAAATGGAAAATATTATTCAAGAAAATCTACTACATCTCAGAAAAATAGTGGGACTCCATAGCTTCAAAGCCCAATGAGACAGAGCTCTACTCCAGACTGACAGATACAAAAGGCTACACATTCTATCATCAATTTATATGAAATGTCCAGAATAAACAAATCTCTAGAAACAGAAAAAAATTAGCAGTTGCCGATAGCTGGGGAAGGAGGGAGAAATGGAGAATGTCTGCTAGTGAGTACGGCGTTTCTTTTTGGAGTGACAAAATGTTCCAAAATTGTATTTTGGTGATGGTTGCACAACTCTGAGTATACTAAAAACATTGAATTTTTTTTTCTTTTTAAATGAATGAATGGTATATGGATTATATCTCAGTAAGGATATATATTGTTTGAGGATACTGTCCCTTTGCTCAAATAGCCTGTACAGCACTCTAGTTTGACATTTCTAGTTCTCTGTTACCAGAATAATACTATGTCTGTTTATGATATTAGTTATAGACATAAAATACTTTAGTAGTTTAAATAGAAAGGGATTTAAGGTGTATCAAGTTTCTCCAGAATCTCTGTGTGGGCCGTAGCACCAAATTTAGATGCTATGAGAAATATTTCAGCTAGGGACCATCTTGATAGGAGAAATACCAAGCCACAACATGGAAATCATAGCCCATGATCAAAATTTAGAGGGTAAAAGAAGTATTCTTAGAAAAATTAAGAAGCCATATTTCTAAACATTCAATGGTCTGCACTTCTGGTTGGTATAAGGAAGATTACAAAAAAGAACACAAATTCCAAAATCATCTTTTAAGACTTCCTTGATCAAGACAAATAAATATGATGGACAACTTCAGCCCATGATGAATTTGGATCACTCTAAATTACAACTTGAAGCTATCTCTATCTTGGATTCTCCTACGCACCTTTATTGTTTCCTGCTTTCACTCTTCTTTCTGACCTTCCTTCCACTGAGGTCAAATAGAAACTCTCAATGTTTAGCTGGCCCTTTATAGTTAAGCTTTACTAAAGGACAAAATCCCTCATGGTTTAAGTCATGGTCTCTATCAGAATTAAGATCTTGAGAGGATTTTCTCAGGCTTAGATAAACTAGACAGAAAAGTTTCAGAAGAGTTTAGGATAGTTGGGGTGAACACTATGTTGCACTGCCCAGGTCTTCCTTCAGAAAGTTAGGTCTTAACTGGCTAAGGGTCATACCATACCACCTTTCTGGGGCAGACTATGCCCAATACAGTAATATTTTTCTAATTTCTTAATTTCAGAAACTCAGATCACATATTCAGACTTTTTTCCTTTTAAATGTGAGTATTTAGAGCTCGTTTTCCTAATATTATTTAGCTATATCTCATCTTTTTAAGTGAGATTTTTTAAAAACTAATTTTTATTTGTATTATAATTTTTTAATCTTTGCATTCTTTAGAAATATATTTGCATTTATTTCTAATTTACCTTTATATACAGAGGATATGGTCTGTATGAGTTTTACTGTTTGGGATTTGTTGAGGCTGTTGTATAATCTAGTATATGTTCAATTTTTGCAAATGTTCCAACAAAATCGAGGCCATGGGCCTCTAAGCATCTTGCAAATATTAGGGATACACCAGCTCCAAAGCTTATCTACCTTTCTGATTTTCCACTTTCTGATTATTATGGCCTTTGAAAAATTTTTTTTTATTTTCTACATAGTTCAACAATGCATTAAAAACAAGTTTTAAGTTTTGTTAAAAATGCTCTATATGTTGATTATGGTTTGGTGTCATGGAGATATAGACATACACATACATGTGACTGTAAACATAACATATAAATATACAAATATTTTATATTTCTAAAACTCAAACTATACATTTAAATTGAGTACATTTAATATTTGTAAGTTATAACTCAATAAAGTTAATTTAAAAATTACTTTAGTATTTTTAGTAGCTGTACTGGAAGAAATTATGTTTATTGGAGTCAGCCACATTGCCTTAAAAATTGCCATCAAATGCTGCAAAAGTAGACTGACAGGTTTCAGGAAGCATATGTCACATCTAATGACTGAAAGACTGGAGGATGTAGATACGAAACAAGGAAGTTACAAGACCACTAAAATCAAGTAGCAGTTACAGGTCTGAACTAAGGATCCAGCAGTAAAAATAGAAAGGGACTGAGATGTGACATGAAAGACAAATGCATTGGACTCTGAAAATCTATGGATGAAAGTCCCCTTTGCAGAAGGGAGAAGCATGATAAGATCACCACATTGGTAAAATTTATTACTTCGAATTAATACATCCACATTAAATAATTCACATTAGCTAATTAAGCAGTGTAGATAATTATTTTTCAAAGGAGCAAGGAAACACAAATGGGATATAAGTCCCTCACGAAGTGTAGATGGCAACTGCAGTCCAATGTCTCTGCATTTCTGTAAATGAGACACCAAGGAGCCTGGGAATGTATATAGCCAGAAAGATGATAAAAGAGCTGACCTAGAGACAGATTTCAGCCCTTTCCAATTTTGTTGTGGGTTACTGCTAACTAATAACAATAATAATACTGTCTCTTCACTATAAGTCTCGCCATCCTCAGAGCATACTGCTTCCTACTGGCCTTAGGAATTACTATAGAATTTTTCGGATTCGAGATTTAAACTTTGTTTAATAACAAAACAAAAAGCTTTAAATGATGAGTCAAGAAAGACACTAAGAAAGACAATCTACAAACATCAACAATGCCTGCCACTCAGTGACTGAACTATAATTGCCGACAGTTCCCTAATAGGAATAATGGGAATGCCAGCCTAAATGTGGATTAGATTCTGACAATCTTTCAACAAGATCTCTCTAAGGAAATATCATGTGGACATGTGTAAAGCAGTAATAGTAGAAATTCCTTCTATGGTTAATATGTTTAAAATGGTTGCCACTTTCAATATGTTTTACCTAAAAATACAGTCATTTTACTGAAGATTACTCACACTATGGGAAATAAAAAATGTCCTTAATAGATTGAAAAATGTATGTCCTCAATCTCAAAGGGACCAGTGAGAAAATGGGCATTTTATTCAGCCTGGAATGTAAAAGAATTCTAGGACTTCAATAAGTGAATTCAATAGTAATACAAATTCTCATCATGCCACTCTGTATAGGTATATATTTGACCTGATTTCCTTGATAGTGCATGAATAGACATTTGGAAGAATAAAACTTAAATTATTGATTTAATGTGTTGCTAAGAATATACAAGAAAGAGAAAACCAGTCAAATTCATGATGAGATTTCTATTCTGTCAGGACAAATAAACTATGTTCACAAAATGTGTCTGATATGTAAAACATACTGTATATGTCACTTTATTGAAACTTTACCTTTTCAAGAACTGGCAGTAACATTTTACATCAATCCTTAGCACATGGATTAGATTTCAAAATTAAGAAATTACATTTCTTAAATATCTTTGATATAAATATTTACTATTTTAAAAATCAATGTTTTTCTTGTCATTTTATCCTTGAGCCCATTTTAACTGTTTCTTCGGAAGCCGCTCAACATGGAAGGTCACGTTTTCATGTAAGCAGTAACAGAGGGTAGCATTACCATGCTTCCTTCCAATTTGATAATATAGTAATTGTCTCTTATTATCCATTTTAAAAGGTTTATTAAGGGGGTATTAATTTTAAAGTAGAAGGAATAATAGATAATACTTGCTGGTCTCAAGTTTAGAAACAATTTAGAAATAAGACAAAAGTATTAACAAGTAGACAACTAAAATATTATCATTTCTGCTAACTGGCATATATGGCACTGAGCACAGAATCTCTAGTTTCACCCTATTTGAAGTAACAGAAGTCTTCCTTCTTAGCAAGCAATAGCTCTATTTCATTCATTTTGAAGCATTAAAATATTTGTCTCTAAAATATAACTAGTCAGATCATCCTTTCTCAATACCATACATGTTCTGAGAAGTAAAAAGAAATTTTAAATAGCAGCATTGGTAAGATTTGATATTTAGACCTTAAAACCTAACCAAGCACAATAAGGTAAATGTACCTACTGTCTTTAAACTGTACACTTAAGAATGGTCAAAATATTATGTATTTTGCTTATATATTTTGACATGCACGCATACCCAGAGCTAGTTCAGTTCCTTGCTTCCACTAAAATTGTCTCAACTCTTAAAACTCAATTATCCAATGCAAGCTTATTTGGGTCTAATGAATGATGGAATTCCTAGTTATTATTTAAAATCTAGTCTGGAACTCCAATGTATAAGATATTTTAACTACATGAAAAAAGTAATATCCACTTAAATACTATGAACATAAATCTAATCTCTCATTTGTCATTAAAAATACTCTTTTTGTGTGGGAGGTGGCTACATTTTAGTCTTAAATTGTAAAATAACTTTAATTTAGAATAATTCATTATGTATGATTTTCTTTAAATTATATATTTTTCTAAATGTTACGGATCACAAATATTATAAAATCATTTATATGCTCAACATATAATCATAATAATTTACTTTAATAAAAGGATTAGGGTTGTTTTTTAATTTAATTCATAAATAATTGTTTTGTAAGTGTGTATTAATATTGTACAGCACAAAGCTGTTATATTGTAGTTTTTTAAAGCACATGGAATCTTGCAAATACAGTAAAATATTATTTTAAAACCATCCAAGAATTTATTTAGTGAATACCATGTAATTAAGGCAGTTGGTAAGAACAAACATTTTATTTACATATGAAGTAATTAACTCTTATTTATGAGAAAGTAAACATGACTGTTCACCTAATTGAAGATCAAACCAAGTATAAATTAAGAGTTTGTGGTTATCTGGAATGCTCGTTGGTAAAGATCAGAGATTTGTTTCTACCCCTGGATATTGTGCACACATTGTGCATTTATAAATATATCCCTGCTAGGGAGGCATTAACCAAAGATAGAGCAGCAGAGGGAAAAAAGCTTTGAAACATTATTAGTAGCAGTTTACTAACCTCCAAGCATGATCTTACTCCTGATTCACTCCGGAGTTAAATATCTGTCTACCTGGATAATGCATAGCGGTAACGACTCTCACAAGCTTTGTCTTAATTATAATTGAGAAACTTTCACAGTAAGTTTCCCCTCCGGGGCTTGTTTACAGATTTGACTAACAAATAGAACAATGCAAATCCAGGTGGTTAAACATTTACATTTCTAGAAATCAACCAATGTCTGAAATTTTAACTACGGAAAAAAATGGGATATTTCAACCACCAAGACAAATTTAGAGAACATAGAGCATGTTTTTCCCCAAATATAAGAAAAACTCTTTCTTCTAAGTTTAACAGCTATTGATATTGCTGCTAGGTTTTTCATCTGGGAGTCATAGCTGAGAAATGTTTGATTTGTTGTTCTCAAGTGGTTTATAGTACGCATTGCTAAGAATAGATTTCTATTGAAAACAGGACAAAGGTACAGATTTACTTATTTGTGAGTGCATTTTCTTTCTAGTTAGAGTATGTTTGAAACACACAAAGGAAGGGTGTTTACTTTTGTATTTCTTACCCTACCCCTAGACCAGAACCTTTTTAGAAACTGAAGACATATCTTCTAACAAAATACCTAATATTTACTTGGTGCTTACTCATGTGGCAAGCGTTGCACTTTTTTTTCTAGATTTTATTTAATTTTCCCCAAATCCCCCAGAAAGTAGGTATCATTATTATATCTTATACAAATGAAAACATTGAAACACAGACAGGTCAGGCAACTTTCACAGAATGTCACAGTAGGTGATTCCCAAAACTAAGATACTTTAGCCCACATCGTTAACCACTAGCTTATATATAATATTATGTATAATAAACTATGAACACAGACAGTGCCCAACATACAATGATATGACTTATAATATTTTGACTTTACGATGGTACGAAAGTGTTCCACATTCAGGAGAAATCAGATGAGCTAAGCTGTGATGTTCAGTACGTTCGTTGCATCAAAGGCATTTTGACTTAGAATATTTTCAATTTACAATAGATTGGGACATCTATTGTAAATTGAAAATATTCTAAGTCAAAATGCATCTGTATATATAAATATACATATAAACATATATAATTTAGATAAATATATATGTCTAAATATATATATATATCTATACACATACACACAGTTTTTTTTTCTATCAAGGATCTTTGCTCTTCATTTCCTTCCTGCTTTTATCCCTTTATGTTTAATGTATCTTCTCCAATTATTCTATAACATTTCTCTTTCTTCCACTGTCAAATTTTAAAATGAGTATGTAAATTTTACTCAATGACCTCATTTCCTCATCTTCCACACACCTTCAATTCATTGCAAGGTGATATCTACTCTCAATAGTCCATCACAATACAGACTATATTTACTGAATTTTTAAATGCAATTTTCCAAAGCCCCAGAGATTGTGATTTGAAAAATCTGTAGTAGAATACAACAGACATGTGAGGAATTTTAGTTTTGTATTACCAGTAACTGATGTGATTCTAATTCTTTCCCTCAAGCATGATCATTTTCATTTGTGTTTGTCACATTTCCTTAAACTACATGGGATCATCTTCAGATGCTCACTTCGTATGTTGATTATAAAGTTAAGACTACTCTAACCTTCTTTCACCTCATCTTTGGGATCTTTATTCTATAATCCATGACTTGGACCACTTACTGAGAAATACTTCTCCAATATGTCTCTGCAGTACAGGTTTGTCTTCTGGTTTATAAATCTTTATATGACATGCCTTTAAAATATCTATATCTAGATATTCTGTAGGCTGCTTATATTCATCTCAACCTGATCTCATTGTGTCATTTTATGTCAAACTTACTCCACTGCTCAGCATCCTAGTTAATGGTACCAATAACCCAAGTGAGAAACCTGAGATCTGTAGCCAAATTCTTTTCATTTATCAGTCAATATCAATTACATCTCCATAATAAATTTAGAATGTGTCTTACATCTCCTTCTCCATATTTTTCATCTTCCATCACTGTTCCTATTATCATGTTTCCTAGACATTTTTGTCTAAC
Source organism: Cynopterus sphinx (assembly GCA_030015415.1). NCBI lineage: Eukaryota > Metazoa > Chordata > Mammalia > Chiroptera > Pteropodidae > Cynopterus > Cynopterus sphinx. Next base: position 58,095,573 of record CM057379.1, on the reverse strand, counting down.
ACTATAATGGTTTTTCTTATTCTAACTTTCTTCTCACATTTCTATTCTTAATATTGCTGCAAAAATAATTATTTTAATATAGGACTATAATTATATCACTCAAATGATCAATGTTTTTAGTGATGCTCTTCCCCTTTCATAGTTTCAATGTGACACTTGGGCTTTTATGATTTGGACTCTGCTTGTCTTGTTGCATAGCTGTGTAGTAATCTCTTACATTCTAAATCTGTTCACACAATCCCCTAATGATATGCAAATTGGCCCTGCAATTATGTAGCTCTTACTAATTGGAAAGCAAAATAGTACAGCCACTTTGGAAGAAAGTTTAGCAGTTTCTTACAAAGCTAAACACAATCTCACCATAGGATCCATCAATACCACTCCTAGGTATTTATCCAAGTGATCTAAAAACTTTTGTTTACCTGAAAGCATACACACAAAAGTTGGTATCAGCTTTATTCATAATTTCGCCAAACAGGAATCAAGCAAAATGTCCTTCAGTAAGTTAGTAGACAAACTGTGGTACTGTGGTACATCTACAATGGAGTATCATTCAGGAAAAAAAAAAAAAAGAGAGAGCTATCATGCCACTAAAAGACACAGATAAACCTCAAATGTATATCACTAAGTGAAAGAAGCCAATCTGAAAAGACTATACACTGTTTCATCTTGATTACATGATATGAATACCTAAGTAATTTTGGAAATCAGTGGAGTCTGTGAGACTGAAGGCAAAAGGAAGTGTGCGTAAACACTGTACTGCAGTTGATAAAATTGTGTTCTAAAGTGGTATGGGCAAAAATTCTAACACTACAATAAAAGTAGATTGCAAGTGAACAATTAAATGGATAATGAATGGCACAAATCAGATATCTCATAGTTGGATTAGGAATATACAGATAAGAGGAAGTGGCTAGAATAACTCGTGATAATGGATTAAAGTTATAGACATTAGTATAGACTCATAGTTAGCAATACATATATATAGAAAGAGAGAGATTTGGATATGGAAATACTTACACATGTGTATAAACACGGGTCAGTTTAAAAACATATATTACTTTGCTCTGCCAGCTCAGAGGGCCTAGAAGCAGTCACACCTGCTTCTAGTATAGTAAAGAGCATGCCTAGCAACCAGATCTTGGTTTCTGATATTAGAAACTCAAAGAAACTGTCCTTAACAATAAAGACATAGTTTAAAAAGAGAGGAAAAAAAAAGAAATCTACCTCAAAAAGGTTGTAACAAAGAAACACAGAAGCCAGCTGAAAGAGCTCTCAATGGCCAAAGTTTGATATATTTGAACAAAATAAATAAAGTGCTATTAGATTATAATCAAACATAATACAAATATCCATGAGTTCATAATGATATAAATGATTGAACAAACAAATGGGGAAAAAGATAAATACATCATAAGAAGAATTGCAAATAATTTATGTACATACTCCAACCTCAAGGAAGAAGAGTTTAAATCACCAGAGTTTAAAGTATGAGCTGTACATTGTGAGTTCTTCTAGAGTACACTTATGAAAAGGAGTAAAAACTGTAACTTTGCAGTAGAGAAGCTTAACAAATAGTACTTTAGCCAGGTGACCAAGGTCGATATCAAAAGTGATAAATCATGTTGATAATGTGTACACTTGATATGATATGGTGAAATGGATTTTTGCCTTGTGGTATTATTCCTACCAAAAATCTGTAACTACAATCTAGTCTTGAGAAAAACAAATTCTAGTAGAAGGGCATTCTAAAAAAATATTTGCCCAGTACTCCTCAAAACTGTCAAAGGCATTAAAAAAAAGAGAAGTCAGAGAAAATGTTAATAGCCAATAGGACCCTAAGGAGACATGACAAATAAATGTAATGTGGTATCCTGAATGAGCAACTGGAACATTAGATAAAAACTACCTAGGTTAAATCAACAATAGTTTATTACATTTATATGCTATAAATTAATAAAATTATTTTATATTAATGTGTTTGAGATTTTTTAAGTGGATGTATTTTTATACTAATCATGCTATGCCATGACAATCAATCTCTATAATAAAGCATACCATGCTAATAATATTTCAGTGCTTTGCAAAAATGCCTACTTGCTGATATTTTTAAAAAATTACATATGAGGGGACATTTGTTCGCAAGAAGTGGCCTAATTTCCTGCTGTAGTTTCTAAAGAAGGAATCCAAATATAGGTCATGAATTTTAAATAATATTCTATTTTTCTAACTTTTATCAATGTTTTAGTTACATTTATGAAAACCATAACAGTACTCAAGAAACAGTTTCCAGAATTCTAAAATAACACTCTTCGAGCTATCTAATAAGGCTCTATTCATCTCCAACACCTAAGGCTGATTTTTATATAAATTATGTGATACATTATAATCTGTATCAAAATGCATTATTTTCCTCCATATTGAGCTACTCATTTGATGTGAGGGTTAAGGCTGATTTTGAAGTAAATAAATAAAATAAAAAACAAATAACTCAGGACTTTTCCAGTTTAAGAAATAAAATAGAAAAGTGAAAATCAGTAACCTTGTGAACTGGCTGTGTTCTTAGAACTGAAGCCTCCACCCTGGAAAAAAGCTTATGTGTTATAACCTCTTATTCTCAGGGATCCGCTAACCAACCTCTACTTCTGCCAAGGTTATAAAAGTAATATTTTCAATAGCATGACTTTTTATTGACTGTTTTCATATTTCCTTTTTTCCTCATTTTATTTATGCCTCATTTTAATGCTCATGCTTTCCCCATTATGATTCATGGAATACATTTCCAAGATGACATTTTGCAACTCCTTTAGGAACTATAATGAAAATAACCACAGGGGAAAAAAGTATAGTGCTGTCTATCGACAGCCCTTTCTAATACTCCAAATTTCGAAGCTATGCCTATATCTGTGGGAGAGCAATATTAACTGGGGGTTTGATTCACCATATGTTATTGGCGTAGCCTTTGGTAAAATGATTTCTATACTAACATAGCTTAAAGAAGAACACAACCAAACACTCAATGAAAGCAAAGGGCATCATGCATTATGTCTCAAGGGGGTCATTCTTTCTGAGCTGAATTGATTAGAAATTAAAGCCTTGCTCCTGGAGAAAAAAGAAATGATCTAGAAATCCTCATAGGGCCTCTCCTTTACCTGACCTCGTGTCTCAGAATTGCAGCATCAAAAGTCTATAGAGTCAAAAGCAAGTAATTCTGCTCCAGGGTAGCATGCCCTGTTTATGTTTGGGTGATAAAACCAGTCAAAGGGTAAATTGAAAGTATTACTTACTCACTATCTAAATCATTTATTGTTGCTGGAAGCACCAAACCATCATTACTACAGATATTATGGTAATGTTTACTAGTGAAAGATTTGTAAAGTCACTTTATAGACATTAATTCAAGGGTGGAGTTTTTTCTCCTTAAATTTTGGAAAGATGTTCTGCAATCATTGCTTTTCTCTATATTATAACTACACATTAGTCATAATATGCTGAAATTACATATTTCTATTAATATGAGGATATTGATATGAACTGAATTGTATTATTCCAAAATTCATATGCTGAAGTCATAAACACCAATGTATGTAGAGATAGTACCTATAAGAAGGTCATTAAAATTAAACAAGGTCATAAGGTTGGGGCCCTGATCCTATAGGATTAGTGTCCTTACAAGAAGAGATAAGAGAGAGCTCACTCTCAGTCACTGCATGAGCACTGAGGAAAGGCCCTGTGAGGATTCAGGGAGAAGGTAGCTAGCTACCTACAAACCAGGAAAATGGACCAGCACCTAGACCTTGGATTTCCAGCCTCTAGAACTGTGAGAAAATAAATCTGTTATTTAAGCTACCTGATTTGTGACATTTTGTTATAGCAGCTTGAGCTAATACATATATCTACTGAGTGACTAATGAAAATATATCAATTTATTTACACATTTACTTCTTTCCCAAAACCAGTTCCTCAAGTTCTCTAAACATTTACTGAGTAGTTTTTCTTTATCATGATTCAAATCTTTGTGTTTTCTTTTTCTATATAATTGAATGGTCACAGCCAGTATAGAAAACACTGTTGGTTATAATTCTGCACTTCATTTTCACTAAAAGAGACCAGAATTTATTTTGTTTGCTCTCCTTCAACATAACTCTGTGGTGAAAGTGTGTTTTTTTTAAAACCACTGAAAGTCATGCCCTTACCATTAGTGGTTTATTGGTAGGCATGTGAGATATTCTGATCAATAAAATATAATAGTAAATGTACCATGGAGGAAACTGCTTCATTTAAAGGTTTCTTACTGTTAAAGGTGGAAACACATGAATGGGCAGCATTGGCCTTGTCTGAACATTATCATCTGTATCAGATAGGAAGTCTCAAGCCTCTCTAGCTTCTTGCAAACAGGAGATACACTCCATAGGTGAGAACTGATATACTAGATAATAGAGAAGAAATGTGAAAATAATCTAGAAATAAGAGATGATATTGAACCTTGAATTAAATAGCATTGGAGTTTTCTTATGCCCAGACTTCTTACTAGGCAAATTAAATCTCTTGTTTAACAAACATTGAGTTAAATTTTTGTAATTATATATGATAGTTACATCCTACCTCATTGATAGTCAGAAATTAAAATCTCTTGACTTACACTTTCTTGGGTATTCTCCAACATAAAACTTTTGAAAATAATTTTAATTGTTTAATATTTTGAATAAATGCTTTTGATGCTAGAGAGACTAACAGATAATTTGTACTAATGATACTTCTATATTTCAGTAAAATCAATACCAAAAATATTGTCATAAAATCTCTAGAAATGATATACAAGCAATAAGTAAATGTATAATGGATGGTACAAACTAGCACTTGGTGTAAATCAAGGGTAAAATAGAAACTTTATTTCATGCAAGTTTATATTTTGAGATTTCAGAAACATAAATATATTACCTATCAAAAATCAAACAAATTTAAATTACAAAATAATAAAACTGAGGATGCTGGAAAAAATGATATTTAAGGGAAATAAAAATGTTTCTCAAAATGTTAATACCTTGATCTAAGAGTAGTCTATATATAATGAATGTAGTATCCATACAGGAGGTGAGGTTACAAGGCGAACTATTGTCCCCCAGATTGGAGAGACAGACAGGCAAATAGAGGGAGAAATGGCCTACTGAAGCAGAGATTTGTAAATGGAAACCACTACAGGAACCAGTGCCAGGGTAGAAAACATGGCATGTAATTGATGGAAGCTCAGTATGGACAAGTCTGAGATTTAAAAACCTCAGACAATAGCTAGTAATGTAGATGAAAACAAACAAAAATACTATACATATCTTCTCAAACTACAGAAATTAAAGATAAATTAAAAGCTCTTTTGAAAGAAACTAGAGGGGGGAAACATCTTACCTATGGAGGAACAAAGACAAGAACTACATTTGACTTGCCTACAAACCGTGTGAGCTAGAAGAGAGTACAAGTAAATATTTAAGTATTGTGAGAAAAAACATACCACTCTAAAACTCTGTACTTCTCAAAATTGTTCTTCAAAAGTGAAGAGAAAAATAAAGGCTTTTTCAGACAGACAAAATTTGAGAGAATTTGTTGCTAGTAGACATGCCTTTGCAAAAAAATGTTAAAAGCTCTTTAGAGGGAAGAAAAATAACAGATCAGAAACTCAGATCTACATAAAGGAAGTAAGAGCATGGCAGGTTAAACAAGTAAAGCACCCACCCCAAACTGTGCTGTTTGGTCCTCTAAGATCCTGTAGAAAAAAAAATGGTGGTATGATTCATGTCTTTCATGTGGATGCCCAGGTCTACTGCTGCTGTCACTCCTGCCATATGATGCAGCATAGATGTGTTGAAAAAAAACAAGAGCAGAGATGTTAGATGCAGCATCTAAAGATTTCTCACAGGACAGGAACCAAAGGGAAACTCCTACAAGATTCCAATTTTAGACTGAATACTATAATTTACACAGGTAGTGATGCTGAATAAGCCATTTTGAAGAAAACTTAAATGCTGTTCCACAAAAATAAAAATAAATAATGTCATTTTAAGCATTGAGAACATCAAAACCTTACAAATATTCTTAAGAAACATGACTCTTTTTTCTCCCCACAGATGTGTAAACATCATGTTATATCAAGAGTCATCAATGGAAGTACTATGATTGGCAGTATACAATGTAGAATTTATGTTCTAATTTACATGTGTGTCTTCTATGAATTAAGCTAGTCATTATCAGAACACCTGTCAAGAGCCAAAGCTAGTTCTCCACCCCCCAGAAAAAGACATTGTCTAGTTTTATAATTAGAAAACAAGACCTGATGAAAGGATAATGTTTAAGACAGTTTCTTTTTTTGCTAAGATAAAATTATAGACACACATCTAAAGATTATCATCCTTAGACTTGTTAAGACTCTCATTTTTTATTTTCCAGAAATAATTGTTGTGGTAAAATTTGGAAAAAGAATTTAAATAATTTTACTTTTAGCTCTTATCTTTTCCCCTCTCAATAATTTTTGATCAATATGCATTATTTACAAATATGTCTATTCCTTCACCAGTTCCCAAATGCCTTTGCTTTTAGTACATGTAATGTAGATTTATATAATCTAGTCAACCTGAATAAAAGCCAGCTTTAACTGTCATACTTATTTTGCAAAAGATAAGATTTTAAAAGTAGTAGCAGACTGAGGACAAAAATACCAATGTTATTCTAAAAATTGAGACTATTATGCTTTAAGGAAATTGGTCACAGAAGAGTAATCCTAGACTGAGATAAACTTGCAATAATTAAAGTATAGAAGTTACAATATTTTTTAAAAATCATTGGAAGAAAAAAATATGTTCAAATTCCTCATTCGTATATACTAGCCACAGTGTTTTTTTAACCCAGTGTCTGGGTTCTTAACAGACCCAAAAGCTAATTTACTATTACAAATTCACAAATATTGTCTTATAAAGCTCTAGGGAAATTGCATTTGTCATTCCATATATTTAATTCCTGTACTGCTAGCAGAAAATGTGAAACTCTGTTCAAAGAAATACAAAAACATTTTTTAGAATATTTTGTTAAGGCTACCTAAAATATCTATGAATACATCTTCTCTCATTTCATTAAATTCATGTACAACTGCAATACTGCTAAGTTAATGCTGAGGATAAGAGCCAGCCACTCAGGGTAAAAAAATAACAAAATAAATAGTTTAATCCAAAAGTAAATAGTTTATCACTGTATTTTTAAAAAACTGAGGAGAGTATTTTTGGATAATAGAGTCCCAATTGAGAATGCCAGGTTTTAAGCTTCAAAATGATATCTGGAGTACATTTTAATCTTAAATCAAGTGTTTAAAAAATAGAACACCAGACAAAAAAGCTGATGGCTTAAGATGTTTGTAAGACATTTTCATTTCTTACTTCAAATCCTGTTTACTCTTTCTCCTGTGAGCCTAAATGCAAAATAAAGATGTTCTCCTAATTAGGCATTTCTAAACGTTTTTTGGAGAATACAGGAAAAAAAATGCACATACACATATATCTACAAACTTTTGCATACAATTCAAGGGTTTTGCATATACTTCACCAAAGGTCGTCTGGACTCTATATGGTTTCATGTACCCAAGTAAAGAACACCTGGCCTAAAACAATAATATATTTTCCAGCTTAGAGCCTCTTTTAAACCTCCTACCATTGTTATCAAGGCTTTTTGGAATAACAGGACCCAAGAGATGCTCATCAGTATGAGTAGTTAATGATGATAAACAACCATTCCCTCCCCTTACACATGTACTAATTTGAAATTATCTTTCTTATGAATTTTCTGCTCGAAATATTTAGTCCACATCTTCTATTTCCTGTGATGGAAAGCAAAGCAATTTTAAAGGTTGATCCAAACTTTCAATAACTAAGAACTAACAGGCTCTAAGCAGCCTAAAGCACTTCTTGAGAAAACCAGTGTCCCAGTTCTATAGAACTGACTTCTACAGGCTCAAAGGCTCAGAAAACCAATATGCTTAAAAACAGCAAGCAAAAAATTATATTCAATTGTATCAGGATCTGTTCATAATTAGAAATGATGCCCTTCTGGGTATGGTTGCAATTACCAGCTCTCATCATTATTCATTTCTCCTCCTTCTGGACACCCAGAAAACAAAAATTTTCAGCCTGCTTGCAAGTAATCACAGTAATGAGACCAGTTCCAGTTGAAGTATACACAAAAGGTGCAAGTATCACTTCTTGGCTAAGACATTGAAAAACCTTGATCCACTCTAACTTGCTCAAACCATGACAGTGACATGAAAGCTGCTTGTTTATACTGCAAAACCACAAGATAAGATCTTTACAAATCACTTGGAAGGGAGCTCCTCTAGAGGATTTAACTTAGGCCATTAATATTTCTCGGCTTATTTGATAGCCAAGAATGGCTTAGCCTAATCTAATACTATGGGCCAAGTGACATTTTAATTTTAATTAAAATAAGAAGTAATAGAAATGTAAAATGCAGTGATAGAAATCGGTCAAAGGATTCTGAACATCATTTTGTCTCTCACAGTTCACATATTTAAAGACATTGACATTGCTTTCAGCTCTCTATATAACAATAGATAATACTATTTGTGAGCGGGCATGGAATCCAAAGTGGCACTTCGTTGCTCATGTTTGGGGTTATTATACGGGATCTGGGTATGGAGTTCAAGTCACAGCTGAACATTTGCCAGAAATTTTTAGACCATCTAACTCCAGAAACTTTAACAATTAACTTCTTCGCTCCTATCACCTGTCTCTGATATGACTGGGAAAATATTGTGTGTGGTTGGTAACAAAATCTATATGAACACGGCAAAGTCTAATGACTTTTAAATAAAGTAGAAACCTGTTCTCTAGACTATAAAGATGTACACTCCTTGGGAAGAGGGAACCAGTTCCAAAACTAAAGAATATAAACTATTTATACTTATGCAATGCTAATAGACAAAGATCTCATAGCAAAGGGTCCCAACTGTTCTGACAGTTGTAGGGACAGGGCTCCTATGAGAATCTAATGACTGATGACCTGAGGTGGAGCTGAGGTGGTGGTGTTAGCACTGCAGAGCTGCTTCAAATACATATGAAGCTTTGCTTGCTTGCCATTCATCTCCTGCTATGCAGCCCAGTTCCTAACAGACCATGGACTGGTACCAGTCTGGGCGGTTGGGGACCTGTCTTATAGAACAAAGCTACAGCTACTCTGGGTAAATATTTTTTAAAATACACAGTCATGTTATAAATGCCCATTATTTTTATCAGTAGCAAACATTGCTAATGATAAACACCAGATTGTGCCCTAAATTGTGAGATATGTAGATTTTTCCAGAATCCTTCCTAAAATCAATCACTTAGTTGTCACAGGTCACTTGAACCAAAAGTAACTTTTAAATCAATGTTCAACACACCTTCTAAAATATTAAGTATTATGCGCATCCGGCAAGAAGAAAGCTTAACACTCTTTATAAACTGGATAATAAAACCAGTAATTATTAATGGAACACTTGCAGTGACGTAATGTCAAGCCCATAAACATCTACACATTGTCTCAATTGCTCTTAGGTGAATTTCAGAAGGTGGCAGACCATTTTTTAGTGCAAACAGGCATTCAATTATGGTTTTCATTTAATTAACTATAGTATTCACAAGGTCAATTTGTTATACACAACATATTACCTCTTATTTATCCAAAGGAGACAAAGTAGTGTCCCTGCTGCTCTATTCCTAGAGAATGAAATCAGGCTAGCATCTTGTGCTTATTGATAAAGCTGCATTGTTCATCTGAATGGGAATATAGAGCAATGTTCTGACACAGAGCAATACAGTTTGAAAGCTAGAATATCATTTAAGAGGAATTAATTCATTCCCTGGTATACTGGGGAAAGAAATAGGTGGCAGTTCTTTTACCACTCAGTAGGGAAGCAAAGACACTAAGCTCTGTGGACACAGATGACAGAACAAATCAGAATAAGACCTCACACAACTCCTATTGTCATAATCATTCTATTTTAAACCCAAATAAAACAAGCCCTTCTAGATTTAGGTTTAAGGCAAATTCCAAAATTTTCAAATGTAATAAAAGCACATAACTCATATATAACACTGCAGCCTTGCACATTCTTATATTTCTCTCTTCCTCTCTCCCTCCCCTTCTCCTTCTTCCTCCCTCTCCCACCCCTCTCTCTCTCACACACACACACATACTTAACTTCCAAAACATTGATGAAAAGTTATGAATTTTCTCTTTTTTTTTCAAAATTGCTCCCAAAGCAGATGCTCATATCTCTTTCTTTCTTTCCTCTCTCTCCTATGCCTAAAAACTCTATCAACTGGACTGTGTTCTTTCCCCACATCCCTATCCCAATGCCTATCACTATTACCTTCTTTAATTTTAAGTTCTTTTCTTCTAGTGTTTCCATTTTTCCAAGAATGTTGCCTATCTTGGCTTTCCTAATTCCTTATCTCCATTCATTGCACCATTCACTAAGCAAAGTCTAGTTAGAGAAATAAATAATGTTCTTTAGCGGGAACTGTGTGTGTGGTATTGGCAAGGAGAAGGGCAAAATAAATATATTAAAGCATATACTCTAATATAGATTTTGTTCTCAAGACATCTGTATATACCAAATTTATGCTTGAAGATCAAGTTCTCATGAGATGATCACACCTGAGACAGTGTTTTTCACTTAAGCCACTAATTGTATCTCCTCTTACTTTGGAACTCTAGGTATCTCAAAGTCTTCAGTCAAGTCTATTCTGTTTTCTATTACAGACATCTCCAAACAAAGAAGTGCCAGCCCCAGTGAAATCTCAAAAAGTACAATCAACTAAGGTAATGTGTGTGTAATTTAGCAGGAATAAAACATGTCCACTGAGAATGTCTACCATTTATTAAAGTGAGATTTTACCTCTCTTAATTATATGTAAAATGCAGACAACAGTAACTGTTCTATCACTTTCAAAAAGTTGCAACTAAACGTTATACTACTATGTATGCAATCACTTGAGAACTGCAAATTCCAAACCAACGAAAGGTACTTAAGATGCCCCCGATCACTCAGAGAGGTGGTGTTAAATGGGATTTCTTGGAAACCAGGTTCTTCCATTGTTTTCCAGGTGTCCTCCTATGCATGTTTTTGGTATTTGTTCAAGTATTCATGATTATTTAAAGGAATGAGTAAAAAATTAAGAAAACAGACTCCTGAATTAGGCTAAGCTCAAATCCTGTGTTCTACCACTTACTACCCATAAGACTTAGGAGACTTTAGGCCTCTCAATCCTCATGTGTAAAATAAAGATAAAACTAGTACCTAACTTAAGGTATTGCTGTGATGATTTAATATGTCAAAATGTGTAGTATAATCCCTGGTGGCACATGAAAAGTGTTGTAAAATTACTAGAAAAAAAATGCTTTTACCATCTTATATTCTAGAATCTATGGGAAGAGTCAAAAGCCTCGAATTACTTAAATTCTTACCTTATTAAACATAATGTGGTTGCAAATAAGACTATAGTCCCCAGTACATTCATGTTGATTTTTTAACATTGGTTATTCTTCATTATATGTTATAAGCATCATTATTTAGTGACAGGAACATAGTATGTGGAAACAGAGAGACTGAAGTTTAAATCTTTATTTTTAAGCAATTTATCTAACATTTCTGTATTTTACTTTTTGGCATCTGTAAAATAATAATAATTCTTAAGATTTTTGTGATGTTTAATACAAAGTTCTTCATACTATTCCTGGCAACCAGGTTATAGGAAACATATCATATTAGTTACCTTCTGTTGATGGTGTGTGTATGTTTTCTAATATGAATTACATGTCAGATGCCTAGGGACCCACCTTCTAAATTTCAATTGAGGAATCAATCTCAAGTACAAAATTCATATTCTTAAGAAATGATACTTTAAAACAATGTTTTATATTCTGTGGTTCTGTACTCTTATGGAAGCCCAAGGTTATTTCTGTAAAATCACATGTGTACACAGCTTAGTCTACTGATAAGGTAAATAATGCAATACATGCAAATATTAATGGCATAACAAATCATTTAAAAACATGGTGCTTTTTTGTGCTATTATACATTTTCTAAAGAGATAATAATAGTGTATAATCATCTTAGGAGATAATAAAATTGTCTAATAAAACCAGTCTTTATCCTTAAAATCTGGAAAACACTAGTCAAAGGACCCTCAGACTAAAGCATTTTAGTTATTTTAACTCTCTGATTCAAAGCAGGGCTTTTATTCTAACTGTCCATCTTCCCCCACCTATGGTTAGTTTTTTTAGTTTCTTCTTTACAGTCTGATTTTATAGTGAGACTGCTCATGCATATTTGTTCTAGAGCTATATGTCTAATATGCATAGAGTCAAGCATTCTCAGAGTTAAAAAGAACCTTAAAGTCATCTAGCTTAACCATACATCAGATGCATGAATTATTCCTACTTATGTCTACATCTACTCTCATGGTGCTTTAAAATACCCCAGACGTTAGCCCTATAGCCAAACATTAACTCTGACTCTAAGTGGAATTTTTAATTCATCAGCACTTTTAAAACTCCCACTTGTAACAAAAATCTCAATTAAAGTGTATTTAAACTTTCACAAGATGACTGATTCTCTGTAATATATATTGAGCTAGCATATCATCAGTACCCAGGTCACTCTCATGTATTAAATTAGATGCTGAGGGAGCCACATTAACTCTTTCAGACCACTAAGGCATTTAGTGTACTAAGTGCAGAAACTGTAATAAAGAATTATGCACCAGATAGAGGCATGAATAACAGTTTGACAAGAAGTAAAATGTATACAAGCTGGAAATAAATGATCTTTATAAGAATGTTAAATACAAAAAGAAATAGATTAAATACTATGAGCCACAATTTAAATGGATTTCTTCAGAAATTTGAGTCTATATAGGCACTGACTCTTTGAAGCATCACAGTAAGAGTTGTATTGCCTGTTACAGAGGATTTTCTAATAATGACAGTCACTAAAATAACTGTCTAGTCACACTTAAAATAATAGGCATTAAATTTGTGTTGATTAACCATTAGCTGTCTTTTAAAAAAATTTTAGTGATAAAAATGATGTCCTGAATTAAAAATGTCTCCTTTCTCTTTTCTTTTCCTTTTAAGAGTCATATGCTATTCATGCAGCTTTACAATTGATATTAAAATAATGCATGATTAAAGAATTTATTATACCTACACAGAATAGACCTTTGCCAATAATTTTGGATATAAAAATTAGAAACACTGTTTTTCACAAAACCATTTACCTTTCCTTTTACATTCATTGCTCTTGGAAATTGAGTGTATTCTATATAGTTTAGTGTCAATGCAGGCACCAAAAATGAGTTGAAAAGATACTTGTTATCAGAAAAGTACATATATTTGACTCTCCTAGTTCCTGTGAAACAAATTAATTTCTATCTTCTTTAAATATACAACAATAATTTACTTCTTGTTACTCATTCAAACAGGTTATCAGCATCAGGAAGCTCTAGGAGTATATGAATCATAGTAGCTCTGAGAAATACAACAGATGTGCAGATTTCTCACAAAATTTATCAATAAAATATCTCGTATTCATTTTCTATTTTTGCCATTACAAATTCTGGGGGAGTTTGTGTCTAACAGACATCCCCAGGAGCTTCAAAAATAGGCAGATGATGTCTTCAGGAAAAATCTGCCTCATGTTTCCTGAACCTGAAGTCCAATTTGCTCACTCCAAACATGCAAGATGGTGAAAACAACAACCTAGGAATAAACTTAACAAAAGATGTAAAGAACCCGTATACTTAAAAATACAAGACATATTAAAAGAATTTAAAGAAATTCCTTTCCTTCCAGGCCTTTTGGCTAAGATCAAGTGAAGAAATTTAAGAAGACAAAAAAAATGAAAAGATATTCCATGTTCATGGATTAGAAGAATCAGCATAGTTAAAATAACCATATTACCCTAAGCAATATACATATTTAATGCACTCTCCATCAAAATCCCAGTGAAATTATTTAAGAATGAGAACAAAAAAATTATCATATTTGTATGGAATCACAAAAGACACCAAGTCTCCAAAGCAATTCTGAGAAAAAAGAACAAGGCTGGAGGTTTCATACTGCTTGCCTTCAATTACACTACAAAGTAACAATAATCAAAACAACGTGGCATTGGCAGAAACATATACACAGAGACCAAAGGAACAGAATTGAGATTCCAGAAATAAACTCACATATATATGGATAAATAATTTTAAACAAAGGAGCCAAAAACATACAGTGGGGGGAAAATGCCTCTTCAATAAATGGTTCTGGGAAAATTGGAGAGCCACGTGCAAAAGGATAAAACTAGACTGCTATTTGTCACTATACACCAAAATTAACTCAAAATGGATCAAATATCTAAATAAACTACAGAGAAGAAAACATAGGTACTAAACTCATGGGCCTTGGATTTTGAGAGGATTTTATGAATTTGACCTGAAAGGCAAGAGAAATAAAAGCAAAAATAAATGGAACTATATCAAACTAAAAGCTTCTGCACAGCAAAAGAAACCATCTGCAAAACAAAGAAGCAACCAATTGAATGGAGGAAGATATTTGAAAACAATGCCTCCAATAAAAGGCTGATATCCAAACCATATAAACAACTCCTACAACTCAACAACAACAAATCCAATTAAAACATACATAGAGGACCTGAATAGACACTTCTCCCAAGAAGACATACACATGGCCAACAGACATATGAAAAGATGCTCAACTTCACTAGTTATTAGGGAAATGCAAACCAAAACCACAATGAAATACCACCTAATACCTATAAGTATGGCTATTATCAATAAGACAAGTTGTAGGAAATGTTGAAGAGGTTGTGGGGGAAAAGGAACCTTCATACATTGCTGGTAGGAATGTAAGTTGGTACAGCCACGATGGAAAACAGTATGGAGGTTTCTCAAAAAATTAAGCATAGAATTACCATATGACCCAGTAACCCCTCTTCTGGGTATCTACCAAAAAACTTGAAAACATTTGTCTATAAAGATATATGCACCCTGGTGTTCATTCCAACATTATTTATGGTTTCCAAGACATGGAAACAACTATTGTGTCCTTCAATAGATGATTGGATAGAGAAGATATGGTACATATATACAATGGAATATTACTCAGCCTTATGAAAAGATGAAATACTGTCATTTGCAACATTATAGATGAATCTTGGGGTTACCATGCTAAGGGAAATAAGTCCAACAGAAAAAGCTGAAAACCATGTGATTTCACTCATATGTAGGATATAAAATAGAAATCAACAAACAAGATGAAGAAACAAAACTCATACACAGACAACAATTTAGTGATTACCAGAGGGAAAGGAAGAGTAGGTGCATACGAGTAAAGGGGATGAAATATATGGTGACATTAAACCTTCACTTCCATTATGATGTATGTATTACTATATTCACTATTGTTTTTAGTTTGGATTTAAATTTCTATAGAAAATATTTTTTTGTGTGTGAGAAATGGCTTTATAACTGTTTTACTTATAACTGCATTTACCTGGTTTTAGAAAACGGTTTAGATTCTAAAGTTGACTTTGTATCATTTTCTTCCATTTCTATCATCTGAAATTGCAGATGATATATATATATATATATATATATATATATATATATATATATATATAGTTTAGGGGATATCTTGAATGTTGAAAGTTGGTAGAAGGCACCTGTCAAGCCCTTTACATTTGAGAGAGTTGGGTTGGAGATATTTTTATTATTAATTCAGTTTCTTGAAGGATTTTTAAAATTCATTCAAGTTTAATAATTTTCCTTACAACTTAATAGAATCAATTTGGCTAGAGTTTTCCTTGGCCCTCTTTCTTTTCAGTATATGTATTGAATATTATCCTCAAAATTTTTAGTTAAGAACTAGAAAATATTTTGTACTCTATTTGCTTTTCCTAGAGATACTAGAACTTTAACAATGTTTTTGTTTTGCCTTCTTCCCTCTGGTTCCTTAATACACAGAAGTGAGTTTTTATTTTTCTGTCTCTTGTCATGACTTTCATTTCTTCAACACTAAGTCAGTCTGTTTCTCAAGAAGTGAGAATAAAAGAATGAGGGTAAGTACAGCAGTCTCTACTCCATAAGGCTGGTGGTAACAAACAAAACAGCCATCTAATTTCTCAGCTGAGGGACAAAGGGGGAGCATCTATGCTTTCAGATTCCCAATCTACCAGTGGCAATGTCTACCCAGCCACATTGTAATTCTGTCCACTTCCATGAGAACTAGCATTGAGCAGAATGTGGCACTTCATGATGATTTGGCTTCATTTGTTTGTTTGTCTAGGCATTTTCTTTAGCTAGTTAGTTAGTTGTTTGACTTTCACCTCAAGCAGGGAGGCAAGGCAAATCCTACTACTGGCTGCTTTTATCTTGGCTCGCGCACAGCATCAAAGAGGAGGAATTCCTTGGTCTGGTAAGTTAACTAACCTGGTAATTGCATGACCCATATGTATACTTCCAGGGACATTGAATTCTTATAGGTACACATGTATGTACTCTGAAGCATACATACATCTTAGTATACTATTTTGAGTTATCTGGCCCTTGCCTTTTTCTATTTATTATATTAGGCTGACATTCATATCTGTAAAATTGATGCATTTTTAAACAGCCACATAGTATATATCCAACTGCATGAATATTCCATAATTTATTTAGCCAGTCTTTTACCAATGGACTTAAATGCTTCAAACTTACAAAATATACCGCAAATGAGTATTACTGTGCATAACATTTTATGCATATTTTTTTCCCCTCTTTTAATCGCTCCCTCCACCCCCAACTTCTACCTCTGACCTATGGATGTTGTTTCCCTTAAGAATTTGATATCTAAAGGCAGGGCATCTCCTTCCAGGTGTTTGTGGTATGGCACACCCTAGGGGTCCTGGTGCACCTGGAGTATGGACTGTGGCTCCACATGGGGCACGAACCTAGAACCTTCTGCATGTAAAGCAGACATGCTAACCACTACACTATGGAGCCACCCTTCTTTTTGTGTATATTTAAACTTACATTTCAATATACATCCCTAAAGGAGATTTCAGGGATCACATACCATATAAATTATGATAATTATAGCCAAAATTTTTTACATAAACATTATATAAATTTATACTTCATCAACTAATTGAGAACACTGTCTTTCCTCAGCACTTAAAAGGTGGCATAATTTAATACTTGCACATTTGCCCATTTTATAAGTAAAATTAATTTAATTTCTATTTTTAATTTGAGGGAGATTATTTTAAGTCAGATTTCACTGGAGTATAATTTACATACAGTATATCTGCACTTTGGATTTTAAGATATATTCTATGAGCTTTCTTAAATGTACAAAACTATATAATCACTACCACAATCAAGATATAAAGTGTTCTGTTACCCCACAAAGTTTTTTCATGTTGCTTTTTAATCATTCCTCTCACCCAAGTCCAATCCCTGGTAACCACTGATCTGAGTTTGTTCCCTATAAATTTTGTTTTCTCCAGAATGTCACATAAATTGATCCATATAATATGTAGCCTTTTAAGATATTGATGCTATTACATGTATTAGTTGATTTTTCCTTTTTAATTGTATGATGTACCACAATTTTTATTCATCTGATAAAACGTTGATGGACATTTAGGTTTTTTTTTTTTTTTTTTGAGTTTTGGGTGATTATGAATAAATCTACTATAAATTTTTATATACAGGTATTTGGATAGATAGATCTATTTTTCTTTAGCTAGATACTGAATAGGGAGATTGCTTAGTTTAATAATAATGTGTGTGTTTAATTTTAAAGAAAATGTCAAAATGTTTTTTTTTAAGTGGCTTTAGTATTTTTAATGCCCCCTAGCAATGTATGAAAATTCCAGTTATTTCTAATTGTTGTTCTTGGTATTGTCAATTATATTTTTAAGCCTTTTTAATAGGTGTGAAATCAGAAGGGGTTTAATGTACATTATCCCAATGACAAATGATATTGTGCATATTCTCATGTTTATTTACCATCTATCTCTCTATTTTCACAAATAGTTTAATCAAATCTTTACCCCTTATTGAATTAGGTTGTTTCTTATTGAATACAGAGTTTTTAAAAATATTTTTTGGATACAAATCTTATATCAGTTATGTTTTTCAAAAATTTTTTTATTATCTGCTTTCAGAATACAGGGTTAAATATATAAAAAATTAGTTCCAGCTTGTTTTTCAAGTTTTATATTTTTACTTACTTTTTGTCTATTTAAATTGTTATGCATTGAAAGAAGTGAATTAAAGTCTTCTCATATCAGTAAATTATAATATGTTGTCATATATTATTGAATTTCTGTTTCTTCTAATATGTAATTTACATGTTTATAATCTATCATGTTCTTCTGATGACAAGTTCTTACTATTTTTTTTGTTTACAACAGCACATATTAAAGAAATATTTTATAAGTATCAGATTATTCTTTAAGAGATAATATTTTCAATATGACCCTAACAAAATTGTAGATCATAAGATTTGTAAGAAACTTCAATCCAACCACCTCTCTAGTGAAAGAATTACTTCACATCATCCTTGACAAATATATATACAGTCCTTGATTGAAAGCCACCTTTAGTATAAATGGCTCATCATTCTGAGACAGCCCATTTTTAATGTTGGGGAGTTCCAATGTTTACTGTCTGTTTTTATCTATTAAGACAAATTCAGCTTCAATTTTTAGTCTCTCATCCCAGTTTTTACTATCACATGCTTAAATAAGTAGCTCAGATCTTCCCACTTTCTTTAGAAATTCTTCAAAAATACTGACAGCCTGATCTTTAACTGTTCCAAAAACCAACTTCTATATAGCCTAATTTGTCAATATTCTTTTTACATATGACATTCAACATAATTCAGTATTGCAAATATGTATCATTCCCAGTGAAGAGTGTGATATCATTACCTCAGCTAATCTACACTTTATATATGTTAGTGCAATCTAAAAAAAGTTTGATTTTTTAGTAGCCAGACTTTTAAAAAAGCTCCAATCATTTTAAACATATCATAACAAAAGAAATGAAACATATAATTATAAAAGCTATATTCATTCAATTTTTCTTTACTTAAAAATACACAAGGAAGATAATTATTGCACTAAGAAGAATAAATTGCATAGATACACTTTCTGGAAGATAAAGTTCAGACAGAACTAGATTGAGAGAAGAAAGATGCTCCCAGTTCAGTAGGGTGAGGGAATAGGCCAAGCTATAGTTTAACTACACTCTCCAACAGAGCCCAGAAAATTTCTAAGCATAGAGAAGCACGGTGTATAGGGAGAATATAAATAGGGACAACTAAAGAACTTGGTGAATTTAAGCACTTTCCACTATCCCACATATGAAGCTTCAGAAAGTAATCTCAGCTGCTATTTACCGGAGATGATATAACAATCATAAAGGAGGCTTTGTTACAGTGTTGTCAGCATTCCTCTATTAAGTAATAGCACCCAAAGAGGGAAGAGGAAACTTAGGGAGAAGGACCACACTTCTATTCTCAAAAATGTGAACATACTGAATCTATGCAATGGGAGCCTCCTCATTAGAAAAGAACACATTCAGATGAAGATCGCAACTATCAAAAATAAGAAATCGGCAGCAAACCAACTATTCAATACTGCAAAATTTGAATCAGTTATTTAGAGGTTTGGCTCTTAATATACCAGAACTTGGAGAAAAACTGATGAATACAGAGAGATGATGAATTAGAGTATATGAAAAGATGTTATTAAAAATGAAAATGTAAGCCTTCACTCTTGGATCTGTGATGTCTGGACATTTCATTAGTTTCCAATTTCTTAATCATCTAAGACCACCTTAGGTTTTAGAGAGCATAAGATTTGTATATTTTCAATTGATTGTTTAAAGTTATATCTTAGATCCTTTTCATCCATCTACAATCTATCATCTATATCTATATCTATATCTTTCTATCTTTCTTTCTATCTATCTATCATCTATCTATCATCTATCGAGTTTTTTTACCTTGAGAGAAGGAGGTAACTGTAAGAAGTTGTAGAAGCAAAAATATTTAGACTGTATTCATTAATTTCAGATAGTTGGTTAATAATTCTGGAAGCACACAGTTTAAATACCGCAAGTACCTTATGATAGTTGCCTTAGTGCATTTGGACAGCTGTAACAAAATGCTACACACTTTGTAGCTTAGAAAAATTTATTACTCACAGTATGAAGGCTTTACATTTTGAGATCGGGATGCTGGGATGCCAGCATGATTGCATGAGGGCCCTCTTTTGAGTTATAGACTCTGTGTGTATTCCCACAAGTCAGAAGAGGGCAAAGGAGCTGTCTGGAGCCTCTTTTAGGGGGAAATTAATCTCATTAATGAGGGTTCTGTCCTTCTGACCTAATCAACTGCCAAAGGCCTCACCTCCTAATACCATCACATTATGCATTAGGATTTTATCATATGACTTTTGGGGAGCCACAAACATTTAGACTATAGCAGTAGCATGTACTTCTGTTGCTATTAGTCTTGTGTATACTAGACCACGGTGGCCTAACCATGAAACACTTGGTACAGCTGCATGAATTTAATCATCCATGTTCTCCATGCCTATACCTATATGCCTCATCTACCATCCACTTTAGTGAGTAAAACTAGGTCAAAATTGCCAACAACCTGTGCATCCAAATATAGTTAGAGAAACTGGGCATTAATTAATGACTAATGCCATTATAAATTCAAATTTACATAATGAGCTCTCTCCTAGAGTCTCATTCCTCTGAATCTACTTTCCTCTTACTTTCTACTATTAATTTTGCTTTTCACATCTTTGAGAAAACACTAACTTTTGGAGGTGTACTCATTTATCTCCCCATGACAAAATCTATAAACCAACCGGTGTCTGCATTTAGCTTACACTTTTTCCCTTCCAAAAAAAAAACAGATGTCTTGTTTTGTTTTTCTATCATAGGTAAACCTTCTCCTCTAGCATTTAATAAAGGATTTCATTTTCTCCATTTTTCCTTTTCTCTCTTGACTTATTAATATCTCCCTATTACATTTTCATCAACATATAAAGTTGCTCTCATTTTCAGGTTCAGTAAGTTTAGCCTCCTTGGATTTCATATTCTTAACCATCAAAAATTCCCCATAAACTTCTTCAGAAAAATGCATACATACCTCACCTCCACTTTCTGACATCACATCACCCCTCACACCACTACAACCTGAGATTCACTCACCACCTCCACCAACCACGTCAATGAATCTGCTTCAGCAGAGATCACTAACAATCTTCATTTCTACAAAGCCAATATGTACTTTCATAGATTTGCTTTAACAACCTAGCAGCAATGAAACCGGTGACTCCCTGCTTTTTAAACTGTTCTTCTCTCATGTTCTACAACACATAATTTTAATTTCCCCACCTAATTCTCTGCTTTCTGACACTGGGCTTTGCAAATTTCTTCTTGTTATCCAGATGTTAAAATGTCATTTCTTAGGACATGGTCCTTGTCCCACCTTTTCTTTCTATACTCTCTCTGTAGATGATTTCATTCTCATGAGATCATTCTCATGACATGAAAACTTGGCTTCCTGGTGAATGTCAGATTTTTCTAATTTCTCCTCTGAGGAATATGCACGACCATACCTAAGTTCAACATGGTCAAATCTAAACTGTTGATTTTGCCCTATTCCAAATTTTACTCTTCTAAGCTTTTAGGTCCTTGATTAAAAAACATTCAAGTTATTATTGAGCAGAGTCTAATGCACTGGTTATTATTCTCAAGGGACTAGCATACTGTGTACTGGTTACCAGTCCGGTGAGACGTTAACCACTTCTGCCCACTATATCTTGGTATATGAGTTACCAAGGAAAACACAATGTAATCAAGCACTGGATAGAAAAATACTTTACTCACACAGAGAAGAGGCAGAGCAAGATCAGCTTCAGTAGTGAGCAGTGGTCCCATATGGCCAGCAGGTGTTTCCAGGGAGCCATCACAGGACAATTGCTCACATGTACACCTCCTGTGCCATAGTAGGAAGAACCCTGTCCCCTCCCATCATAGGACAGATGTTAACAGTAGGATTGGCCATGTGCCACATGACATATATACTTTAAGCAGAAACAATATAATTCATTAAGCTAAAACAAGAAAAGATATTCCCAAACAATTTGATAAGCCTAGAGTAAGCTCTGTGAGTTCTTTATGTCTTGGTAAGGAATTTTTCCAAGTCCAAGGTCCATGCTTATGAGGCCAAGTAGGAGAAACAAACTTTCTTTTCCAACCTCAACTTCCATCAAGTCATGTTTACCACTGATATATAATTAGAGTCCACTTATCTCTGCATCCTATGCCACTATGGTTCCTTGTGTAGAAGACTGCGGTATTATAAATGATCTCCTCACTTCCCTTTTCTTTCACTCAAATTCATTCTCTGCCCAGCCTATAATTACACACACACATTAAAAAAAAAATCAGACTATGTGAGCCCCAGTTTAAAATAATTTAATTGCTCTTCATATACAATATAATATTACAATTGCCAAAAAGTCTCAGTAGGCTTTGCTATCCTACAGGATCTCAACTAACATGCTTTCCCTTTTATTCTAATTTTCATTTAGTTCCTTGAATCTGCACAATGTTTACCTGTCTTAGGGTCTTTGTATTGTTGGTTCCTGTGCCTGAAATGTTTTTTGCTTAGATGTAGACATGGCTGACTACTACTAATTTTTTGGTTCACATAATTTTTTGCAGTTACAGTTGACATTCAATATTATATTAGTTTTCGGTGTATAGCATAATGCTTGGACATTTATTTAATTTACAAATGGATAGCTGACTTCTTTTTAATATGTGGGCAGCACCCTGAATTTTGACTTCTCAGAAAGACCCTCCTGGCCATCGTTGAGAGGGCTCCCTTACTAGTACTCACGATTATTTACTTTTACAGCATCCTATAACTTCTGAAAATTTGTACCTGTTTTAAAATTTTGACTTGTGATTTTCCTCTCCTCACTTCATGTTTAAATATAACCTCTTATTTATCATGAAGGAAAAGTTATTGTATCATAAGCATTTTTTCCCCATACAGTTTCTTGCATTTAGCAGGAACCCAAAAATATCTGCCAATAACTGAAATATACCATGAATATAATCTGGAAAATTAAAATACTAGATAATTAAACTAATCAAATAATTAAATGAATAAAAATCATTCATCAAATCCTTTCTTATAAAATACACAGACAAGTATTTAGATCATTTATAACTCCTTATATATACATTTCTCTCCGCTATGAAAATTCATGAAATTGTTTTCAAACTTAAAATGATATTTTTCTTGCAAAATTTTCACATTCATGGTGCTTAGGTCACACCTCCTAAATAATATGACCACCATTTGGATTCAAACAATACATTTTTATTCAAAATAATAACAGAATATTACTTATAATATAACATTTCATTAAATTCATGCAAGATTTTGATAATTTTAGAAAGCTTTAATATAACTAAAATTGTAGCATGTAATAAACAATATTCTGACAGTGCTTTGGGAAAGCAAGAAAAATAGATTATGTAATGTTTAGTGTGTGGGAAAGGGCCTTGTCCTAACGATTTAGTATTTATTATACAGAATATAAAAGCTGGGATAATTTTCCTTTGAAGAGTACTATTTTAGTTCTATGCAAATAGGGAATTAAAACTGATTTTTGATTACCTGACGGTGTAACTATTTCATGAAGCTCTTGAGTGAAATTGTCTCCTAAATATGTAGAGTGACTCACAGAATATCTTCAACAAACAAAAAATAAACAACAGTAGAATTATTAAAAGGAAAAAGTGTCAGAATCATGAGGGAAATTTCAAACACTTTTATTTAATTTGCTTTTTTCTTTTAGACATATTCTTCTGATAGAACTGATCTTTCTCCACCATTACATTGCTCATAAAAGTAAGTTCCAAAGATCATTTACTTGTACCATGTGTACACAATGGCAAAAAGTAAATAAATAAATAAACCTGGAATATTTGATATTATTTATCAATGTTTACACTTCCTCATCTGCCTATAATCAGCAATTTTGAAAAATTATTGATGGTCACATTATATGTTAAAAGTTATTTCCAATATTATTTCTTAATTTAACTCTTTATTGTTCTTATTTAGATCTATGTCATAAGGCAGATGAGGACTGGGAGATGGTGCATGCCTATGAGGAAATATGTGAGTGTCTAATATATGCTAAGCACTGATATAGGTCCTGAGAATACAACAGTAAATATGGCACAAAAGATGCTTGCTTTGTGGAGCTTAATTGTGGCAAGGAGAGATGGATAACAATTAAATAATTTTATAATATGATTTTCATTTGAGATATATGTTTTAAAGAAAAAAATGACATACTCTGCAAATGACTAGATGGACCATTGAGGTGGCCTCTCTAAGGAGGTAACATATGATCTAATATCTAAATGAGGAGAAGAAGCCTGTCCCAAGAAAAACAAAGTTTATAGAATGGGAAAGGCCTTAGCATTTCCAAAAAACAAAAAAAAGCCAGTGTTGCTGGAGCATAGTGAAGGAGGTAAAAGGTTGCAAGATAAAATCAGAGAAGTAAATGAGAGCTTCTTAAGGTAAGTTGTTATGAGATATCTTGAATTTTACTCTCAGGACAATGGGAATCCAGGTACAGTTTTTTTGTTGGTTTGTCTGTTTTTGGTGTGTGCTTTTACAAGAACTGCATATACTTACTGTGTACAATTGGGTAATTTGTGAATTTGGACATACACACATACCCATGATACCATAATCACAGTCAAGGTAATTCACATATCCACATATCCAACTCTTATCAGTTCCTTGTATCTCATCGTCGTTGTTGTTGTTGTTGTTGTTGTTTTGTTTAAGTGAAAGAGAGACAAAAATGAGTCTAGATGCCATGAGAATTATGGATTAAAACCGACAGGGAAATAATCTTGGAAAAAGGAAGATCACAAAGGTTCTTGCATTAGAAAAGGTGAGGTATTTGTGGCAATGGAGATGAAAAAAGTAGATAGATTTGGGATATAATTTAGAGACTATTTCTTTAAAATTAAGCATTATATTAGGTTTCTATCCTGATTTAAAATCTGTGTTTTGTGTACAGTTTAAAAAGAAAAAATTGAATGATCACCTATCTTTATGTTTTTTGTTGCTTATTCTAATGTTTTGTATTTTAGTAATTTTAATATATTTACAATTTATTTTTTTTACTAAACACATCAAAACTTTTGGTGAGACATTTCATTGTAATGTAGGGACATATTTTGATGCAGAATATTTGCTCTGTGATGACAAAAATGCCCCTTTTTCCTCACTCTTTATATGATGCTATTTTCTTAAAGTTCCTCAGACTAACACATATTCAACTAGTGTGAATTATACAGTGATATATAGTTTTTAAGTCACTATAAAGCTTTACAAACACTTATTGAATTCTATGAAATATTCTAAGATGTGTCAAATGAATAAAACCATGAAGGCGAGTCTACAGATTAGAGACAATGTGAAAGGAAAAATAAATAAATGGCGATGAACTCCTTAAAATAATTATAATATAAGCTATTAAGTGCTTATCTAAACTTTAGCCACTTCAGATGTGTCACATATTTAAAGAATAATCTGCCTTTTCATTTTGAGAAATTAATGCTCAATTCTAGTATTCATTGTACTCCTGTCTAATACTTTTGAAGGTCTGAACAGAACCCATATTTCCAGATGCAATGTGTTCTAAAATTAAATTTAATTCAGGCCTTCAGTTTAAATGCATGTGTCATGATTGGAGAGTGCAATTTTCAAATATAAGAATTACACAATTATTACATACAGACGAGGCTTTCTAAATGAAATTAAGTGCCACCATAGTATAGTGTCATAGTAGGAGCACTACACTGGTGATCATACCTCTTTCACTTAACAGCTGTGGACCTTTGGGGTATTTACTGAACTTCCCTAAACCTCTGTTTCCTCACATGAAAAATAACGAGGTTGGACTGGGTAATATATGAGGCCTATAACAATTCCAAAATGTTACAATTTCTCTATAATATTATACTGGATATTGAAAAACTTCCCACCAGTTTTAAAGTGGCCATAATAATTCATATTATAAAACAGTATATAATTCTTCTTTCTCAGTTAATATCATCTAATCAGACCCCAGGGCAATTAACCCATCTGGAATAGACTCTATTGATAATGAAAAGTAAATCAGAAAACCAGCTCTAGGAGAGGTGTAACAGTTGTAGAGAGCAACCTTGATGTCCCTGTGTCCACTGCGAAAGTGTTGTGATTCCCGGCGCTTATGTAGAATGGGAAAGGGTAGGATGAGTGCCAGTATTCACCATCCTCAAACAAAATCTAACCATTTTTTAGTTTCTCAGTAACCAGTGAACTGTGATAGCAGCTGAACACCATTGGGTCTCTTTCAGAATTACAAATCTGAATACTGGAAGCCCAAGTACCATTATTCTTATATCTTAGATTAGAAAAGGAATATATTGCAGGAATATAACTAATAGTGACATATCCATCCTAGTAGACTGCCTCAAGACTTGATATCTGTTCCCAGCTAATTTGTAGTATTTTCACTCCTTGCTTGCAGTCTTTTCAAACTGTGTGGATTACTGATATATCTCTGAAAATACATTGGGTAATTATAATATTTTGGAAAATTCTAAGAAATTGAAATCTTAAAAGCCCTAACAAGGAAGTATGGACTATAAATTCTAGAAGTAAAGAATACACTACACAACATATAAACAAGAAAAATATTTCCAATATTAACCAGTATGTGGGTACATTTGCAAAAATTATAATAAATGTCTTTAATATTTAGTCAAAATTAGTGTTTTGCCTTGTCAAATGTGTGTTCCTCTTACATTCAAATGTATGGTAATAAACTAAACTAAACCAAGATACTGATTGCTTTTAAGGCTCTGAATAAGCAGTGGGTAATTTTGTCAGAAACTTGAATTGTGTGTTCAATAATGTTTGCGTGCAGGTTCAAGGAATAAATGGAAAGCCAACTGCAAGTGACAGAGAATAGACTGAGATAGTGATCATCACTGACCAACAAAGGAAAAGCAAGAAGGGAAAAAAAGACTGATTCAGAATATTTTCTAAATCTCCACTTCAAACACAGTGTATCTTAAGGTCTCATTTAATCTGACAGTCCTACCTTTAGGATCCGAGTATTTGAACTAATGACATTTTACATATCTACTTCAGAATTTATCCTGAGGAACTAATAACAATAAAGACAGGATTAACTGCAAGATCATTCATCACAATATTGTTTATAAATGCCCACAGTTTAAAATCATAATGTTTAAGAGTAGATACTTGTTAAGTAAATTGCACTGCATTCATTCAACTGAATACTTTGTAACTATTTTAGTGGTGCCTTAGAAAATTATACAATGATAAAAATAGAGTTGGGTTTTCAAGCAGGTAGAAATCTAATCTGCTGTTTTTATCATTATATTACCAATACCAAGTACAATCTAGCTAATCATAAATAATTTAAATAAATGATAGATCAGCCAAAAGCATTAAGTACAGTATGATTTCATTTTTAATTCATACAAAAACATTTATCAAACTCCTACCACATCAGATACCTTATTAATACTGGCAATGGAAAAATGAATTAACGACCCCATTCTCCTGGGTTTTCATAAATGATCAACCAATTAAAAAATCAACCAGTTAAAAAATACAGAAATACTATGTCAGTGGATAATAAGTGAAATGAATAAACATAAAGCAAATTATTGGGCCAGGCAGTACAGAAAGTGTAGTATTTTATGTAGAGTAGCAAAGATAGTCCTCTTTGATAAGACAAAATTCAAATAAAGCCCTGAAGATGAGAATAAAAGTTACCATGAATATCTATACAGGGACAACTTTCCTCTTTTGTTTCATTTGTATTTCCTAAGTATCTTGTCATAAATATGCATTATTTTTATTCTTCAATAGAATTTTTTGTTGAGATAATTATACGTTCACATGCAATTGTAAGAAGTTATAAAAAGAGATCCTGTGTATATTTTTACCTAGTTTCACCAATGAAATTTGCCAAACTACAGAATATCACAAACAAGGTATTAATATTTATTGATATTTATACATTCCACCTACTTTATTCAGGTTTTCCCAGTTTTACTTGTAGTGTGTGTATGTGTATTTAGAGATCCTCAGCATCCATTTTGTGTAAGTGGCCTGTATGGGCCTTGAACTGATACTAGCCTCTCCATGATTGCAAGCCCTAGTAAAGAACCCACAGAGTCACAATCAGGTACAAGTTTCTGATTTGACTTCCCCAACAGCCGACGTGAGCAACAGTTTTTCATGACTCCCAGGGCCTTCCTCTTGTGCTGCATAGATAAGACCCCAAGAAGCTTATCAAAACCCTACTCTTTTTGGTTTGGGTTGACCAATCCTGGTTTACCTCAGGAACCTCAAAGCATTGTACCTACAGACCCTAATAAAGACACATACCCCCAGGTCCTTGTTCTCTCTCCTATCTTCATTCTGCCTTGACCTCCCTATGTGACTCCTTGAGGCATGCAGTGTACCTCCTAAGGACCTGTGAGTAACAAACGTGTCTATTTCAGTTTACCTTGTGTTTTATGTTGTTGTTGCTGTTGAACCATTTTAAACAACATAAAATTGCTGAATTTCTCGGCAAATTTCTTTTTCATAAAATACTTTATAAATACTTTGGTTTTTTTAACTTTCAAGCTTTTCAATAGGAAAAAATGCTGAAACATCTGACATTTGAGGTTTTTACTATAATTTATCAATTTTTTATTTTAAAATGTTGTAGTATCTAAATTATCTTTGTAGCTATGATTATGGATCCAGGGTCATAAACAGATAATTTGAAGCATAAGTACAGTCAATTAAATTAAACAAGTTGAGAGAATTTCAGGACATCATAAACCCATCAGAAGTTGAAAGATCATGGCATAGTCTATAAAGACTCCCCAAATATATCTGACATTGAAGATTATGTTATTTTCTAGTCAAAATAACAACTCATAAGTAGCAGGAGCCAACTCAAAATTCAAATAACTATCTAGAATTTAAGTAAGATGAGTCTTGATATTGTAAAAGAGTCCAAGCTTGGGTTGCAAAAAAAACAACAACAAGAAAAAAAACAAACAAACAAAAAAAACCTCTTAAGTAAGAATTATATAGAACCACCTCGTGTGAAAGGCCTTTAAAAACTCATCATTGCCTTTTAAATGTAAGACACTGGCACTTTTTCTTGCAGTAAAAATACTTTTTTTTAAATATTAGGATCAATATAATGAAAAGCAATAAGATCCACATTATCTAAGTTGGCTTCGGATATCCTCTTAAGCCTCATGCTGCCATTTGGTTAACATGTCCATGGGTCCTATCCCTCTCCCACTAAGAAAGACCAACCACCCCATAGCGAGCTAAAGTACCACACAAGCTGGATTCCTGCCTTAAGTAGTATACCTGTGATAGCAGCTAATATATATAGCATTAAAGCACATATTCTGCTTGGTTTGTCAACCATGTATAATGGTCACTATTAAAAGGGTTCAAATATTTCTTCTCTCAATACTAATATGAAGAGTTCCCAAAAGGTTTTAGTGATAACATGGGTGATGATATCACTGAATAGCAAAATAATCAGATAAAAAAATTTAAACCAGCTATGTTATTTAGTTGGAGTCCCTGGAGTGGGGATGCACAGATGAAAGGATTATTGGTAAACAGTGAAGCCCGCCAGCAGATCAGACACTGTCCACAGGGCTCACTTCTTCATTTCAGGGCTAGTTCAGACCCTAAGAGGTAGAGGCAAATACCTAAAATGCACTGAATTAGAGGGTCCCATAGAAATCCAAAAGTTAAACAGAAGATAACTGACATTGAATAATGTTTAGCTGGTTGATTGAAGGGTAGTGCTTCTTCTCAATTAGCATATATAAATGTATATTACATTAAAAATTCAGCTTCCATTATACTGTATACTGTCAACCTTTCTATATTTCTTATTACACCAAGTCTAAAATATTCTGCATAACATTAAAAAATCTCTGCTTTTTATTTCATGGAGAAATTAATAACAACAATTTTGTTGTGATTTCACATTTCTGCCTATAGATAGTTCTCTCCAGCCTGATAACGCTCCTTATTCATTTGGCTTAGTTTATAATGACTTCTATTTGTCTAGTAGGTTCATTACAATATTACAACTCTATTAGTGAGGATGGTTCAAGATTGTCATTACAATCTTCATAATTTTTTTTAAAGATGGGATTCCACACGTTTTGAGCATGAGCAATTAATAGTATTTTATAGAATTTAGGATTGTAAAGAGATTGCAAGACCTTAACAAAAACTGTAGAAAAATGAATGAATTTTGATTCCTCTTACAACAAATTCACTTTTTTTACACTTCACCAATAAAAGGTCACTTCTTTGACATGAAAAATATTCTCTTAAAGCAAGTATTTCTAATTCAGGCCTAATCACAAGAAGATTTGGAGGAGTGGGATAAAAAACAACAATTCCAAAGCATCTGTTAAGTTTATGTTATCACTTTAAAGCCTTGTAAACATTTCTGATTATACTTTTAAGTTTAGATGACTACAAAAGAGACCTCTTTTAGACTGTGGCAAATCAGTATCTTAAGCCATATGCCTCTGTTAGCATTATACAAGATAATGTGCAATATTTGATTTTAGCCACTAAGTAAAAAAATAGAGAATGAAGCAAGAATAGAAATGAAATTAATAATAATACTACTGTTAGGGATAAGCTTTTTGTCATTTTATGGTTAGAATTTAACCTTTTAGGGCAATCAGTAATAAAGAGCAAGCAGTATTTGTTTCAAATATGATCTCAAGTTTTTTTGTGTGTGAATGAATAAACAGGTCCTCTTGGGAAAAGAGATAATACTACCCTGAATTACTACTGCACTTACATCTCTGAGTATCTTTCAAAGAAATTATAACACAGATTGGGTATTATTCAGAATCTTCAGATCTACTTCAATATACTTTTAAAAAAACAGGAAAGTGGGAAGGCAATTTAACTTCAGAAGTAAGAAGACTAATTCTCTTAGTCACTATGGGCTGCTATAACAACAAAAAAAAAAATCATGAACTGGTGGCTTAAAGAACAAACACTTCTTTATCAAAGTGCTGGAGATTGCAAAGTCTAAAAGCAAGGCACCGGCAATAACAGTGTCCAGAGAGAGCCCACTTCCTTGAAGATTATGAAGATACTTTCTAGAAGTGTGTCCACATGGCGGAGAGTATGATCTCTACCTCCTTTCTGTTCTTATTACGACACTAATGTCATCATGGGATTTCCACCCTCATGACTTCATCTAATCCTAACCACCTCTGGTAGGTTCCATCTCCAAACAAACCACATGAAGATTTCAAAATATGAATTTATAGGGGAGAAACAATATGTAGCCCATAACACTGACTAATTATAAAAGGATTGAAATCCTTACACTCAATAATTCAGCAAAAATATATTAACTCCCTTTGGACTGAGACAATGCATTTCACAAATTTAATAATTTTTAAATTCTAGAAACTTAGACATGGGAAATAACTTTGTAAATATAAAGTAACAGCAACATTAAAATGGCATTTATTTAATCCTTTGTTGGGTGAGAATTTAACATTGCCCTTAAACTAAATCTTAGATGTGTTATTACTAGATATTGGTCTGCCTACCCTATCACTCCAGTAAAAATATAATTCATTAGATAATTTAATCTTAATAAGTATAATTTTTACAAAAATGCAGCTGCTTGGAAAGCTCTTCTTTGTAAAAAGGCTCTTACAAAAGAGATGTTTTTAACCAGACTTGAAAGAGCTAATGAATCATTCACTGGAAAACCTTACTTGAACAGAAAGTACAATACTAGATATTACCTTTTTAATTTAAATGCAGGAATCAATTATAAAGTGAATCTCACCCATTTCCAGTAAGTTGTAGAGAAATGTGGTGCAATGCAGGTTACTGATACTTAAGACAACCAATGAACAATTTCACCCTGATCGATACATAGAAATGAGAGGTAAAGCAAAATCTAAAACTTATAATGGAGCCTTTAGGCTTTTTGATCACTCATTATGTGGATTTATCCCTTACAATATTACATTAGCTTCCCTGCTTTATACATCACAAGTAAAAATGATTCAGATCATATGTAAATGTTGAAGGTATAATTAAAATTATGGTAAATTTCTTCAGCTCAAATGACTAAAACAGAACCAATTTTTCATTTGTACAATCTTCACCAAATCATATTTTCCCAGAGTTCTTCTCATTAATGTTAGTAGAACCAATGTATAAATAATAGCAGGATAATTTGAGCATTTGATTGATCAATATATTTATTACAATTTTAAAAAGTAACAGCTTGACTTTTTCTAAATCAATATCTTGACTTTTTAAAAATGAATAAATGAAATCTGCTGTCTGGGCATGTTTTCTTATATGTTTGTATATAGATTTTAGAGATGACTGAGAGATAACAAATTCTGCTGTGTGTTCTAATAAAGTGAAAATTATCCCCATAATTTGGAAAATTTAGTATAAATTTGATTTTTAAAAATATTCTTAAAATACCCTGACTGTAATATTAAGTGTCTCTGAATTACAAACATCATAGGAAATTATTATATTCAGAGTATTAGAATCATTAAGAGTATGTGCTTTGCCTTCATACAAAACAGGCGTGAAATCCTGCATCTCTACTCAACTATATGTGTGATCTTCAGCTATTTACTAGCTTCACTAAACCTTAGTCTCCTAATGTAAAATGGAAACATTACTAGTAACTATCTTATAGATATGTGGTATTTGAAGAGGTAATGCAAATAAAGCACTTAGATGAAAGCCTGACATGGGATCAATAATAGGGCTTTTCTTTTCAGTATTTGTATTTAAATATAATTTGATACTAATGTTTTCTTTAAAAAAAATGACTGAATAAAAAAAAGCATGAATAAACTGAAGTATTCTAATATTGCAATTAGAGGCAAAACTAAACATGTGTCTTTTCCTGATATATTAACAGTTGTTTTTGCATCTAGCATGTTATAATGCTTACATGCCCAATTAAAATTTGGATAATGATAATATGTTAATAATATTAGAGACTAATTGCCTATATCAGTTACAACTGTTATTCATTATTTTTTCCATTGATTTTAAAATTGTTAATTGAAATATAAAAATATTTTTTTCTAAATTTTCTCGAAATAGTATTATAGACTAATTAAGTATTAATTGTGAAAAAAATAAAACCTAGGCAACCCTATGAATATAAATTCTCTATCCTCAGATGTCAGCTCAGGAATTCCTGAATTTCTGATTAATGATTCCTAACCTCTTGTGCAAAGGCTCAAAGAAGAATGTGAGCTCCTTCAAATTTGTTACTGTGGTTGTCTTAAATTTAAAGATTAGCAAATTCTAAAGATCCTTAGCATTAACAGAAAATGTTTTTTTTTTTACATTCAAAATGCTTCATAAACAGAAGGGTTGAAAGAACATTCACAAAAAAAAAAAAGAATTGGGAAATAAACTCAGAAATTTCCTTTATTCATAGATCTTCACTTGTTATAATCAAATGCTAAAATGGACAGATCAGGTGAACCTTATTCCAAATTGTACTGTAAGATATAAAAAACTCTAAGCAAAGTAAGCTTTAGGTCAAATAATTCTAGAAACTTTTCAATTCCAGAGGGTATGAAAGAGTTGAGAAGAATGGAGTCTGAGAGATTATTTGTAATGATTTCTTTAGAGATGACTATGAGCCTGAGCCTCCAAGGGAAAAAAAGAAGAGAGTAGTGCTGCCTCATATGCAGAATCAAGAGAAAGAGCTTTAATTCAACTACTTGGAATTAAATAAATAAATGTTTATCTTTCAATTTGGAGAGAGGTAAACTGTTGTCTGTGGCATTTTAGAGGGATCTGAAAGAGTAAAGGGCTGGCCGAAGCAACTGTGGCTTCAGAAAAAAAGGCCACAGCCTGAGGATTACTCCATTCCCACAGCTGGTAGAAGCAACGATGCTTGAGCATTTCTTTTGACTCAGGTACCTGCTGCACAGAAGAGAAATAGCAGTTGCAGTATGGAAAACATGAGAAGTGAGTATTTCAAAAAAAGAGGAAGGCAGCTCTGTGAAATAGAAGGTCATGTAAGATGAAGAATGAAAAATGTCTGACTTTCATGAGAATGGATTCCATAGTATAGTATAAATGGAAATAATTTTAAACTGGAGAATGCATTGATTTTTTTTCCCCATGGAGACATTTCTGCAATAGACTTTCTGGATGTTTTGAGAACTGAGCTACAAATTAGAACAACCATTTCTACCTCTACCACTTCTTTCCTGCATGACCTTGAGTAAGCCAATTGATTTGTCTACTCTCATTTTTTTATGTGTTAAAAAAATATACACATTTATCTCAGAATTTTCTTTTGAGTTGATAAAAGAAGATAATCTTGCAAGCGGCTGACAATTTAGTTTAATTTAAAGTCTTCAAATGAATGAATTTTCTTATTCAAATAAATAAATTTTAACATGGATCATTGAGATAGGTATTTATACATATTTACTAAATATATAATTATCAAATTAAACTTTTTTTGGTGCCATCCAGTAACATTCAAAATGATTGATTTTGTTACTATAAATATTTCAATTTTCTTAAAGAAATATTTTGGAGAAAATGGAAACATTCTAAAAATGACAAAAGGTTTGTCATTAATGCAGTTTTGCTAAAATTTTTATTTCTTAAATGGACAAATATGCAAACAAGTAAAATTCTAATTCACAATACAGTTATATACAAAGAGCAAAGTTACTCCTAATCTGTATTTCTACAAAAGAAGATTATGACTCAGCAGTACTAATATCATTTTTATCTTCATAAAATAGTCCTTAATGTGAAAGAATGGAAAAGTAGGCCATGGAAACTGCTCTAAAAGAGTCTATTTCAGCAATGATCCTCTCTGAAATGACAGAGAACACCTAATCCCAGTTAAAGCTGAACCAGTCTTATCAAACTTGAAGAAGAGTTTGCAAATATGTGTGATGAAAGCTAAATAATACCTAACAGCTAAGATTTGTCATAATTTCCTACTAGAATTTAAATAAAAATTTATACTGCTATATGATAATTTGTGACCAAAAATATATATATATATATAGTGTTCACGAACTGACTTCATGCAAAAGAAAAACACTCTTTAAAATACTTTTGTAATGCTACCTGTGTAAATTATCTCAACATTAAGGGAATCTGTGAATTACTGGCACTTTATGACTAAAATGTTTAAAATGCAATGATATAATGCATAAGCTAATCAACTGAGACATATACTAGCTTAAAATTAATTTGCCATACCCTACAATTCAACAAAATTATACAGAATCATGCCTCAGAGAAAATACTGTATTTATCTCCATGAGATTTTTAAATTAAGAATTATTAAGTAGCTAATTGTTGAATAGAGCCTCAAAATTACATGTATTTGATTGTCCATGATGAATGTCCTGTTAACAATCACTATTTGGTTTAATATGAGAAGATTATCACTTAAAATATGACTACATATTAAAATACATTATTTGCAATGATATTGTAATAGAATATTTTTATGCATGTCAGAAAAATTCAAGCTGCCATTTATCACTTTAATATACTCAGAAAATACATTCTTTTTAAGAAATGACTAATTTTAAGGACTGATTATCAGTAAGTATAAGCACTGACCAAGTGATATTTTCTATTTTTCTATTGAAATGTAAAATTTTTTAAGGCAAGAACTTTTTTTCTGAACAACAACAACAAAAAAAACGGAGACCACATAATGAAAATAAGCCAAAGAGATGACAATATACACACACATATACATATATATATATGCATTATGTATCCCTACAAAATGTTTATACATTCCATTTACATCTATTGTCACAACACATGTTTAAATTATTTACATTCATAGAAAGAAAAAATGAATAAAATAGGGATTTTAGAAAGACAAATAAATGTATTCTGTTTTAAATATCTCATTTGTTGTAACAGTTAACCTCAAGATGGCTCTCCATGACCTATTCTCCTCTTGCTCATAGCTTCTCCTATGTTGTATTATAATGGATCTGTGTGTGTCACCAATATAAAATGGAAAATGGTGATATGACACTTCTGAATTAAGTTACAAGAGACACTGAAGCTTCCCTTTTGTGTTCGTTCTCTCTCTCTCTCTCTCTCTCTCTCTCTCTCTCT
Organism: Cynopterus sphinx; assembly: GCA_030015415.1. Classification (NCBI taxonomy): domain Eukaryota; kingdom Metazoa; phylum Chordata; class Mammalia; order Chiroptera; family Pteropodidae; genus Cynopterus; species Cynopterus sphinx. The sequence goes on along the minus strand of CM057379.1, from coordinate 58,059,135 downwards.
CTTCTTCTCCTTCTCTCTCCCTCCCTCTGTCTCTCTCTCTTTGCTTGTCTCCCTCTCTCCCCGTCTGGAAAAGGCCAGGTGCCATGTTACACTATGAAGAGTCCCATATGGTGAGGAATCAAGACCTCTGCCAGCAACCATGTAAGTGAGCTTGTGATGGATCCTTTAGCTCTAGGCAAGTCTTCAGATGACTGCAGTCCTGACTATCATCTTGACGATAATGCCGTAAGAGGTTCTGAGCTAGAACCACACAGCTAAGCCATTCTCAAATTTCTGACTAACCAGAAGTGTGACATAATGGATGTTTGCTGTTCAGCAATGTGAAGATACAATGATTTGAAGTTGATGTATATAAATGAAGATATTTCTGTTTGTGTTTTCTTCTAAATTTAATGATAATATTTTTTAAGCTGAAACTTTTATAAGCCATGTATTTGCTTTCTCACATCTACCTTTGTTTATTCAGAGGTCAAGCTTCTCAGTATCAGATTATAAAAATTTTTGCAGTTAAAAAATCTACTTATTAAAGCCCATTTTTATCTATTTAGTTGTGTCTAAGATTTATGCTGACATCTGTCTCTTAATACATGTTAGTAACTACTTTCCTCCCTTTTATGAAAATTGAGATTTGTGAAATATATCTGTCTAGACTTTTGAGGAAACTCCACACTTACTACTTGCATGCAGTAAGAATCTATACACATGCAGATTCTTCCCTCAGCTCTCTTTCCCTATCAAGTGTTTTTAAAATGCTACAATTCATAGACCAAAAATACTACTACTACTACTACTACTAATAATAATAATAAATAATAAGATTATGAAAATTAATTAAGATCAGGAAGAAACCAGTAAGTTTTGTTTTCATACCTTCTGGCATAAGGAGCCATTTAGAAAGTATCCCTACCTAATTGTTTATTTTTCTTTCTCCTGTATTTTTTTTACATTGCATTTGTATTGTTACACTTCACTAAACAAACCAGTTCCTGCAGTACACTTCCATTTTACTTTTAAAGGTATTTAGTGAAACAGTAGAAGCAAAAGGCCAAAAGTTACATCTAAAGCTAAAGGTCAGATGTGACAATGCTTGAAAATAAGAAAATGTCTAAACAACAGAAAATCACTCTATAAAACAAGTGACCTTTTTTCAAATGATGACATAATGTGTTTTCTTTTGTACCAAAACAACAAAGCACAAGGCTAGTGGATTAAATACATTGTACTCAAACTATAGTTTGTTATACTATTTGTAACAAAAAAAATTGCTACACTTAAAGTTGGTGTGAAATGAAATCTTTCCAAAGAATTGTATGTATTTTATAGAATTTTATGAATTAAGGAGACTAACTAATATTTTTTGCTTAAAGATTGATCCAAAAAAAAAAAAAAAAAGATTGGTTCGTTAGGTGTTACATAGCACCTATAGCCTTGAACTGAAATAAACAATATTTGGATTACTTTAGTCTTTAATAAATCCCTATCACACCAGAAATACAAAGAAATTGGATAGGGCATACGTTGTACAAAGGAAGCCGAATAAGGTCCACTGCCATGTGTAAAGCAAGCTGAAAATTTAGCTCTGGAAAGTTATATGTCCACATACATATATATCTATAAGATAATAAGTATGAAATTTTAAATATAAGAAATTTCTGTGAAAAAAATTCTATGGTTGCTTGTCTCAACAGATCTTCTCACATCCCCAAATGAAACATGTCTCCCAGGATTCATAGCCTTCTCTCATCCTTAATCCTTAAATCTGGGTTTGTCCTATGATTCTTGTAAAGAATATAATGTGTTAGAAGTGATACAACATGACCTATGAGGCCAAGGCAGAAAAGTATATTGCGATTTATTCTCTAGAGGCTTGGAATGCTATTTGAGGCTGGCTTCCACAGAAAAAGTATGATTTATCATACTGTGAGGAAACCCAAACTAGCATTTGGAGAGCCTTATATACAAAGAGATACCCAGCCAGCTAAAACTTGCTGTCATCTTGGACCCTTCTGCTTCCATGAGCCTAAGAAGTACCAGTGAATGGTCCCGTTGATGCGTAGAGTAAGAGATTTGTCCAATCAAGCACCATCTGAAGTCCTGACACCCAAACCAAACCAAAGTCCAAACCAAAAGGGTGGTTTGTTGGTTGCTGCCTTAAGCTTAGGGAATTTCGTTACACAGTAATAGATAATCAGAATAAAATCTGGTACCTGGAAATAAGCAGACAATGTATCAAAAACCTAACACATTTAGTGCTGGTTTTTATTTTATTATTATTTATGTATTTACGTATGTATGTATGTATATATGTATGTATGTATTTGAAGAAATGATTTAAATGAGACAAAAGTACTTCCAAGGATTTTTTTTTTGAGATAGAATTTGTACACCAAGAAGTCAACATTTTAAAATATACAATTCAGAGGTGTTAGTATATTCACAAGGTTGTATAACTACATTCATTATCTAATTTCTGAACATTTTGTCTCTACAAAGAAAACCAAATACCCATGAACAGTCGTTACTCCTTACCCCACTTAAACTATTTCTGGGCAACAGCTTTCTGTCTGTACATATTGTCTATTCTAAGCATTTCATATAAGTTAAAACATATAATATATCGCTGTTTATGTCTGGCTTCTGAGCTTTAGCTTAATACTTCCAATGTTTATCTATGTTTTAGCATACATCAGGACTTCATTTTTTCATGGTTGAATAATATAACATTGTACGGATGTAAGATATTTTGTTTCTCCATTTATCAGTTGGTTATTTGTTGTTTCCACCTTTGGGCTAATGTGGATAGTGCTGCTATGAACATATGTTTTTATTTCTCCTGAGTGTACATCTAGGAGTGAAATTTATTAAAAATTCTTCTAAAAAGGAGAAGATAAGTATACAATTCCCAACTCTTCTTATGAGGTCAATATTATACCAAAACCAGACAAAAATATCATAAGAAAAGATACTAGAGACCAATATCCCATATAAATACAGATACAAACATCTTTTTAAAATTCTAGAATGCAAATCTGGCAACATATAAAAAGATTTATATGCCATGACTAAGTGGGAAATCAGTCTCCCCCTCCCCAGGGTTTGTTGTTGTTGCTTTCTATGGTAGTAACTTTTTAGTGACTTTTCTGAATTAAGTCTGTGAAGTCTCTATTCTTTGTCAAGTGTGGCCACTGAACTATCTGCTGGTTAACTTAGTGGTCAGCTAATATGATTAGACAGAGATTTTCTTAAGCAACCAAACACAATAAGTCTCCCAGTCTTTGCTGAGGAGCTCTGAGTACGTACAGGGAAATGCCTGCAACACTCAGGTAAATCAGTTTACAACACTGACTTAGCTCTCCCCTTCCTGCTCCTTCAGAACCATAAGGTCAAGAAAAAGGGAGACCACAGCCTTATCAGGTCTTAGCTGAGCGTGTATTTACTGCCTTACATATATGCATGCGGCCTTCTGCACTCCCAGGATCATGTTGGAGCTTTTCAAAGCTCTTCTGGACATCTTTTTCCCCATATCTTTTCTTTTAAGCATTTTGATTAGTCTTCTGTTTGGCTCAATTGTTATCTACTGCTTCAGACAGTCTTAAACAGCCTGTATTTGCTTTCCAAAAAAAAAAAAAAAAAGTAAATGAGCATTTTAGTAGCCTTTATTCCACCATTTTCACTGACATCTCTTTGCTTATAGTAATTGTAAAGTGTGCTTCATAGAAACTCTGTTATTAAACAGTAGAGCTTCCAGGGATAGAAGTGTTATAAGAAAGAAGCCTCTTATAAGATCCAGATAGACAAAGGCCTGTACCGAGGATATTTGTGAGTATGGCATTTGTCTAACGAAGTAAACCTTAATAAGTTTCAAAGAAAATCCATGGTGTTTTTTGAAGAATTATATGGGAGGAAGCACCAGCATCTTGGACTGAAAAGGTCAGAGGCAGAACAAAATGCAAAGGGGGCTTTGGAATACCAATTTTCAATGAGCAGGAAGAGGTTGCAACTTCTTAAGCAAAATAAATGATGGGTCAGAGGGCTGATACAAAAGTTAAAAGAGCAGAGTTTAAAAATAGAAAATAATTCTCAGGATTCAAAACTGGGTTCTAATCACTGAACTGTTCACATGAGTCTGATTGGATTTTAGAATGACTATGAACGGCAAATGCTATGTGCCTCCCACCACTTTTGAACAAGAACTTTATTATAACTGTCATATCCACGTACCACCACTCTATATTGAGCATGTAGGATTTAGAAAACCTGTTCTTTTACTTCCCAGATTTGAGATAAGATGAATTGTATTCAAAGAACTCTACCTGAGGAAACTCTTCCATGACTGCATTTTATTTGGATAATAATATATAGATTTAAATCCCAAGCCTCATGTCACAATGGCATGAAGTATCAGGGATCCTCAGTCTCCCACATGTGAGGTGATGTGAATCATTGCAGTCTCCAAAGATCAACCCCCAAAGAAAATCTTTGTGTGGTGTATTTACATCTCTGTATAACTGTTCCCCTTTAAATCTGGGTTGGCCCAGATTAAATATAACAAGTAACAGAAAATATTTTGTGACAAGTTAGGTTAGAGGAAGTCTTGAAGATTCTGCTATGGTATCTTGGAATACTTGTTCTCAGAAAACTTAGCCAAGACATAAAAAAATTCCCTTACTCTAACATTGCTATGATGTGAGAAAACTCAAGTTAGCTATATGGAGAGGCTACATGAGCGATGAAAGGTCACTGTGTTGTCCCATGTATCCCAGTCCAGGCTCCAAAACTATAAAATAAGAAACCATTTTGCAAATCCAGTTATTTAATTAAACATTCAGATTACTTCAACTCTATCAACTTGTCTGAAAACACTTAAGACACCCAACAAAAACTCAGCTCAGCTGAACCCAGTCAAACCACAAAATCATGAGGAATAATATATTTTTGCTTTATACCATTACATTTTAGAATGATTTGTTAGACATAAATAAATAACTGGATTATACTTTTGCTTTGCGAACAAAATTTAGAAAGAAATATGTTGACCAATGATAGGTGAAGTACATAGCAGAAAATATTAGATTATCATTTACCGCAGAATGAGAACTAAAGGGCAAATTCAATCAGAACAGACATTTTTTTAAAAAAAAAGAAGAGCTACAGAAGCCCATCCTGGCACTTATTTCCAAGACTGTTGTAATATAAGGAAGATCAGGTTAGCTATGTTGAGAGACTGCATGGAGAGAGAGAAACATAACTAGCCACCAGGAGAAATACATAGATACTGCAAAGCACTGTAAAATCTAAAATTAGACAATTTGTGTTGTGAATATATGGCAATCTTAAAACATAAAATTGACAAATTTAATAATAGAAAAATGATATTTAATGGGAAAATATTGTTTTGTGGTGGACAAAGTATAAGTTTTATAAATAGTTGACCCAAGTCCAATACATTGGTCTGCCATCACTTGCTATGTAAAACTGGCTGAAAAATTGAATATATTAACATCTAGTTGTCCTTGCACTCTCACAGTTATACTTCTTGAGTCCACCCCAAATTAAACCCTACTCTGAATTGTAACAATATAAATTTGCTTTGTATTTTTCTGAATTTTATTTACGTGAAGATCATACAATATGTTTTATTTTGTTCCAGGCTTCCTTCACTCAGTATTATGTTAATGAGACTTATCTACTTTGTCCTACAGAATTGTACTTAAGTCATTGTTTGGTGTTTTATTGAATTCAATTATGCAAACACATAATTTATCTATTCTGTTGTTGGCAGAAATCTCCATTGTTTCCAGCTTTGAACTATTATGAATAATGTTGTGATGATCCTTCCTGAATGTCAGGCTGTGCATGTATGCATGCAATTCTATTGAAATAAAATTGCTAATTCAGAGGATATGTTGATATTTAACCTTAAAAATCAGAAGTAGATTTTTTTAAGTGGTTGTACAAATTTAAAATTCCTCAATGGTATTTGAGAGATTATGTTGCTCTACAGACTTATCAACATCAAAATTTCCATATTAAGTTTTAAGTATCAGATATTTTAACTGCTAGTTCTAAACTCCCATAAAAATACTGCCCTGAGGATTAGATGGTATGTGGTATGTCTACATAACATTATGTTTCCTGCCCCATTTTTGAACATTAGTGGCAGTGAAGTGTAAGCTTTTCTCAAGGAAATATATTCATGTACAGTAAAATGGTCAATTACTTGTTTCTAAGCTTTCATTATATTCTCTGCAATTGTTCTTCTTCAGAATAAGCAATTGTACTACATCATTTCCAGTCAATACCCATTTGTAGGCCTAAATAAATAGCTATCAGTTTTTCCTATTTTGCAGATTTTCTTTTCCATTTTTCACCAGAATTTTACCATCTATAGACATATTGTGGTCAATTTCCAATTGCAATTCAACTCTAGATTTAGGAACTCACATCTAAGCAAATGACTTTTTGGCATCAGCACATAGGGCAACAGGTAATAGAGAGATAGTGAGGTAGGGAGAGTCACAGAGAGCTGTCATTGGCCTTGGAGCAAGTGAGGTACGTTGCTCATTTAGGTGGATACATTAGAATTTCTTCTTGTCACATGCTGTGAAATATAATGTTTCCACTTTATAAGTGACGTCTGTTGGACTACTACTTCTCTATCCTTCTTTGGACAGATCCCAGAGAGAAAAGGCATTTATGGCCCCAGGATTATCTGCTGTCTTTCACTGTTAGGTCACTTTTCACCAATGCCCCCAGGAACAATCTGGCAATTGTCTTTCAAAACGTTTAAAAAGTACCTCTGCATCTTTTGAGATGCTCAGTAGTTTTTGAGTCTAAATTTTCAGTGATCTCTACAGAATGGAACATTCGGTTTCTACCAGAGGCTCCAGTCAGCACACTTTACTTGCAGACACTATTAAACCACCTGGCAGTCAGGTCAAAAGGTTCGAGGGGTCTTTTTTTTTTTAATGTTTTAATTTTTTGCTCAGAGTACCATTCTAATCTTCTTTCTGGTGTTGCAGAGAATTGAAAATATACAAAATTTTAAGTGGGGAATGTGATTTCACAGAAAACCAAAAGATCCACCTGTCTTTAGCTTCCTGTTTATTGGCAAGGTCAGTAAAGACAGTTGATTATTTCTCACAGATTAAGGTATACCTCTGGTTTCTCCAGGCAATGTAATTTCTCAAAATCTATGCCAACCATATAATTCAGCTGTATTTATTAGCCAGACACTACTTGTCAGTATGAAAGACTTAAAATCTTCTGTGTTCCTTCCTTCAAGGGGGCAATTATCATGATGTCATCAATGCAAAAAACCAACTTAGTCCTAATGGCTATCAAATTCAGATACCACTACACTAAATTATGTATGAATTTAAATATCCTCACAAAAAGGCCATAAATACATACTGAAAATTATTGCACAAAAATGCTAATAGTCTCATACTAGATTCCAAATAGATATAAAAAATAAGGCATTAGCCAAACCTTTTATGGCATACCAATCACCTTTGACACTTCTTGAACTGTCTTTACTATATTGGTTATGTTTTAAGAAATGAGGTGAATCACCTTGTTACTTCCTCAAAAGGCTATAGACATATTCCGTGAGTGAGATATAATAGTCCCACTTGAATCATTTCCTGAGTGAGAACAATGGTTTCATACTTTCAGAACTCTGCATTGCTTAATTTTCCTACAGAAAAGTGCTTGAGCAATACAGAAATTCCCATTCAGCATGACCAATTAAAATTAGACAGCATCCGTTTCACACATAACATCAATTACAATTTCACATTCAAACAAGGGCAACAAAACTTGGGAATGTATGTTCCAGTCACATTTTCCAATCTATAGCTTAATTATAACCTTTGTACCCCCCACCTTCCATCTGATCTCTAGTTTCACATCTAAACCTGTAAAAAATGCTCTTTTCCTCCACTATAGGATTACTGCCAACTAATAATTTGAAGAAATATATTACATTACTCCAAGACCATCTCATTTATGCAACTCTGAAAGGCCTTGGATCCCTACTGGAGGTTGGGTGAACAGATCACAGCCCTTCTGTCAATCATTTTTCTATTTCTTTATCTGAGAGAGTAAATTCAGCACCATGTTCAAGTATTTTCTGTTCCAAATAAAATCCCTTAAAATAGGACTTAAATTCATACAGGTTTAGCTCTTTAGAATGAATTTAACAAGTCACTTTAGGAAGTATGTGTCACTGCGGGGGGAGGGGGCAGCATGGGTAAAATACTATGTACTAAATATTTGTATCCCCCCCTCCAATTCATATGGTGAAACTCTAATCTCCAACATGATAATATTTGGTGATGAGACCTTTGGGAGGTAATTATGTCATGAAGGTGGAGCCCTCATGATGAGATTAGTGCCCATATAAGACCCAAGAGCTTGCTTCCTCTTTCTTTTCCTTATATAAGGATACAACTAGAAAACCAGCTACAAACCAGGAAGAAACCTCTTACCAGGAAACTTCTTCTTGGACTTCCCAGCCTCCAGAATGTGAGATATAAATCTCTCTTGTCTCAGCCACCCAGTCCATGGTAATTTGCTATAGTTGCTAGAGCTAAGACAGCTGGAGTTGGAAGAAACCTTCCTATATGTCCTATAATTTGATAATGTGTTTTCTATTGGCAATACAATTATTTTTTTTCTACTTTGTTTTTTAATCAGTATCTAATATTTCCACTGGCTTAAATAATAATCACTCCCATAACCTACTACTTGTTTTTTTTTTTTTTTTCAGAGAAAGAAACTAAACTAGCAAATCAGTCACTGCCTCTTAAATATTTTCTTGGCACTTATTAGCAAGGTTATATAAGAATCCCAAATTTGATGGGGAAGCAGGTAACTGGAAATCTTAGCCAAAGCAATTAGGCAAGAAAAATAAATAAAAGGCATCTGGATTGAAAAGGAAAAAAAATATGTACCCTTTTTGTAGGTAATATAATCTTACATATAGAAAATCCTAAAGAGTGTATCAATCTTGTTAGAGCTATAAAAAATAATTATTAAAGTTGCAGGATACAAAAGCAACATACAAAAATCAGTTGTGTTTTTATATGCTAAGAATGAACTATCTGAAAAGGAAACTAGGAAGACAATCCTATTTACAATAGCATCAAAAAAAAAAATTCTTAGGAATAAACTTAAGGAGATGAAAGGAGATGAAAGAACTATACACCACACACACACACACACACACACACACACACACACACAAAGACCTCTTGTGTTTATAGATTAGAGGAGTTAATATTATGAAAATGTCCAAAGCAATCTATAGAGTCAATGCAATTTCTAGCAAAATTCCACCGGCATTTTTTACAGAATTAAAAAAAAAACTGCAATTCATGTGGAACCACAAAAGACTATGAACAGCTAAATCGATCTTAAAGGAAAGCGAATCTAGAGACATCACACTTCCTGATTTCAATATGTAAATACAAAAAGTACAAGCACAAAATAACAGACACATAGAGACATGAAAAAGAATAGGGAGCCCAGAAACAAACCCATGTGTATATGCTCAACTAATCTTCAACAGAGTGCCACAAATGCACATTGAGGAAAGTATAATCTTCTCAACAAATGATGCTGGGAAAACTGATTAATGACATGTAAAAGAATAAAACCAGACACCTTTTTATATCATTCACAAAAATCAGCTCCAAGTAAAATGGGACTGTAACATATGATGTGAAACAATAAAATTTTGAAAAGAAAACATAGGGAGAAAACTTTATGGCATTGGTCTTGCCAATGATTTCATGGATCTAACATCAGAAGCACAGGCAACAAAAGCATATTAGACAAGTTGGGACTACATCAAATTTAAAAACTTCTGTGTAACAAATAGAAACAAAGTGAAAAGGCAACCTACAGAATGAGAGAAAATAACTACAAATCATATACCAAATAAGGAGTTAACATGCTAAATATGTAAACAATTCAATAACAACAAATAATCCAATTAAAAATGGGCAGAGAAACTAAATAAACATTTTTCAAAGAAGACATCCAAAGGGCCAACAGGTACATGAAAAGATGCTCAATATCACTAATCATCAGAGAAATTCAAATCAAAACCACAATGAGATATCACCTCATACTTGTTAGAATGGCTGTTATCATCAAGAAAACAAGAGAAGTATTGGGGAGGATATGACAAAAAAGAGAATCCTTGTACACTGTCAGTGGAAATGTAAATTGGTTCAGCCACTATGGAAAAAAATATGGAGGTTCCGTGAAAAATTAAACACAAATCTACTATATGATTTAGCAATTCCACCACTGGGTATATACCCAAAATAAATTAAAACAGGAAATTGAAGAGATATATGCACTTCCCTGTTTATTGTAGCATTATTTACAATAGCTGAGATATGGAAATATTCCTCTTTATATAACAAGGGATGAATTACTAAAGACGTGATATACATATTACATATATATATATATATATATGTATGTATGTATGTATGTAATAGAATACTAATCAGCCATGAGAAAGAACATTCTGCCATTTGTGACAACGTGGATGAAACTTAGGCACATTATACTGAGATAAGTCAGGCAGAGAAAGACAAGTAATATATGAAATCACCTATACGCAGTATCTAAAAAAGTCAAACTCATAACAGAGTAAAATGGTGGCTACAAGGGATAAGGGATCAAGGATAGGGTAGATGCTGTTTAAGGGAACAAACTTACAACTGATAGTAAATAAGTCTTAGGGATCTAATTATAGTATAGCAAATATAGACAACAAAATGGCATTATAATCATCAAACTTGATAAGCGGCTAGAACTTTAATTATTTCAACCACTAAAATTATAATTGGGTAAGGGGATGGAGGTGCTATTATCTCTACAACAGCAATCATACTACAGTACATAAATGTATCAAATTGATACATTATATATCCCCAAATAATTCTCTAAGTCTGCCACATCTCAACCGAAAAGGCATTACTCTCAATTTCCCCCTTTCCTTAATCTTCCACATTGGGTCATCTAATTCAATATTGAAATATATCCTTGAATCTATCTTGACCTTCAGTAGTTCATCCTCACTGATATATTTTCTTAATGATCTTATCACTCCTCTACTTTAATCAGTCATTCCTATTAGCCTTAAAATGAAGTCCAAGCTCCTATCAAGTTATTCAAAGTTCTTAATTCCTTTGGCATGCCCTTGCTATCTTCACATTCAGCCATACCCAAGCAACTTTAATTTTCTCCAATTTGCCTTTCACATCTGTATCATTTCACATGTTGTTTTTAATGTTTATAAAATTTTCTTCCCTTCGACTCATCTTATTCCTCTAATAAATCATGTTTCAGGCCTCAATTAATGTATCCCTTTCTCTGGAATATAATCTATGATCCTACCTTCGCAGATTTTCCAATATGTAATAGGTATTCCTCCTCTGTATTCCTACAGCATTATGAACATTATAGGTTTTGTATTTTTTTTTCCTGTACCCCTACCTCCTAACCAAATTCTTGTTACACAAAAGGCCATCAATAAGGGTTATGAAATGAATAATTGAATAAAGAAATACAATTCAATGCAAGAAAAAGATAATCTGTTAACAGTCATTGTATGTTCTTGCTTAGATTTACTCTTCGACATTTCAAATTGTTGCTTGTTGTTTTTAATTTTAATGACTGACTTATCTAAAATCTTATTGTTCTGTGTGAGGTATAAATTTATTTTTTCTCTATAATGATATTTAACATTGAGTTGTTGATATATCACAACTTGCCACATACTAAATGACAATCTGGGTTTTGAGAATTTGTCAATTAGTTTATTTTAAAACCTAATTGTTACACAATTGAAACAACTTTTCTGTGTGTTTTTTCCTATTTGGTAGAGCATATCTTATACTGGGACTCATTTCCATAGTGTATCAACACTCTTATTAGAGCATTGAATTTTTAAAACTTGAATTTCAAGTAGCATAATACTAAGCATAACAGCACATAAATACTTAAAAATTCTTCATTAAACTTGGAGTACATCTTTCTCTTGAATATATTAGCCACATATCCTCTCCCATGAGAATGTATCACCTAGTATTTCAGGACATTCTGTTTTTTTGACATTAGAATTTTATGTCATTTTAGTTTATGTTTTCTATTTCTGCTGTTAGGTTGTGTGACAATTTAGTTTTTATTTGTATTTTGAATAAATTGTTCTTTTTACACATACATTCTGTATAAAATTTTTTGCTGTTTATATTTAGTTTTTCACCATATGTGAAATGCTCACCAAATTTGTCTTTATTGGGTGTAATCTGAACCTTTTTAATAAGATAAAAGGCTAATATTTCTAAAATTGATGGTAGCTTATTCTAATCTGAATGGATTTGGTGCTGTTCACCATTATTTTCTTGAAAGCTCTTCATTTGCTTTTTGATAGCAAAGAAGGTATCTCTCTTGGATTTTTAACTTCTCAGTTCCCTTTGTACAAATTTATTTCAACCTCTCTATCATTCATGTTCTCTGTTCATTTCTAATATAACTTTACATAATTTTATGTTGCTTTAAAGAGTGATCTTTCTGTTATGATCTCCCAGACCTTATATTTTGTTCAGGAATCTTTCCTAATACTACGCCATTATTTTTATTTAAATTGCCCATTAGTATTCCACTGACAATATGTGCAAAACTTAGAAAATTATATTCCTCACTCCTATTTTCCAGATTATAGAATAAAAATTTTTCATTCTCCTTCATTTCATATTTTTAAGGAATGCCACCCAAAAAGTAAATCTTGTAACTGAAACCCCTCTATAGAGGAGTTTGAATACAATTTTTCACACATTTTTCTACCTATAAAAGATATTTTTATACAACTTTTATTTGGTATGTGGGATACACATTTTTCTACTCATTTTAAATTCTATTTAGTATATCATTCTTATTGAGTATATCTATGTAATAGTCAAGAGACAGGGCCAGTCCCATTCTACCATTTAATAGCTTAGACTACTACTCATATCATGGAAGTTACTGAACATTAAAAGATTTTAAATTTTCCTTAACTTTGTCTTTGCTCACATTCAGTTCCTCAGCAAATTTTGACAACTGTATTATTGTTAGGATTTCATCATGTATTTATATGGCAATCCTTCTCTTCTTGCCTAGTCTCCAAATTACTGTAAGATAAATTTGCCTAAAAAATAAATCATTTTACTGAACCCAGTACTTGTTTCTGCTCTCTAATGCAGGATCTTTATTATGTCCAAATGTTCAACTGCAAAGCAAAAATTTCATCAACACCATCTGTCTAACTTCTGCTTTCAGTGAATAAAACCTTGACAGCTTTCTATAGTACCATGTAGGTGTGACTTATTTGATCATTCTTTCAGCACATTTGATGAATATGTATTATAAGTCTGGAATTATGCCAGACACAGATGATACAAGATAAATAGGATTTTCTCTCTATCTTGGTCTGCATAAGTAAAACACAGAAATGTAAACAAACAAAAAAACCATAATACAAAGTACTTGAAATTAGTGTATATGAACATAATTTTATGGCAACATAAGATATTGAAAATCAAGAAAAACTTTTGCATTTGCAAGTAGGATGAGGCTTAAAAATACCTGAAATAATTCTGAAAGAATGACTATGCTTATGGTATGTGAAGAAACAGGAGACAGACTTTTTGGGCAGAGCAAACCGATATTTATCAAAGTACAAGTCAAAAAATTGAACATAACAGAAAAGCTATGCAATTTCAATATTCTAGGGATATGATGCATATAAAAAGAAAGTATGATAAGTTGGAATCTCGAAAGGAAGCAAAAGAACCAAGAGAGTCATCTCTATTTCATTGAGAATTTCCTTCGTGTTACTTCATAAGCAGGTAATAGAATTTTGGTTACAGATATTAGATATAGAAAAATCATACTAAGTTTGACTTTCACATGCAAGTAGTCCCAATTATTTGGGAACCTGAATATATTACTTTTCTAGAAAATCTAAATATATGTGTCCAGTAGGTAAAATTAAAGGATATTTAAATTTTCAATGAGGATTTATTGTATTGTTTCAATTTTTGAAAACATTTAAATAAAATCGCTACCTCTAGAACTAGAAATTTAACCTAAATCTGAAATATCAAAACAAAATCTGATATTTAAAGGTGCTATTTTGAATTGAAAGATATATTGTCAATGCTAAATTTAGAAAACATGAAATTAAGTATACTATAGAAATTTAGCATAAGAATTCTATAGTATAGAAATCTTTCTTCAGTATTGTTTATATGTTTTTTGCTCAATGTCATAACTCAGTTTTTTCCTTGGGATGTATTCTCTGCTGTGAAAGAATTTAGGTTTCATGGATGGTATTTATCTGATAACTAAATTCCACTCTCTTTGTGCATAAAATACTCCTTGTCCTCCATGTGGCTGTCAGTGTGCTTCAGTTGAGATAACTGTAAAATCTTCTTCTTTGCTTAAAATAACTTTTTTCATTTTTTTTATTCATTTCAACTGAAATATTTTAGTACTTATATTTTCTATAACACCTTTTTAATGTATGTCTAAATCAGGGTGGAAAAGGCCAACTAAATCTCACACCCATAGAAGTAAGGAAAGATATTTTCTCAATGTGGTTAAAAAATAAAATACAGAAGCTAAGTTGAAAAGACATAAAGTTCTCATCTTTTTTGAAAGAGCTCATTTTTATCAACAAAAAGTAAAAATAAATCAAGGGGTTTTTTTTAATACCTTTACAATTTCTCACTATGTGGTACATATACACTGAGATCATCTCAGAAGATTATCCATAGTTAATTTTTTTATTCTGATAATTTTGAATTTATGTTAAGTTCATGTATACTAGAAAAATTTGACTATCAAATGTTTTACCAAATATTAATGCTTGAAATGAGGTGATAATTACTTATGTTTAAAAATAACTAATGCATTATCTTTAAAAAATCAAATAAATAACAGGTGGTCAAAAGGTACAAAAAATAAATAGGTGATGTGTGGATTAGAAAATAATTGTAACATAGTATAAAGAGGAGTAATTTTTTGCCAAATATTAAAAAGGCAGAAATTAATTTATTTAGAGACTTTATTAGTAAGATAAAGTACACTTTCTACAATACAGAACTCAAGGATTATAATCACTGTTTATTAATCATATGAAGAAATGACCTGATAGTTAAGAGTTGAAAGCATGTCAGTTCAAGAATATCTAACCATACAGGTTAAATTTGTTCTGTTTGGTGATTGCATTACTTTTATTTTTGGTTCCTTAAATTCTCAAGTTTTGTGATCCTCAGTTAAAGGCAGAATCTCTTTTTTTTGAAAGTCACAGAAAACAAGAGGGCTTAGAGACTTCCATTTGAATTCAAATCCACTTCTTCTAAAATAAATTTACATGGGGAAAGAGGAAAGAAAAGAAAAAAAGATATCCTCTTCATTTTATTTTTGTATTAGTAAATAGGATAAAATATAAGCACTAAAATCTCAATTATTTACTTTATGTCTTTGGTAAAAATAAAATAAGACTAGATGTTTCTTTAGTTACACAGACAGGAAAACTGAACGCCTGAGAGATTAAGAGTCACAGGTTATTGTGACAAACTAGCCTTGATAAAAAGGTCTTATAACAAGTAATTCAACATTCTTTTTACTCTGAGATTTGGGGTTATTGGGAGAGAGATTAAAATCATCTTTCCAAGTAAAAAAATTATTAGAAGTAAAGAATAAAGTACTAAAAATATCGATAATTGCAAATATTAGTTTGGATATGAATTATTTATTTACAATAGTAAAGCTAATGCAAGGCAGATATAGATAGGTGCTTTTAAATTTAAATGAAATAGAAATACCTCTATAAAACTATGATATGTAGATAAAAAAAATCAATAAACACTCTTGCCAAAAGACCTAGTCCCAAATAACTGAGCTTTATAGCAGTTGTTTCATGCACATGACGAGCTCTTTAGATCCAATTATAAGTTTTATAAACAGTCATAACTTAGAAAATCAGACCAGATGGCATGCTTGGATGTATTTCTTTTTGTAAATTGGTATAATGTATAACAAATAAGCAACAAAAAGCATTCTTATTTTCCATGCATTGAGTTTTTTCAATGACAAGTTATTATGAATCATCAATCTGCAATGAAAATGCTTAAAAAACAAAATATATTTTAAGGACCTATCCTGAAAGAGCTGCAACTCTATATTAAGCTTTTTTTTTTTCTTTCCCCCCATTAGCCAGTGCTGTGCAATCCCTTCAAACACAGTCAGCCACAAGAAAATGTTTGCTGGACAAATTATCTGAAATTCATTTTTTATTCTGTTTTGAAGCTGGAAGCATAGACACGCATATTGTTTCAAACCGTTCTTTGATTTCTGGTGATTAAAAAATAAAAATTCTCTTTATAACGATAGCTTGTTTTGGGGTTTACTCGCTAACATTCTTTATATTTCAAATATAACTAAAATGGTATATATAATTATGGTTTCACAGGATATTTGATATTTTCAGGCAGGATGAACTTTTCTATAATAATGCCACTTGAAAATTAGTGTAACAAAAATTTGATAGAAAAACCATACTTATTTTCTTCATTCTTTGCTACTGTTCTTATAAACAAGTTTCAGCAAAGTTTTGTTCATATCTCTTTAAAATAAGGAATAATTTAACACAGTTTTTGTTCTCATTCTACAAGAAAGTGATCATTATGTTAAATACCATGTTACTTAAAAATAGTGACCTGTAAAAAAAATTGTTTTTCACTAAGAAAATTATAATGCTTCAGAAGTAAAGCAGCACAGCAACCTATGGTTTTCTTAATAAGTCTTGAACTATAGCATATAGCATACTAGCATTTGTTTCAGTCTTTCAATTATAAGAAGTCAGAAAGAGAGATAGGATGTGACAAACTAAATGGAGAGAGACTTGGACCTGAATATGAATCAGGAAAAAGAAAATATTTCTCAAGACATTTCTTTAAGCTAATGGTCTCACGTAAGAGCAGCCTTCTAGCCACTTTTTCTCCCAGTGTGACTTCTTTGACTCACAAAGAAAAATGGATGCTATAAAGGCAAATTGAGATCTATTTTCAGTGGTTCTTTTGACTTCTATGAGCATTAAGCATATTTTTCTCTTCATTGAGCATGAAATGATTTCCATCACCTAATAGCCACATTTATTGAAAATTCAGGGATGAGAACCCTGTGATATTAAAAGACTGTAAGGAGAGCAATGCATTTGGTGTGTTAAAGTGATCATGAAATTATTTACATTAGTCATGATGATGAAAACCTTTACATATATACAAATATAATACTTAGAACAGCTCCATAAATAATCTAAAAGCAAAGATTCAAGGTCTAAAAGAGTCTTTTTTACCTTAACTGAAAGAACATTTTAATGTCTATATTTCAACAATATTGCTTTAAAATTCAGACTACCTTTTTTTGACAGTCATGCATTTCCAAGTTATTTTTTCACATATGTATAAATACATATACATATAAACATCCATGTATACATATACATATATATATACATACACATACATGTACCCAAAAACTTTGTATATGTATGCTGTATATATTATTTTTTACTTTGTTCCATTATACACTCACACACACACACACACACACACACACACACACACACACTTTTTGTTTTCTATTTTTATTCATATTTAATAGTGTTCTACAAGCCTAAACAGCAGATCACAGAATTTCTGGCAAAACATTTTCATCTTGTCAGGAAAAACTTAACCCTTAGGCCCATTTTATTTCCTTTGTCAGTAAATTAAATGAGTCAGATGAACATCTGTAAGAGATTGAAATTACCTCAAGCTAAGGATGATACTTGCAAAAAGATAAAATGGAAATACTTAGAAAGATTTGTAAAAAAGAGGAAATTATTTACTCAGACTTACTAAACATTTTCTTTCTGTAAAGCTAGATGTTTCTAAAATCTTACAATATCATCTTCATGTCCTAATGAATACCTTTATAAAATTTACAGTGTTCCTATAAAAGCTGACACCAAAAAGCAAGACAATCTAGGTGGCCAGGGACATAGGTTATTTGAAAAAACAGCACAGTATCTGAGGATGTCTTCGATATGTTATTTCACTAACCTTCATAGGAAGTGTACCTGTCACAAGGTAGGATGAAAGAGATTTTCAGTTTTTCTCAAGAGGAAGAAAACAAACAATGATTTCACAGTTTTAGAAATAGTTAAATCATTCTGAGGAACCAAGAATCTACCTTTGAGTCATAACAATTACTACATATTATATAGTAAAATGAAAATAATGTTTACTTTCTAAGATTGTATGAACAATTAATCTAAAAATGCATGCAAAATATATAGGACAGTGGCTAGCATGTAGTAAATGACCAATAAATACTAACTATTAATAAATAGCAACTGTTATTGAATAATGGCTTTAGTTAATAAGTGCTATGATTTAGTTTGATTTTTGCTATCAAATTATAGAAATTCACCTACCCCAGACTTGAATATATTGGGTTGAGTCTCTTGAGACCTTCTGAAAGTAGGTTCAACCACTTCATTTGAATCTTGAAAGAACAGGATTTAGTTACACAGAAGAGTGATTTAGGCATAAGGAATGGCATGATCAAAGGCAAAGTATGTAAAGTACAAAGTCATTGAATAGTCCAAAATGTGTCAGACTCAATGCTTATCGTATAGACCTAAAAAAGTAATATTATCATGCTGTGTTGTAATTTATTTGTTATAGTTTGGTTTCCTTTAATAGGTCATGATATCACTGAAAGCAGTGGTTTGTCTTGAGTACCTGAGTATCTCCTAGTGGTTTTTCAGTATAATAATCACTTGATGAATAAGGGGGGAGAAGGGCGGGGGAATAAGTTGTGGTCATTATTCTGCAGGATGTGTGTGGCACAGAAGAGGAAAACAAGTGGTATTCAACAGGAAAACGAATCAATCATTTTAATGTAAGGAGATAAAAGAGATATGCCCAAAGTACTGTAGAAGCAATATGTGATTATCTGTGTGAGAAGAAACAGAAGGCTATCAGGCAGCCAGAGTAGAACTTGGGACACCCAGCAATGGGTTGTATTAGGTATTATATTTGTTGTTGCTCTCTCAAGGCACTGATGAGTAAAGTAGTGAGTAAGGGGAATATGCCTATTTGAGGCAGAAAGCTGTGAAAGAAAATAGAAATGACAAGAATCCAGACTGGCAGGAGCAAAACTCGTCATGCCAACAGGCTGCTGAACCCCACCTGATGCCAAGATTTCAATCAGAAAAGTTATTATTTATCCATAGAAACAAGTAAAAAGATCTTAAGATAATGGTACAAGCCTTGTCACCAGTACTTCGTGAGAGGGCAGAAACAGTAGGAGTTCCTAATTTATGGGTACAGGTGGGAATAAAATGTAAGATCTAGTGAACAACTTGCATTTACTTGCTAGAATCTGCCACAATTGATTCCACATGTATAGGTTTCAGGACTTACAGCAAATACCTCACAACATAATTAAATACATACATGTCCTTTTCATTGTTTCAAAATTGTTAGCTTCCTCTGTCCAATAAATTATTATACTCTGCGAGCAGTGAACTATATCATATATTATTTTCAGATGGTGATGAATGCTACGATGTTTTGCCTAGACTCCCCTCTCTCTAGGGTCAATGCATCTATCCCCCAGCTGCTAGGAATATTGGCAGCTGACAGTACATGTTGCGTTCCCTTCACTGGGAATCACCACTGGCCACAGGTAACATCTTTATATAAAGTTATTGCCTTGCACAGGGTTCAGGCTGAAGCCAGTGACTGGCAATGTAGGAATACAACAAGGCCCAGCTTCTTTGTCTCAATTCAGGACAACTCTGAAAGAACCCCCAGCTCCAGTGCTCCCCCATAGAATTGGTTGAGCCCTCATTTCCAACCACAGTGTGAGATACATTTTTCTGTCCGATTTTGTCTTCCTCAGTTTCTTACACACATATCCCAAAAGGCCACTCTTCAATAAATCTTCTGGTACAACTCTCTGTCTTGGAATTTATCTCCAGGGAACACAATTAAAGACAGCCACTGCCAAGGGCAATTCTAGGAAGCACACTCTAATGTGGGATTTTAGAAATGGATCACTTGCTGGCTAGCCTGCATTGGGAAGCCATATTGGTAGTAAGTGGAGTATGAAGCCTCTGGCATGCTATAAAAATGCAGTTGTTAAAAATTCCACCAAAGGTAACTGGAATAGAATATCAGTGGAAGGGGACATCTTGGCTGGTACAATATCTTTGCTACTGGAAAAGTGTGACAGGGTGGTTAATCATAAGTGCCATGGAATTAAGTGATGCTGACTTCAATTGATTTGTAGAAGATATGTAATGACAGGGTTAGAATGATTAATCACCAATTCAAGGCACAATGTGAAAGCCACTATCTCCTTGGCAACATTTATGGAAACCCTGATTGTTTTATTCTAAAAGGCAGACAGAGCAAGAGACCAGGTTTAGAATTAGCTATAGTAGAGGTGCTTCAGAAAATTTTGAATTCACAGTTCCAAGAGATCTTTTAAACCAAGGTCAAAGCCATGACAGGAAAAAAGTGTGACCCTCATGTCGAGATGAGGAAATCTGGATAGATACAGTTCTGAAACTTGAAATCCAAAATTCCCCTGAATCCACTAGGTTTTGCAGATGTGTTCCTTCACTCTTCAGTGTTTTAAGATTATAACTCCTCATACCTGAAGAAAATGCCAGGATCTCAGACGAGACAGACATTTTATAAAATAATCCCATCCTGACAATCCAATAAATAATGAAGGTTAAATCACACCCAAGTTTACAGTAAAAGAGAGAAGGTAGAAATCAAAGAAGCTGCACAACAAAAAAGACAACATATGCTGACAAGAACCAGGAGAATGTGTCTAAGGCTAAAATCTGAGAGAGCAGAACACAAAATTGGTAATTTAGAATTAATAAATAATGAAGTAGCCTCCTATGATAAAGCTTTAACAGCCTAATAAGAACTCCAAGATACAGAGGAAAGCCACTGCTAGGATGGTTGCTGGAAGCTTGAAAAAGAAAGGATGGCTCAAAACTGGGAAATAGAAATGTTAGAACTGTGCTAATTTGTTCTGCCCCATCCATATTAAAAAACTAATCAGAGGATTTGAATAAAAACTGGGTCTGTAACTGTGATGCCTTAAACATTTTTATATTATCAGTATTTCCTATAGTCCACCAAACAAAATAGGTTCTCACTAAGGGTTTCTTGAAGGAATTGTTAAGAAAATCAAAATTAAAAGCCAGAGAAGGTTTTGTTTATACTTATTTTCCACTTTATCTCTGCTTTTGTATTTTCAAAACTTATTTTCACATAAATCATTGTATGTCAGTAAAACTATAAGATGTCTTATGAAAAAATGCAATAAATCATATTTTATTAAGTTTCTGGACATATTGTAACTGAAAAATTTTAAAAACATACTGAATTTGGTATTTATAGTCTACTTTATTTTAAATTATTATTATTGAATGTAATTAGAAAGCCAGAATGGCATTTAATATTTGAAATGTTAGAGTGTCTACCATTAATCTTCCTCAAATATAGAAATGCATTTGAATAACATTTATTTTATTACTTCTTAAATTGTATTAGTTTAAAATTTTACTACATTTTTAACAGAGTTTGGCAACTCTCTAAATTTTTCTCACAGTTTTTATTTGGAAAATTTTTATTTACTCTGATAGCCTGCAATTCTGTCTTTTCTTAAATAGTAAAACCTAGAAAATAGAAAAAAATGTTTCCTATTTTATGTTGGTTTTTAGGAAGCGTAAAGTCACACTTTACACTCAGTCGCAACGTCTAGCCTTTCTGTTTTGTACAACTATTATCTTTGATTCAACTTCTCATATTTTAGTTTTTAAAAATGGTTTATAATATAAAGTACCTCAGATCCTTGGGTTACAAATAATAGCAAAGGAACAAGATCCAAGTAGTTCTTTTGGCTTTTTCTGAGCAATCATTACTACTGCAAATAATTAAATTGGAAATTTGGATCAGTAAAACTGCATCATACAGCAAAGATGAAATTCAGCGTTCTAAATTTATTTATTATGAGCTAATCCTAAATTGGTTAATGACAAAAAAAAGCAATTAGCAAATACATGAATGAAGTTGACAATAAACTAAAGTTCGCTTTATCCTCACTGAAGGCCTTTAACAAGGCATACTACCGTGAGCATATTTTGTTTCAATGTTACCATTTCTTTACTACCATACCAATACTGCTGTGTCCTTGCCTGAAAATACTCGATATATGTTTCAATTATTTAACCTTACTTCTAAAGGTCAGAATTCTGTTTTGAAGTTGGCTGTTCAATTTGCCATTTGCCCTCTTTCCTTGGGTACTTCACCCTCAGTAAAATTCTGTAGTCCCTCCCTTATTCAATAGGGTAAAAGTGCAGGGAATAAACGGCTCTAGATATTTAGGCACCAAGAGATGTATTATAGGAAATAAGATGCTTATCTTATGCGATTGTTAGAAATGTTGAATACGTGAGCTCTAGGCTAGATCTCCAGGCAGAGCTCCCAGAATGAACAGGTAAGGTCATGTGGAGACACAAACAGAAAGATGGAAAACAGGACTTCAGCCTATGAGGACACCCAATAGAGCTTTGGTGTAGGAATCAGAAAACAGACATAGCTAGTAATCATTCTCCCACATTGAGACATATATTAAAACTACTGACTTTTGCTTATCAAAAGTTGACATTGAAATAATGAAAAGCAACCAACAGAGTGAAAGTATTTGCAATACATATATGTGAGAAAAAGATTCATGTCCAGAATATATTTTTTAAGACATTAGAATTCACAAAACAGTAAAGCAAACATTTAAAAACTATATGCAAATTGTTAACTTGTAAAAAAATGAGCAACTTAGTCATCAGAGAAATACATATCGAAATCACAATAATCTTCAGAATTGGTAAAATAAAAAAGATATAAAATACAAAGTATTGGTGAGGATTTGGAGCAACAGAAAAATTTGTAAACTACACTTGGGATTGAAAATTGTTACAGTCACTTTAAAAATGTGGCAATGTATGTTAAAACTGAACATTTGCATGCTTATGATACGGCACTGTTACTCATAGGTATATACTTGACATATACATGCCTTGATCAAAAGACATGAGCACATGAATGATAATGAACACACTACAGCTACCCACTACATTATATATAGATCTCAAATAATGTTGAAAGAAGTCAGAAAAATAAAAGGTGCATGCCATATGATTTTATTTATGTAAAATACCGACAGGTAAAACTAATCTACAGAATAAGAAATCTGATACTGGTTACTCTTGAAGGGGTTGGGAGTGGTAGAAACAAGAAGACAGCAAGGGGAGGGGGAGTTCCAGGGTGCTGGTATCATTCTGTTTCTTGATCTGGATACTGCTTAAGTGAGGGTATTCAGTTTGCAAAATATTGGATGGATGGATGGATGGATGGATGGATGGATGGATGGATGGAGGATGGATGGATGGATGATAGATGATAGATACATATATTCATACACACACAGATAAAATAATTATTTAAAAAGTCAAGTTAAAGTGTTTTAGTGTACCCTCATGCTCTGTGTGCTGGAATTAAGTTATCATAGATGAAACTAAGTTTCTGTAACTGTGCATATGGGAAGAGAGTTTCTACATAATTTCTTGGTCAGGTTGATTTGAGCAACTATTACTGTTTAGCTATGAAGACATTCTGAATCCCAAGATCCTCAGCTGGGTTTTCTGAGATCAGTATCAAAAAATATCAAGTTGTAATACTGAAACTAGATTCATGAGGATCAGGCATAGGGGATAAAAGCCTCTTATAACAAAGCAAAACAGATTCTCAGGCATTTTATTAATATTGTGGAAGACAAATGTCTTAAGATTATAAATGGAAATTAATTGTATTGGCTTTTATTTTAATAAAATATTTATATAGGGTTTTATAATTCAGTTGTGACCCTAAGTATTTTAACTTACTTTTCTCATAAGTCTTTATGTTCTTCAAGTGAAAATTTTCTTAAGATGAAATTTTAGGTGGAGGTTTTCAGGAACATAACTAAAAGTTTAGGGAGAAGAAATATCATATTTCTTTTAATAGTCATATCAGATCATTCAGTAAAAAGTGGCCAGTGAAGTTATATGAAAATTATTATAATCAACATATTAAAACAATAAATTTAGAAACTGAATTTTTAAAAATAGCCATAGATGTACTGATATCTATTTAATTTTGCAAGCATTTATTGAATGCCTACAATGAATCAAACACCATGCCAGCATTTGGAATAGATCAGAGAATAAAACAAGATTTCTTGACCTAATGAAGTTTCAATTTTTTCAAGATGATATAGTGATTAGGTTTGTAAACTCCTTTGCAGGACTTCCTGAGTTCGAATCCTAGTTATACTACGTGATAGCTGTGACTGTGGGAAGATTACTTAAACTTTATCTAAATTTACTCCTCTGTAACAGGGAGGTAATACCACTTACTTTATCAGATGCTTGTAAAGTTCAGAGAATTCACTCCTTGTGAAGTATTTAGCATGTATCTAGCAGTTAGCACACACTCTATGTGTTTGCAGTAATTGTAAATGATATTATTTTAAAAGTTGTTCATAACATTTTGGGATCTCAATTTCCTTTGGAAACCTGATGAACTTATTTACACTAATACCAGCAAATATTATCTTGAGAGAATTGAACACAGAAATTCAAGAGTTTAGAGACTTCTACCCTGGGTGGTTATTGTATATTTACAGATTCTTGTATCAAGAACCTCACTCAAAAGTATCACTGAATATATATCACAAACTGTATAGATCCAGTAGTCAAATGAGGCCTCAGCATTGTTATTGTCTCTTAGATGATTCCATCAGCTTATCAGTGGAATCATAAGCTAAAATTAATCCAACCTTTTCTTACTATGAATTAATTAATAATTTTTATTTGTTCTAAGTTCCTGTTAGTTTTAGGGACAGTTTAGTCTCACCTGTTTTCTCTTATGTTCATTAAGAGAGAAATTTGTGCTAGCAAAAATAACTTGAATTTTCCATTTGTTGGAAAATAAAACTATATAATCCTTTGTGTGTTCTTTGGCCTGGTCTTCAGAGCAGAGAGCCACCAAGGACTGGTGCTCCCATGAGAATCAAATGCCTAATGATCTGAGATGAAGTCGAGGTGGCAATGCTAGGGCTGGGAAGCAGCTGTAAATATGGATGAAGCTTTGCTCTCTCACCCACTGCTCACTTTCTTGCTGTGCAGCCCTGATCCTAAAAGGCCACTGACTGGTACCTGTTCTAGAGAGTTCACTTTATTATAATGTTATTATGTTACTTGGTGGAAACAAATAGTTCTTTTTGAGGCTTTTCTTTAATATGTAATTAATTATCTTCTTTATCCTAGAAAATTACTGAATTAAAAAAAAATCTACCTGTTATATTCCTGTTAATATTTAAGTTGTCTCAACTTTTTTGAATGTTAGTTTTTCTAATTTATATATAAAGTGAAAACATGATAATAGACAAACAGGGTAAAAACCATAGATTTCAAAGTTAGACTCTGGATTTGAATTCTGGGATATCATTGAAAATGTCACTGGGCAAATTGCCTAATTTTTCTGAATGCCAATTTTATTATCTGTAGAACAATATCTTCCCTGTAAGTTGTATATGAAAAAATATGATAATTTATTATAAAGCATCTATTAATGATGCACCAAGTTTCCTAGACATTTTTTTAAAGATGTTTCCAGCTTCTAAAGAATTTAGTGTCCAGGGAATAATACATACACACAGTTACCTAGCATAAACCTAGTATATAAAAAGAGCTCTCTATACTAGCTCCCTTCTCTTTTCCTATTCCCTATTTAAAAGAATCTAAGTCTTCAAATTGAGGTTCCTGACAACTTTAAAGTGTCAGTTTTTTGTTTCATCCAGGTCATCAGAATGACACCTGACTGATAATAGAACAAGCTAGACTAGAGAAGACAAAGAACTGAGATAAATTTTCCATGTAGGGCAGCATATCCAATATGGATGATATAGATCTTTATCAAAACAAACATCTGTCAGCCAGTTCAAGAAACACATACATGTTAGATATTGTACTCTAATTTCCATGGAGAATTACATTAACAAATTCCATAAACAAAAACAAAACAAAACAAAACAAAAATCCTATTTTAGAGACCCAGGAAACCAGGCAGAAAACAAAATGAGGACCCACACATGACATATTAAGCAGAGGTCTAATTCCTAAAACTAAGGATAAAAGTCAAAGGTTGGCCACAACCAAAAATAAAATAAAATCCCTAGCCCTTGAACACTTAATAATTATCTGGAAAGAGGTTATTTTCTTACAGGTTTCTCCTTGATATCCAGTGATGTACTTCTTCATCTTTGTCTTAGAGAAAGCTTCTGTTCTCAGTTACATAAAAACTGAGACTAGAAAATAAAGTTCACTAATTCTGAGGTTCATTGGAATTTCTTAGTGAATATGTTCATTCTCATGAGAACTGGGCAATAAACTGGCTCTAAGCCCAGAAAATTCACAGTGATTTTCACACTTCTTGGGTATGAGAGGATAAATAACTGTTGTTACCAAGTAACATGCCAGAGTCCTTTGGCAGCGCAGACTGGGAGAAAGATATTACTCAAGCATTTATCCTGATTTCAAAGGCCCTTAGTAGTGCCAGATCTGGCTCATAGCATAGCAGCTACAGAGTCTGTGAGCCAAAAGACCTGTGAGTTTTCACCCAAGAGATCTGAGGAGGAAGGTCAGGTGGTACTACAACTAAAAGTATAGTATCTCAACTTGTTCAGATGCTTTGGCTATAAGAAGAGGAAATACATAATACACACACATACATACATTTAACAATTACATATTGTAGGAAAATTACTGAGACATGTATTCATCAAGGCCTTTCTTATTTGTAGGTTCTGGTATCCCTTTGGTAAAAAGGAAAACGAGGTGACATTCTTTGCCTGAATAAGAGATGTTGTACTTAGAGATGGACTATCCAGAAAATTATGCTATTTACAAGCCTTTGATATGGAAGGACTGAGATACTGGGAAAACAGAGAGATGATGGAGACCTATATTTCTAGGTGATGGGGGTGGTGGCTTTGAGTGCTGGTTTTGTTCATATGAGGAGCATGAAGTTTATAGTGCTCCAGGAGTGGCATAAAGCTGTGACACCTTCCCACACAGTATCTTTAAGATGGCAGGATTTGGGGTGGGGTTTCTATGCAAAAATAGGCATTAGGTGCCTGTGGTATCCAAACAGTGAAATTGCTGAAAAGCAATATCCTTTGCATGGTGCATGTGGGACAAGATAATCTCTTTCAATGGACAGTAGCTATGTAATTCTGCCCTCTGCCGTGACTGTACTTGGTTTTTCTCACGCAATTGGCTAAAACTTCCTTGTGCTACCTATCTTATCCATGTTTTGGTTCCAAGATACTGTTTCTTTCAGCTTCCTGTTACAAACAGCAGGGGGCAATGAATGGTTTGACAACAATGAATACTTTGACAACAGTGCTTTAATTATTTCTTACAAATTGTAGAATTTAGTACTATTGCAGAAACTACATATGTGAAGTTGAAGGAATTGGTAGAAATAGAAGTTAATGCTGGGAATCCCCTAATTTTTCAGTTTTACAAATAGTTTCCACCAAAAATTTCTATTGTAGAGATTTTACAGATTAAAACCACCTGAAACTTTTTCTCTATGAAACTGAAGTCACTAAAACCATGTCTTTATAACACTGAAATTCAGTTTTCATTCCTACTGTACTTATTTCTAATTTAAATAAATTAATTAAATATAAAATAAAAGACAAAATATTATTAATAGAAAAGTTATAAACCTCTCATTCTCACATAAAAATGTGGAGATAGAAGATCAATAAAAATCTAATTCTTCCCCAGTGGTTTAGCATGGATGTATATTTATTATAGCATTTTTCTCTTAGCAGTCACAGAGGCCTGACGACCACACTACCAACTAACATGAAGGCCAAGAAAGGGCCTTCTCTCCTTCTATCTTCTCCCTACATATTGTACTTTCTCAGAAACAAATCATCTGCACAGGCCTGAGAAAAGTCAAATAAAAGAATTTTTTTTTTTATGATTCCAGTCAAAAGAGCACAGGGCTCTAGCAGTATAAAGATTATTTACACACTTGTTCTTAAAATTTTTCAGCTGCATTGTAATTAAAACATGTTTTATTTTGTAGGATGACTACCAGACTTAGGGTAAAAGGAATCCAGAAGATAACATTTTTATGGTAAGACAACATGAACTATATTTGAGTTATATAAGGTTGAATTTTAACTGAAGTTATAAATCTCTAACAGTATTGTTTTCTTATAAATTAAATAAAATTTGATTTTTATGGGCTACTTTTATAGCCCTATGCACTGTGCTTTTGTATGGATGTTTCTTACCAGCTAATAATAAGCTCCTGGATATCTAAGAGCTTATGGAAATGGCTGCATTTCTAATTCCTGGTCCCTAACCTTAAATACAAGTTGACACTAAACAAATATTATTTGAATTAATAAATGAAAGAATAAGTAAATGAATAAAAGAACATATGCAGTTAGTGGGCACATACCTTTATACTATCTACCATGCATGCCCAGTTTAGAATCAGGATATTTTAGAGAAGCCATTGAATAACTGTTATACCACAATACTAAAGCTGACATGATGATTACTAAAAAATACCCCCACTGTATATTTAAATGCAGAAAATATGACTTTTACTGTAACATTCATTTGTGAAATCTCAAAATTACATCTACAGTTTTTACAACTTGCTTTATGTCTTCTAGTTATACCACAGAGTGGCAGTTGGCCTGGAAGAACACTATCATTCTAGGTTCAGGTTGTGACTAAGAAATCTGGTTCATTTACCAAGCAACAAGTCAGTTAAGCCTTTACTGATTAAGAAGTTCTGTACAAAAGATAAGTCAGACTTACAAATTAATCAAGGACTGGTAATAAGCACTTAAGCTCTTCAAGATAAAAGCTCAGCCATTTGAACACAACCTATGCTTTCAAACATGGAAGTAAACATGTTAATTCAAGTTTTCCATCTCCTCACATAGCATATGAAGTATATATAGCAACAACTAGGTTAAAGTAAGCAGTCAACAAGAAGGGCTGATATATATGAAAAATGTACTATTCTCTTATAAGCAGCTTTTTAAATTTTTTTTTAAATTAATGGAATTGTGAAGAAAAATGGTCATGAATTTATGTGCCTCTTGCTATCACACTAAGGTTAGCCAGCTCTAAAGATATTTGGTGACAGGCTACTAGAGAACAGAGCTGAGGGGAAAGGAATGTTTCGTACATTTCCTAGGAGTCACAAGCCACTTGATTTTCTGTACTTCTAATGAGAGTTCCATTATCTCAACAATGGTTTCCAGACCAACAAACCTCTACTGAAAATATGTTTAAACTACTTAGTATCCAACTTGAAGAAGAATTTTGCTTAATATTTAGCTTTAAATAAATTTTCAAATTATTGTTATTGATTAGAACAACAAGAGTATTTATTAAGTAACTGCCATTGTATGAAATAAAAAAGTTTTACATAACTTGTGTACACATGAATCAAATTTTAGTCTGCTTCTTGGAATTTCTTGACAGTTATTTATGTAATTATTGTTTTATTTATTTTGAAGGAAATGAATCCTTACTTATGATGTACATTATTATTTTATTAAATCCTGCTGTGTATGGGTTTAACACAAGCAAGAGGGAATAAGTTGGCATCTAAAATATATGTGTATCTTCAGCTGATATCAGAAGGCACATTTTCATTCTCACTAAAATTTAATATTCAACATGATAATAAAAATACCTTCTTTTTAAGTTACGTATTTAAAACATTGATTATATGCAATAGTTGGACTTAGGCAGACTCCGTGAAGTGAAATTATGCCTTATGATTTTATTGTTTCCAGTGAGTTACATGATATTAGTTCCTAAAATTTTAACAAAGATGATTTAGTTGAAAGCATAACAGAACTACAGTAGTGCTAGATATCTCAATCAAAATTAAACCTGAGGTTTTTGGGAAAAGCTTTCCACATGATAGTTTCTCAGCTTAGGCTGACAGGAAGCAGGATTCCTTGCCCACTGCTTCCCTGGGACACAAGAGCAGAAGTAGACTTTCACACTTCAGAGGCAACAGAGAAGGTCCAGGAAGAGTGGGAAGTTTCTGAGTGTTTCAGAATCATCACGGAGAGGATGGTATGTGGCTACCCAGTTATGGAGCACTAAATGCTGGTCTAGTCCAGCTGGCCATTTGTTTTGGTTTGTTCCATTTTTTTTTTTTTTTGTCATCACTTCCCAGAACTTGTTAAATGTAATTTTAATTGTATATTTTTTTATTATACTGCTTTTAGAGGGATTTTTTAAAAAAATACAATATACATATAGAAAAGTTTACAAGTCCTAAGTACACTTTGATAAATTTTTAGCAAGTCATCATGTCCCCCCGTTCCCACCTCAGAAAAAAGTCATTCATTCATTCAAAAGATATTTAAGTGACTTCAGTGTACCTGGCACTGTACTAATTAAGTACAAGGATTAACATTACTGTGGTAAAGAAGGCATCACAGCCTTCAACTTTATGGCATTTGTATTCTTATTAAAGAGAGAACAAAACATGTAAACAAACCAGGTTACTGTGAACAAAATTAACAGGCAGGACTTATTTTAAATATTTGCAGTCAGAACACAAAACCTGTAAACAACCAGGTTACTGTGAACAAAATTAACAGGCAGGACTTATTTTAAATATTTGCAGTCAGAACACAAAACCTGTAAAGGAGGATGGAAAGAACAAGGGTGGGTATATCCTTTTCAATTCCTACCACCCACTGCACCCCGACTCCCTTAACCACTCTGAATGAGCCACACTGGTTCCTTGCTACTTCTTAATCACAAACAACCTATGCAAACTTATACTTCAAGAACTTTACATGTGCTTTTCCCTCTGCTGAGAATGCTCCATTCCCAGAGACCTGCATGGTTCAGCTCATTCACTTCCTTCGAGTTTTTAATAATTATTGCCTCTATAATAGTGGGATGTTTTATCCTGATTTATTCTCTAAAGTTCTTATTGATGAATTTCAGCATTTACTTCTATCTTCTATTCAATATTCTAAAAAGATAGCTTTATTATTCCACAGCTGTAACCATGGTCACAACTCAGTAAAATTCACGATTTCATACCAAAAAGGCTATAAATCATCTTCTTTGGAATCATAAATTGTGGCTTATAAATATTCATCAACAAAATCGTCAATATGATTTCATTTTTAATATGAAAGAATAGAGCTAACCCCATTGATCCATGGTTTTTATTTCTTAGTTTTTGAAAGGATTTTAGAAAATACATCAACCTCTGCATATCATTAGATTATTGTTTAGCAAACAAAACAAAATATGTTTAATAATTGATGAAAAATACTCTAATTACCTGAAAGAGTTAATTTTGTTTCCAAAGTATCTTTTATATAAAGCAGCTTTTTAAAATGTCCTTTAACAATGCAAAGGGTAAGGAAGAAAGAGTTGCTATTTTCTTTGAAAAAATATAGTATTTAAACTTCTGGGAAAAAAGCTCAAATTAGTTTAATTTCTTCAGAGACTCAAGTACAAAATTTTTTGGTAACATTTTAAGTTTAGAGGACAATTTTATAAAAGTTCTTCCTCTCATAAGAAAAAGTCCTATATGTATTCTCTAACTAATTATATATTAAATTGTATATTCTTAACTAAAATGAAAATACAGTTGGAAGAAATTTAATAAAAACCATACTAATTGATGGTACATTCAGCAACTTAGGTAAATTACAGCATGTATATTGAATTATTTCTTCCTATTCTGAAATATTGGCTTTCAAATGAAACATATTGTTACTGTGGGCTTGATTCTGGCTAATTTAATCAGCTACATTTTGTACTTGAATTAGCTATTAATAGAGAAAGGGAATAAAAGGCGTGCCTCTAGTTTTCACTGAATTCTTATCATGGGCCAAAAATTATACTAGGCAGTTGAAATATGCTACCTTATTTAATCATGAAAAGGAAAACTCTCCTGTGTCTTTTTTCAACTCTGCTCTCAATACTTCACTTTTGATTACCAAAAATGTGGAGTTTATCCCACATGCTGAGTGTCTGACAATTTACTTCAATTCTGGTACTATTTACCTGGTGTTGGTACAGATGCCACAGATTAAGGGCTTAGTTCTATAAGACTGCCTCCCTCCCCTACTTTAGATGCCAGCCACAAGTCCAGGTTGTCATTTGTACTTCTGAGTGACCAAGACTCCCTCCTCAGTTTTGATAATTTGCTAGCGTAGCTCACAGCACTCATAAACAAGTTTACTAACTAGATTTCTAGTTTATTATAAAAGGATACAGTAGGAACAGCTACATAGAATAGATGCGTAAGGCAAGGTATCTGAGAAGGGGTTTATAGCTTCCATGTCCTCTTGGAGTTGAACGGCACAGAAGTTCTCCTTACCGGATGTTTGTGGAGGCTTCACTACAGAGGCATGACTGATTAAGTCATCAGCCACGGTGACTTATTCGGCCTACAGCCTTTCTCACCTCCCTGGATTTCAGGGGCTAGAGGGCTAATCACAGGCTGGTTCCACAGCGACCAGCCCTTACACTGAGGTTATCTATAAGGTTTCCAAAAATTACCTCATTTATATAAACGTTGTTGTGGTTGAAATAACTTATTATGAAAAATGAAACATTTTTTCACCTTTATCACTCTGGACCTATTTCAGGAACTGAGGACAAAAGATGAAATATTACAATAAAAGATATTCCCATTACCCTTATCATTTAGGAAACTACAAGGGTTTTAGGAGCAATATGACAGAAACAGGACAAACACCAAATATATATTTCTTATTATAAATCACTGTCATAATTCAAGTCATATCAAGATAATATATAGAATATTATCTACATTTTACAGGTAAAAAATGTGGCCAGATTAAAGTTAACTAACATGTCTAAGTTTACATAAAAGGAGAATTCCGAAAAAGTCTACCTTTTAAAAACATCTTTCTAATGGATGCATGACTACTCATTAACTCTCTCTCATATAAATGAATTTTGATTTAATTAATTTCCTGTTGAGTCAATTTCAATTGAATGTTTTGCTGAACCAATGATGCTCAGAAATAGGAAAATGAGTTAGTTTGGACAGCAAAATAAACTTCCTTCCAAAAGCTAAATTTTTGCATTAAGTAGAATAACTTCTAAAACAGTTTTTAATATAAAGTAGTATCAGGTAAAACAAAAACTGTTATGAGTATCAACAAAACGTAGCTCTTTCCTGTGCCTAATGCAGTCTGAACAGAAAATTCTGATACATAAAAGTTTGCTTCTGGGATCTATGACCATGTACTGTCTCCCTTCTGGTCCCTACCATACTACATAACAAGTATTCTCCTCTTTTAGACAAATGCCCGAAACAGATTATGGCCTATGTTCTCTGTGTAGTAACATTTGCCAGCGGTGTGGCAAAAAAAAAATTCTACTATATGCAGTTAAACATGTAAGCAAGACATTATTTAGGAATATGGCAATGGGGGAGAGAGATTGAACTCTGCTCTCAACACAGGAGTAGTGACTGGGGATTTAAAGCCCCAGGCAGAGTAAGAGAGTCAACGAACGGAAAATTGCCAAAAGAAAATTGGTTAGATATTAAAGGTGGCAAGTGAGGGGGGGGCGGTAAGGGACTCTTGCGAAAGTATCTTGACAGGATTCTTGCTGAAGTGTGCTTAGGCCAAGGATAAGGCCTAATTGAGAAGAGAGCTCCAAGGAGCCTGACTGAAATTTGAGCAAGGAGGGAATTCTTGTGAATTACTACTCCCTCCGCCCCAACCTATTACACTTTCTAAAGCAAAGAAGTTCACTTGAAGTCAGAATGTCTAAAAAGTAGTTTGGGCTTGCCTATTTACTAGCTAATGTGATTAAGTTCATGTCACTAATTTCTAAAAGCTTTACTTTCTTGATCTGCAAAACAGGTGTAATAATATTAAGAATTAAATATTTTAATTACAAGAAAATGATTTAACGTACTGTAAAGTGCTTTAAAATACAGTATTATCTGATAAATTCGAGCTATTAATGATTATTTAATGTCTTCTGGCTCCAGAAAACGTGCATGTAAAGGAAGATTTCAGTGTCTTAACACAAAATACAGGTAGATATTAGTAATTGTAGGTCCTCTAAGACAGGAAGTAGGGTAGAGTCATAGAGTGTTTCAGAATAAAGAGGATCTTATCAGCATGTCTTACAGAGATGTGATTTTTCATGATTTTCAAAATAATACAGAAAAAATGGTAAGATAAAATTCTAAAACATTTTTAAATCAAATTATTAAAGTAATGGCTTTTGAAAAATAATTAGAATCATAGCTTAAAGGAAAAGAAGTATCATAAAAATAGACCCTATAGTCTACAGACATACTACCCTGAACAAGACTGATCCCATCTGATCTCAGAAACTAAGCAGGGTCGGGCCTGGTTAATATTTGGATAGGAGATCACCTAAAAAGACCAAGTGCTATAGGCATAAAAATTAAAATAAAAAAATAAGGGATTGTAAACTGACAAGGTTCTTGCAATCTGTGAGGTCAACCAAGATTTGCCTGGCCTAATACACACACACACACACACACACACACATATGCGCATATATATAAGTGCATATATATGTGTGTGTATATATATATATATATATATATATATATATACTCTGTGAATTCATTGACATTTATTCCAAATTATCCTCATTTTCTTTTACTTTTTTTTTACATGAACATAATGAGTAAGGTCTCCCTTAATATTATTTTATGAAATAGGATGTTTAATTGCAAATTAATTAAAAGTCAACAATGTGCTATGTATGTATATGTGCTCGTGCCTGAATCTATTCAGAAGTAAGACAGCACAAAAGTAAGTAATAGAGAAGTATAAGATCCAGATTATATTTCTATGTTGTCTCACAGTTAACCCTGCTTCCTGTTAATTGGCCATGACTAGTGTACTCCCACTTCCCTGTTTTTGCATTAGCTGTTCCTTCTGTTTGGAATGGTCTTCCCTCATATATCCTTGTGGCACAGTCCTCACCTCTACCAAGTCATTATTCAAGCATTGTCTTTTGTAGGGAGACTCAGAAAACCAGCCCATATGAACTGCTATCTCCTGCCACTATGTTCTCAGTTTCCTGAACACTGTTATTTTTTTTCACCAGTTATTACTAATATTTTGTATTATTTTTTAAAGTTTGTTTTTCTTCAACTAGAATGTAAATTCTATTAGAGAAGGTATGTTTGGCATATTTTATTACCTTTGTTCATTGATTTATCTCCACTGTGTTTTACCTGCAATATAGTAAGTGCCCAGTAAATATTTTTAAATTACTGAATAAATGAATGGACCACAGAGCTTTCTGCATGCCATGATTTAAGATGATACTTCATGCCTCTATTTTCTTATTCTCTTGTAAGACTCAAACTACTAAAAAGACAGCTTCTTTCTTCTGACTATAAGGTTTTAATAAAAGTCTATGTAATGTGAGATGTTTGCAATTAGTATAGGCACAGCAAATAGTCAAATCAATCTGGCTCACTTGAGTAGAAAGCATATTTGCATTCTTCATCTTATATAATGAAATTCCTTTTGTCTGAACCCCATAGAAGCTATTAAATACTAACGCCCCTTATATAGGGACCTACTGCATACAAATTCCCATGTTATATTAGTTCCTGAAAATTATTTCTTACATACAAAAAAAATCTGGGTGCCTTGTTTTGATATAAAGTAGAACTTATGTTCTTCTTTTCCTTTATCTATTAAGCAACCTAAAGTTATGGTCAATATCCAATTAAAATTATCCTGAGGTCCTGTAGCCTTCTCCCTCTGACAGCTTTAGATTCAGTTTTGTTATAGTCAGTGATTGTCTCATTCTCCACTATGTTTAAAACTATAAGCTACCTGACATAGTCTATGACCTATGTGCATATTGTTGCTTTAGAATCATACATAACAATTGTTTTGCTAATAGAAGAAT
This sequence comes from Cynopterus sphinx, assembly GCA_030015415.1. Lineage (NCBI taxonomy): Eukaryota > Metazoa > Chordata > Mammalia > Chiroptera > Pteropodidae > Cynopterus > Cynopterus sphinx. The sequence continues at coordinate 58,022,900 of CM057379.1, read as the reverse complement.
GAAGTATGGGAGTCATTTCTTTAAACCAAAGAAGGGAACAACTATAAACTAAGGTAGAATTAACTGAATTAAATGGTTGAAAAAAGTAGTCTAATTATTTTAAAGGCCAAAGCAAAAATAAGCCCAGTAAAGATAGTTCCCACCATCCAGAGACACTCTCAGACTATTGTAGAGCTTTATAAAAACTATTTGTTAGCGGTAATGAAGTTTATTAAAGCCATTCTTTTCTCATCTTTATTTTTTTACTTGATATATGATACTCTTTATTATAAAACCATATTTCAGATTATGTAAAATTTTAGAAATATATGGACTTAAACTTTCATTTGGGAATAAGTTTTATCCTTTGTATCAACAGAGCAATCACTCCTGAGTAGATCTGAAACATTTATTGATGGTTGGTGTAAGATATACATCTTTGCTAATGAAGGCAATTAATCTATTACCACAGATGGGTTCACACTAAGTATCCTTCCTGTGCAGACAGCACCTTCTTCTTTCTTGCCACATTTAAATCTTCATGACCTCATTTTTCATCCAGGGATGGTAATTTGTTAGCTACTGACTGCCTTAAGAACCAATCTACCATCCACCCTCTCTATTAGGATTTATGCATAAGTCTCTTCTCTGCACAGAGGACTGACACACAATCTGAAGAGCTTGTAGATATTACCCATCAAACAGTGAGTGACAGCCTTGACTCTAGATCAACACTTTAGAGGAGCTGGATTAACAACCTGATTCTTTACCCTTCAGAACATCATGAGGCTGAGGAAAAATGATTTTCCTTGCTTTGTGTATGTGAACTTTCTAATTAAAGAAACTTCTCTAATCCTTTTCCTCAAGTTAATGGAGCTTGACTTTTCCAAGGGAAATTGCCACTGATTTCTCAGGAGATCGCAACTTTATACATTCTTTTCTCTCTATGGTTTAACCTGTCTCCAGTAATTGCAATTCTGATTTATCAGTTTCTATGCCCAAACTATTAGCTGACTGAACTCAATTCTCAGCAAAGTATCTTGGAAATAAGAATTATTTTTTGAATGAAAAATAAAAGAAGTTGGAGCGCACTGAATGTATATCCTTCACGTGTGCAACATACCAAAATCAGTTTTTGTTAATATTTAACTATATGTGAGATATGCCATTTCATTATCAAATTAAAAATTCTTCATGTTTTAATGAATACTAGCAATTACCAAGTGTAGAAAATAAGTAAAAGTATTCTTAAGAAAATTGAGGTTTAATAAAAAAACAAATAAATGAAAAATTACTTACAACACATATTATCTTGGTTAAATATCAGAGAATTAAATAGAGATTCATGCTTAAGAGCATGGCTCTCTCAACTGGGTATTTGGAATCAAGTTCTGGTTTTGTGACTCACTAGTTGTATTGTCATGTACAAGTTAATTAATCACCCTATGCCTTGTTTTTCTCAAATGTCAGATGGGTATGGCGGAGGACAGCTGAAAACCCTCCATATTCCAAAGACAGACATCAGAAACTACATGCCATTTACCCTGAACCACCACATTAACATCTACCACTCGCTTAAGCCACATTTTGGGATGGAGAAGAGATGGTTAGTACATATACTGTGTGAGAGTGGATACTAAGGCTGAGATGCAAATGAGAGGCTTTGAGTTTGTGATTAATTGCAGATTCAAGACATGAAGAGACCACCAACTAACTACTTATATCCAGAAATGGGCGAAAGGTGTTTGCCTGATTATTGAACGAAATTTAAAATATATACTATCACACCATGAAGTCTACATCTCATCTTACTAAGAGAATGAAGATACTTTCCTATTACAACTAAAAGGCACAGATAGGTGGAATAGGTTTTTAAAAATTGATTGTAAGTTTTGTTCTTAAAAAGCAGGATGTGTCATTGATATTGATTACTATACCAGGTAACCAGAAAATCAGCCAGGTCCCACAAGTTCACCAAAGCAGTCCACACACTGAAAATATGGCTTCCCAGATAATGGACAATATTGTCTTTCTCTTATTTTCTGATAATCTGAGAATTCATAAGCGATATCTGATTTAAAACTTATTGTAAGATGTTATCTATTATAAGCTGCCTTCTGGTGCAGGAGGGATGTAAAAATGAAAAGTATCTCTCTTACAATGAATAATGTACAGTATTTGAAAAACTTCCTACCAAAATAATGTTAATATCTAATATTTATTTTGGCTAAAAGAATATGTATTATTTTGAAATGTTTTCTTGACTTAACTATATATATAATTTTATCTATAGAAAATGATCATATCTATCAGAATTTCACAAATATCACTAATATGTTTATGTAAATATATATGTCTGTATTTTTTAAATCTAATTTTACCCTTATGGATGTGCAAAATTTAGCTCGAGAAGAGAAACACTTTAAGAGAGAAGAGTTTATCTGTGAAATAAATCTATAACACTACATATGATGATCCATCATGCCTAGACATGGGAATCTCATTCCAGTAAAGTGATGGAGTAAAATTAGTTCATAAACTAGAAACAAAGGAAAAAATAATTGAGAAAAATAATATCTTGAATATGGAGTGGGAACAAGAGTCTTCTACTTTATGAAGTATTTTCTGCCAAATAAGGAGTAAAACCATCTATAAATAAAATATGTCAGTGCTGGAAGGGACTTTATAGTCTACAATGCAATGATGGAGAATGGGCTACTGTTAAAGAACCCAGTTCTTGTATCATTATAGCTTCAAAGTGCTCCCTGTTAAATCAAGCAATGAGTACTTATAAGTGGTTAATGTCCTAGTGTCCCACGGGTGGTATTCCTCTAAACATCAGAAGTGTACAGTAACTCACCAGGACTTTCTTCTTATAAGCACACTGACAAAGGAACAGCAAATAGAGTTAGAGAACCCAAAAGTAAGAAAATTTCCAATATATGAAAGAAAATTAAGCTTCTTCTGACAACCCTCTAAGCTGAATAAAACAAATTTTTTCATTGTTGCATAATGGATTATTGAAGATTATGATTGCCTTGTTAGTTCCAGGACAAAAGATAAGAAACACAACAATTAAGAAATTTGTCTTCGAACCATTAATTATTGAGTTGACCTGAGTGAATAAGCTCTCCATGCAACCATTGTTTTCCTAATGACTATAAAACACAGAAATATGACCAAACATGTTAATTCGTGTTTTTAAAATTTTCACTTTAAATGTTATTCTTTAATGTTTTACTTCATTTTCTCTCCACATATCTTTGTAATTAAAAGAGTTAAAACTTCAACAGGAATCGCACTCTCACCAATACTGTTTAAGAGTCTCCCTTTGATCTATGCCTCACCACAGGGTTGACTGAAGTCAACACTTGGTTTTGTCAGACTTCTTAATATTTGCTAATTATAAAAAATTGACATTTAATATTCAGTTACAGAAAGCAGTTTTAAGTCAAAGCCATTAGTATGTATGAAAATATGATTCATGTTAGTCATAATTCAAAGATAAAATATTTTGAGAGTTTACATCTTGTCAATCTCCAGTATCCTTTACTAAATAATAGTATGCCTCAAGTTGTCAAAATAAAAAATAAAAGAGTATAAAGAAAAAAATTCAGTAAGAACACATTTAGTTTAATGTATAGATTACAATAGATTGGTCAAATATGACAGATGGAAATGTACTGAAACAGGATTAATTAGACATGACTTCAGATCAAATAAGTGAGACCTGTTAAAGAAAATGCAACAGGCAAATGCAGAATGGAGCATAGATCTATCCTACTTCTTTCACTATTGTGCATTCTCAGTCACTTATGGTGTTTTGTTGGTTTGTTTGTTTGTTTGTTTGTTTTATGCTCTAAGTGTGAGTCTTCTTTGCAATTCTGCTTATAACACTTTTTTTCTTTCACAATACACTGTATATTCGACCCTGGCTATTTTATCCATGCCCATAGTTTTCTGTATATTTTTACCTCAGAAATAACTTTCAATTTTAAATTATTTTCTTCCCCACTGCTACTATCTAAATATATAACCTCATCATCACATGCATGGACTATTGTTTCCTGACTCCAAACTTTCTCTTCCTTATTCACCCCCAGACCTGCCATGAAAGTGATTTTGCCACAATGTAAATATAAAGACACCATCACTCTGCTTCAAACCAATTAGTGGTTTCCCATTAATTATAGGATGAAGTCCAACTTCCTTAGCAAAACAGAAAACACCCTTTATAAATTGATAACTTCATGCATCTCCGGCCTCAGCTCCCATCATTTTTTTTCTCTCAATATTCCTAATCCAATCCTACTGAATTATTATGAGCTGCACAAACTGGTGGTACCTCTGTCGGAATGGAATACAGAGGCAATATGCACTAGTGAGAATGTTTCTCCTTCCTTGTCTATTTGGCAAACTCCTGGTTATTCTTAGAAACTGTTCACATGATGTCTCCTTTAGAAAGTCTTCTATTCCTTTCCTCCGAATGCATAACATAACAGTTACTCTCTGCTCTTTTCTAGTTCTACAACTAGTACCAAGCTTTCTATCATTGTATATTTAACACTTAGAGCTATCTGCTTACAAGTGTGTTTTCTCTGGTATGGCTAATTAAAGAAAAATATCACATATTTCATCTTTATGTCTTCACCTACAGCAGAGTGCTTAGAACAGAATATAGCCTAAAAATTAGTTTGTCTATGGGATAGAGGAACTGATGTATGCATTTCCAAAAATGAATGTAAAATTAAGAGCAATTTTCTAATGTGAAAACCATTCTTGAAAACAGGATCAAAGCCTTTTTATTTCTTTAAATTTTGAAGCCTAAGTAAGAAATATTACAAAGTCTGATGAAGAGGATTTATTTGCAGCTGAACTCCTGTTAAGAAAATATTAAGTTTCCATGGAGTGGAATAATAGGCTTAAGAAGGACAAACCTCCTAAACTATGGAATGTAGTGAGCTAGTTCTATCCACTAATCAGCATCAATACAATAAAGGGTATGTCAGCACTTTTCTAATGAGGCAGCTGCCTATAGTTACAATACGATTATATTAGCTCACATTGAAAAAGATGTTCAAAACATCTGTTAGAATCAGTATTAACTACTACATAGCATTAAATTAAGCATACACATGCACATTAAATATATACATACACAGACTGGATATCTATACCTACATTAATAAAAGTAAAAGTAATTTTATTTTTCTAGATATAAGATATGGTTAGGCAAAAGCAGTCCTATTGCAAATAACAGCTCTTACATTTTTGCAACCCATAGGCTCATGCATTTAAAGAATGATACCATAAAAAATAAAATATTACAAAGTGTTGAGGCTGGAAGAAGGGGGTGAAGGGTTTTAGGAGTACAAATTAGTAGTTGATAGATGGTCACGGGGATGGGAAACACGGCATAGGGAATGCACTCACCATTAATGGCTAGGTGGAGAGCCAGAGGGGTGATAAGAACAGGGGAATCATTTCATTAACTGTATTAATGTATAACCAAGATACTGTATTCTTGAAATTAATAATTTTTAAAAAGGCTAAAAAAAAAAGTACTACAAAAGAAGAATAAATGATGCCCAAACTCAGCACCAGTGCACACCCAGATGAAGAATTACAGGATGGTCTATGTTTGGAACTATTGCTATATTCATAGCCTGACCCCAAGTTTTATGGTCCAACATTTCAGCTCCATATCTATCGTCATTTCTACTAAGCTCTGGGGTAGTGAATCAAGCTAATCAAAATGACCAAAGAAAAGTGTATAAACAGGAATGTAAATGTATTGCTGACTATATATCTTCCCTAGTGGTTTGAATTCTCATTTTTCTTTTGGGACATGACTTTCCGGAGCTATGTACCTGAAATGTTCAGTCAGAAATTCTAAATTTTGTTGGTATACTTCTTGCCCACTTCTTCCTTAGTATCTTAGCAAACAGAATATAACAAAACTCTGAAGTCATATTCTCCTAGCTCTAAGAATTAAATGATGCATTCTGTCTACCATTCTCTACTTCAAACCTCCCCTCTTGTTTTCCCCTATTCGTATTTTTCACTTCTAGGAGCCACCCTCTCTGCCTGGTTCTATTATCGCAATACTTCTCATTCAGTGCAGTCATTCGGTGGCCTTCAGATAGCCAGATTGTTCCACATACCACAGTTTGCCTGAAATTAACCCTCTTCCCCACAGCTGTCTCTGGTATTAGCTACCCTTCTCCTGCCAGAAACTAGGAATCTGCCTTCCTTGTCCGGGAGTAGCTAACATGAGACACAGGCTGAGTTAAGAAATAAGAAGTGTGCAAATTACATAAGAATTTTATTACATTTTCTGTTGAAAGCAAATTATTATACAAATCTTTAATTATTAATATAAATGTTTCTGAAAACTAGCATTTTTTTTTTCCTCAGATTTTGTCAACTTCCTAATTCTAAGCCTTTTTTGGTTTGTTTGTTTGAAATTCCACAGACTATCATCCTTCTCTTAATAATCTTTCCAGTCTGCTAGGCTATAATAAAGTTTGGGATTTTCTTTGATCAAAAACAACTACTTTTAAGTCCTAATTCCCTTAAATTTGGACTTTAATCTCCTAAATTACATAAAGGATTTTTTTTCCACCTCACATTTAATAAATTTCTTCCCACAAAAGGGACTAATCTCATCTATGTTGTATGTGTGTTTGTGTGTCCTGATAAATGTCTCCTATAGATAAAAATAAAGACTTGGATGCTGGGCCCAAAATGGGATAGTGTTCTGGGTGATTTTTGCATAACCCTGAATGTCTATGAGGAGACATTAATATAGAGTGTGAGAGAAGAGGAATCTGGTGAGAAAGTGAAATAATAATTCTAGCAGACTATCCAACTATACCATCAATTGAAAGATATAAGGAAAAAAGGAGGAACCAGTTATGATTTAGCAAATAGAAGCAGGAAGAATGATGGGACACAGTGGAGGTTTGAAATATCCTGGAGTAAGTCTCTACATTATTTAAATCAATCAGTCAGTCAATCTCTCTCTCTCTCTCTCTCTCTCTCTCTCTCTCTCTCTCTCTAAATTTTCTTTGTTAAATAAGGTAAAGGCAAATATTAATATTCAGAGTTCAGAAATTCACTAGTATGTTTTGGCTTGACTGATACCAAAGTTCATTCATTAGCAGTCACCATTATCTAGCCAGAAAAATGTTTTGAAATATTGAACTCTCTTTTCAAAAGAGCTGATTATTCCCTGCAACATGACAATCTTATTAGGAGATAACTATTTTTTTTATTGTGTATCTCTAGGTCCTTCCATGATGAGAAACATCAGGATATGTACAATTAAGTCATAGTTCTGAGCCTGACTACAGTAGGAAATATTCTTCATAAAAGTACTTTGTCCTGGACTATGGTGATCTTTTGCTCTGAGGCCCAAAGTGGAGAACTGTTAGGGAAGAAAAAAATCAGACGATAAATATTATTTCTGGTTGTTGTTTTTTTTAATGTTACGATTAAATAATTAAACTTACTTTTGTTTTTAAGGACACATGTTAAAGAATATTTAATTTATTGAAATATGTATGTGGGTTAGGGATTATTGCAACAGGCAATCTACAAATCAGAGCCTAAATCTATACTCAAAACTTTCTGCAAGAGTTAACATGTTTTACCATAACTGCATGCTAAATTTAATAAATGTATTTATTCTCTCTTGTATAACTGGTGTTCCAAAATGCTATTTCCTCATGTCCTAAATTTCCTAATTTTCTAAATAACTGAGTTAACTTACTTATTCACTTTGTTTTAAGAGCACAGAATGAGTAGGTTAACAATATGAATCAAGACTATTTAAAGTAAATTAAATTTTTATATTCATATAATGGTTAACATTGAGCTAGGTATCAGTTTTGAATGATCAATATACAAGTAAAGAGTGATCAGTCTTTAAAAATTGATTTTTCCTTTGTGTGGTTTTTTTTACACATACAAGGTATACAAACATCTATAATATAAATTTTAGTACAAATAAAATACTCATAATTTAACTTTTCAAAGTGAATTATAAAATATTACCATCAATTTAAATTAATAAATTCCAAAAGAAATTGGTTTAAGATAAAGAAAGCACACTTAATGAAAAATCTAAAAGTATTTTCTTCATTCTTATAAATGTATATCTTATATTTCCTGCATAAAAATATATGACCATTCATCTTTCAAGCAAAAATAAATGAGAAAAAAATTCTTCTCAAATGAATACTATTTGAAAATATTATACCAAAACTTCCAAACAAGAAGTATAATAGGTAATATTTTGAAAGACAAAAGCTAAAGACAAACTAAAAATACACAAACAATAACAACTGACATTTGAGGACAAGAAGAGAAATAAGATAAGAAAAGGGCAGAAAACCCAATCAAAATATGGACAACAGACAATTTCAAAAGAGAATATCTAAGTGGTCAATAAGCATATGGAAATGTGCTCAATGTTATCAGGTATCAGAGAATTGCAAATTAAAATTTTAATGAAATATCACAATACATTTGTCAAAACGAGTCAATAAAAGGATAAAAAATGCTAAGAGTTGGGGAAGGTAGAGATAACAAATTGGTAAACCCACTGTGGAAAAAGGTTTAACAAAATCTACTAAAGCTAAATATGTGTATACATCATGGCCCAGATACTCTAAGTTACATTTAAGAGAAATGTGTACTTGAGTTTACCAAAAAACATCTACTAGCATACACATCACAAACACAGACATAATAGCCAAAAACTGAATACAATAGAATGAAGAGCTTGAGGTACATCCACCCAATGATATACTTCATAGAAATGAGAATGAACAATCTACAGTTATGTGGAACAACATGAATTAACTCTTATCAAACATAATGTTACATGAAAATATACCCAAAAAAAGATATATTATTTCATTTGTAATTGTAGAAAACCCGGCATAACTAAGTTATGCTGTTATAAATCAGGTTGTAGTTCATCTTTTAGCCAGACTTGGTGAGGCAGGAGAACTAGTCCTAAAAGAGGACACAACTGGGATGCTGGTAGTAAACAATGACTTGTCCATGGTTACATTATGTTCACTATGTGAAAATGTACGAAAAAAGTGTTCACTTATGACCTGTGACTATGTAGAATAATCATTAACTAATAAATTAAAATATGTATCAGTTTGCAAGGGCTTCTATAAGAGAGTACTACTCAAACTGGGTAGCTTAAACAACAGAAACATCTTTTCTCACAATTCTAGAGGCCAGAAGTCCAAGATCATAGTGTTGGGGGTTAAGGGTAGGTTCTTCTGAGGCCTCTCTCTGTGGCTTGTGGATGGCCACCTCCCTGTGCTCTCACATGGTCTTTCCTCTATGTGAGTCAGTGTCCATATCTTTTCTCATAAGGACACAAGTCATACTGGACCTACTCTAATGACCCAGTTTAACCTTAATTTCCTCTTTAAAGAGCCTATTTCCAAGTACAGGTACATTCTGAGGTACTGGAGTTAGAATTTAAATACATAAATTTTGTGGAGCACACAGTTCAACCCATAACAATATATAATAAGGAAATTGTAAGAAAGTAAATTTTTTTTAAAAGGTGAGTGAAAATGTTTAAAGTGCATTAGGACACAGAAATTATTTTTAAGGATTAAAACCAAAAGCTGATTCTTTCAGATAAAGGGAAAAAGAAAAATTTCCAGCAAAAGCAATAAAACAAAAACTAAGTTTAAAAAGGGAAAAGAGGGCACACAGGTAGAGAGATTTGGAAGAGATTTTATTTTATTTTAATTTTTTAGGTGAGGCAACCCTTAGTTGACCTCACAGATTGCAAGGACCTTGTCAGATTACAATCCCTTATTTTTTTTTTATTTTGACTACAGCACTCAAGTCTTCCTAGGTGGTCTCCCATCCAAGTACTAATCAGGCCTGACCCTGCTTAGCTTCTTCTAAGATGAGTCGGGATTGGGTTTGTTCACGGTGGCTTGGCCACAGACACAGAGATTTTAAAAATACTGTTAGCAATACTTTTCTAATCTCTGTGTTAATTTATATTCATGAACAATTTTCTTGGAAAAACAGAGAATATGTATTCCAACTAACAAACATGGTAAAACAATAATATGAAATAAAGCTGATGAGTGTTACATGGGTATGTGTTACATTATTTTTTGTACTTTTCTATATGTTTAAGACATTTAACTTTTAGAAACAAATTTTTGGTATTATAAAAAACAGCAATATTTATTATGGAATCAAAGAAAGATTCTCAAGAATGAGTTAGAGTATCAGTGGTTATTATCCTACTTGCAGTACATGGATGGGTAGGCAATAAGGAATAAGAATTCTATGCTTTTTGATTTCTACTGTATTAGAGCAAAAATGACTTCATAAAATGGTGTGAGCTTCAGGTCTCACACTAAAGTGGAAAAATAAAGAACAATTTATGCCTTTTGCATCTTGGCTTCCTTTCAGTGAGTAAAGAAATTTCTGCTTCCTCAGCAGTGCAGTATTTACAGAGGCATAAGACTTGCTTCAAGAAATTCCCTAGGGATCTTTAATTCTCAACTACTAACATATTTTCTTTTGGTTCTTTTGTTTATTTAAGCATATACTTATTAATTACCATACTTTAAATCTGCTTAACTAGGCCTTGCTTTTTATATTTTGTGATCCCTAATTTTATGTTTTATTTATTTATCGTCTCTTCATTTATTTAACAAGCACTGATTGAACCTTTGCTATCCATCAGGCACAATGCTGGATGCTGTGCAAATGAGAAACAAGATGTACCTGTTGCTTATCCTTAGATAATTCAGTGATTCTCACACTTTAGCTGGCATCAGAATCTCCCAGAAGCTGTTAAAATACCTATTGACAACCTGCATCTTCAGAGCTTCTTATTTAGTAGGTCTGTAGTCCCAACATTTGTATTTTTAACAAGTATCCGGAAATTGTATGGTATTTTTTAATTTGAAACTTGTGTTACAACTGTTAGATTCAATAGCTCTTTTCCTTCTTTTTTTCTTATTTTTTATTCATTAAGTACTGTTTTTAAATTTTCTTTTTCTATTCCTTAAACTCTGTATTTATTTTTATTTTTTAAATTGGGTCCATCTTAAGTCTTCTTTTGTTCTAAAACAATGTTTTGGTTTAGTTGCTTTTGTATATGTGAAATGTTTTCTTCTATATCATTGTAATATTCTTCATTTTATATTACTTTCTAATTTCAAAATTGCCAAGCACTTAAAGCTTCCCCCCCCCACAGTTTAATTACCTAATTTTGCAAAAATTTGCAAGTTTGAGGGACCTCGGATAGAGGAGTGGCTCAATTTTTAAAGAGGGAAATACTGAGGTTTTCTCTTGACTGCTTACCACCAACACCCACCCACCCCCACCCCCGACCCCAACACGATGACCCTAACAACAGCCTTCAGCTTCCCACATTTCTATTAGAGACCACTCTCCAAAGAAATAGTTGCTTCACCTCAATGACATAAACCCTACCATACAAAAGAAACATCTGATTTGCTGGACCAACCCTGCTTTATATTCCATAGTGTTTTGGCATCCTATGAAATACATATCCTAATATCTATTATCATTAAAATAGGCAATCACAGAATTAGAAGCAAAATATACCAACTGCATAACATGAAAATATGATGCTTACAGAAACTCCAATTCAGATAGGTTAATATAATACCCTGACTTAATTCTAGTGATAAATTAATTCTTGGAGAAGGTAACAAAATTTTCTCTAGATGTTTTGAACTATTCTTGCAACACTATGCTTCTCACCTGCAAAAATTTAACAATAGTTATAATAGCAAAATAGACTATAAATATAAATTTAATGTTATTAAATCATCATTTTGGTTTCTGTCCCTAAACTGAACAGTGCTCACTTGTGGAGACGTGTGTAATGTTGCCAGCGAGTTTGCCCTTGCCACTGGACTTCCCCCGCCCTGGCATATGCCAACCACACAGTCATCATTTTCCACCAGATGTCAAGAAAAAACTCAGACTCATATAATGTTTAAAAAGTACTTACATAAATTGGTATGCAATCACTTTAGTTAACAAAACATTTTAAGGTCTATACTGTAAATAACCCAACTCCAAGCAGTTCTAACTATTTTTATGCTGGCTATTTCTTTTACATAGCTGATTAATTAAAACCTGCTGCTAGATATGGCTTTGAACTACTTGTGAATATCTTTCTGGGCTCAAAACAGAAAGGAACATCCGAACAAAAGTTCTAAATTATTCATTCTCCAAGGTCAATACATATTTGCTTCGCATCAGCCATTTTGTTTTTTTTTTCTTGTCAATCAGATCAGTTAAGGTTCTTGTTCTTTGTTTTCTTAAACTAGTTTGACTGAATTTTATGATATAATCTAATTTTAAAAAATAAGTAATTTAAAAAAATTTAATCCAGATCTTTCTTTGACTCATGACCCGAATTGAAAAATATTTTAAAAAACAAACAAAAGCCCTTAGTTTAAATCCTCCCCAACCCCTCCATTTGTCTCTAACTCCTTTCCTTTCTTTCAGAATAAGTCTGCAAGAATCTCAGAAAAAATACTTATACTTAAAATTATGAAATTTAAATATCAACTCAATAAATGTGTATCTATTCTGCCCTGTGCACTAAGTCAAGATCTTTCTTTCTTTCTTTCTTTCTTTCTTTCTTTCTTTCTTTCTTTCTTTCTTTCTTCTTTCTTTCTTATCTATCTATCTATTTATCTATCTGTCTATCTATCTATCTATTTATTTATTTTGAATTGTGGTAAACAAAATAAAATAAACCCACATAACATAAAATTTACCACCTTAGCTATTTGTTAAGTGTACAGTTCCAAAGTGTTAACTATATTCACATTGTTATACAACAAATCTCTAAAACTTTCTCATCTTACCAAATTGAAATTCTATAACCCATTGAGAAACAACAATTCATTTCTCCCTTATCCCAGGCCCTGGTAACAACCATTCCTGGTGGACTATGTGGTCATCTGTATGAGCTCCTCATAATACCAGCAATATAGCACTGAATTAAAACAAAATCAAAATCTTTACCAGTTCAGAAGGGTGCATAGTCTTCCTTCAAAGTGAATTTTTACTCATCAGCATTTTCAAAAATATAAACATATTTCTTCATGCAAATTAATTTAGCTTGACTATAAAAGCAACAACAGCACTGAGACTACATTAACCAAATGAAATATATTACTGATAAAGATAAAATCATGTGCATAGGATATTTGGCTGCTTTTAAAACAAATTATCTCTGATTTATTTTCTCTCATAGGAAACTGGCTTAAATTTACTACAAACAGAAAAAGTCACCATAGCCGTGACTTCAGCCACTATGTTAACTCAATAACTCTGGCATAGCAATTCAAATTCAGAGTATGATAGTAGTTTTGTCAAATTATTTCTTGAAAGGAGAAAACTCAGCCCCTAAAAATGATTTATTCAGCATAAATAATTGCAGGAATGAAACATCATTGCCACAAAATAGGTTTGTCTTGAGTTTGAGTTCTAAAAGAAAAGCTTTTTTACGAGATTATTCTTTTCAATTTTGCCTAGGTTAAAAAAAGGGATTACTACTGCCTTGAAGACAGAATGTATGCAATTTCCAGTGCTGGCTTGTTATAACCATCGAAATGCAAAGCAGCAAATCTGCCGTAGAATTTGGGAGAAGAGGCACTAATTCCTGCTAACAGAGGTGTCAAGCTATACAGGGTAACAACCGATTTAATGAGAGGATAATTGTTCTTTGTATATTTATAGATAATTTAAAATGTGTCAGAAAGGGGGAGGCTAAAAACTTTTTTATTTATTGATCCCTAAACTGTTCAGTCAATTAGAAAACTCCATTGAGAGAACCCAAAGCGTCTCAGAGGTAAAGAGAATACAAAATGATGTCTCAAGAATTTTTATATTTATTCTATTTAAATATCATCATAGCCATTAAAAATAGATTTAAGATGAATAAGCGGTTGAACCAATATTAAAGTCCAGCTCTATAGAGTGCAGAACGTGCTCTTTGGACTCTACCACTGACAATAATTTAACAGCCTAAGGGCTAGGGTATGGCTCTACCACAGACTCCCCAATTCCTTTTGCATCCCTCTCACATGTTAAGAGATATGTATGTGCAGTATCTACCTACTTGTTGATGCGGACTAAATTGTGTCCCCTCCCAAATTCCTATTTTGAATCTGTAAATCTCCAACGTGACTACACAGTCATGCATCATTTAACAAGGGGGATATGTTCTAAGATATGAGCCATTAGGCAATTTGGTCATTGTGAAAACTCTTAACAGCCATGATGAACAAAACATGAGAGTAAAGGAGGGACAGGAGAAAGTGATGCAAGAGATATGGTAAACACAATATGTGTAAGACTGTGGCAAGCATAATACAGCATACTGTTATAAAGCAAACTTTATGTGTGTGTATATATACATATATATATATATATTATATTATAAATGGAAAATATAATATATATATGTAGAAAGAGTACATTCTAAAATAATGATAAATGGTACAGTATAGTAAATACATAAACCACTAACATAGTAGTTTATTATTTTTTTCAAGTACTATGTGCTATACATAATTAAAAGTGCTATATTTCCATACAACTGGCAGTATAGTAGGTCTGTTTACATCAGGATCATCACAAACAAGTAATGTGTTGCACTAGGATGTTACCATGACTACAATGTCACTAGGTGATAGGAATTTTTCAGCTCTATTATAATCTTATGGGACCACTGTCATATATACTGTCCATAGTTGACAAAAATGTCATCATGTGGTGCATAACTGTATTTGGAGAAGGGGCCTTTAAGGAGGCAATTAATAATAAAGGAGGTCATAGGGTGGGGCTCTAATCAGAACTAATGTCCTTATTAAAAGAGGAAGAGACACCAGCGATCTCTCTCTGTACTACACAGAGGAGAGGCCAGGTAAGGACCAGTGAGAAGAAGGGCATCTACAAGCCAGAAAGAGAAGCCTCACCAGAAAACAAATCTACTTGGCACCTTGACATTGAACTTCTAGCTTCCACAAGTGTGAGAAAATAAAAGTTTGCTGCTTAAACTACCCAATCTGTGATGTGCTAGTACGGCATCCTGAGCATACTAATTCACTCATATCAGCACTCTTCATTCATTTCATTGCTATTACATACCAGGTCCCTTTGCCTGAGTTTGTTTGTAATATTTCTTCACCCTGCCATTGACAAGATATCCTGAGTTATACTAATTTTAATATCCATTTTAACCTGCAGTTCATCAGATTATAATGAAATTTTAGAAGGTCATGATATAGATTTATTAAAAAATGGTAGTGCATGAGATTGTGATATAAAATCTTAAGCAATATATTTTAAAAATTACACTTAGAGACAGATGTTGACAAAATAGTAAGATTATATGTATGGAAAAGTATCCCCACAGATACATACTTGGAAGAATGCTTATCACAATAATTAAGCCAAAGATAGTTTGAATATAAAATTTGAATATTTACAAAAAGGAAGCATCATTTTTATATAATCAATGTGGTATAAAAATATGTAGTATGTATAGAAAAATAAAGAAAATGAAAAATAAGTCAAATATTATATTTCCCATTAAAATTTAATATTTACAAGGGCACAAAGTATTTATGACCTGTTTGCCACTGTATTCCCAGGGCCTTCACTTTGCAGACGCTCAACAGATACTTGTAAAGAAAATAAAGGGTAGTCCAGACCCACGTCAGAGGAAGTAAAATAGACTAAATACAAGAGACTGGGTGCCATTCCTGTTTATAACTGCAGTGTTTTTTAACACCAAACTTATTAGTCCAGACTTAATTTTATTTTAAATTAGTCAAATAAAAGGATTTAATTTACATTTTTTTTCTATATACAAGAACACTCTAATGACCCCAGGACAAAGACTGATTTAAAAATCTGTGCATAGGATTATTCTAATAAATAGCTGGTTACTTTCCCATCATTGGCATACAGTCCCATGAGCTAGGGCACTGGAGTATTCTATCACCTTTCCTTAAAATATGTATAATGGCCAAAAAGTTTTTAGCATGTTATCATTTTTTAAATCTTTAAAATCTACCTCTTACTAAATGTCTAAGGAAAACTTACAAATAAATGAACATGTCGTTACTGGGCTCGGATGGAAACACATCCTGAGGAAATGATTACAAGTCATTTTTTAATACTAGAAGATCATTGGTGAATAACTGCTCTAGTGCATTCTATGTAAT
Source organism: Cynopterus sphinx (assembly GCA_030015415.1). Lineage (NCBI taxonomy): Eukaryota > Metazoa > Chordata > Mammalia > Chiroptera > Pteropodidae > Cynopterus > Cynopterus sphinx. The sequence continues at coordinate 58,006,629 of CM057379.1, read as the reverse complement.
CTTAAAGAGTTAGTGCAGTTGTAGAAGCATCTAATTTACTCTCTGGGAGCAGTTTATATATTAGAGCAATTAAACCTGGTTTAAGTAGTTTGCCAACATATTTTTGATAATAATATGTGAAATTAATTACAATGATATATTTTTACATAGTAAGTTAATACGTTTACTATGATTTCAAATCCTACAACTGCATAAAAATCACCCATCTTCCTTTATTCATATTCAATTCTTTCTTTTACATGCTCTCCTTTGACCAAAATATTTTTTTATAAACAATTGTATTGAATCACTAATGATGGTAGTAACTAGTTGAGAAGAGGGAAAAAAGCACATTCACTTCATTAATCTCTTAGATATTCAAAGAATTTTTTAATGTCTGAAAGAATGTTTAATAGGAGATGGGACCTTCCAAATTTAGAGGTCATTAGAAAAAGCTGAAAATATATTTTTTTAAGCATGAGAAACACAAGCAGCTTTAAACGTGTACATCTGTACAAAACATTTCAATTACATTTCACATTAAAATGACTTGAAGTTAAAACACATCTGACAGATGGGCTCTACTGTATCTGGAAACAATACAATGCATTTTAATTATAATTGTATGAAAGTAGATATTTGCTCTTCTCTACCCAAAATATCACTCACTCAACCCACTTCCATATTTTACTGGATAGCCACAAAAGTAATCAGATAGAACTCATGATGGACATTGAAAAAAGATGTATATATGTAGGTTTATTTGCTTATATGTGTGTATCTACTAACTAGTGTGTGTAAGCTTGTCTTACAGTGTACTATATATTTGGGAGAGTTATTTTTCTCATTGTTGGGACTGCCCATGAGCCATCCTCTCCTAGGATAAAACTCTTCCTACTGTCAGTGAAAAACAATAAATATTCAGCATCTATCAAGGAATTTCTGCTAGCCACTCAAGATTTGTTAGTGAATAAGAAAGACATGATCCCTGCCCTGTGAAACTTACCATCTAGTGAAGAAAGATAAGCAACATATAAGCTATTACCAGCATGATGAGGGTTAAAAATAAACATGCAAAGGAGAACAGTGGGGTGCTATGTGAATGTATAGCAAGTCAATTTAACTTACTTTAGAGTCAGGGAGGACCTCAAGAAAGATTATACTTAAGATGAGACAGAATTAATAACATTTAACTAATGATCAGAAAAGGACATTTTGGATGGAGTGAGAAGCCCGACAGCTAAAAAGAGCAAATTATTTTCAGAGCTTTGCAAAAAGTTCTAGCAGTAGAGTAGAGAAGAAAGATTGAGTCTGGAGATGATGCTGAGACAAAAACATGATGTCCTTGAGCAAATGAGACACAGAAACATGAGGAAAGATTTAAGAGGGACTTTGCAATATGTAAAAGATAGACGAATTCCTTCCAAAAAGTTATTTATGGTCTATTTATGAGAAACTATCACATGCAGAAAGCATAGAAAACATTTTTGTAGGTCAAGATGATAAATAAAATTAATAGAGTTACATACTAAATACTATATACAGCCTGATTAAATTTTTAGAAATTCTGGTAACATCTCCAATTTCAAAACCTTTACGATGATGAAATTATCTTTAATAACAAACTTACCTGCCTTATTGTTATCTCTACAGAAATTGAAAGTATATTAGGCAAAAGTCTTGTGAAGCATTTGAAGAATAAAGAGAAAATACAATTTTGTCAAAGAAAAATCACAATTTAAAAAATGGCAAGTGTAAAATAGGTGTTAGCATTAAAAGAAAAGACTACAGAATTATTTGGAGAACTCAGTTTTTAAAATAAATTATTCAAAAAGAAAAACTCAAAGAATTATTCATGTTCACTGAAGACAGTAGGTAAAACAGTTTATGTCATATAGTTTTCTGAGAATGGATCATGTTATATTTATCTATAATTTTTTTCTTTCTAATGGCTAGAAATCAGCTTAAGGTAACACATTATTAATGCAAATGTCTATCTGTGGAGTATAATATATGTCCTTGTTTTCTTGTCTGAGATGTTCAACTCTCAGTTAACTGTATGTCCAAAAAAAAGAACCATTCATAATCATGTCAAATTCCATTGTAGTAAGATTCTATGCTATACTGTGAGTTTATAGCCACTGTGATTTCTGGAAGAGAAGCAATTGGACATGCTGAAATAGATATTTGGACTTTTTCATCAGAGATAAGACAAGAAAGCCAATCAGTCCCATGGGAGTTTATCAGAATGCAACTCTCTGGCAGATACCTCACTCTAGCTCAATTAATAATCAGACCACTTTCTTTTCCATATTGCTAAGGAATCACAGATGGTAGAAATTTGGATTTTTGCCCAGAAATAACTCTGAAAGCAAAGGCAAAAGAAGCAACTGTGGTTTTGTTCTACTTAAATATGACCCCATCTCAGTGTTCATAAATACTGAAGTGATGAGCCAAATCAGAAAATCCTGTGCTATTTAAAGTTTGACCAATAACTCACAAATACTTGATGAAGGATTTTTCTTATAGAAACTGGCTACTGTCCATAGCCCAGAAGAAATTTTTAAAGTGACTATGCTTCCCTTCTGGGCCTAACAATGATAGCTGAAAAAATAAGAATAGTTTCAGAAATCTTTTAATGTGGCAAGAATAAAGCAACGTAGCAGATGTACTGCATCTACAAAGATGTTTTTTCTCTAGTTAGGTCTCAATCTTCCCATCTTTTGGCTGTAGCAATTGGACTATACAAATTTGGGGAAGCAGAATAGCAATTTGTTTACAAGTACTCCCAAATACTACATAAACAATGACTCTGGGGTTAGAAATAGTAATGGTGGACCATATAGGCTCCTTTTTCTTGCCAATACTTCAATAAAACCATTAATGTCTAGTCAGTGCTGTATATTCAGCACTGTATATTCTGAAAGGAAAGCCTCAAAAAACTCTCCCACAATGAGCATGACACTAAAAGAGCAATGTTTCTAGTACGTTTTCCCCTAGAAATAGACTATGCAATGCAAATAAGGTTATAGACAGAAAGTACCTTGATAAGACAGATAGGTTGATTTTAGGATGGCTATTTCCTGAAAAAAATATATATATATACTTATTTTAAAAGATTCTAAGATTTTCTTTCCATGATAAAGTAAGGAAGACTTAGATGTATAATAAAATGTTTTTGCCTGTATCATAAAGCAAATGCTGTCAGTATCCTGCTCCTATCTCCTCACCTACCCCCAAAATGTTGCACAGAGACCATCTCTCCTTCTCTAGATTCAGTAGCATTTCTGCCACTGAAACAGTCAGACATACCAAGAAGTTTTGCCCTAAAATAACCCTCACACAATGAGGGAAGTCTTGACTCTAAGTCCTCTTTCATCAGGACAATTCTGAAGTGTTTTCCACATATTAGGTCAGAGACTCCAGAGAAGACTGACCTCAGCTGCCCGTTCGATAACACACAGCGTTAGCTCTGCTGAAGGCCTTTCGCGGTGCTTTCTCGAGCTCCTCCCAGTAAATGACTTATATCCAAAATGTTGTATAAAGTCTGACTTTGGGAGAATCCATACTGGTACACCACCCAGATTGTTAATCTCATGGTATTTCTGAGGTAATATTCTGCAGCAGTATTACTAACATTAAGAAATCTGTGGGAAATTGTCTTTTAAAATCTTAATTGTTCAGACTTACCTTCTCTGGTCCTGGCTTATCTAAGAATATGATTTACCCAGAAATTAAAACTGTGTGTTCAAGGACAACATACAGCAGTTCATCATTTCCTTTTGTAAGTTCCAAATCTTGTTTTTGTTGTTTTTGCTTTTTGGTTCTAATTGTTTCTCTAATTTTAACTTTACGTAATGACAGAAAAGGACAAGTAAGAACTAACAGTAATGGGAGTCTGAACAGACAGGGAAAGTCCAAAGAGCATTGAAAATGAGTAACATAATAACACTAAGAGTAAAGATATGAGGTATTAAAGATAGAAATTGCAAGCACCCTTAATTCATATGAGAAAACAGAAGTCCAATATAATGGGAATCAGTTCAAATACAATAGAAACAGTAGGTAATAAGGAAGAGAACACCTGAGATCATGAACACAAATTTCCTTAAATTCTGAGTCCATGTAACAGAATTTGTTTGGCCCCCAAGATTCCATTCCATAATTACATTATGCAGTTTTGAAATTTGACATTACAGGGATTTTGCTAACATTTAAAATGTAAGTATAAATCAGGAATTAAGCAGAAAATAGGTCAGACCCTAAAAGGATATATTATCTCTCTGCAGAAGTTGAGCAAATCATTTCATACAATGTCTGGTACAGCAGAATAACAGTAGCAGCAACCAAAACCTGATCTCATAATCTACCTTGCCATATATCTTTATTTTTTATTTTTTTGTATTTCTAGAAAACTGGTTAACAGAGAATAAACAGAAAATTTAATTATAAAGTGCAAAATCTGAAACATTTTTAAACCTAAAAAAAAATAAAAACACTTGATAAGTGCCCCAAATCAATATCCGACTTTGCAAATTGTACTTTCATGATATACTACACTGAACACATCCTCATCATGATAATTAAGTTGCTAGTACTGTACTTGCCATAACATGCCTAGGAAGAAAAATTGGAAAAGAATACCAACAGTTGTAGCTGTTGAGCCATCTGTGCTGCCAAGTGGTGTGAAAGTCAGATCTGTCCACTACACAGATGTTTGCTTTATTTCAGAAAAGGCAGTTTCTTAGTGGATATTCTTGATGTCCACTTCCATCTATTAAAAATTCTTAAAAACTCTAACAATAAAAATACTGAAAATTAAAAATTATAATAAACATTTTAAAATACTATGTAGCACTTTGGGTAATATTTTATATTTCCTCACATATTTAACATCCATTTAGAGAGCTGAGAATTTTGTTACTTCATGAAATGAGTTGCAGTGGTTCACAGGGTATGTAAATCATCTATGTACAGATGATTGGAAGAGCCATCTCTCACACTGCATTTTCACAGGTACCTATACTTACTACAACTTCTCTAACAGCTTATGCCGGTATCTTGCAAAATCTTCAGGGTAGTTAATGTTGAAGAATGTAGACTTTCAATTTTTGCTCACACCAGATATCTAAGAATTTTGCAATCCTCCCCTCAATGCATAAAATCCTTCCTTATTACCTCATACACTACTAGAACTTTTAGAAATTGAAAACCTATAATATTTCATCCAAATTATACCTATCCCATTATACATCTGACCATACAGTGATAAGAGCCAGAAGATTCTGATGATCCATCATTCTGATCTGACAAATATGATTATCTCATCTCATCTCTAGTTAAAAATTTCATTTGATCACCATTATCCCTAGAATAATAAAACTTTTTTTGATATGGCTCCTGATATGCTTATTTACTCTCCCACCATGAGACTAACTCTTCATCATTCTTTACTACTGAGCTTAAATTGTTCTTCCTATATGAATCTTAAATGGATTAGATATCCTTGCTATAGTGATCTCACCTTTGGGTCCTCTATTTATTTATTCTCCATACTCATATCTAAAATAACTGTAGTCCTTTTGACTCTAACTTTAAAATACCCAAAACATATCCATTCACTTTCCTATCTCCATCCTCCAAGCCACCATTATTTCTCACCAGGACTATCCCAATGTTCTACCTGTTTCCTCTTTTTGTTCTATTCTACAATCTATTCTCTATTTCTATAATCTATTCTCAAAGTAGCAGACAGTAAGCTTTAAATATATATATATATATACATATATATATATGTATATATATATATATATATACATACATACACACACACACACATATATATAAAGATTGGCCTATGTTTCTGAATATCACCTTACAATAGCTTTTTATCAAACCTAGGGGAAAAAAGAGAAAAATGAAAACCTCTTTACTGCAATCTATTACATGTACATGATCTAGCTCCACCTACTTTTCAGGCATAATTTCAAATGTCTCCCACTTACTCACTTTATTTTAATCATATGGTCCTATTTTAATCATCTTATTTTTATTTTCTAAGTACGCTAAAGTTATTTTTTACAATAATATCCCTAAATATTCCTGACTGAAATGTTATTTCCCCCAAGCCGTGATTGATTGGCTCCTTTATGTTATTCAGGTCCTAGTTTAAACATTACTTCTCCAGAAAGGTATCAGATTTCAATCTCTAATTCAGTCACTCAATAGTTCTCAATCACTTGACATAAATTACTTTACAATGCCTGATATTAAAAAAAACTTTCATTGAATAGTTATTCATAATTACTTTGAAGCTCTGATCAACCTCAAGGTATAACCTCTGCACAAAGTTTAGTTTTAGCACATAGTAGCTTTCAGTAAATATTTGCTGAATGAATAAATTAATGATTATATCAATGAATGGCACTTATAATACTATACTAATATATCATATGTGTGTATATACATGACTAACAATGACTAATCATATAAGTACTCAATAAATACATTTTGAATGAAAATATCTGATTTTACTGAATCTATTTATGTTTTTGCAAGAATTACAGAGCCTATTTTCCCCTTTATTTATAGCAGATGATTAAATATGTCTCTTTTGCATACCAACATACAGTATGGAAAGAAAGGAATGTCAAAAGGAGATGGCCCACTAAGTGGACCATGCTGGCCACAGAATTTATGCTGACCAAGAATGTGTCACTAGTAAAGGCAGCCCTGTATGTATATAAACGTTTTTACACAAATACTAAGCAAAAGGATATCGGTATATAAAAAGAAGAGAGAATTTAGATATATTATCTATACTAGAGAATTTAGAAATATTATTGAAATGAACTCGACAGTACTAAAATATATAGTGGTATGGTTATCCTAAGTAGGTTGATGAGCCAGAAGAGTCAAAAGTTATTTTAGTAAAGACACAATTTGGAAAACAAAAAGTGTAATATGAGATCATTTCTATAAAAAAAACTATAAGAAAATTATAATAAATGCCAAGGTAAGCATAGCTCAAAATTATAGTAAGTATAAATGGAGGTGAACAAAAAGAAATAGCTGAGGTTTGCATTTTAAATTCAAAACAGCGGTTCTTCCTGATGAAAGGAATGAGATTGGGTAATGGTCAAGAAATTGAGATCCAAGGTAGCTGTATTTCTTTAATGTCACATATAAAAATTTATTCATATATTACTTGTGCAACTTTAAAAATAAAATATTGAGAGGGATGTGTGCATTCAGGCCTACAAATTGGGGAAGGGAATATTTAAAAAAATCATAAATTGAAAGTGACACTATAATAACTTTTTATTTTTCCTTTTTGTCAAAATGTGTGAGATTTATAGGTTATGACTTTGCTTTTAATCAAAGGACGCCACAGTTAGGGCACCATTTTCTTTTAAGATTGTGCACACATTACAACTGAACAAATGTACAATATATGTAAAGCTCATGAATAAAGTTCCACTTTTTAGAAACCCTTCTGGAACTCCTTCAACTTTAGATCAACCTCCCTAATCTAAGTATAAGGATACTTCTAGTTTGTTTCACATCTAATCAGATTGTGAAATCATGATGATTTAATGGATTTAGATCCTGGGGAGGTTGTGAGTAGAGACTGTTTTGGGCCACTGTTATTAGAAAGTTTATAATACAAGGTCAGGACACTTCCATCATTTGCTGGGTCATTAGATTGTTCTCATGAATACATGGTCCATGAGGGAAAAAACAAACAAAAACAAACATACATATAAACAAACAAAAAACTCTGTTTCTACTCCATTATCAAGCAAGTCAGTCCAAGAGACAAAGATTTGGGCCAGTAATAGATGAAAGTACTTGCAGATTTCTTTACAAAGCCAGACAGAGGCTAAAATGCCACTGGTTTAGTAGGTCTATTTTCACCTAGGCAGCAGCAAATACAAATTCTTCCTGAAAGAAGTCATCCTCAGTTTACATACAGAGAATTCCCACAAATTAAGGAGAAAAATCAGACTGATCAAAAGTAAATACCATACTTTTATATTATAGAAAAGTTTCAAAATATAGACAAGCAAAAAAATACATAAATCTTACTGTTAACCCCACTATCCGGAAATACTTCACACCTTCAATTGGGGATTATTTTTTTACTATTTTTCTTTAATTGTATGCATATACATTTTCTATTTGTAGATATCAAAATATACTAAATTTTTATCTGTTTTTATATAAATCTTTAAGATACCTTTTCCATAAAATCTTTTTAAGCCTAGTCATTTTTTTCTTAAATTGAGATAAAACTTATACACATTGCAATGCACAAAGCTTAAGTGTTTGGTTTGATGAGTTTTGATTAATACACATGGCCATCCAAAGTAAGACATAGACAATTTCCATCTCTATAGAAAGTTCCCCAATTTCTTTCTTCATTCAATCCCAACCCTCTCAAGGGCAACCACTCTGAGATTTCTGCTATTAGGTTAACTCTGCTTATAGCCAGAATTCAAATAAATGAGCTTATACAGTGTATATTCTTATGCATAGCATACTACATTTTGAGATTTATGCATATTTCTTCAGTGTGTTAGTAGCTCATTCCTCTTTAACTTTGAAAATACTTCATTGTATGAATATAATATAATTTTCTCATCCATTTTCCTTTTAGTGGATATGTCTGTTATCTCCAATATTAAAATTTTATGAATAAGGCTTGTATAAATATTCTTATACAAGCCATTTTGTATACTTATGTTTTATTTCTCTAACATAATTACCTAAGAGTGGTACTTCTGGGTCATAAGTTAGGTATACAATTAACTTTATAAGAAAGTCTTTCAAATAGATCGTACCACATTATATTCCCATCAGCCATGTATGAGTATTTTCAGTTGCTTCAAAATATTACCAGTATTTAGTATTGTCAATGAACAGAGTTTGTGGTATTGTCAATAATTTTAAATGTTTTCACTCTACTAGGTATAAAATTGTATCTCTTTATAGTTTTAATTTGCATTATCCTGATGATTAAGAATGTTGACCACACTATAACTCTTTGACTTTTTTTATATTTTCTTTTGTGAAGTGTTCAAATTTTTTTACTCATTTTTTTAATGGTCCAGTTGCCTATTTTGATTTGTAGAGCACTGGGATGTAACAACTCTTTTGTGAAATATATGTACTGCAAAACCAAGTTCTAATCTGGAGCCTGCCTATTTATTTTAATCATTTCATTTAATGAGAATAATTTTAAGTTTAGATGAAATCCAATTTATCTGTTCTTTATGGTTAGTGCATGTTTTGGCCTGTCTATAAAACTTGTCCTGTCTATAAAATGCAGCTACAAGTTGCAAAAAGGTTCTCCCATGTTGTCTTCTAGCTTTTACAATTGATATTAAATTTTTGTTGTTCAATTTTTGCTTACTTTTTTGTTTTAAATTTTTATATTTACTTGTGTTAGTGTAATTTGTTAAAGACTTTTACCATTGGCACCTTTGTCAAAAATCACTCCACAATATTGTGTTTATCAAGATTCTTTATTATATTTTGATATATTTATTTAGACATCTATATTTATACCAATTCCACATCATCTTTATTGCTAAAGATATATTATATGTCTCTAAATCCCATAATACAGATTCTTCATTTTTGTCCCTATTTACTTTAACTTGGGCTGCTGTAATAGAATGCCATAGACTGCATGACAAAAAACAGCAATTTATTTCTCCCAGTTCTGAGGCTGAAAAGTCTGAGATCAGGGTACCAGTATGGTCCAATTCCTGGTGAGAGGTATCTTTCTGGCTTACAGACAGTTGCTTTCTCATTGTGTCCCCACATTGCAGAGAGTAAGTGAAATCTTGTGTCTCTTCCTTTTTACAAGGACATCAATCCTATCAGGAGGGCCTGATGCTAACTATCTCCCAAAAGCCCCACTTTCGAATAACAGTATATTAAGGACTACAGTTTCACCACATGAGTTTGGATGGGTGGACACAAACATCCAGTTTATTGCAGTATTCAAGATTGTTTTGACTCCTCTAAGTATTTTGAATTTTCATGTAAATTTTAGAAGCAGCTTATCAATTTCTTAAAAAACTTACTTACTTGATATTTATTAGGATTTTTGTCAAATCTATAAATTTAGGAAGAACTGACATAAGAAAATATTGTCTTTCAGTTAATGAAAATTATATATTTCTCCATTTATTTAGATCTTTAATTTCTTCGTCTATGGTTTTGTCATTTTTGATGTAATGTCTTGCACAATTTTCATTAGATATATTACTGTTTGCTATATTAATATTCTGATGCTATGATAAAGGTATTTTTCTATTTCAATGTCTAATATTTTATTGCTAATGTAGAAAAATGTCATTTTTTCTGTACTGACCTTCCATTCTTAATTTACTTATTAAGTCTATCAGCAGTTTCTAGACACACACCAATGTCATTTATAGATAAAGAGTTTTACTTTTTCTTTCACAATATTTTGTATTCTCTCTCTTTTTCTGTCTCTCCCCTCTCTCTTTTTCTCCCTCCCCTGCCTTAGAGACACAACGGCAGAGAAAGATATGTCGATTTATCCATATCTATATTTATTTATGCTGTTTAAGTTTTCTAATTCTTATTCTATTTTTATTTCTTATTCTGTTGATACTAATTATCCCTTAGCAAAACTGATTAAAAAAAAAAAAAGAATGACACTGTTAAGGAAAGGGCAAAATACTTCCTCGCTACAAGGCCTCAGGGAAGGATGACTTCTTCTGGAGGAGGAGGAGAAAATAATGTATGTCTCTAGGGAAGTTATAGGGCAACTATTCATGCCCTAGACACAAGCAATAACATATTGATGCTGGGGGTAGGGTAGATGCAAAACCTTTCTGGCCCTGGTAGAGGGTCAGGAAAGCATCCTGGGCATAGGATCCTATACTGATTATTAGCAGAGGTCAATAACTTCAGGAGTTAATAAACTGCCTCCCAAGCAAGATGTAAGGAAGAATGGCAGCTTTCTAAGAAGCTTCATCCTGATGCCCAGGAGCACAAGATTAGATTTAAGTGCACAAGAACAACAGAGATCTGCCCCTGCTTTATCATAAGCCAAGAAATAAGTAACAAGAAAGAGTAGTCCTCTGTTGGGAGATCAAAAAGAGCATCAGTAGAGACTCCCTCTGTAAAAAAAGTGAGAAGGAAAATCAGAAAGCTTAGGGAAGAGTAAAAACACTGAGGAAAATAGAAAATTAGCTCTCCAGGTTTTATAATAAAGTACAAGATATCTAGAGCCCTCTCCTAGAGAAAAACGAATACAGTGCAATGAAAACAATACTAGCAATGACAAAATCCAAACCCAGTTCAACTGCTAAGTAGATTGAATTAATCACCTATATTCAGGCCTAAAAAATAGGGAATGAGTACTCACTGAAGAAAGCAAAATTTATCTCAGAGTACTCACTGAAGAAAGCAAAATTTATCTCAGTCCCTATTGTTCTTCTACATAAAAGAGATGTTATTCAATCAAAAGATATGACACATGAAAAGACAGAGTACACCCTCTTTTTTATTTTTACGGTGAGGCAACCCTTGGTTGAACTCACAGATTGCAAGGACCTTGTCAGATTACAATCCCTTATTTTCTATTGTATTATGCCTACAGCACCTGGTCTTCCTAGGTGATCTCCCATATAAGTATTAACCAGGCCCAATCCTACTTAGAGTTCAAGATCAGACAGGATAGGGCTTGTTCAGGGTGGCATGGCTGTAGACTAGAGAATACTCATTTTTAAGAGATACATCAATAAACAGAACCTGAGTAAGAGGTTATCCAGATATTGTGGCTATCAGACAGGAAATAGAAAACAACTTTAATTAGTATATGAAATATTTAAGTGGGAAGTTTGATTATCATATATTACCAGATAGAAAATTTTAGTGGAGAGATGTAAATCTTTAAGAAAGAATTGAATGGAAATGTTAGAAATAAAATATTAATGATAATTATTTTGATGAACTAAACAGTCAGTAGAAATCATTTATATTCAAGCTTAAAGAGGAAAATGATTTTAAAAGAAAAATAGAAGAAAGAATCCAGAAACTAAGAAATTAATCAAATAGTCTAAATTACATGTAATTGAAGTTCTAGAATGAGAAGAGAGAGATAAAGGGGAAAAGAAATATTTGAAGAGATAACGGCTAAGAACCTCCTAAAAATAAAGACAACAAAATACAGCACAGAAAAACCATAGCAGTATTATAACAACCAAAACCCATATTGTAACAAAATAATTTTTTAGACTGAAAGTAATGAGTAAAGCTTGAAGGCAGCCAAACTTTTTTTTATAAAGAGGAACAAAAATAATTAAAGCATACTTCTGAGAAACAAGTAAAAAAATTTGGGGGGAAGGGTACTCAGAATTCAATATCTGGTGAAATATATTTCAAATGTAAAACAAACACCATTTCAGAAAAATATAAGCTGAGAATTTATTGCCAGGAGACTTGCTTTACAATAAATATCATAGAAAGGTATGCAATAGAAGCTTGTCATCATCTGGATATTCAGATGGAGAAAAATAAATAAAGAGAAAAGAAATCACAAAAATGAAGGTAAACATAAAACATTTTTGTCTTATTTTGCATCACATTATAAGATAATCGACTGTCTAAACAAAACTACTGACAAGATATGTTGAAATTTATAAGATATATTAAGATAAAACGTATTTAAAATAGCACAAAAAATAAGAGGAAAGATTTGAGAGCATACTGTTTTAAATTTCATGTACTTGATGTGGAGTGGTATAATATTATTTGAAAGTAGATTATAAGTTAAAGATGTATTTTATAAAATCTATGTCATAAATTTAAAAATTAAAGATATAACTGACCAATAAAAAAAATAAAATAAAGAATATTCTATCCAAATGAACAACAACAACAAAAAAAAAGCCAAAGAAAGAACAAAGAATATATGGAACACAGAGAACACATCTAACAAGATAGAATATTTAAATCAACCATATCAGTAATTGCATTATATGATTGAAATACTCCAATTTAAAAAGGAGATTGTCAAATTAAATTAAATTTTTAAAAGTCCTAATATGTCATGTGTATATGAAGCCTACTTTAAATAGTTAAATGTAAAAATTTAGAAAGAACTACACCATGCAATATTAGTTAAAGAAAGCTTATATAAACCAGAAATATATATACATATTTTGGAATAAGAAATATTGCCAAGGGTATGAAGGAACATCAAATAATTTTAAAGTAGTCAAATTCTGAATGTGTATCACCTACCAATAGCACTTCAGATAACGTGAAACAAATATTGTTAAACTAAAAAACAAAATAGAAAAATCCACAAGTATACTTGGTGGCTTCTCACTTAAGTAATCAATGTAAGAAGACAGAAAATCAGTAAAGATTTAGAAGACCTGAACTTTCAACCAACTTGACCAAATTGAAATTTATAGTACATTCTGTCCAATAACAGAACGTATATTTTGCAATTATGCATGTATATGGACCAAGACAAACTAAATTCTGGGTTATAAAACAAACATCAACAAAATTAGAGAATAGAAATCAGGCAAAGTATGTTATTTTCACTCCTAAAAAGTAAGTTATATTAATCCTAAAATATAAATGAAATAATTAGATTTTATTTTGTAACATGAGGTTAGTAGATGTAAAAATTAATTATATTGATTCTTAAAGTTACATTAAAAAATTTGCACGTATGTATTGTATAATGGAAATAATAAATATGACTAGCCAAATTCCCAATTTTCAAAACAGACATTTGTTTGTGGTAGAGTCTCATATTAATATCTCTTTTGTGTTCAGTATTGTATTTTTGTACTTCTTGTTCTTTACTAACAATGTCTTATAATTCACTGTCAAATTTCAACAATAAAAAAATTGTGTCATATAATTTTCCTTGCTTAAGTATGATTTTAATGAAAATAACAGGTAAAAATAGTTTTTCTGCCACAAAATGTTTATAAAACAGATTTTCAGCACCTTAGTAGATATCATGAGAATAAGTATAAATAAATCATCTGTGTACTCATGAAAAATCATGAGAAAAAAATTCAAGAGGTTTTTTTATCTTTTTCAGCTAATAAATAGTTTGAAAACAATTCAAGAATATTCTTTAACTCTGGCACTAGAAAATAATACTGAGATTTCAGAATTTTTACAGGTAACAGTCCTATATTTTACCTTAAATTGGCCATCATAATTACAAATTCTCTGTTTCCTAAGAAACCAAATAAATACAATTCTTTTTTCTTAACTTTAATTCTTTCTTAAATCTTTAAAAAATATAGAGAGGAGAAAAGTCCAATTATATATTTTTCTCTCAATTGAAATTGTACTTTCATTCGCAGCTGGCTTTTTGCTTCTGAAGTTTAATAAATTCTCTTTGGATATTTGTATTCTGAAAATGAATTTTCCCTTACGCAATATGATTCATCAAGAGGTAAGAAAACTTCTACATAAATGTTCCTTTCATCTCTCTTCACAATTACTCTTGGATTTTAGGTTTTATTTCATTAATGATAGTGAAAAATGATATCACATTCTACATCTATACCACTGCATTGCTTTACGTTGGAAATGTATATATTATGACACCTTACCAAACCACATTTTCTGTGTTTATAAAATATTTGAAGTCAATGTTTAAATATGAAAGACTCAAGTGAACTTTATTTCTTCAGTCTATTGATAGTAGGAAGTAATTAACTTTGAAATATCACACAATGCAGCCTTGAAAATATATTATGAATGCCTTGAATGAAGATTGAGTAAATAAAATAGCTTTAATGCTTTTTTTTAATTTAATACTGGTGAGAACCTAGGCATGAAGAGTGTTTATATATTTAAAACAACAAAATTTTAAAAATAACTTATTCTTAAGATGTACCCAAAAAGCTATCTAGGGTCTGATTTTGGAAACCCCTTTTTAGCTATGTTTCTCAAGAAACACCTTTCTGTCCATTATTTCACATTCCTAGATGAATGGTGTAATGTTAACTGCAGAGAAGGGCCAGAGGGTGAGAGAAGAGGAGGATGGCCTGTGCCACTTTGAAAAAAATCTATTCATAAAGATTCAAGTGCCTCTATATAAAAAAGCTATAGAGTATCACAGACAAGGGCTTTCTTATCCCATCTTGACTTCTGGCTGAATTACTTTCAATTCTTACTGAAACTCCAAAATATAAAAACATAGATTCTGTAATTAAAAGAGACTTCATATTTAGTTTAATTTCCTCATATGATACAATAATCAAGAATCTTAAATATGATTTAACATGTAAGTTAGTGCTCGACAGAAACCTATATTATCTGATTCCTCATTTAATATCTATTCTATCATATCAAACTGATCTGGCTCTTATAAACCTGCCCTTAATAAAGATTTTACGTATTTGGACCTCATATCTTTAGAAGTCCAAATGGCTGACCCTGACACAAATGGTGTATGTTGCTACAGTCTGTCTGCATTCTCTCAACTTTCTCTATTGAGAGCCTAACCCCCAAGGTGATAGTATTAGGAGATGGGTCCTGGAGGATCTGACCAGATCATGAGGAAGAAATCCTTATGACTGGGATTAGAGCACACATAGAAAAGACTCCTCACAGCTCCCTAACCCTTTTCACCATGCAAGGACACACTGAGAAGTCAGTGCTCTACAACCCAGAAGAAGGCCTTTGCCAGAATCCAATTGTGATGATACCCTGATCTTGGACTTTCAGCCTCTGGAACTGTGGGAAATAAATTTCTGTTTTTTGTCTGCTCCATCCAGCCTGCAGGATTTTGTTATAGAAGCCCAAACAGAATAAGACAGATGTTTGTAAAAAGAAAGTGGCAGTGAAAATTATTATGAAAGAAATGAGAGGGAAGGCATAACTGAAATAGTAGATACTGTGGTTGTTAGATCAAAAATCTCATTAACAAAGAAGTAGGTGGACAATATAGAGCCAGCAAGATGCTACTGAGCATTATGCTTTTAACTGATGCCTAGATATGACCGAACCATTCTGGCTGTCTCCTTCATTTCATGAAGACTTCCATTTCAGAATTTATAACTCTGAAAAGAATGCACAGACTATAAAATAAGATTCAGGAAAGAAGCTGTCATTCTGACAGTGATACACCTGAGATCTAAGGAATAGTTGGTTAATTTAATATATTTTTTTAAACTAATATAACCTTTTTACCAAAACATTGAAAAATCATCTTTCCTTGACATTAAGAAACATAATTGTATCTTTAGGCTGGGAAGATTTTCATGAAATTTAGTAATATGACAAATATTGTTTTCACAATGTTAGTTCCTAGAAAGTACTTTGTACAAGGTTACTTAATCTTATATAAGAAGGCCCATAAGGTTTCCCATTTTAATAATAGTCATTAAATACTTTACATGTACTAGACACCCATGCAAAGACTTCACATAAGCATCTTATTTAATCCTTAGAACAACCCTATGATATGTCAGCATTATATAGAAAAAGAAACTGAGGCTTCCAGAAGTTAATAACTAATACAGAGCAAAGGTAGAATATTAACCCAGCAATTCTGATTACAGGGTCTGTGTGCTGAGTTATTATGCTACATTGTTCTGTGTATGACAAAACTGAGTTTCAAGAACTAAATGACTTGCTTACGCTCATGCAGTAAATTAGAAATAGTATAAGCTTGAAGTGCTAATTAAAATCACCATTCTAACAATCAAACCAGACTGCAATCCAGGTATTGACTACAACTAAGCTCCCACCAGAAGCTAATACAGGGAAAACAGTTCCCTGCCAGGCTCTCTCAGACTGAAGAACTCATCTCCTTATAACTATAGGACTGAGGTTTCCATTCTCCTGCTGACTGTCATCTGGGGGCTCTCAACCCCTAGAGGCTGACCACAGTCCTTTGCTACCTAATCCTCTCCTTAGCCAATTAAAACCCAAGGCTTCCAGTCATACAGAGTCAAGAATATGAATTCTGCTAATAACTCAAATGTGATTAGAAGTAGAACATCCCTTAGTGGAGTTTCCAGATAACAACACAGCCTCATGGAGAAACTGGCTGCAGTTTCTTGAGACTCTGAGTTGAGGACCCACTTAGGTCATCCCACTATTCACCCCTGCTGTGCTGGCCCCTTGGCTGGAGGAGCAGAGACTGCTTTTGGGGAAGCCACAGGATGGTCAGTGGAGGCCAGGACTTGGCTTCCATCTGTGCAAAGGGGAGAATCTAGGAGCAAGAACTGGATGGGTGGTTAAGGTCTGGAAATCTAAATCCGGAACCACAGAAACTATGAGATAATAAATGCATGTTATTTGAAACTGCTAAGTTTGTGCTACATTGTTACAAAGCAGTAGAAAAGTAATAGAGATGTAGGTTAGACTGTGGTACCACAAGTGGGAATAATGTAAAAAATGACTAAAATGTAAGAGTGACTTTGGAACCAGGAAGTGGTTTTGATAAGCACGATAAAGCCTAAGTCGACCTGAACAGACTGTTAGTAGTAATACAGATATTGAGGATGCTACCAGTTAGGGCTCAGAAGGAAGAAAGGAAAATGTTTTCAGGAAACAGAAAGGGAGATCCTACTTCTTAAGTAGCAAAAAAATTTAAATTGTCTCCTTCAGTTATGGAAAGTACCTTAAAGAAACTGGAATGAGACCTTTCCCAAGTCAAGCCGCTGACGGAAGCCCCAGCCAGTCCACGGATAGCAGAGAAACTAGCTAAACTCTGCTTAGACTAATGTCCTATTGAAAGTGTATGTTGTTAAAATTCACTAAGTCTGTGTAATTTGTTATACATCATAGACAACTAGTCCAGTCATATAATAAAATTCAGGCACACCTTGGGAGTGTGGATATTTGATGTCCTATAACATCTTTGTTCTAAAATCACAATAATTAACGAAAACTATCTACAATACCATGTCTTGATGAATGGGGTAGATATACATTTTAAGATAGGAAAAAAAGGTACTTTTCAAACTTAGTCAAAGAGAACAGTTGACTGTTTCAAATTTTACATGCATTGAAAGAGTCTTTATAAATCTTACCTAATATTTCTATAAAACGTATTGGTAAAAAAGGAGAGATTCAGTGAATTCAAGGCCATACCCGATTTAATAGCAGAGCAGGCCTTGCCCTAAGTCTCTTGACTACTGGGTTAGCTGATATTTGAGTACATTACACTGGTTTTACATCATTATTATCCTTTGTGTAGTCATCTATTCCTCATTCATTTGTTTTCTCAACAAACTGAATGCTGACTATGTGACATTCAAAATAATTTTTTAGGCTCTGTGGGAAATATGATAATCAAAGGTGTATGCTATCAACAACAATACACCTAAGTAGACAGTACAAAAGAGGGTGTGAAGTGTTTCATAGGAGAGCTAAGAAAAAGATGAATTAGAATTGAAGGAGAAAAAGAATATGTTATATTTTTTTTAGGAGTGGGCATTGAGAAAGGGCCTTAAAGGTGATATAGCATTCTACCAAACTTTAAAGGATCAATATATTTAGAATCAATAGCATTAGGGTGATATTTAAGATAAAATACTCTTCTCAGGAGGCTGATTTTATATAAGATGTGTTTTGCTGCATCAAGTAGACTTAACTCAGTTTTCTCAGACTTGGGTCATATCAGAATCATCCACTTACATTTTAGAATGTGTTTATTTTGGGAGGAGGGTGTGAGTGTGTGTGTGAGTGTGAGTGTGTGTGTGTGTGTGTGTGTGTGTGTGTGTGTGTGTGTTAGGGGTGGTGTAACTGATTTTTCTCAAGGTAACTGGGCCACATGCCAATATCCCCAACCATCTAACAATAAGAGCCTACCTGCTCTATTTTTTAAAGTCTCACAAATGATTCTGATAAACATGTACTATTGATGTTTCCCCATATTTAATTTTGTTACTACTACAGTTATATATGTGTACATTTCAAATTATATATTTAACTGAGAGGAAAGAGAGAATTTCTTTTAAACAAACACCCCTTAAAAATGTGCTGACCTATGATGCTGATCCCGCTCAAAAAAAAAAAAAAAATCATCTCACTGAATGCATATGCATGAAATAGTACTCCAGATTTTAGAGCTAGATAATAGAGGGCAGAAATTAACAACATGGGTTTTACAGCCAGACAAGTAGGCATTTACTTCTGATGCAAAATTAACTACATGGTTTGGGGTCAGACGCTTATCTTTTAGCACCTAGGTTTTCACGACAGTAACCAAGATGTGGATATTGATATCTCTAATAAGGTTGTACTGAGCACTAAACCTTGTAAAACTCTCAGTATATATAGCAAAACCTACATGACATGTACTATTGCTCATAGAGTGGAAGAAACCTAAAAGTAATTACTGTTCCAATTTTCCTGCCCTGGCAGGGAATTTCTTGCTAGAGAGGTACAAGCTATACACTCCAGAACCCTCTACACACAAACCACAGAAGCTTTCATAAACTTTGCAAGTAGCAGAATCCTAACTTATATTTCTTATTTAATTTAGTATGATGTCCTTGAAAAGAATTGGCATTTTCTCTCAATCTAAAAACTGAAAGCTAAATTTAGTTTCTAAAATGGTAGTTAAAGCAAAGTTAGATTCATTTTCCAGAACTTTTCAACTGAATAGTCACCTCTTTTTAGTTTCTATGTAAATACTATTCTTGACATTATAACATTTTGTGTAAAACATTCTAAATCACAGTGTAATTGTTACTTTAAGTAATGTATTACATAGAAATGTAATAGTTGTAAAGGGTGAAGAACACATTAGATAGCAATTGAGTTTAATTGCATCCTTGGGACTGCTCCCTCAAGCCTGCAGCTGTTTTTTTTTTTTTTTTTGGCATAAAAAAAGTCAAGGTCTGAAATGTATTATTCAGTTGCCACTTCAATTGGAGAATGATTGTATGGCTAGCTTTCAACTACTGAATAATATTTAAAGATTAAAAAGGCTTTGAAATGTATTTTTCTAAAGACTGAGATTTTATTCTCAACACTGTACAAAGTTTAATTTTTTTGTTTTGTATTGTTTTTGTCTTTCTCCTATCCCTCTCGCTCCTATCCTCCAAGTCACTTAGGGAGGGTATCAAATGGTATTTCTCATCAGGAATCATGGAAATGTTGACTTTCCAAATAATTTTAAAGTCAGGAATATAAAGAGACTATAAACAAATTGTACTGAAGTTCAGTAGTGTATATGAAAGAGTTGTGTTGAAGGGGAGCATAATTTGTTACCCCAAAATATGCCTCTTTGGCCTAAGGATTATTCTCTGCTGATTATTTGTAAGAAAGAGCAGACACAGAAGCTCTGAAAACTGAGTAGAAGTTACTTTTGTTGTAAGATACATTTACATTTACAAAGGAATTTGTAAGGGTTTCTCTGGGTCTGTACCAGGAACAACAGGATAACCCTAAATCTCTGGAAATACTTCTCCAGGAAAAAGGCAAGGACTTAAATCTGTGTAACAACTTTAGCTTGTTTACTGTACTCGTTCTGGTAACTTCCCATAAATGTCCTTTCCCCACCCTCATTCCCCAACGTTTTTTTTTTTCAATCTTTTTTGAGATGGTATTTAATGGAGTGGCTTGGGCAATTTTGGAGAGTTACTCAGTTCTCTTAGGTGTCTCTCATTTATACAGGAGGTATACATACGTGTTATTAAACCTCCGGGTTTTTTTTCTCTTCCGTTAACGTGTCTTTTATTATAGGGTGGGGTCAGGGGAGGGTCTCAGCCAAGAATCTAGAAGGGTGAAAGGAAAATTCTTTTTCCTCCCCAACAGTGTACATAGGTAGGTTGCTTCAGCTTAAAAACAAAGATTTCTACCCATCTCCTTTGGTAATACAGCATTAATGTGGCATCCTCCTAAAAGCCTGAGGCTTTACTCTGTCAAGAACTGTGGCAGTGAGACTCTGAGCAGTTCAGCATATTGTCCCAAGAGACAATAAACAACACGCAAATAACTGAACAGTCAGTCCACTGAAGTCTAAACTTAGACCCATGAGCACTGTGCTTCAAATTGCATTCATGGGGGAAATAGGCCTGATGGGTAACAGCTTTAATTCTTTCAGAAAAACAATTTTCTAAATCATCATCCAATGAATAGGAGCTTTCAAAAACTTGCCCTAGGATTATCATTCTTGGGGAATTAAGAGCTTATTCTAATCAATCTCATAAATGAAAAATGTAATAATAAATAATTGTATTTCGTGGATACATATTTAGCTTTTTCTTTTGTAAGATCCTCTGCAAGGACACTACCAGGATACATTGTTGTATTTATACCAGTAGAGTTTTACAATGAAAAATTGGAATGGCCTTGACCGAGATGGACTTAATGGCTTCAATATTCCCCTCAGCTCCACTAAATCTTAGGTTTTTTTGCTGACTGTAGGCTTCCAATTTCCCTTCTCTTAGAGCATTTACTTTAGATAGTAATTACAAATTCTTTCTCTGCCTCTTTGAAATGTAGATAAACCTCTTGCCAGTTTTACAACCCAGGAATATTTTTTTTTCAAAGATCAGGGAGCAATATTTCTGAAATATAATCATCTCATGAGATAGAGCCCTCTTCTCCCAGTCTCTGTGAGAGAAGAGGACCCCAACTTAAATACCAGTTAGAAGTACTGATGCACTTTGACCAATGACACCCCCACCTCACATCCTCTAGTACTTTTCCATTAACTTGCCCCACCTATTGGAAACTCTCCCACCTTTGAAATCAGTGGAATTGAGTTCAATTGCCCTTATTGTAAGTGTGAGTGTGTGTGTGTGTGTGTGTGTGTGTATGTGTGTGTGTGGAGAGAGAGAGAGAGAGTCAGTCTCTTGAATTCATTCTTGCCTGTTTAACTCTGTCTAGTGCAATTTTCCTTTGACAGTCCATGGATGGGTTCAATAGAAATTAGACAACAGGAAGAATTCCATGTTTTTGAAAGATTGAAATGTTGTCAGTTCTGATAAAGTGTATAAAGATGACCAGTCAGGGATTAGAGAAACAAGTTGCAAATTGTATGTGGGTCTCTACAGGAAGGTAAAGGATAGTTGACAGCCTTAGATTTTTAACCTATGCATCCCTTTACATTTGCATGGTTTGTAAAAAGAGTTAGATGTTACCCAGTGAAGAAGAGTATAGAACAAAACTTTAGATATGATATTCAGCAAGCTACTCATTAATAATTAATCAACTCCACATTAATAAATTTAAGGGCATTTTTGAGTCCACATGGCATCTCTGCAATATTGGACAATATTGACCACTCTCTCTCTTTCCTTCATGATAGTTTCATTTCTTTTTTTTAGACATTGAACAACTATGATTTTCATTCTAACACATTTTACTTCTGCCTGCAAAGGTATATACATAATTCACATTAATTTGCTTTCTAGACATTTTTTCCCCTTAGAAACTTCATCACTTCAACATTTATCTCTGCAAGCTTGCTAAAACAAGTGAGTTACACCTCTAGCATTCCCAAGAGCAAGTATCTAGGTAGGTCTATGATTGTTTAGTGACCTAACAGTAATTAATGGGAACTTGTCAGAGTAAATTCCTAGGATTTGGGGATTTGAAAGGTTGGTTAGTATGCCATTTATTTATTTAACAAATATTTGTTAAGGAGTTACAATGTCCCAGACATTGGAATAAATCATGAATATATACAAATAAGACAAAGAATTTACATTCTAGTAAGAAGTAAGGAAAGCAAGAGGTAAACTAATACTTTAGCGAACCTATTATTTGTTAAAAACACTGCAAGGTATGGAATTATGTGCTTCTGCAATATGAAACAAATGAAATCCAAAGAGCTCAACAATCTTAAAATTGTCAAATCTCCATTAGTTAGTACATTGCTCTAAAGGCTAATCAGAATGTTAAAGCAAGAAGCTGGTCAGACAGTGGAGTCAGCAAGATGGTTGAATAGGAGGTATACCGCCCTCATCCCTCACAAAACACAGATTTGGCAATCATCTACTGACAGAAGTGACTTTGTGGGAGCTTCAGGATTTACATAGGAGGTTACAACACCCTAATGGAGCCCAAGACCAAGATCATTGATATTCAGAAGGTAGGCCCACTCCCTGGTAGCAGGCCAGCTGTATGGGGACCAGACTGCAAATCTGATCTGGAAGCAGCACTATAGTGAGCTCTGGCCCACTCTTATCCCAGAGGCAGTTCTAGGGACCCAGCAGGAGCCATAACAGCCAACACAATGAATGATGTGAAAAGGCAAACTAAAGAATGGCAGAAAATGTTTGCAGAGCATGTATTTTATACAGAGTTAATAACAAAATACATAAGAAACGTTCACAACTCACAAGAAATAACAATACTAATAATGATCTGATTTAAAAATTGGCAAAGAGCCTTAACAGACATTTTCTTAAAGACATACAAAACAGCCAATAGGTACATGAAAAAGTGTTCATCATCAATAATTATCTCAGGGAAATAAAATCAAAACACAATGAGATATCACCTCACACCTGTTAGAATGGCTATTATCAAAAAAACAAAAGATAACAAATGTTGTTAAAGATGTGAGAAAAAAAAGAGTAACCTGTGTATCATTGATGGAAATAGAAATTAACATAGTCATTATGGAAAAGAGTATGGAATTTCCTCAAAAAATCAAAAATAGTACCACCATATATTCCAGCAATTTCAATTCGTGATATATATTCAAAGAAATGGAAATCCAGATCTCAAAAAGATATCTATTTTACCCTGTTCACTGCAGCATTATTCTTAATAGCCAGAGTATGAAAACAACCATATGTCCAGCAACATAAACAAAGAAAATGTGGTGTATCCATACAATGGAATATTATTCAACTTTAAAAAGGAAGAAATCCAGCTATTTATAACAACATAGGTGGCCCTAGAGGACATTATGCTAAGTGAAGAGTCAAACACAGAGAGACAAATACTGACTGCATGATCTCACATGTGGAATTTAAAATAGAAACTCATAGAAGCAGAGAATAGAGTGATGGTTACCAGGGGCTGTAGGGGAGGGAGAAATGAGAAGATGATGGTCAAAGGGTACTTTTGAAGTTTAATTATACCAGATAAGTAAGCTCTGGAGATCTACTGTACAATGTAGTACCTACAACTAATAATACTGTATTAGTATTGGGAGGATAGTTTGGAGGTTATGGTTAAGTTTATGGTATTGATAATGATGATGATTTACGTTATCTCCAAACACATTAAGTTATATACACTAAATATTTACAACTTTTTGTATATCTATCATGCCTCAATAAAGTGGATTTTTAAAAAAAGAGCCACAAGAATTCAGTCACAATAGAGTAGCAAGAAGAAAGAACCAAAATACATACAATGCCGTAGAAAGCGAAGAAGAAATGAAATATATGTATATGTGTGTGTAGGTGCACATGTGCATGTATCATTGCAAGTCATTCTCCTACCAAACTGGATTTCTTTATATATTTTCTCTGAAGTAAATAGTAGAGCATCTAAGGAGGTGTTTTAAAATGTAGGTAGGTGACCATCAATTGATCTGTATGCTGAAGGTAAATTGTGTTGGAGAAAGGGACAGGTTTTAACTGGACTCTGATTTGAAGATGGGTACGTTTTAAAAATCAATTTAGAATCAGTGTATACACTATATTTTCTTTCTAATGTATTCTAACACTTAATAGATATCAATGTTATCCTGCTCTGATGCTTTATATATAAAAAACTTTCAGGAATAAGACGATGGTCTTTCAGTTTTTCATAAATGTGACAGATAGTAGAGGAGGAACAAAAGGAATGGCAGCGTGACAATGGCTAAAACTTTGCTGTCATATCTTCATTTTGCAGAAGCTATGAGAAAAAATGTGAGTACTTCCTTTTCTAAGCAGTTTAGAATAATATTATTTAGTTTGGATAACAGTATTATTTATGTAGCATCAGTATTAATGATTTGGAATGGGATAAAATTACAGTAATGAAATTCATAGCTGATACTAAATTTCAGCTGTTAGAACTGCAAAATATATATAACTTGCATCACTTAGGACCCTGGATTATAAACTGCAACAGGAGTTTTAACAGGCAGTTGGACTTTGGGAAAAAGCATTAGATATTCCTAGGGAGAAATGAAACTTTGAATCAGAGAATATTATTTAAGAAAAAATATCCCAACTAAAGAAAGATTCACTCATTTCACTTGAATAATACTTTGTTGCTTTTTCACTCTTTGTAAAGAAAAACTGTATATTACTCTTTTAAATGTAATTTACTCACAAGCCAGAGTCCTGTCAGTAAAACATTCTCACCAAATTCAGCCCAGTCTCTTCAAATATATGAATTTTTTAAATTATTACTGAATAATTGAGGTGTAATGATATCTCCTAAAAGCAAGTTGAGCCCTTTGCTGTCCCTACTTCTGTTTGCTGTCGAAAATGGCAGTGGCACTGGAACCTAGTGGCTAGCCCCAGGAAGGTGTTACATCAAGCTACAAAGGAAATATCAGGGAAGCCATATTTGCATATATGTGGGATGCCTTCCATTGAGTTTCAACCATGGGAAGACACTTTTCATTCAAACCATACCAGTGTAATTTACCTTCCCCAACTACTAAGCCAAAAGTTGATCACAGAGGCTTCTAAGGAAAAGAACACCTTGGATAATATCTGGGAGATATTTGGCAGAGAACATTAAAAGAAAAAAAAAAAACAATTGAAGGAGATTTAAAAAAAAAAAAACCCTGAAATTAATGGAGAATATTATTTTCTGAGGTCAGGACTTAATTTAGAGAAACATATAAAAATGAAAAGTTGCAGATCATCATCAACTCCACCATAATTAGCAGCAACCATTCACTAAGAGCCAGCTATGCACTGAGCATTCCATGTAACATCGTTTTGTGTTGACTGCACCCCCAAAATGTTTCATGGAACTAAAATAATCTTAATTCCATTAAGCATATAAAAAAAAAAAAACTACAGCTCAAAAGGGATGAAGAAGCTAAAGAATAATTAGCAACTATCAGAGACCACACATTGCCAAGGTGAGGCAGTCCTGCCTCCAAATTTGATGACCTTTTCATTCATGATAGTATCTATCTATAAAAGAAGATCAGCAGAGTTTAGACAAATGTAAAGAAAATGACACTGGAATCAAACCAGACTAAAGTAAATTCTCAAGGATTTGTTGCCTATGACTTTTCACCAGTGTATATTAAGGAAGAATTAAAAATTTATATTAGAATTCCACTGAACTACTTAGAATGTTATATATTATTAGCATATATTAACTTTATGAAATTCTCTATATAAATTTGTTCATTCATTTTTCTTCTGTATTCATGTGTTTTCTTTCTTAAGCCATGAGTAGAACAACCTTTCAGTACTTTTAAGTTCTTACAAGAGATAATCTTTGTCTTCAGATAACTATTGGCAACAAAATTCCTAAAGCTCAGATCTGTACAAACAAGCTCTCCATTCCAGATCTGTGCCTTGTCAAGGCATGTGCCTTTTTGAATGTGCTACATAATACCAAAGCAGATGGTGTTTAAGCAAAGGTTACACTTTACATGCCATATAGTCATTCCTGTCCTCAATAAAGTTTTTAAGAAGAAATAAAATTTAGAACTACATAGAAATTAAAATTTCCTTCTAAAAATAAAATTATATGCACTCATATATCCAGTATAAAGAAAAAATTCTAAGTAGAAAGCACGTTGTAAAGTCTCTTAATTTCTGATAAACACTTGTTTAACCTACAATCCTTTGGCTATGGGAGATGGAGAAAATTTTTAAAGTTGAAATAAAAAGAGGTGAGAATGACTGGTACAGTTTAGTAGCTAAGGAAGATAGTGCCTTATAGGGAGTGAATGAGAAAATTACCTCCTCTGTGAAGTATTAAAGGAAGTGGTATATGAGAAGAAGAAAAATAGTTTCTGTAAACTGTGTTTAATTTTTTAAACGATCCTCTAGTGTAATCTTTCTGTTAAAATAATGTTTAATTTCCACATAGTTTGAAACTCCTGTTCAATATGGAGAAGAACTAGTTATTTCTGAAGTTTCTATTTGTTACATATCATATTCAAGTGGCCCAGGAACTCTTACAAAGTGGCCCTGGTAACTCTTACAAAGATGGTTTTGCATTTATAAAATGATACAATACTACTAACAGTCAATTCCATTTCAAAATTGTAAAAAGGTCAAAATAAAGCACTGCATTTCAGGAGATTAATGTCTCCCACAGAATGAATGAATCAGAAAATTTGAAAGCCTTCAATAAAGGGTAAAATGATACAATATGAAATTACTATCTAAATGACAATGTAGTGTTACACATAAGAAATATGTATAACAATTTTAGTTTTTGTGGTTTTTTTACAGGAAAATAATGGGATAAATCAACTTCTGACATAGGCTAATATAATAATAAAAAAAATTATCAGAAACATAATAAGAAGCTGTCTTAGTCTGCTAGAGCTACCATAACAAAATACCATAGACTGGGTAGCTTAAAAAAAAAACAAATATATTTCCTACAGTCCTGGAAGCTGGAAAGCCCCAAGATCAAGGTCCTCTAGGATTTGGGTTTGGTGAGAGCTCTCTTCCTGGCATGTAGAGAACCAACATTTCACTGTGTCTTCATATGGCCTTTCCTGGGTTCATGCACAATGAGAGAGAGAGTTTAATTCTCTCTTCCCCTTCTTAGAAGATCACTGATCCAATGATGGGAGGCCCACCCTCATGGCCTCATCTAAACCTAAGTATCTCCTAAAAGTCTCACCATGTATTACATGTGAAAGCTTCATCATATGAATATTGGAGGGACACAAACATTCAATCCATAATAGAGCTAAATTTTTAATTGAAAATTGTGTATCACTGGGATCCATTCCATGATAAATGAATTAAAATTGCTACTGATTGGGTTTGGAAGTATGTCAGTTTTATAAGCTCTGTTGTTTTCTTATACCTGTTACAGTATGACAACCACAACTTTAGAGAAAAAAAATAAAAATTATCAGTTGCAATGGAAAGAGCTTTATTGTTTATAGATAAACTGCTGGCTCCCTCTCTCCTCCCAAAAAGGTAACCTGCATTATTATTTTTTTTTTTAATAAAGTGTCACTGGATCAATTTCTGAACTCTCTTCAATATACAGTTTGGGTATCCAGTTATTATATCCTTCATTTTAAAAATAACTAACAAATAAAATAAGCAGTCAAAATTAAGTATGTAATTGTATATGTAGCCTATGTTTCAGAGAAATTTATTTAAATAGTGTTGGATTTCAGAGAGGTAGTACAGACATGGAAAACTATAAGATGTACAGACAATGAAATATATTTCTACACCAAAATTGAAGTAAATGTAAGATGTTCTGTGTAACACAATTTAGGGTGAGTACTCTCCATTAGTACAGGAGAGATTATGTCATAATAAAAGGAAATCTCATTATTTTGATTGGTTGGGATAATTACAACCTATTACTAATTTGAATAGTCTATAAAGGTTTAGTGAAAACAATGGAATTTCACAAGTTGTTTAAATTATCTACATAATGTTATATGCTAGAATAGTATGACGTGCCAAGATAAATTGTGCTTTGCAAAAGAAAAGTGTTGACATTTTCCATGTGACACATCCAAGAAGGAAAAATCAAGACAGAAAAAAAGAGACCGAGAGAAGAGAAGATCGAAAAAGGGAAACTACATTGATCTTCCCAGTGAACAGCTTTAGGAATAATGAGAATATTTCAGACTTGGTTTTCAATACAATGGAAAATTGATAAAGGGCTTGGGTAAGGAAAGATGGGTCAGTGTGACAGATGAAGAAAGCAGATTTGAAAATAATAGCCAGATAGATGAAAAGGTACTCAATCCTGGAAATGGGAAATCAAGTGAAATTGAGGTACTAGTAGCCAAGCTGAAGATAATAGAGTCATTTTATACTGAGAAAAAAATATATTAAAAAGAAAATACAGGGACAGGGACTAAGAAATAGAAAGCAGTCATAATTTTTCAAGAAACTGGCAAAAACAAGTGATCAGAGATATTTCTTGAATGAATTAGTGACTTAACGAGTGGCAATATATTAGTTTAACAAGCATGTATTTGGTGCACACTACATATCAGGTAAGTTTGTTGCTAGGGATAGACAGCAAAAATGGTGTCAAAGTTTTCTTATTTGCCACCTTAGAGAGATGATAACATTACCAACTGTGAATAGAAATCGATGTTTAATCTTTATGCACTGAATTGTGGTTTGACTGTGACTTCATCCTAATGTCATTGCTTGAAAAATATTTATTGTTGACTGCCAAAAAGAAGGTATTTTTAAGTGCGATTTCAGATCTTTCAAGTTTGCTAGCAAATTAAATGTTAAAGTCAATAGAATTTGCATTTATAAAGATTCATATGCGTAAAAGTGATTATTTTAGAATGTTTCTATCTATCACAACCCCTGGAGAATGAGAAAAACAAGACATTAAACTGAGTCTTGCAACTCACCTCCTCTGTCATTTATGACACCTGATTCTGTATCTTACAAAATTAGAGTGTAATGTCAGAAAGCATTTGGTCGAAGGTTGAAGAAAATATTAAATGATGTTGTTATTCACATACAAATGTCAGCACCGAATAATACAGTAATGCTTTGCTTCTGGATTTGCATATTCCCTGTCTACAGTTTTATGAACCAGGAAAAAAAAAAAAGAAAGGAAAGATTTGCTGCAGTTAGTTTCAGGCATTGTTTAAGGCCTTTTTACAGTAAATATGCTTCCTTCCTTGAAATATTATAAAGTATTTTCAGGTCTAACATGAGTTATTTGAAAGAAAGGGAGCCCCTGGAAAGTTATTTGAATTATCTGTGTAAAAAACAAACAAAAAAACTATTTCTAGTCCATAGTATGGGGGGTGGGGCAGGAATCACTAACTGTTTCTCTCACTTTCCTAGCTTAAGTAAGGGTATTTTATCTTATAAGGGTATTTTACTTTGTACATTGTTGAAACTAAAATGTACCAGCTTTATGTACAAATTTCAAGTCCACATAATCCCAGGAGGTAAGGGGCAATAGATAACATTTTTTAAACAACCATGTTGTATCAGTAGCAAGGTGCATTTTTCCATCTTTTGAAATAGCCTGAATCTCCATTAGAAGGACTTTTACTTTCTTGGTCATTCATAAAATACAATGTGCCTTAGACTTTATGAAATACAGTAAGACTAATTATAATATACAGTCATAAATTCCCAACATATCTTGAAATTGGTTACCCCAAGAATTTAATATAGCATATGAAATGGCGAAGACATTCTTATAAGACCTGTAACAGTTATTATTTAGGATGTATTAGCCATCTGATCAGCGACACAGTCTTTACTCTGTAAGCTTTGTGCTTGACCAGTAACTTGTTTAAAATGGCTACTTTCACCATCACTTGAATGCAAACTTTAACTCCCAAGAGACAAGTATAGCTGCTTATACAATTAAACAGTTTGTGCCCCTTAATGTTTGGGGGGGGGGAATTATAAATGCCTGATGGCATGAAGGTAACAAAATTAATTACCATTTCTAGAGCCACTGCAAATCACTCGTGTGACCATTCTATCTTAATTGTACAGCAGAATGAAAATAGTACAACTACCCAAGACAGAATGCTTGCTGTAAAACTTGCCACAGGGGGAGACAAAATAATGAAATGAGAACTGCCTTAATGGGTAAAACACCAGCTTGGGAATCCAGAAAGTATTTTTGTCTAATCTGTGTCCATCACTTCCTCACAGGACCAATACTTCCTTGGTTATAAAGTAGAAATTATTATGTTTTCAGTCTCTGTGAGATAATAACAGCAGCAAAAACCGTCAAAATGTATAGTTATTTTTGTTCCTTGAAAGGAAAAGTTTATTTAAATACAAATAAAAAGGGGAAACTAGTATAAATAGGTCAGTCAGAATTACTGTTTGAGTGAGTAGAAATTTGATGTGTGACTTTCTCAAGTTACAGGTCATACTAAGTGAATTTTTGTTAAACAAGAAATATTCGTAATTTTAAAGGCTTAATTTTCTACCAATTTGGGAGATTGTGGTTTTTATTGCTTCCCTATTTAAAAAATCTGATTCATCTCCTAATGTACTCAGTGAGCTGCTCAGAGACCCATAAAGCAGGTGGCTACCAGATGCAGCACACGTCTAGGAAATAGAATCAGTGCTTGGCAAATTTGTTTAGGCAGGTGGTCTATGAATCCAGGTGGTATCCTAAGCAAGTTTCATTGAATTTTCAATCTCAGTAAATAGGGGCAGAAAAACACAGAGAAAATATCCAATATAGCTGTACTTTAGGAGCAGTGAAGTAGGGTTAAGTAAAAATAATAATAACTTTAAAAGTCTTAAGGAGAAATAGCTTAGTCTTGTGGAAGACTCAATGGGACAGGGATGCAGAGTTGGTGTGAGTCCTGGCTCTGTGACCCTAATTATTCACAAACACCCTAAGCACTGGCTCTCTATTATCTCAGAACCCTGGAGACTACTTAGCTCAGCACCCTCATTTTCATGTAGGAACTGAGTCTCACAGGGAGTAAAGGACTTGCCAACAGTCACACAGCCTAGCAAGAATTCTTGCCACTGTGCCACACTACACCTCATTTGAAAAAGAAATTAGCAAGTTGAATTATTATGGAGTGCTAGGTGATCTCTGGCAGCTCCTTCAATTCTAAAATTGCATATTTTCACATTAAAACATAGTAAAGCCTTTAGAAGTCTTAAACATTTACATAGAAAACAATTTTAAGCTGGCTAAACAAAGTAGAAAAGCTGAATGCCAACTAAAGATGGAAGAGAAAATATGATGTGCTCTTTTATCTCTAACCTTACTGTCAATCTTTAACATTTATCCTCAAGTATTTACGTTCAAGATGATGTTTTTCTTTATTTACTATTTCCATTTGCAAAAGCCACTCTGTTTCAAACTTCCAGGAACCCGCAATAAAAATCACATTAAGCTAAGTAATAAAATGCCATTATTAGAGTGACAAGGATCTTCACTACCTGAAGCTATAATGCCGGCTCCCCTACCAACAGAGAGGTTGTGAGGACTAATGAGATATTTAGGAAGCATTTTATGCATAGGGAGCCTCATAAATGTAAAAGAGCAATAGCAATAATTTATCTCCCCCATCGAAAGAGGAAAGCATGTCTACACAGATGGACCTGGAAAGTGTCCTCAAACAGAAAACACTACCTGGGTTAGAGAAGGCTTAGGAGAAGGACGTCTTGAGAAAAAAAATTACCTCTGAAACGAGAAAGGTTTTATTCTTTGAACATCTCTCTAGGGTGACCAGCTGTCTTGGTTTGCCTGGGACTGAGCTGTCCCTTGAGATGTGAGATTTGCTGTGCAAAAACCAGAAGGGTTCCAGAGACCCTGGAACAGTTCCTCACCCTATTTGTAGGAGTTTTCTTTTAAATGGTTTTCATTTTTTTTTATATAGTAACCTCTGAATTATTTAATCAACTAGGATGGTGACATATTTAGGGGAAATGTTCAAAGAATTTAATGCATAAGAATGAGCTTAAATTAATCTTTGTCTGCAAAGGTTATTATAGCTTTGGAGACATCCAAGTGAACAAGGAAAACTGCAGAGACATTTGAATTCAAGCTCGTCTTCAAGTTTAACTGCTGATACTTCAACCTCCCAGCCACTTCTGATCTCTCTTGAACTAAGAAGCTCACACTAACCTTAGCACAATTTCTCACAGTATAGCTGCTGTGCTTCGTGGCTGGAACTCTGCTCCTCAAGGTTTGACGATGCAGGGGAATTTCCAAAGGGTTGTAACTCTTGAAAGTCACCATGAATTGCCTGATCACTAAAGGATCTTCATTGTTCTAAAATGTGCCAGGATAGAGCACTTTCCAGAAAGCATCCTACACATTGAGCATCATTCTCAACACATCTTTGGAAATTCCAAGGTGCTTTTTCATCTATCACAGACCTCTCTTTGAACTTTTCTTTTCCTTCTCTACACTTCTCATTTTTCTTTTCAACAAAATTTTAAATGACAACAACAAAAAAATATGGCATGTAAGAAGGAAATGAAATATGTTGTTTAGAACTGTATTTTAAAACACTGAATATTCCTGCCATTACAAACGTTATAGTCCTGGGGATATTCAAAAGAAGGTTGGGAAGGATAAAGTATGAGCTTTGCAAAAGCAACATTATGCAACTTAAAACTATTGTTGCAGCCTGTGTTAACAATTTTCCTTTTTGTTTTCACTATACTAGAAAGTCAAAAAATGAAATTGTCTAGTGCATTCTTACCCTCTGGCAGATGTTAGGATCACAGTAAGAATAAACAATAGAAATAATATGTATCTATTCTTTACCCTGTTGTCAACATTTTTTTTACCGTAACACTGTAAAGAAAACACTCCTTGGCCTCTTTTATGCATCCTCACTTGTCAGGTCAATTTGATGAACCGTACATTATTAGGAAAAGAGGGGAAATTAACTTCAAAGCTATACTCCATGGTGACCTCATTCTGTACCAATTGATCATACACAGAGAAAAAAATAAAAGGCATTAACCCAACTACCTGATCCTCATTTTAGCGTACTAATTGTCTAAATACATTTATAAGCTGCTATGGTTGCTTCCCTGCCTCTAGCCCCTGATGGATTAATGCCTACTTGGCTGCGCCACTATTTTTCATTCTGTAGTACATCTTGAAAAACAAGCACCATCTGAAACCATCATATCAGGTCTCATTTAGAAGATTTTCGCATATACATCCTGCACCCCATCCCAAATTTAAATGAATTTCCTCAGCCCCTTGTACATAAATAATTTTGTATTCTTCCTAATTATGTGACCATGGAAACTGGCTTTAAATTTTTTCTGTAGCTCATTGCTGAAGCCAGAGATTATAGTTGTAGTTGGATACCTAAAAACTGGAATCCTGCTTGAAAACTGATATGGCAACTATATATTCTAATCATGAAAGTCCAAAAAAAACATTCAGGATATGTATATTCAAAATATGAATAAACATTAAAATATACTTCTGTAGTGTGAGAATTTCTTAAATAAAAATATAATACTTCAATTTTAGACATCAAAAATGTCAAAAGCAATTTAAGTTTAGCCATTATTTATAATTCTGTACCTATAAAAGCTTAAAACTAAGAAGAAATATTTTTGAGTACATACTTTTTTCAGGGGACAAAAGGATAAGGAAGACATGAGCTCGAGAAGCAGAACTGACAACACAGTTGAAACTCAATGGAAAATTATGAGCCACTAGACGAGCCCTTATTCATGCTAGAATAAAGTGGCATGGATAAGGTTATATGAGAAAAAAATTATAGGAGTTTGAAAAGAGAATGGGTTTTGGGGAAGAAAGAAGACAAGAAAATCTTCCTGGAAGGAATATCACTGGACATGGAACTCAAAGAATGAGTAGAATTTTGATACACAGAAGATGGATCATTCATCCCTCTTTCTTATTGTTAATAAGACAAAGATGACATTTTTCTATTCATCTTGATTTATAACCACGAAGTAAAGACCACGTCCTCACAAATATCTTTATCTACTTAACGTATGTTCATTAATTAGATGATGTTGCTAGTTAAGAGTCTCTGGAGTCAGACTCCGGTTCTTTTACTTAGCTGTGTAACCCTGGGCACATTATTTATAGATTGTGTGTCTCAGTTCCTTTAACTGTAAAGGGGGCATAATTTGTTTCTACTTCATAGGGTTGTTATGAGCATTATGTGAGATAAAATATGCGAAAGGCTTAAGGGGAGACTGCAACATAGTAAGTAATTTACACATGTTAGTTGTTCTGAACTCTGGCAGAGGTAGAACAAAATCACAGAAATGGAGAATGCCAACTGTGCTTAAACATGTGGGCTAGTTTGAATATAGAACAGAAAAACCATAAGTGAATGAACTACTGAGGATCATCAGCCTAGAAACACAGTCATGTTATGAAAGACCATGCATGTCAGAATGGGAAGTTTATTTTCAAGGAGTTTGTAAGTGGTTGTACAGAACCAGGAATCTAAGCTGTTATACAGAATGAAGTAGAGAAACCTTGTGACTATTATAGGAACATAGTTTAAAAGTCATAAAGGCCCATTTCAAACAAGAGAAGACAAGTCAGGTTAGAGGCTTGCATCTGTATCACTTTGCAATCAATTGTAAATTGGAGACTCGAGAGATGAAGTAATCAAAAAAAATTGAAGTTTCATGACTAATATGGCTGAGAATGAAGACACCCTAAGCAGTAACATGAAAGCAAAAGAGAGGAGATAAGGGAAGGGAAGAGAAGGCACAATGAGTTCCAATGGCACAATTCCCTTCCTACAATACACTTTAGGCCTATTTACTCAAACAAAATAGTCAAGGAAAGAAAAGTTGATGTAATCTAATGGAGTAGTCCATACATAGTGATGGCACAAAATATTACTAAGCATAGACCAAAAAGAAAAAAATTCTCTCTTTGTAAAGTGTAATGTAGAGTAGATGGAATATCAACAGGTATCAACAGATTTCATCATTACTCTTATTCTTATCAATGTCAAAAATTCTAAGAGATTCAGTATAGTAATGATAACCACACATATCATTTACTCAGACATGGCTTTCAATAAAAGAACCTATCAAAACTAAATATTTTCCTTCATTTTAAATACTATAACTTTGGATTTTTTCCTCTCTTGGTAGCTGGGTTTTAATTCTCCCAACAAGATAATCTTTCTATATATATTAATTTTCCTCTTTTCTTTTTTTCCTCTGTCCTTGTCTTTTTACGTTAAGTATATTAACCAAGCTACAAAAACAACTCTAATTTAAGAAGTAAATAGTTATGTTAAAGATAGCAGACAAGTCACAGAATTGAATAAATAGCCAGTGATCAGGTGCAGGAAATAGGTGGGAACAAAAAGAAGATGGTGACTAGGCAGCAGAAAACACCCCTGGTTCTCACCAAAGGGTCAGATTAGAATCCTGCACCCAGTATCACCAGCATGGGAACTCTTCAGCTCTGCCAAGTGCTTTCATCACTGTGCATCACTGCACAACTGTGCCTGGTCCTTAACAAGAGAGATGCCTTTGTTCTCCTAGCTGTAGGCAGCAAAAAATAAATAAATAAAGGGAAAGCACTTCCTTTTTGCTTTTTGGCTATTCTGCTCCCATGACTGGATTTCTCCTGGGCTAATTTCAATGTTAAAATATTAGTCCTAGACCCTTCCTTCAATATCTAAGCGAGCATTGCTTCTTCCCTAGTCAAAAACACCGTGTGGGGGTTTGTGACTGAAATAAGTAGGATGTACTGTGTATACATTAGACTTAAATTTCATGATGATAACAGTCTGCTTTGCCTATCCTGCCTGGTACTTGGTGGATATTTCACATTGACTATGATTTACATGTGTATATATATGTAAACATAAATGTGTATACAGATGCAAATATTGATATATAAATTTTGTCAGTCAATTCAATCATTTCAATAGAAAAGCTTAGCATGACATAATTAAAAAACAAAACCCTAGCTGTAATATGCATAATGTAAGATTGAGTATGAATTAAAGTGAACAAAATAATTCTTTTGATTAAGCAAAGAGTCACTCAAGTATTACTTAACCTGAAATTAGTCCTATTCTACTGTCAAGGTGGTTTCTTTATAACTCTCACCAATGCTGAAGGAAGGGAAGGGCATTCTTCCTCAGGCAGCTGCAGAAGGCATATCTTACAAAGTAGACAGTGGGAAAGAACATCAATCCAAGATATTATAGCATTGCAAGGATCTTAAAAAGATTCATAAAAATGGCTTTTGTAGAGCTAAAGACAACATGTTCCAATTATATTTTATAGAGCACTTATTTTCAGCAACACCTACCTATTAAAGAACAAAGATATCACGGTCTAAAAATGAAAAAAACATGGGTGAAAGAAAATTAAGCTGGTTTCTTTAGACTACAACATTGTATAGTCTTTTACTTGGTAATGTGAATTACAGATATCCTGAAATAAGATTAAATATCTTAATGTTTCGAAACTCAACTGAGGGATCATGATGTTCTACTGAACAAAGTTTGCGAAATGTTGCTCTATACCTTAAAGTTGAAAGTTTGGAAAATGGCAGAGCTTTGGAACATTATGCAATTAGCACATGAATCTTGATTAAAAAAAAAATTCTTATTTCAAAATGAGCCATATCATGAAGACGTGAAAAAGGAATGCTGTAGAACCAGATGATAAAATGAGTCTCTGTACTATCTATATAGAATGAGGTTAGATACTTTTTTTTAGAAAGTTCTTTAGTAAAGAGGAATTCAAACTAATACCAGAGACCTACTACACAAAGATACATACATAAAGGATAGATCAAGCTCAGTACGTCTAAATATATATTTTTCTATTTCGTAAACAGAAAGTAGATGGTTCAATAGTGTGTATTCATTCATTTAAAAAAATTTTTTTTGAGATAGGCTCTCTGCTTTTTTCTGATATGTGTACAACTGGATTTACCAACCAAAATTAATAGCCATGAAATTTTGTGCCTGAGAGTAAACCAGCCAGATAAAGGCACAAATTATGCCAGGATGTCTACACCAACACTTTTCTAGACAAATCATATTACAGTGGCATTTAAATAAAAAATAAAACATCCAAGTGAATTTTTGATATTCATAGTAAAAAACAACAGGCTTTGGACAAAAAAATTCACATTTTAACAATAGGATATTTTCAAACAATACATAAATATTATGGCCAATTCAACTAAAGAGTGGTGAAATATAAAAATGTCATTTTAACACAAAACAAATATCTTGACAGATATGTGTTTGAGCATATTTATCTTTTCTGTAAGAATAATTCCTGAAAAGCAGGAGTATGTAAGTTTGAATTTCCATGTAGCATACAAATATATTTTGATCAAGAGTTTAATTAATAGGCATTTAAAAATTATAAAAATTGGTTCATAATTAAAAATAAAATCACCTGATTTTACATTTATTTTCTACATGGTTTTTCAGCTATGACAACAAAAAGAAAATCTGTACAGTGATGAAGTTGTGAAAATAAATTTCAAATAGCAGCATGTAAAAGGATTTGATAGAAAAAGTTAAGTTTAAAATACTATAAAGAATTTGGCCATTACAAGAATAAGTAAACAGAAAAAATATGGCATAGAGAATTCTTTTATCAATATTTTTAAAGTTCAACCAATGACTGAACCCAAAGGGCTTTTATCTACGGAAAAGCATGATTGCAAATACAGTCATTTATATAACCACAGAGGATGAAAGATATGAAAGGGAAATTAAATTTTCAATGAAGCAATTGCCAACCACTTTGCCATTTAAAACAGAATGAACTAGCAGATGCACAAAATATTGTTTATTTCATTTTTGACCTTCAGAAGTCATACTATTTGTTGATAAGACACTTCATAGGAAAACTGAACAACACTGGCAACAATCATTATAAATCAAACTTTATGAATATGTAATGTGGTAAGACCTGATTTTGCGGACCATATCATTACCATTTTTATCTGTTCTTTGAACAAGTCACAATATATTACACTTATAAACAGGTAATAAAAACATTGGAAAGACAGTACTATTTTCGGCATGTACTTAGAATATATTTATAAAGAGAATAACATTGAAATTCTAGTTTCATTAGAATGTCCTGTTTTCTTGCCTCCCAATTATCTCAGGTTGAGGAAAATTGTCATTATTCCTTATTAGAACATTTTAAATCATTAACTGAGTACAACACTTTCATGGCAGAGCATTTTAAAAATTATCTAACAAACATGTCTACATATCTTTTTCTACGTGCCAGTGCTTTGATAGTTGATATTTGCAATTTATTTGATATTTACAGCAACCCTATAAAATAGATCACTTAAATGAAGAAAAGCAGACATGGAGAGTTTAGATAACTTGCCCACAATAACATAGCTAGCAGGTGACAACCTTAGAAATTACCCTAGGTAAACAAGTTCCAAACTGTTCTTTAACATTACGCTTTATTACCTAGAATGCTCAGAAAAATTTATAATCCATTCATGATTTTAGGGTTTTGAACTAAATTTAATTTTATTTCTAAAGATTACTCACTTGTACAAAATATACAATCAGTTTTAAATTAAAATATTTATTAAATTTTTTAAAAAATTCTACGGTAAACATTATATATATAATCATTGCAGTCTGAAGTGCCATGTATTGTGAGGAAATACGTTATGTGAATTGGAAATCTGAACTCTTGTCAATAGAGTTCTAATGGAGGGGAGACTGAACTTTATAAATATTAAATAACTTTAATCAAGCTGTATTTATTATCATATGACTATTTTTCCTTATCTATAAATTGAAATTTTAAAAATATAAGCTCTACAGGTAACATGTTAACAAGATGATAGATACATGGTTGAATTTTTTTTTTCAAATTAATCCATGGATCAGCTAATGTCAACACCAAATAGAGTCAATATTGGCTCATTCAAATCAAATATAATTGACCAGATGACTATAAAAACAGCTATTTTTATTTCATCAGCTTTTATTTTCCTCCAGACAATGATTGGCATCTGGTTGGAATACATTGAAAGATAGTTTTTATAAGTAAAAGATCTCTCTTCTCCATCATTCCCATCATGCTCTTATTCTGCATTATCCTCCAGAAAGTAGCTATAGAAATGTAAGCTGGACTAAGAGAGTTAGAGCTAATCCACCAGAGATATAAAATCAAACCAGAGATATGAAAAGAGGAACTGACTGTTCAGATCATAACTAAGGAGCATGGAGAAGACCAGATCTAAGCCAGAAAACAAAACGTTGGAGAAAGCCCAATCAATAAAGCACAAAAATAACAGTGAAGTAGACTAGTACTCAGTGGGCATGGGTGTTTCAAGGCTCTGTTGGCCCACGCCTTCACACCTTATAAAATGCTGTAACTGGCTCGGCGGTTTTGGCAAATCAGAACAGACTCAAACACATGATCTGATTCTTCCCCAGTATTCTAACCAGGTTAGAAATTGTAGGCACAGATTAAAGTCCTGCAAGTTATATCTAGGATAGACCAGTAAAAGTACATGGGTTTAAGAGAAAAGGAAATAAAGGTAGAAACTAGGCAGAAAGCAGAGGAGTACCCTGTGCTAAGCTGTAACATAATATTTATGTGGAATTTCATAAATGAAGATATAAGCATTTTGGTAGAGATAACAGAACATAAAATTTCTATTTTTCTGGTAGTATGTTATGAATTGCTCAATCAGACAACAGAAGCATAAGATTTATGCCTTAAAATTTATCTCTAGAAAGATTAGAGCTATAATAATAATAGAGTTTTAGTCACTTAAAACTTGCTCTTCTAAGCCTCCTGCCATCTGCCTTTACTACCTCTACCTGTGCTTGAGTCAAAGTTTTTTTATTGCAACTCATTCTTATAGTCAGCCATTCTACTGCCTAAGCTGGACACCCATTTAAATCTCTAGTCTAAATTTCTTAATTTTATTGATTCATTTTGAATCATTCATTTGAAAAAATTTTATGAAGTGCTGACTTTGATGCAGGTACTATGAATGGCACTGAAGATTCATCTTCTCCCCATTCTTATGTCCACTGTTCTAATTCGTTACATGATATATTTTTTTCAACTAAGTCTTAGCAGTAGCAGCTGCTCTGCCTGATTCTGATAATGTCCTTTTAAATCTTGTCTCTTTATCATACCTAGAATAATTTTTCTAAACACACAAATGTGATTATAGCAAGACCCTGACATAACTCAAGCTCTTTAGCATGAAAAAGAAAACCCACTGCAATAGGTTCTCTGCTTACCTTGGCAGTTTCATTTCTTGGTACTTCTCAATTACATTCAAACTTCATCTCTTGCATGGATTGCATCCCAAGAACACAAATTTATTTTTCTTGAGATCAAATTTTAGCTCACCCTGCCTTCTCTCATTAGTATATCCCTATTCGTCACCCACTGTTTTCAGGACTCATTTCAGGTGACACCTCCTCCAGGATGCCTTCTCTAGCCAATCATCCCTAACAAAGCTGGCTCAGAAATTCCTTCAAAGGGTTTTTATGCATTCCTTTATCCTAAAGTTTGCCATATAGTACAATTATTATCAGTTTATTTTCTATCTGCTCCCACACATTAAGCCTTGTGGTGGCAGGGACTGGATCTTATTTGTCCTTACCATATATGTAAGTCTTTTGAAATATATGATGAAAGAATAGAAAGAAGAACATCTCATTTAGATAAATGTCAAAAATCTGAAAAAGTTGACATGATGAAATTATATCTGACAGAAAATAGAAAATGTTCTCACCATAAGAAAAGAAATGATAGTTATATGACACGATTAAAGCATTAGCTAAAGCTAAGGTGATAATCATATTACAACACAAATGTACCAAATCAATACACTTACAGCTTAAACTTATATCCTAATTTTAAAAAATAAAAAAAAAGAAAGCTGCCTTGCTGGGCATAATGTGAATGTAAAAGCAAGTTTCGGATGAGAAAGAAATAACAATGGGAAACGTGAGTGAGAGACAAGTGTTCTTATAGTAAATGACAGCAAAGTGGCTAATGTGGGCAGTCAGCGTTTGGAAGTGGGAGAATGAAAAGTCAGAGTTAGGAAAGTCTCCAAAACAAAGTTCTGACTGGGAATCATGAGTAATTGCACTAAGACAAGAGAAATGTATCTAAAGAAATAGATGGCGCTGCACAATAAGCTCTATTAAAAAAGTCGTATATAAAAGAGTCAAATTCAAAAGATAAGAAAATGACAGAATATTAAGAAAGATATCTAAAATTTACTGTAAAATTCTTCAGCATAAACATTATGTGTATCTATTTCCAGAGCTTCAAATTCTATCCATGAGCCAGTTAACAAACATAATTGGAAATACATACTCCAAAAGTATGTATTACACCAGATAATTTTAACAAGTGCTTTGACTAACTTTATGAGAATATTTATTAATTCAGTAATAAGTATTAGAAAGGGGGGTTTATTGGTAAAGTTACTTTATCAAAATTTTTTTACTAGAAAAAAAGAAATACTTGGGACTTCCCTTTTCTTGAATAGATAATATATAAAAAATCTGGTAAGCATATATATATATACCTACATATTTATGTTGGCATTGAACAGTTTAATACACATGCATATATACACACTTTATTCAGATTTTATTAGTTTTTGCCTAGTGTCCTTTTCAGTACCCCATCCAAGATAGCATAGTACATTCAGTTGTCATGTCCCCTTAAGTTCTTCTGTGCTATGACAGTTTTTCACATTTTGCTTTTAATGACCCTGACAGTTTTAAGGAGTACTAGCCAAATATTTTATAAATGTCCTTCAATTGTGTTTTGTTTGGTATTTTTCTCATCGTTAGATGGCAGTTATGGGTCTCAGGGAGGAAGACCACAGAGATGAAGTGCCATTCTTAACACATCATTTCCTGGACATAGGCAATCGACATGACTTATCACTAATAATGTTAACCTCAAATACCTGGTTAAAGTCATGTTTTACATATTTCTCCACTTTAAGATTACTTCCCCCTCATTTCCATACTGTACTCTTTGAAAACAAGTCACCAAGTATACCACACATGAATGAGTTGAGACCTATGTTCTGCCACCTTTGGAAGAGAATATATCTATAAAATTATTTGAAATTATTCTATATGGGAAATTGGTCTCTACTTTCTCATTTAATACATTTGAATATTTATAGCACTATGGACTCGTGCATATTTATTACATACTTTCAGTTATAATCCATTACTACTACATTTTTTTATTGCTCAATCATTCCAACCTTGGCCATTGGAAGTTCTTTCAGTCGGCTCCTGCATCGTTAACACACCCATGTTTGAGTTTTTGAACACTTTATGACTTCTCTAGCTCGAAAATATGCTCTAGGCTCATTTTATATAGTCTCTGCCCCAATCCCGGCACCAGTTATTTCTCTAAGGAACATTGGTTCCCTTTTATTAGAGAACAGCCCAAGAAACTAAGATGTGAACACCACTGTCACTGGGTGTCATCACTTCTAGGCTTCCTGTGCAGACAGAGCTTCC
The DNA here is from genome assembly GCA_030015415.1 of Cynopterus sphinx. NCBI lineage: Eukaryota > Metazoa > Chordata > Mammalia > Chiroptera > Pteropodidae > Cynopterus > Cynopterus sphinx. The sequence continues at coordinate 57,963,527 of CM057379.1, read as the reverse complement.
TGTGAAAATAAAAACATCTATAATTACTTACATATCTACATATGAGAATCGATATTAAGTAATAGTTCATACTATGTCTTCGATGTAAACCCAGTACATGGGTCATTTTATCTTTCTACCTCGCTTATTTGAAATTATCTACTCCAACAATGAGAAACACAATGACCACGATCCATTTATTCTAACTCATTTTCTATTTGCCCCAAAAATACTGGCTGGTGGCTCTTGTGGCTGCAGCTTTTACTCCAAGATAACTCACAGATTACAGTCCTAACCTTTCCCCTGAAGTTTGCCATAATGTATCTCTCTTTTATTATTTTTTTTCATTGCTCTAGTATAGCAATAGTCTTTGGAAACAAATGACATCATTCTATTTATAGCTTTCTGTTTTTAGTAGCTCCATCACTGAAAATGTCAAATCCTAGAAAACATGGCATTCCTATGTGTGATGTTAAAAGGAACGCTGACAGCGAGCTGCATTTTTTTTTTCCAAATGAGAAAAAAGTTAAGTGAGCCTGTGTACTTACAATGATTCAGAAGATTGTTTGTTTTCTGAATCCATAAAGCCAAATCCTGCTACTGAAATAATGTTACATTTGCCTTAGGTCAACAGGCCAGATATTATTGGAGCATTAAAGGGACAGAGTGAAGTAGGAAGAAACCATATGCATTCAAGAGAATTAAAATGGTTCATGCTCCTGAGGTGCTTTAAGGGGTATTTGGAGGGTAAGGGGTGGCACAGATGGAGAGACCTGTGTGCTGACTGTAGGCAGGGACCAGGTTAGGCAGAACAGTATGGGCATATTCTGCCATCCAAAGTTTACTCTTCCAAAATTACCGCTATGATTACATTTGGATAAAATATGGATAGTTATTTATTTATTCCTTTGTTTATTACGCATATACATTATAAATACTATTGTAAGTATCATTTAAAATCTTACATAAAAAATTTGAACTACTTTGAAAGTGAGATACATTAAATCTGAATACAGTAAATAAATATAAATAAATAAACCTTCCTGCTGTATTCTAATTCTTTCCCAGTACAGTGATTTTCAGATAAATGTAAAAACAAACTATTCTCCTAAAGTGTCAAAAAGTTAAAAATAAAACAACATATATCACTAAATGCAGTTTAAATGAATACCTTTCAAATATCAAGTATGTGAACCAATTTGGAAGAGGGAAGCAATACATTGCATAGCACAGAGACAAAATAAATGTTTTCCTCTGTATGCATCTTTTTTTCAACATCAAAGAAGTGAACATCCAACTATAAAAATACAACATTTTTATTATAGGTACTATAAATAAATTTCACATGGTTTATTTCAAAATATAATAACCAGCTGAGGCCAAAAATAGAACAAATTTTTATAAGAAATTCATATTATTTTATTTAAAAATTATTCAATTTCACACTTCTCTGTTCCCCCTGCTATTCTCCTGTTGGGAATTAAATTGTTTATTTGTTCTAGTATAAAACAGTAAGTGGTGAAAACAAAACAAACACCTAAAACTAAATGCTGTTTTTTGGTTTTCATTCTCACAAAAAGTATGATTAAAGAGACTTGGATGTGAATAATGGTAAATAAAAGAACTAATTTCCAGTTGGAAGGGTCCAGAGGTCATCCAACACAAATTTCCTTCTTTTATAAATAAGAAAACTGAAATGTAGGAAATTTAAAGATTTACTCAAAGGTTATTTACTCAAAGGTTAAGTTATTTACCCATAACTTAACAATTTATAAAAATTGACTGATTTCTGGTCTCCTGGCTTCTAGCCCTTTTCAGTACACATTACTCATACTTTTAACTCTTTTCTACATCATAAAAAGTGTCTGCATATTGTTGTCCTAACTGCAATAATGTTAGAAATAAAATTAATCCAGAACTCTTGTTTAGAAGGCATCAATTTCAGAATCAATTAATGTTACAAAATGATGAGATTCTGTAAAGAAAAGAAAAGAAAAAGAGAAGAGAAGAGAAGAGAAGAGAAGAGAAGAGAAAAAAGAAAAGAAAAGAAAAGAAAGAAAAGAAAAGAAAAGAAGAAAAGAAAAGAAAAAGAAAAAGAAAAGAAAGCTAGCAGAGCAATAGACCAAAGTGTAAAAGAAAAGGGCCTTTCCCTTCCTGTCATCTAATCTTTATGTACCTTTCAAATGGATAACCTTGGTGATAGAAGTAAAGGAATCAACTTTACTACACTTTATGCCCAATGGTAACAGTAAATTTTAGAAGTGTTTACCAAAAATGGATTCTTGGCTGGTTGTCTAACAACAAAGTAAACAAACGTATTGGTGTAACCTAACTGTTCTTTAGAGAGATCTAGTTTCATTATTCACCTATTAAACCTATCCATTAAACAGAAAGAAAACAACATGAGGCGTAGTGGGGGTTAGGAATATAGAAGAAATAATTTCTAAAAGTTCTAAAATTACTTTCAAATGATTTGTGATGATGGACTCATTTTTTACCCCATAAATTAAATAGACCTCTGAAGAAGTAGATTAAATACTGATGAAATGAAGGGAAGGTACTACACAATCACTTATCTATAAAACTGTCTTCACATTTAGCACTGAGTACCTAAGGAAATTTCTTCAGCTGTGACTCCTTTTACTTCAACTAGAAACTTTTGCCAAAATAAAAGGGGCTTGACTTCTTCTCTTCTCTTCTCTTCTCTTCTCTTCTCTTCTCTTCTCTTCTCTTCTCTTCTCTTCTCTTCTCTTCTCTTCTTCTCTTCTCTTCTCTTCTCTTTCCTTTTCTTTTCTTTTCTTTACAGAATCTCATCATTTTGTAACATTAATTGATTCTTCTGAAATTGATGCCTTCTAAACAAGAGTTCTAGTTTGATAAAATTTATTAATGATATGTATCAAAATAGCTCATATCACTGAGGCCATTTTCAAGAAAAGCTTGGTTAGCTATACTTCACAAATGAGTGGGGGAAGAAAAAGAAAAGACTCACAGTTTGTTGTTGTTGTTGTTGTTGTTAAATATGCCTACTGTTATTGCCAGGCACATATCCCACCATAAACTCTCTTAATTTTTTCTTCCTTTCCTTCTCTTTCCTTCTTTCTTTCCTTCTCTTTCCTTCTTTCTTTCCTTCTCTCCTTCCTCTTTTCTTCCTCTTTCTTTCCTTCCTTCCTCCCTCTTCTTCCTTCCTCTTCTTCCTTCCTTCCTTCCTTCCTTCCTTCCTTCCTTCCTTCCTTCCTTCCTTCTCTCTCTCTCTCTCTCTCTCTCTCTCTCTCTCTCTCCCCTTATTTCTGATCCTGAGCAAGAATCTCTAGCTCTTGTTCCTGCAAGAAGAAAATAGTAAGTTTCTGTCTCCTTTTCATCACTCATGAGCAGTGCTGGCATAATTCTTGACACTAACCTCTTGCTTGGCTTTACACTCTGGTACCTGACTACTACACCTTGATTTGAAATGTCTCTGATATCCATGTCCTCCTTGAATTTACATGGTTTTCTTACCTAATTCCTAGCCAATATTTTGGTTTGCTTCTTCTCTCCTGCTTTTGCATTCTAGTTCTATTTCTGCGATGTCTCCACTCATAGCCCTGCCATCTGCAGAGCTTCTCCTGACACTTTCTATTACAGATTTTAACATAATATTAGACAAATTTGAAACATTTGGGTACAGTTCATTTTAGATAAGATACTCAAAATTTATATTTCTAAAGAGTGTTTTCAAGATCTCTTGGGTTACTACTTTAAATGAAATGAGTTCTTCACAATTCCATTCAAATTAGATAGTTTTTTAATGCTCATGTGAACAGTTTGATTAATTTAGAGCCAATAGTTTTGAAGATCACAGTACACTTGAATATTCTAATTGTAGAATTAAAAAGGAAAGACAATAAGATTATTATTATTACTATTATTAGCATCATCTTTTGAGTACTATGTAAACCTAGTATGGTACCTGACCTCTTATTGGAGTTTTAAAAATATTATTAATTATATATTCTAGAGTATTCACTAATTGCTTTACAAATGAGAAAACCAACACATACATAATTTAACTATCTTATTCAAAAACACACATGAAGTGAATGACTCAAATTAGAATTTGGGTCTTTTATGACTAAACTGATGGTATTAGCCATTTTGCTAAGTTTCCACTAAGAAGCCCCACCTTCATTCCCAAAAAGTCTATTAAAATAAAAACAATTTCAGTGGATGACTCCAACCAAAAACTTTATAGAAGTTATCTTTTTTTAATGTTTAAAAGAAGCATACCTGAAGAGGAGAAAAAAGTTATTTTCATCCACTGCTGTTGTAGTTGTAACTTGGTATAAACACTGTGGAAATTATTTGGCTCTTACGAAAACTACAAGTATTTGTACCATGTGATAAGCAATTCTGCTGGGTATGGGTATGTACTTAAAAGAAATAAGTGCATAGTCTACTGAAAGACATGCATATGAATATTCATACCAGCTTTACTTAGGATAGCCTAAAACTGAAAGCAGCCTAAAAGTCCATGAAGTATAAGATGGATAGATTCTGATTATAGTCATACAATGAGGGACCTAATGATGAAAAAAGAACTGCTATGTATCTCATATACATAAAATTCAGCTACAGAACCCTGACACAAATTAGTATACTGCGCATGGTTTTATAACTTTCAAAAACAGGCAAAACTGAACTCTAGTGATAGTGGTGAGTAAAAGTGGTCCCTTCTGTGAGGGCAATATTGACTAGAGGAGGCATGCATTTCTTCTAGAGTGCTGAAAATATTCTACATTGATTTGGGTGTTGGGTATATGCCGATATGCTTTCATGAAAAACATTCAATGATATAATTAAGATGTGTGCATTTGTACCCTATGCTTCATTTTAAAAAGTAATGTTCTAGGATGAGATAAAAAAATGAATTGTTCTTCATTATAAGGCTATATTATTAATCCTAGAAAATATGTAATTTGTAATGTTGAGTATGATTCTAACTTTCCCATAGGCCATGTTTATAAGTATGACTTTCTTAAAAATACAGGGTTCTAAAGGAGAACTAGTCTTTAATTAGTGCTGAGAAAATTGTGCCACCTTTTGAAGAAAAAAGGAAATATTAAGTCATTTTCTTGTAGTGAATTTAAATATAGTAAAAAAAAAACTTAAGTATAATAAAGACACCAAAAAAGTACTAGAAAAGATATAGATTATTTTCTATTATTCAGTTTAATAAATCTATGTGTAAAACTCAGAACTATATATTTTCTTTCATATTTTAAAATTTCTCATCAAAAACCCAGAAGCAGAATTTGAAAAGCAATCAATAAGCTAGAAAAGATATTTTTCAGTCTTTGACAGGAAAAGATTACTTATTATCTGTTTTACATAAATAATGCTCATAGCCAATCTGTTTCAAAGAAAAGCGGCCAGTAGAATAGAGGATATAGACAATGTAAAAAATAAGAAAAAACATAGTGTAGTCATATGAAAATTATTCAACTTCTTAAGTAAAAGGGATGTAAATAATAAATGCAATTAAAAGTACTGTTTCTATGTTAATAAAGAGTAAAAAATATAATAGAGTAAGAAGTACAACAAAATACATACTATAATTATATACAATTAAATGCATGTAAATTGGCTCAAACTTTGAGTGAAATCTAGCCGTAGAGCAAAAACTTTTAAATGTTTTTACTTTCTGTCTCAGTAATTCCAAATAGAAGACTTCATTTAAAAAATAAAACAGTAATCAGAAATGCACATTAGTAATTATGTACAAGAAATTCACATTATTCTTGGTGCAACTCAACAGATACATATTAAAGACCGACCATGTTCTTGACAATGCAGGACTAAGGCACGGTAGTGAACAGGCTATGAAGCTTGTGTATTAACAGCCAATATAAACTTTAAAAACAATCATTAGCACAATTGTTACTACGATCAGTGTGCTATGAAAGTGCGTAAGAGACTTGAGCTATTTGGGGGATTACTGAGTCACTGAGAAAATGTTTAAAATGAAGCCTGATGATTGATAGAATAGAACTGCTCTTAGACTTGGGTATGACGTGTCCATGCCCAGGCTCTGTTCTTAGGTGACTTTACCTGTGTTCTATTAAAGGACACATACATTCGTTGCCACTCAGGGTCTGGCACAGAATGATCTGCAACCCTAAGCATCTGCTGTCATAACAAACATCATTCTAGCCCCAGGGACATATTTATTTGTTCTGTCTTTGAAGCAAAGAGTATCTGCCTCCAAGTGCTTTGAAAGTTTGTGGCTTGTACCTTGTCAAGTCAGAAATAGGCACTTTCACAGAGTGACAAGACACTGATTGACGGAAATTCTTAAGTACACGACAAATTAATTAACTTAAAAAATTGCTTATGTGAAATTTCCCATCAGATTACTTGAATAAAATCAATTCTTGCATAACAAAGTAGCATTACCTAATTCTGCCAAACATCTGTTTTTCTGCTTCTTTTTGGGTTCTAATTCATGGTTCCTGGGGTACTCAGTGAAAAGTACAGCATTTGCAAGAGTCACACTTGGGAACTAAAGAATATTTTTTTAAATAAAAACAATTCCTATTACTCTTAAATTTGTATATATGTGGTCCTGTGTTTCATATGCATGAAACATGATACATGACAAATAGATGCAAATGGAAGAGCAGAATTGCAAAATAGTTTTACTAAATTAAAAATAATAAGATTTTATTAAATAATAAAAATTAAATATGAAGTTTGCCATATTTTAAATAACTTTGATTTATTCATATATTCTCATAATTCATAGAATTAAAATTGTATTTTACCATTTATTTTTAGCAGATGATTTTGAATATAAGAAAAATAATTTTTCAAAACATAAAATATAACTATAATTATTCTTGGTTTGAATTTATATTATTTCTACTTTCGTGAAAATATATTTGAACTTACACACTTCAAATATAATTACATTTTATTTTATAGACTTTTTGAAAACAGAGTAGAAATTAAAATATAAACAAACAGTAAGAAAGGGGAGTTTGGAAAACATATATAAAGTTATAAAATTATAAAGAAAAAATGTTTTCAAAAATTCCAAAGAGAAATTCTGCCTAAATTTTTAAATCTAAAAACAAGTGAGCAGTTTTCTGTCAAGCATGACCTACAAAAAATTCACAAACAGAACAATTCTGCAACTTGAACTGATCCTATGATATTGCTGCAATTTTATGTTATTTGATAAATGAAGATCCAATTTTACATCTCAAAAAAAAATCTCTGCACCCAAAAAACACACATCTAGTAGAAAAAAAAGAGTCAAATAAAAAGCTAATCAATAATTTTCAACAAAACAAGTGATTACTGATATTAAGTATTTTGTAATATTCTTTAAGGATTATCACTGTGTACCCAACATTTAGATGAGCATAATGTTTTCTGTGATGCCATCTGGATATTATAGAAGATAATGGCCATTTTCTATACTTAAAAGAAATTACTTTGAGATCTGATTTTAGAGTGACTAAACATGGAAATAGATTTGAAAAGTAAGGAAACAATTGATACCTAGGATGATAACTTCAAAATGAGATTAAAATAAAAAGAAATAGAGAAAACACCCATATAATACTTAAGTTAAAAAAATAATAATAATGTCATGAACAACAACTCATACTCAGATAATGTATGAAGCATGGCCTAGCAAAAATTGAAAATTTTAATTTGAGTATATCTATAGCTATTTGATAAGAACTTTTGTCTGCTACTAATAATGTTAACAAATGTTTTAAAAACTAAACAAATTAAGTTTGGCTGTTTTACTTTTTTAAATGATTAAAAATATTTTATGTTTTTCTATTTAAAAGAAATTGCATGTGAAATTTGAAAATGTGTTTCATTTAAATAGCTTCAGCACACCAGAGAATGCCAGACATGGCAGGCAATATTAGATTGAGTCATCCCTGATCTAAATCATTTGCCATCATTCAATAATATAAAAATTATACTTTGAAAGTTTACATTTACGAAGGTATATTTGTGTGGGAAAGGCTTTTGGGTTCTTGGACCAGATTCTACCTTGGAAAGGTGGGGTGGTCGCCCACACCAGCAAATATTGTTTGGAACACCATCCGAATGTCCAAGAATTCAACTCAGTTATGTTGCTATCTACTCTGAGATAGCATCCGATTTCACAGAGTAAGGATTCAGTCCTATAAAACAAGGGTCCCCAACACTAGAACCAGTACCGATCTGTGGCCCATTAGGATCCAGGCTGCAATTTACATTGCTACCTAAATCAGTATCTCCTGGATTGCTGCTCTTTTTGCTAAAATAAGTGCTTACATTTCTTCATTACAGTCAAAAATTTATTTTGGTTCATGACAGCCATGAAAAATCAAATTTTGAACCTGTTAAATTCATAGGCAAATACTTACAATATAAATTTACATATATAGTGAGATTTAAAACAGGATTTGGATCATTTCCCTGTTTTTGGTTTCTCTCTCATTCTGATGACAGGTCTCTCTCTTCTGTGCATATTAAATTGGTTTATATATACATATAAAATATAAGTAAATAGTCTAAAGTATAGGTGATTTTTACAATATAACTTCTTTATTGTAAGAGTCTTAAAATACCAACTCTTACCCACATCTCAGCAAAATGGTATATGTAAATCATTCTAATAATTGGACTCTAATTTTGTATCAGTGAGGGATAAACTATACGTTTTTATATCTCCACACTGCCTACCCTACTAATTTAATCATGCCTCAAAAAAATGTTCTTTTTGTGATTTTAAAAGATGAGTTCAATATACCTGCCATAAGAACTGAACTTCCCAGTATTAGAATTAAATTAAATCTATAGGCACAGAAAATAACCTATGACCACAGAAAACAAATAGATTTCCTTGAAAACTACAGTTATTTTGGTTATGAAAATGACCATCTATATTGTGAAATTTGCTGTAGGTAAATTTTGTTGCTGTTGTTCAACTCTACTTGTGAATGCAGGAAGAATATCATTAGTACTTGCAGAGTTAGAGCACATAGGAGGGCCAGTACCAATCTTTATATCCATGGCTAATGACCTGCCATTTCCCCCACTAATAACACATGGAAAAACAAGAAAGACAGGTCGACATGCATGCATAATTTGATAATGAGAAAGAATCCCCTCAACTAACCCCCAACTGATGAGATAGGTGGAGAGACTTATAAGGGCAAAAGTAAATCAGGATAAGCAAGGCCAGAGACAATGCAGACTATTGTGTTCTCTGGTTTAAGAATGTTAACAAGAAAATGGGTTCATAAGATTTGACAAGTAGTTAGAATAAAGGGCTCTCTGAATTACTGTTTGGAGAATTATATGGTTCACACACTTGTTTTATACCTTCTCTTTCTGTATTGCCCTCTGCAATATTTCAACAAAGAATGGGTAGACTTTTCCCAGAGTTAGTCTTTAGTGACTAGAAGATGGCGCCTAGAAGGATGAACAGTGGTGCTTCAGAAAAAATGTAAAAGATGTTTTGATCATCCATTGTAAATCTAACTACCCCCAGAATTTATTGGCTTAAAACAAGCACCATTTCTTATAAATTAAAAAAACAACAACAAAAACAAACAAACAAACAAACAAACAAAAAAACACTTTACCATTTAAAACCAGGCCCTAACACTGAAACCAGACACTAATAGTTTTGGTTTTTTCCCCCTAGTTTTAAGTGTCTTTCAAAAAATAACAAGAGGCCTCCTCACCGTTCTCTGAAGGCCACCAAACCAAGCCATATCAGACTGATCCCAGAGGCTTAAGCAGATGCAGTTAGCAGCTAAATGACCCTAAACTGACCTCAAGAGTACAGCGGAACCAAGAGACACAGAACTCAAGAAGTAGAGATGTTACTTTTGCCACCCGAACTGCATTAAAAAGCAAAGAAGGAAGATGTGGTGCAGAGAAGAAATTTGTAGGACTAAGTAATCACACTGCCAAGTTGGGATTTCTTTGGCTTTTCTTGCACTTTCCGCATTCTTCACCGTTAATGACCTAGTTTTGAGACTCCCCAAATCTGACTCTTGAATTAGAATAAATATATATTGCTCCTTCCTAAATTCTTCCTTTAAATTTACTCCAAACCTTTGCTAGGGAGAGATTGATTTGAGCTTTGCCTCCTGTCTCCCGATTTGGCTGCTTGACCAATAAGTCTTTTTTTATCTACAAAAACCTGTTGCTCCTACTTTGGCTTCTCTGTGTATGACATGCATTGAACTCACCAGCTTTGGTAACATTCTCACATTTATTGTTTAGTTGAACACTAACTTCTTCGGGAGAGAAAATATATGACACATTTACAGAAGAAAAAGAAATGTAATATTCTCACTTAATTTACTTCAAATAAATATTCCTGTTTGACTTTTTTCAAGGAAAAAGTCCTCTAACTTTCAGAGATGAGTTCCAGATTGCTAATGAGAAGTCTTTTATCAGTCAGATTCTCATATCCCTGTAAGTAGCTTGATTTTCAAGGGTTTATTATTGTTGCTTGTTCTTTTTTGGAAGAATATGAATTTTGTATTTCCACTTTGGAATTCAAATTAGTGATTGCCATGGTTTAGGGATTTGGGGTGGGGATGGTTAGAGTGACTATAAAGGGTTAACAGAAGGTAGCTCTTTTTTATGTTCATGGAACAAGTCTGTATCTTGATGGTAGGGATGGTTACAGAAGTCTATCTATGTGATAAAATGATGAAAATAACAATACATTGGTAAAATGATATTGTACCAATGTCAGTTTCCTGGTTTTGATGTTATACCATAGTTACATAAGATGTATCTATTGGGGAAAAATAAGTGATTGATACACAGGATATGTCTGTACTATCTTTGCAACTTCCTATGAAGCTATATTTCCAAAAAAAAAATTTAATGGCAAAATGTGACTCTGTGTGTGTGTGTGTGTGTGTGTGCCTGTGTGTGTGTACTGTTTCTGCTCAGCAATTAGGAAAATTTTAGAAAAACTATAATCTAATTAGAATAACTTTAGGAAAATTTTAACCTAAATTTTGTTGTATTATTTTTTCCTCCTTACTCTTTTTTCCCCTCTTTCTGGACTACCCATTAGAAGCATAGCTTTTCAGTTGCTATATTTTAACCTTTTTCACTGTGGCCTTTATATCAGTATCAGCAGTTTCTAACCTTTTGGCACCAGAAACCAGTGCTCCTATGAGAATCTAATGCATGATAACCTGAGTAGAGCTGAGGTGGTGATGGTGGCACCAGAGAGCAGCTGCAAATACATAGGAAGCTTTGCTTGCTCACTGCCCACTCACCTCCGGCTGTACAGCCAAGCTTCCTAACAGGCCATAGTCTGATACTAGTCCACAGCCTGGGGGTTGGGGACCCCTGCTATAGCACATAATCTTAGTGAAAAGGTGAGGTACTCTTATTCTTACCTTTTCAAAAATTTCAACACTAAAAAGAATTCATAATAAGATTTTACAACTACAAAGTGAACAACTGTTTCTTACGTCATGGGCAGATAGAGAAATAATACATAAACTAATAAACTAAGATCCTCAGTGTGTTTAAGTTTAGACATTGCCTGAAGACTTTTTTAAATAAAAGCTTATTATAAACTTCTCAACAGATTAGAGATATTAAAATTGAATATATATCTCACAAACTATAAGGTAATCTAGTCTTTTGGACTTCTTAGAAATTATTAGAAAACCCAGAATAGTGGGGAAAAAATTTCTAAAAATTCAGAAAGTTTATAAAATAAATACTTTAAAAGTAAGTTCATTACCTTCCAAAACCATGTTTCAATTTTTCACAATTGTTTAAAACAAGTTACATGGGCTTCTGTTCAAATATAAAGGTTTAAAATTTTAAAGTGTAAAAACAGACTCCATCATAAAAATATATGACAAGTCCTTTTTTTTTCTTTTTGCTTCTTGTAGTACCTATTTTATTGAGCATTAACAATTTACCAGGCATTGTGCTAACTGGTATACATATAATTTCTCTTATCTTACAAAAAAGTCTTATGAAGTAAATAGAACAATATTATTGTCTCCAAAATACATATAAGAAAATTGAAAAGTAGAGAGGTTGATTAAAAGTCAGGCATGAGTAGTATCTATCAAAGTGATTCATCAAAGAACATAGTTGAGACTTCTTAATTCTTTATATTGTATGTTAACACATAACAGAAAAAGCTGTCATTTTTTTCTAGAGAACAGAAAAAAGTTCAAATTAATCTTTCTGGGACACTTCATTTTGATTAATCAATTGAAAATTAATCAGTTCTTATTTAGTTCAAATTTCTGTCCTTTTTGTTTTCTCTCCTGTACAGGCTGAGACATTTTTATAGTAAAATGAATAATTTTTTAGTACAAAAAGATTGTTTCACAGTTTTTCATTAATTAGAACTACTGCAAATTTAAAGGGAGAATGACATTTTTAATTTATTATTTTCTCCTTTCAAAGGATATATTATTCTGCTTCCAAATCATTTTAAGTTAGGTGAACCAGAATGTGGTCAATTATGCGATGATTGTTTTACAAGCCTAAAACTTTTCTGCTACTTTCTTGAGGCTTTAAGAATGTTTTAGGCCTATATTGAACTCTGGATTTTTTTTTCCTAATATTATCACAATTCAAGAAAATTTCAGTCAAATAGAATAACAAATACAGCTATTATTCGTGACCAGTTTATTGCCTCTTATAGAATATGTGAAAATAAATTTAAAAGACATTTTTTCATCAATATAATTAACTAGTTTTCTAACATCTAAATTGAAACTTGAACTATGAAAATTGAACTTAAATACAACTACGTGTAGGTTCTAAAACTTCATATAATTTCAAGTCCTAATTACATCTCTGCATCATCTGAGGCTGAAGACTGACAGAATAATAGATCATTAAAAATTAAATGTAACCTCACTAAGGAAAGATTTTAATAAATTTTATTTCTATTTTATAGCTTAGCTAAAAGAGAGTAATTTAAATAGATTTGTAAAATCAATGTTGATGTAGATCTGTATGAATTTACATAAGATATATTTTTGGCATATTATTGACTGGAAAAGTAGGTATATTTATTTGTTAAAAACACACAGTATCAACTAGGTTTATTGGTCAGGATCCTGTTAAGAAATCAGAAACCAATTCAGTGGAAGAAATTGTCATAAAGGTGATGAAATGGCTGAAGGAACCCATGGGAGAAGATGATGTTACTCAGAAATTAGGAGCTGTCATTACCCAGGTTGAATCCCATGAACCAAAATTCACTGTTGATGCTTCTAGAGGTGTCTACTAAGCAGTAGCTTCAATGATTCCATCCATTACTGAAACTGCTAATGTTGCTGCCTGGTACCCATGATCACTTCTGGTTACTAATGCTACAGCCAATAGCATAACAGCTTCCCCCTCCTACCAAGCCTCTTATCTCTATCTAGGGAACACCTATTGGCAAAGCCTGTGCAAAACCCAAAGGCAAGAGAGTTCAGAAAATGTAATTTTCAGGCTTCCAGGCACTGTGATAAGGAAACATAAAAACATGAGAATAGGCGTGAGTAATAACAAATATTTCACAAATGGCAAGAAAAGGTTTTGAGCTATGCCCTTTGGAAAGCTTACTCTTCTGGGAAAAAATACAATGATCAATTTATCTGAGAAAAATGTAATGGTACATCTAGTATAGCTACTATGAAAGAGAGATACATGGTATTTTTTATGCTATAAGGCCACATAGTATTGGGGATTTGTCTAGAAAGGGAAAATAGAAAGATTTCTCTGAGAAAATGACAATTTTGTTGAGATGTGAAAGTGTCATATGTGTTAACTTGGAGAATAGAGGGGAAACTTCTCAGGCAGGTAAGTTTTCAAAAGATAATATGGACATTCAAGGTAACATTAGAAAGCTACTGTGGTTACATTGAGTGGCCAAGGGAGAGAAAAAAAATAAGTGGAAGTTGCTAAGGTAGATAGGTTATAAAATAATATGTAGAATTAAACACCATTTATACACTATTTGATCTAGTATATACTAGTATACTAGTATCTATTTTGATTTATGTATATAGATATGTAGTTTGAAGTTTTTTAAAAATTTCCAGACAGTTTGTAACATCTTCTGAGCTATTTGATTGTTTAATAATGAATATAGATGCTTTTTATAACAGTACTATTGAAGCAGAAACAAAATCATTGGTCTTAATTGATATTCCTAGAAAAATGTGCTCTCAAAAAAAAAAAAATGACCTAATGTAAGCAGTACCATAAATATGAGAAAACTTCAGTGAATTATTTTTCTGAGGAATATTTAGAAAGTCATATATTTCCAAACAAGACAAAACTTTTAATTTCCTTTATTTCTTGACTCAAATGCTATTTAAACATAGGTTCATTATTCAGGAACATGTTATATAATTATATACTGTTGACAAATAGTATATAAACCTCCAATTCAAATATAAAACTATGATCAAATTAGATTTTTAAATTACTAGACTCTTATACCTGGAAAGACATACCTGTGTAATCAATCTATGCTTAAAAAATTATAATAAATTATGTCATGGTAAACATCTCAAATGGAACAAAAATTATCTATGCAGCATTAACCAAAACACTAATCATAGGTTTCATAGAAAACCAGTAACATAGGATATTAATTCTTTTTCTTAAAAGGAATTTATGGTCAAATAATAAAAATTTAAATTTTTCTTTACCATAAGACTTTTTAAAGATATTAATACAGTAATGAGCATTTTAAATCTCTAAGAAGGAAAGGTAGTGTGTAGCATTTCCAAAATAACAATAGGGCCTGGTTTTTTTTGTTTGTTTGTTTGTTTGTTTGTTTGTTTTGTTTTTATCATCCTGCATTGTTCATATTCCAATAGGACACACTGCAAATTATATTGAAAAAATATAATTAAAAATTACTTCTGTTTTATCCAAGCAATTTCTATAGTACATGTTCATACATGTGAACTTCAATAGATCTATAAACTTCAAATTTGACATGAATAGGAAATAACTTTAATCCAATTCACATGACTCAGCTATTTCACTCATTCATTCATTCAATCATTCAGCAACTATTTTTTGAGAGCTCACTATATCCCAACCCCTATTTCTGCATTCCAGAGTCTGATTTTTCTGGAACTTACACTCAAACTTAAATCAATATGAGGACTCATGACAATGTTGGTGATGGTTTATTTTAAATGTTTTTCTGCTGCCCTGACATAACTATATTACAAACATCTCCACTGGAAAAAAAATAATTTAATTTCCATTAAAATTCAAGTAGACTTTACCTCAACAAAAAGCAGGTTTTCCACACATTTATACTCCTTATGTGACTCATTCGCTTTCAAAATAGAATGGCGAAAGGATAAAAACAAATTAGGGCATAAAACTGGACATGATCTGTGCAAGTAGCCTTTAATCAGGTTACATTTTATGAGCACTGGAATTATCTTCTATAAGTAATCATGCATATACATTACAAATATATTACTATGGCAAAACCTTTTAAGTTATTTAAGAATCAATTTACTAATAATCAATATATTTAATAATTTATAAGAATATCTTATTATTATTATTATTCTATTGAATACATGATCTTTTTACTTCAACATGAAATGATTAAACTGAATATTTTCACAAATTCTTTTCTTAGGAAGATCTATTATCACAAATAAGAAAGTAATGTTTGTGATATAATCAACTTTGTTATCTGTGGTGAATGTTTCAGTTAGCACTATTTAGAAATTGTGTTGCCTTTTTAGAAGTATTTTAAGGAAATGATGAAAGTTCCATATGCCTAGGAAATTTTCAAGAAATATGGAAAATGTCATTTCATCTTTTATTGTATTTTTATATCCTCCAGTAAAATTTCATTAAAACCTATCTGATTTTCAGAAAATAGTGGATTTTATATTGGTATTTCAGACCATACATATTTTCCTTTTCTAAGAACTTCTCAAAATGAAATTGAAATTTGCAAATGGATTTTGACATATCCTCTTGTATAGGTGTAAAAATTTGACAGAAACTGCTAAAAAGATTTGGGTGAAGAATAAATTAATTCTAACATTGGAAAGAAAAATCATGCACTTGAGAAATGTAGTGAGTGAGCTTTATGCCAGATCTGAATGAGAACTATAACAAAATATTTTATTTTTGATTGGAAAAGAAAATACATTGTATAACATGATCTTACCATAGTTACTATAAAGGATTAAAAAATTATATATCTAAAAATTTAGATGAATTTTAATTTATAGATAGATATCTCTAAATACAGAAATAACCCAATAATGTGATATGAATAGAAAACAGTCTTTTTAAACTCCACTGCTAGGGTTTTATTAATTATAGTTTAAAAGTTAAAAGATGTTTAGTTCAAAATGGAAGGCTTTGAAAACATACTTAATTCCCCTACCTGCCAAAATTCTATTTAGCAGTGGGTGATCCCCAGCTGGAAGGCCAACTTGTCATCACTGCATCTAGGAGGCAACACCATCTTGACATACACTTTTCATTGACCCAGAGCCCAGAGTAAGCTCTTCTATTCAAGGAAAGCCAATTGTGAAAACTAACTGGCAAATTGCTAAGGATACAGCAGCAACCCACACTTGTCACTCTAGTCCTCAGTCACATGTAAACAAATAAGAATTATTAAACATTTTGGAGTAAAGCTCTAACAACACAAAATAAAAGGACTAAGATGAATTAAAAAGCAACAGAGATAATGCAAATAATAAAAGAGAATTTTAAAATAGGGAATCTCCAAAAAAAGAAATAATTACATAACTAAAAGAGAGATAGTATTGGATATTTTAAATTTGATTGCTAAAGAAAAAAATCATTCAACAAAATGGGCATAAGAGTAATCATCTGAAAGTTAAAGCAAAAAACCAGTGTTGGACAAGTGAGGGCTAATGTTTTAGCTAAAATTTTTCTTATGAAGTTTATAAAATGTATAATTAATATAGGTTTCATACATTAATATACATTAATTATACAAATGTATAATTAATATTTTCCTAAATAAACAAGCACAGAAAGTTTTGTAAACTTGCCAAAGATCACACAGTTAACTAAATTTTTAAATAAAGATTTGAAATTTAATAATGTTATCCTCTTAACTACTTTACTATTCTACCTCTTCTGAAAGAAACAATTAAAGGGTAGATACAGAAAAACCTGAAATCTATTTATTATTAGTTCCAGAAAAAAAATAGGAGGAATGATACAATCAAATGTAACAAAATAAAATTTGACATTGCTATAGAAAATCACAAAATTTCTCATGGAGTGAGCCCTTCAAGGACCAATCAAGACCGTTTTTAAGACACACACTTGAATCTTCCTGATGAAATTTCAAAACTTCAAAAAAATGAGATACTTTTAAACCTTAAAGAAAAGTGAAAAAGTTGTATCAAAGGTTAAAAATAGTTGGAAACACCAGAGACTGACATTACTTAAATGAGTTTAGCAGAGTTTATAAATCTAAAGGAAACTGGGAAGCCAAAAATCTCAGTAGAAATTCTGAAAATCTCATAGACCTTGAAAACCAAAATTACAGTCTGGAGCCCAGCAGGGAGGATGGGACCATGGTAGGTGTTAGTCTGTTTTCCTTTTTGAAGTAGTAGGGATCCTGAAGGGCTAAGCCCTAAGGACAAAGGTGAAACAGAAAGAGTTCAACTGTCACAAGAATAAATTTTAGCTTTCATCAATTCTATTCATGATTGAATTAAAGCTGATTTATTTCTAGCCTAATCACCTGACAAAGCAAAAGTAAATTATGTCCAGTGACTAACATCATCCTGAGCCTCAAATCAACTATACAAAGTTCCATCTACAATGTCCTTATTCAATAAATGAAATAACCAGTTATGAAAAAGGACAGAATACTCAAGAAAGAAAAAGAAAAAAGATAATGAAAATAGATTCACCGGAAATCTGGCTGTTAAATTATCACATATAGTCTTTAAATTAATAAATATATTCAGGAATAAAAATAAGATGTAGATTTTAGACACCAGAACTAAAAATGACATTTTAAAAAATCAAATGGAAATAGAAATGTATTTAAGAATTCAGTAGATAGGTTTAAGAGCAGATAAGACACGTCTGAAGGGTGAATGACTGATCTTGAATAGTTCAAAAAAAAAAAAATCCAGATTGGAGTATCAAGGTAAACAGGAGAGGATGGGAAATATAAAAAAAATGTTAGAGACATATGAGACATAAGAAATTCAACATATTTGTAGTTGGCATTCCAGAATGAGAAAAGAGAGTTTGAGACAATGTGATTTGAAAGGGATAAGGGCAAAAAAATTTTCAAGCCTGACCAAAGAAATTAAGCCATAGATCTGAAAAATACTAAAAGTAAAAAGACTCACTAACTTCTTTCTTCAAAAGGTAAATGCTGACTATCTAATCTCATTATTACAGCTAAAGAAGGAAAAATGCACTCCTAGATTCTTATATGAAACCTGGAAGGTATTAGTCTTTAAAAACAATGACGTATAAATTTTTGAAATAATAAATCCATTTTCTCAGCTATAGTCTAGAAATTTTAATATTATCTCATCTGATTGTGAGGGTTAAATGAGGTAATATCATCTGTCAAGATTTAGTGGTAATGCCACGTAATGATATTCAAAAACATTTTTTTCCTCCTTTTTAAAAAAAATTTTGTGGTCTGAAAACTGTTATTTCAGTTTTAAAAGTTTACTGCTACAGAAAACTCAATTCCAGGTTTTAAAGACTAGGTCTACAAATTAACTTTCAAAACACAATGTAATTATAGAGAGGGATTTGGCAGGATCTGGTTTAAACACTGGGTAGAAAATTTGTCCAAATGTCAGAAGATAGGTTCCAGACCAGTTTCTCTCATAACTCTTATTTTATTTTTTATTTTATAATTGTTCAGGAAGAAGCTCAAGAAATATGTGTTGCATTTTGTTTTGACTATGGTAGTGAACACAATACTTAAAACAGACAACACAGACTTAGGTAAGAATGATTAGATTAGAAGCCAGAGCATCACAAAAAGAGAGAACATTTTCCTGTAATGAGCAGTTAGGATTACACATTTTACTGAAAATAGTGAGAGAGAGACATCATCAAAACAATCTACAGATGAACTTTTAAGAGTTTCAAATCCAAAACCTAACATATTTCTTTAAATAGAAAAAGACATTTGGCCTCCATTTCCAATCCGTTCTCTACCCGAAGCTAGAGTCATCTTTTCAAAAGAAACATCTGATCATTTCATCTTCCTGTTTTTGAAATTTTTTGATGGATATCCAATATTCTTAGAATAAAGACAATCATTTTTAACATGGCCAAAAGGTCCAGGATGATTTTTGCCCCAGTTCCTCCTCTTCATCAATCCCATCCTCACTTCACCATGCCCCCTCTGCTGACTTCACTTCAAACGCCTCGAGCTTCTCCAGAAAGTAGTAAATCCTACACTCACCCCAGTTAACTTGTTCCCACTGCCTGGAATATTGTTCTCCCTGATTATGCTCTTTTGCACCTTAGTGGACTGGATAATTTCCTCAGAGAAGCCTCCCTAACTTCATTACTTGGACTAAACCACTTTTTTTAGGCTCTCATGACTCTTTTCTACAACATGTTTCACAGCGTCCATTTTATATCTGTTTAAAAGATAATTTGAATAATGTCTTTTTTCTCTTTTATTGTGGGGTATTGTAATCCTTTTAATATTAGTCATGAGTCATATTAAAAGTTATTAAAACCCGAGGAAAGAGGAAATCAAACCATAAGTCTTAAGGGCTAAGTTTTCTCACCATCTTTTTACTGAGGAAGAAGTACATCTCATAAATCTATGCTATAATCTTTAGAGTTGATAACTGAATATATTTATAATTAGATTAAGATATGTATGCCTATATAGCCATATTTTAATTCTCTTTCTGGGATAAATGTTATATTAGTCTAAAAATTTTGGTCACTCAAGTGTCATCCTGTCTAATTTTTCTCAATAATTTCCTCCAATTGTGTCTTCTACTGATCAAAGTTAAGTTTATTCTCATTTTGAGTGGAGAGGAATAATTTCTTTCAAATATAATATTTTGGAAAAAAAACAAAAAACAAAAAATTAAGTTGCTGGATTCAATTTATCCAGATATTTCCATAAAAATAGCTGGAATGTATATATTCTGTGTCCGTAACAAAATATTATTTTCCAGTTTGTTTCTCAAAAAGATAAAAAGAGGTAAATAACACCCCTTGAAGAATGTTACTTTCTCAAGCCTCAGTCCTTTATAGATGGGCTACACCTGTGTTTGATTGACAGTATGGCTATTTTTTATGCAATACCATGATAGAATTAGTGTTGCATATCTCCTCACAGTGTTTCTTTTAAGAGAAACTATGGTTCCCATTCTTCCTACCTTTTTGTTTTACCCATCTTATCTAATGCTATAACTAATATTCTAAAAATCAGACACGGATCATGGAGAATGACTTTAAGAACCACTCCTGGGAAGAGTCAAGATTTATGAATATATCAAGTACAGTCAGGTAATATATGAAAGACAATATATAATTCCCCTTCCAATATGTATACATCACTCACTTATGCTAAAAGCTAGAGATTAAGTATGCAAAGCCCTTAAAATCAGTGGAAGGTATCAGTGTGGTGAATTTATGTTTCTAATTACCACTATTCATGTGAACCCACCCAGTCATTCATATTTTATTTCTTTCTGCTATGCTCAGGTCACTGAGAATTATCTTCTCCGTATCTGCCCTAATGCTCTACATTGGAACTGGATTACAATATAAGGAAGGTTCAGAACACACAGTAGCACTGCCACATAGTAACAC
Source organism: Cynopterus sphinx (assembly GCA_030015415.1). NCBI lineage: Eukaryota > Metazoa > Chordata > Mammalia > Chiroptera > Pteropodidae > Cynopterus > Cynopterus sphinx. The sequence goes on along the minus strand of CM057379.1, from coordinate 57,942,689 downwards.
GTCATGACAGATCCAGTATCTGGTCCACTAGGAAGAGATTGCCTGGAGGAATCAATGGTAATGGCAATCTAACTGTTAGCTTTAGAATGACCAAGAATATGTTATTATCTGATAGTTGAAATGATGACTCCTTTTAGGAGATAAAGACTTATAGAAGATTATGAAAACCAGCTCTTATCAGCTTCATTGTCAATCAAAGGCAAACTCATAGGCCCCTGCGAAAATCACCTATACCTTGGCTCTAATGCTTCAGGGGTTCTGGCCAGTCCCTGCCTCCTATATTCCATTCAAGACTAATTTGCTCAGTTTTTGTGTCTCCAGCTTCCATTTTCTTATCTCAGGATTGATTTCAGTGTCTATGATATTCAGAAAGATACTTTAGTTGCACGATTCTTTGGGCTCTTGATCTGAGTTCAGCCTTTGGTGCTGCCATCTGCCTTACTCTACCCTTCCTGTGCTGCCAGCCTCATAGCTCTCATGCTTTAGGTAGCTCTTAGATGTTTGCCTTACTGAGTCCAGGATCTGAGCTCTATTTTTTTTGGAAGGGGGTTTCAAAAACAACAGCGAACAGGTTTATAATTCTCTTGACCCAGTAGATATTCAGGGGAGAGAAAACAGTAGGCCTCATAAGAATTTACTTATTTTGGCCAAGGAATGGATGCCAAACCTAAGAATCATGCGGTTTAGCTGCTTTATTGCAGTTTCTTGTGTCAGTGCTCCAGCTGATGGGAATCAGATCATGTTTAGACCAGTCAAGCCTGAGATTACAGCCCCTGACAGCAGGTTATACACAGCTTCCCTTTTCCTTCCAACTTACTTCCAGTGCCCACAGGGTCAACATATAAAAAGATGTTTGCCTTATTATTTACCAAGACAGGAAAACATCTCAAAGCTATAATAAATTGTGCTAGTGAAAGTTAAAAGAAGAGTGGTTAGGTCATAGTCTTAAAAAAAAAATAAAAAAGACTCAAAATAAAGCTTTGCTCTCAGAAAGTAATTTCTGACCACTCTGCTTCTTGTGCAAGTGTTTTGACAAAAGCTCTGAAGAAGCCTTAAGAGGGAGGGATCAATATTGAGATTACACAGGCTGACCCATAAACAATTCCTGCCTTTTACAGTCAAAAGCTGATTGTAAAAGCCACAGACAGATTTATACTTAACTGATTTTTATATGTGAAGAAACAGAGTGTCCATGATAGAGTTGAACCATGATAGAGTTGGGAGACATTAAACCTGCTTTTCTTCTGTAAGATGTTTGATTTCTAAATTCTCACAGTCTACTGGAGGAAAAAGCCAGCAAGAATCTTGGATGGTATCTAGCAAACTGTAAAATTTGTATCTTGGGATGGGTTTCTTTATTCAATATTTATATAACACTCAGGATACTAATTGAGATATTTGGTAAAAATGTCCCAACAGCATGACAACCCACTAATTCTTTGTGTATATCTTTGTAAAAATGTGTGTGTGTGTGTGTGTGAGTACTTGTGTATCCTTCTCAGAAGCATGTGAGGCAAGATGTCATCATAATGGTTCTATAAATTAAGGACCAGCAACCTAGACAGTAAGCCCCAAAAGGGCTTGGAAGAGTGTTCAACAAGGTTATAATATATGAGTCTCTGTGTCGTAGACAACTTCTTGTCCTTTCCCAAGCCCTGGCCATCCTCTCCATCAGCAGCAGCCCCACTAGAGTATGCAGGCACTCAATTTTCCAGGAATAGGAACTTTTAAAAATTACAGGAACTGAAGGAATCTTTGTTTAAAAATACAGACTAATTCATGAAATCACAAAAGAGCTGCAACATCAGGCCATAAAAAACAGGAACCCAAGCAAATGTAGCAGCAGAAATTCAGACCATCTCGTTAGATTGCTGCCTTAGAATGTCTTCACTAGGGCTACAAGCCATCTTCTCATCCTTGGAGAGTAAGAAAACTGTGGTTAATAGAACGAAAAACCACATTTAAGTGGGAAAGAAAGAGGCCCTCCCAATGAAAGAAATGCTGGTGTGGCGGACATTATGTCTAGGACACTGCTCTAAAATGTATATTGTATTTTAAAAGATTAAAATGGACCAACATTTACCCACACATAGTGTTCAATGCCTATGAGGGGAACAAGGTAGAAAAAGACTAAAAGTTACAAATAAGCATAGTAAATTCCTTAACATGTATTCAAATAGCATGATATTTAACATGACCAAATGGATCCATTTTGTCATCTAGTGGGAACTTTAAATTTTGGGAGAAATAAATACTTACGCATGGTCTTAAAGTTCTATTTACCATTCTTATACTGTATCTTCTTTACTCTCCTTTTAATTTGCAAATAAAGTAAATTGAGCACCTAAATGCTCAATCTTGATGAATAAGAAATGAGTTATATTTGTGAGTTAATCTTTTTATCATTGTTAATCATTCTCAATTTTAGTTATGTAAATAAACTATTTTTAGCAATTTATAAATTCTTGTGCTTCTCTGGTTATTGAATCACAGAGAGCTAAGCTTGAATAAAGCAGTATACCATTTTTGCACCAAATCTTTGTTTCCCAATTCAAAACCATTTTTTCCCCAAGAAAGCTGAGCAACTTTTTTTCTCTTAAGAAAAGTCTAATAGTTGTAGCTAGAAAAAAAAAAAAGAATGGACCTCTTTTATTTTCAGTTAGATACATCTAAAAAAAAAAATGTGTTTTTTAGACAGCTCAGGCCATGATGCCTGAAGAAAGCCTGAAAGCCAGCTCAGTAAAACAAAGAGGCATATAAGATAGAATGTGGTCATATTTGACTGAGCAAAAGACAGATCTCCTGAGAAATTCCACTTTACTTGTTCTAGATGCCATTACTTTCACACATATTTACAAAACTATGGGATTTTCTGCACCAGAAATATTGCTTAAGCATGCTGAGCAAGGTGATTTTATTGACAATGCCACCAGCTATCATACTCAAAACACGCCTTCCTTGCCTGAGTACTCTGACATAGCTTAAAAGATATGGATTTTTTCTTGTTATATAAAGGTTTTCTATGCTTTTATGCACATCTGCCAGCAGTCAGTCTTTTTCTGACATATTTCAGAAATGACAATAATTTAGCAGACATTCTGGAAGTATATTTTCCGTCTGTTATTTCTATCTGACATTAAAAAAAAAGATACTATTGAAATAGAAACTAAACACTTTTAAAGCTGCTCCTTCATAAAACATAATCTTAATAACCATATAATTAACTTCTACTCTATAAGTTGCATGTGTTATTTTAAATTTTTTTTAAATGTACCTTTATGGTAATGCCTTTTTCTAGTATGCTTGGTTTATCAAACAACTGTTTCGCTAAGTACTAAAGAGTCTCAAGGTTTGTTAGTAATATCATGCCTTGTCCTTGATAAAATTTTTCTCTTCCATTCTATGAAACTGATATATTCCAATAAAATGTTTTTTAATGTCAGAGTTTGGGGGATAACTCTAGTTGAAAGAAATGAACAAAGACAGGAAGATAAAAGATATTTTGTGGCAATGGCTTATATTTATATACCTTTACAGTATATTCTAAGGAAATGTCAAAAATTCTATTCTAGATAACAAGAAGCAACAAAGTTCCTAGTAATAGCACACTTACAGATGGAGATCTATTATCTCCACATTATACTGAAAAAAAAATTCACCTTTAACAATCACTGTTAACTGACCTAACAAGTTTGTTCATTTAGCTATCCATTTATTCACTCACTCATTCAGCAAAGAAATACTTACTGAAGGCATATGATGTGTCAATGCTATAATTCCCACAGTACCACTGTCTTATAGGGGAAGAAGACAAAGTATGACAACGTGTATGATGAATAAAACAAATGGGAAAGAAATGTAGTACAAAAGTGAAGTAGAGAATAATGAAATTAACTGTACAGACAATAAACAATGTAACAGAAGTTCCTTAATATGTGCACCTAAGATAGTTTGGGTTAAACTGTAAGACATAATACTGAAGAAGGCAGTAAAGACCACATCAAGAAGGCCTTTGTAAGACAAAGGAATAAAAACTGTTTTAGAGATGTGAGGACTTACTAAAGGAATTCACAGAGGGGTTGATGTATATCACAGCTGCATTATAGAAAGGTAAAAAGCTCTGGGAGAGGATGGACAGACTGAAGGGAGAAAAAGACTAAATGTAGGGAGACTACTTAGAAAATTATTGCAGTTAACAAGAGAATAGTGTCAAGGCATAAACTAAGGCAGTGAACCAGTATCCTAGGGTACGATCTCTATCCCCAATTACAGAAAACTTAGGCATTGACTTACTGTGCTCCTCTCAATCACTGCTCCCTGGGAACCTCAGCATCAGGAGAATGACTCATACAAAATCGAGCTTTGAGATTTTTGAAATTTTCATCTCCAAAATTTTTCACTCTCAGCTATGCAAGCCCAAGCACTGCATTTACCTATAACTGGCTGCTTCTGATTGTTTAATTTCTCACTCTCTAAACACCACCACTGGGCTCCCTAATTTCCTCTAGTAGTATTTCTACAGTCAATATTTTAACCTCAAAATTGCAGTTCCATTGACTCTCAAAATTATTCTCTTTAAAACATTCTCCACTCTCATACACCTTTTTTACTCCACACACAAACTCCACACACAAATTCTGAGACCAGTTTTCTTACTCGTCCAAGGCTGGTACTGAGCACTTATTGTTCTTGGATAAAACATACACATACACTGATTATTTGCCATTTTACTGAAATCATCTATTTAGCAAATATTTATTGAATCCCGCTATATACCAGACACAGTCTATATCTGGGGAATACAGAAAGGAACAAGACAAAAGCCATGTCCTGCTGGCTTTTTCATTCTAGAGAATAAAATCTACAAACAAAAGAGGCAGATGAATGGTAAACACGTACATAAAACAATTTCAGTTAGGAATAAACATTAAAAATTCAAATCAAAGTAAATGGGTAGAGACTAGGATGGAAAGATAATTAGATTGGGTGGTCAGGGGACATCTTTCTGAAGAAATGAAATCAGAGCTAACAATTAAATGATGTAAGGAGCAAACCCTGTGAAGACCTAAGAGCATAGTAATGGCTCCTTCTTCAGAGCAACAGCCACAGCCCTTTACAATGCCCTTCAGTGCCCTAAAGCAAGGGAGGTCCTTGTCACGGCTCTGACCTTATCTTCTTTTTCTTTCTTGGCTCATTCAGTTCTAGCCACGCAGGCCTACTTGGCTGGCACAGTGCAGGCACACCACAGTGCTGGAGACTGTTATATTGACTTTGAAGTGGCTCTTCCCTTGTAGATAGCACACAGAAATGAGGGCTTCTTGGACTTTACAAAGTGGATTCCGTTGGAGCCATGACAGTAATGTCAATTTGCACATAATGGGAACACCCTTAGGGTATGACCAGAACACCCAAGATCACAGAAACATCAGCCCCACTCTGCAGGAGCTGATGAGCATGAGGATCCCACATTGCAGGGTCCATAGAAGCTGAACACCTTAGACAGACAATGCTCAAGCCTGACCTGATAGCATCACAAACGGGGATGCTAGAGCCAAAAACTCTGACTTTCTGAGCCATAGGAGCTGCTGGCTTGGGCTTGGGTTTAAGAGTGACGTGCAGCTCTCCACGCCGCCGGTCAACAGAGCTTGCTTTGGTGACACTAAGGACTTTCATCCCTTTGCTCTGTCACGTAAGACTGCACTTCTCTGTGTGTTGTGTGTTATCCTGTGTGGGTACCTGACTGGTTTATCTGAGAAGGTTCCACTCAACCTGGCATTGTGGAAAGACACACATGTGTTCAACAGGGACACTTCAGCAGCTGCTTTCCCGCGGATAGCATCGCTCTATCTAGAACACTCTTTTCCAGACATTTGCCTGGCTAACTCCCTCAATGAGGCCTACTTAGAACAATACCCAGCACATATTAAATTCTATGGAAGTGTTAGCTATTGATTTTTTAATAACTTAATTTGGATTTTGTTTTCCAACCAGCTGATTTAATGGAGACATTTAACTCCCAACACTGTGCTTATGACACTGGAGGCAGGCAAAGCAGAGTCCCTTTTCCTACATACTTCTGAATTAAAAACTAAAATAAGCACTTTACTAACAAATAAAACACATCTGTGCTGTGCTTTTAGTGTGCAGATCATAATTTTGAGGTCTCTGACCTAAGGGCTTAGCCTTTGGAAAACCATGATCAGTCACACAATTTGTTTTGTATCTTCTCACATTGCTTCCTTAGGGCAACAACCATAGTATCTACTTACTGTTTGAAGGAGAGTGATGGAAAAAGAGAAAACACAGGAAGAAAACAGGGAAAAAAAATAGAAGTAGTTTAATATCTAAAAATATTACCCAGCCATCAAAGATTTTATAAATCTCTTCAAGTATCAAAAAATTTTCCTAAAAGTTCTTTGAAATTTTATGTGTCAGCAAAAGACTGGTAAAAGGTCTTTGCACTTCATCAGGAATTTCAACTATCTGCAATACATTATTTCTTATTAATAATAGCTCCGTTAGAGCAGTGCTTCTCAAACTTTTAATGTGCACTGAATCGCCTAGGGATCTTGTTAAAAAGCAGGATTTGATTAAGCAGTTTGGGGGAGGTGCTTGCAGTTCTGCATTTCTAACACAGTCTCAGGAGATGCTGAGATGCTGCTGGTCCAGGAACCATAATTCAAATTTGGTTTAAAGTATGTCTTTTTTAACGGGGTTTACATAATTGTTCTACATAAGCTAGCTTGATGTACGCAGGTTAAAACTCACTTCAAAGATTAGAAAATTAAAAAGTGAATAATTTGCACTTGGTTTACTGTGGGAATCAGCAGCAGTACAACACATCTACAATTTTAGATAGAGGTCCTCAATATACATACTCGATTATTCAATTCTAAGTGTTTAAAACCATGTAGAAGTTTGATTCTATATTTTTGAGAGAAATATGTAGTTGGGTATTTTTAAGAGAAAGTGTTTTCATCTTTCTATGTAAAAATAGATTAGTGACAGAAAATACTTCCTCACACACACTTTTTAATGGAATAAAAAAGAATGCCTTGAAATCATCTAGAATATTTTAATTTTGTAAAGTCAAAACTTAGTAAAATAGAGTGTGAAAATAAACCAGAAATAGGCCTTTTTAAAAGTTTAAATGTTGTTATAAAAATGTTTATTTCACCATATAGACCGTTATATAAAAAATATTTTTAATTTAAATAGAAAATAGAACATATTTTTTCTAATGTCCCTAACCACAGGACTTTCTTTTCAGAAATTCAGGAAGTAGTTCCAAGTTGCTACCTTAAAGGTATTGCATTAGGAAGCTAGAGAAAATCTACTGAGTCAAAAAGGAACATAAGTGAAAGTATAAAATCTACAGAGGCCATAGGTTGATAGCAATAACGAAACAATTAATATATTCTTATTGCTGAATCACAGCCTTAGTAAATTATAACTAGGCAGCAACCCCCAGCATTTGAAAGAAAAACATAGAAAAGTATTTAGTTCTTAATGCAGAAATTAATAGATTTACTAGATCTACCACTTCAGGGAGAAATTTTTTAAATTAAAAACAAGGTTTACATGAACTCCTTTGAAAAAACTCTTTAATAACTTAAGAAAATGGTTGATATTATAAAGTTTATGATTAGAGATAGAAAGCATGACTTCAATTGCCTTGCCCCAAGAAAGTGTATTCACTAAATATTTGCTTATTGGAACACACAGTTCCCACCTAGGGTTACAAGCATTATACATTTTATTTACATAAAACAACATAGAATAATTGTAGCATTTTGTTCTTAGTTCAAATCCTCTTTGGTATAAAAAATAAAAGCTTTATACCAGTTAAGAGTTAGCTCAGGTTATATGTTTGAGAGAAGTCGATTTCCTTGCTGCTTACTTAAATCTTATTAAATAATGGAAATATCACCAATTGGATGAATAAATACAACATTTTTTCTTCAACGTGGACTTTTTAAACACTTAAAATGAGTATCATCTAATTTTAGAACATCACCTTTATTATGCCATGTAATCTACATACCAAGAGAAAGGAACAATGATCAATTCCACAAAAGAATGTGGAAATAGACTCAAAAAAGGTTAATATATCTAAGGTCATATAACTAGTAAATGATTAAGCTATAATATGAATTCAAGCCTGTTGGTTTGCACACCCTATGAAAGTAAGGGATAGAAAATTTGAAATAGGACATTTTGAAAGGGAAAAGTCTGACTCAGACTGGGACATTTCAGACACATCTGAGTGTCTGTGAGATACCAAAAAACAACTACCCATGAGAATGCACGAGACACCATCACTCTTATCCTATTTCAATCTTGAGCTGACTTTGGAACTTTGTTCTCACATGGATTTGGGCATTTCTAGCCTTGGCCGCACTATATTATTTCATAAAAGAAGTTTAAGCTTTTTCTCTGCATTCTTCAAAAACCACAAGCCACTAATTCACCTTCACTTTTGAATTCATCATGTATGATGAGCCAAGATAGTCCAGATGAGACTAAAGGGGCCAAAGGGAAGCAGAAGATGGAGGGAAACAATAAAAGTTCACTTTGTTTCATACTTTCTTGTTATACTTTTATGTTAGAAATTTCCTTATTTTTAATCTGGTAAACTACAGCTAGCTGATGTTAAACATATTTCATTTAATATGAGTAAATAACATTTACTTACTATTAAAATAGATACCACATGTATACTGTATACTACTCTTCTCACTCTTTCATTATGTACCATGTCAACAACAACAACAAAAATTAAATAGAAGAAGAAAATACATCATGGACTTGCTATTTTTTTGTTGTAGTTTAATATGGGTTATAGTCTATCACAAGCATTGAATAACTAACATTAACCCTACTGATACAACCCAGGTTTTACTATTTTAATGAAAAATAGTAGAACAGACTTCAGCTTAACATGGATTTAAACAAGACTAAAGTGTATTTATAGAGTACAGAAATCATTTATGTATAGCTCTAGGTTTCATACTATTAACGAAAAGTTATTTATTATCCAGAGAAAAGGACACAATAGCCAGTCCATAGCACTTTAAGTTACATTTTCAGAAGTAGAAATGGGTTTTACTCAGCCTTTCAAACTGGTCCATGTGGTGTTTGATTAAAAATATAAGCAAGAAAGTTGATTCCATGTATTTTCCCCAGATACTATTACTATTGATTTTTTGGCTCTTTCTCACTATGACACACTAGCTTTATCTTATATCAAATTTTATAGGAGGAAGAAAATTTACAAAGTAAATATATGGTTCTCATTTTTCTTAGCTATAATAAATAAAATTGATCAAGCTTCTTATAATCAGTAACACACATTAAGTATCCATATGTATCATGAGCCCTGCGAGAACCCAAAAGAGACAAAAGTTACAGCATCTGACTTTGAGAAACGTATGACCACACTAAAGCTGAGTGAATGGACATAAACTTCATGAGTAGGCAAAACCAATAGAGAAGAGCTCAGTGGCTAGAGTTTGTAAACATAATATAGGTTTGCCTCCTTGAACCCAACCATTGACCTCACCATTCCTTGTTCCTCTGGTTTGTGTTTACATAAAAGTGCTGTTGGTGAGGCTCAAGCATATATTTTTAGGACAGGCTTTTCTCTTAACTTTTGCTCAGAATCTTAATCTTAGTCAGATATTCTAAGAAATTGGAAAATGAGTGCTTGGAATTATTCAGGGAATCAGAAAAATGTTTTAATTCAAAGAGAAAGAGGGAAAGCAAGAGTAGCCACCAAATCTTACATCATCTGGAAGCTCACAATTGTAAATAGAATTTTATACAAAAAGTAAAATACCCAATAATCTGGCATCTTTAACTCAATATTTAGTAACAATTTAATGGAGGTGGGCTTTTGTGAGGACTCCCATTCAGGCTTTATTACTTTAATAAAACAACTTTAGTACATTTACTATTCTACAGTAGTACTTTATCATGAGTAAACTGCCCTTGTCGAAATAAATAAAGCAAGTACACCTCGGAATTTCATATTCCTGATTTTATAATGTTGCCTTTTAATGTTCATTGCTACTCATTTGCATAATTTAGTTATCTCTTGGGAATTTTTAAACCATTAGTGTGAATTACTATAATATTAAGTATGAAATGACAGTTACTTCTAAGAATTTTACAAGAAATGCATTCTTAGGCACAGATTAATGGGAAGTAATGTATCTCTTTTTACATTTACAGCTCCCACAATGAAAGCAGATGGGCTACAAATACACTTTTCATAAGTGGTCATTTTTAGTGGCAAAACTGCTAGCACAGCAATATTCTAAGTCCATTTCTCCAACACAAACCCACAAAGAAATTCAACATGCTGCAGAAGAAAGAATCTTAAAGAGACACTGGATAGGATTCTTAGTCCTGCCCTGACATTGTCTAAACAATTCCATGCATCACACAGTTCCTTAATCTGTCCAGGAATGGTGCCTTCTAGACTGTGCATACTCTTGAGTCAAGAATATCTTGTTATGCTTCAGGAGTTGATACAGTACTTTTAAAGTTTATATAGGTCTTTCCTATATGCATTGTTTTATTTTTTAAATCTCCACAGAAGGGCATAATCCCCATCTAACAGGTAAATAAACTGTGGTACTTCCAAAAAGTTAATTATTCAAAACCACATTGCTAGGGAGTAACTAAAACAGTACCAGAACCTACATATTCTAAGTCCTCATGGGTTTACTGTTAGATGAGGAAGCTATCTCGGCTCATTAACCCACAAAAGTTTCATAAATGAGAAAGCCTGTGGTAAGAGTAGAGATAGGTACCTGAAGACTTTAAATTCACACTGCCTTCTAGGTGATACATTACCCCCACCCAATTAAATAAATTTCTTACCCAATTTTTTAAAATATTGTCACATTTTAGGAGTAACAACTTCTAGACTCACCTGAGCTTCTGTTTTATTCTCTTGCAATCTCTGGGAAAGCAGCATTGATAAGCTCTATGAAGAGGCCATCATCTCCAAATTTAACCCATAACTATAAAAATACTAAGGTCTTTATATAGTCCTTAGTTTACCTTAGCTTAGATGACAAAGTTTGAAACTATGTAATAGCAACTAAGAAAATGTCAAAGCTGTACTTAATATGTTGTTAAATACATGATAAGCTATTATAATTAAATCTAAGTAAGATAAAATATGGAAGTTTTCAACTAAATCTGGCCATAAATATTAAATATAAAAATGACGTCCATTTTATTTTTGTTTTTTTAACACAGAGAAACTATCTATACTGCATCTTCCTTTAGGACTCTTTACTTCAAACTAATTTTTTTTTTACCAGTAAAAACTTCTCACTGCTGTAGTTACAGCTAATATATCAAACTTTAAATGTGATTTTCCTAGACAATTTAAACAAATTTTTAAAAATTCCTCTTTTGTGATAACCCAATTTACATTCCTTTTTAACATTTCCTAGTTTATATTATAATTTTTACTCTACATGTCTGTCTTAGTTAGCCTTTATTCTCTGAGTCCCTGAAGTCAATGTATGTATGTATGTATGTATGTATGTATGTATGTATGTATGTATACACACACACACACACACACACACACACACACACACACACACACACAACAGTTTCTCTACCTGTTAAACATATGGCTAGGGTATACCTAGCACCTAGAATGGAGACTAAGTAGGAGTCTGGGATGAGTGAATAAATGAGGTAAGACAATAGCAAATCTAACAACTAAAATTCAATAAGTCTATGTGATGAAATTTAATGTAGTATCCTTACAGTCCATATATAACTTGCTGTGGTAGGTGTAAAAATAGAATTCAAAAGAGGCCAATAGGCAAAAGCATTAGTATCTTTCCATGGCAATAGAAAGTGAATAGAGATAAATTAATAATTATCACAGTTCATCAAAAGGTATTGCTTTTCCATTTCAAAACATCTTATCTTTTCTTGACATAGTCAAATGGATTCAATAATTCACATTAATAACAGAAATCATTAGGTAAACCATTGACCTCTCTTTGAAAGGAAGCTAAATTAACATTAGGATGTGTCAAAGTTAGACCCAGAAACTTCAAAAATGACTCTCTAATTGAGTGGATTTAACTTATCTTCTCATGATAATTGATAGCAAAAGCATCCATTTAATTGGAAATCTTCATGAAATAAAGCATGACATACTGAAACCCTATTCTACATTTTTCATATATCACTTATCTTTCAAGAAAAATGAAGTTACTGATATATTTAGCAATTAATTTTAGCTGTCATAAATTTATACCTTTGATAAGAAAAATTGTATAACTTTGATGTTTTACTTCTAAAATTAACAAGTGATGCCACATTTATGCCATAGTTGAAATGTTCACTGTAAATATACAGACTGAATAATTTATCGTGAATAATTAGTAGCACAGAAAGTCACAAGATGAAATTCCAAAGCAGTATGTTTAGATTGTGGGTTATTATCCCAAAAGTGAATGTGACAAATCTCTGTTAAGTATCTCATCAGTTCAAAAGATCCATAAACTTCAGTAAAGAGATACAGAAGAAAATAAAAGAAATCGTAAGAGGTGCTGTAAAATAAGAAACACAAACTGATCCTAGATTTTGATCCTTGATTTAAAGGGAAAGGACCACAAAAACAGGAGGATAAGATCTACATTCTGAACATGAAGTCAAGGAATTCCTCTCAAGGAATCTGCCAATAGTAGAAAAATTGGCTTGCTCCCCACCATCAGTAGTAACATTAGAAATAAAAGACAGCTACATGCAATATATTCATGCCTACTTTTGAATTGTACACCTGAAATTTACTGGATTTCATTAACCAATGTCACCATAATAATAATTTTAAAAGTAAATTAAAAAGAAAAGGAAAAATGAAAAGAAAAGACAGCTCTCTCAGAACAAAAACACAATCCTGTAAAATCTTTAGGGGGCAGAATAGAAGAAAGAATTTTTTCTATATTTAGAATGCAGCAAAACAAACAAACAAACAGACAGACAAAAACAACAAAAAAACCTACCTCTCACTCCCCAAATTCAAGACCTAGGACATAGGCATGAGAATAAAAAGAGGCTCATATTTCAGAGCAGCAATGGCTGACTTGGGTGCTGGAGAAGTTGAAGCCACAGAACCCTAGTGGGTAGAGGAGGCAGCACTGATGGAAATGAGTGCAGGAAGACACGACAGCGGGCAGAAGCAGCATCACAAGGGATTTGGATAAACTCAAAGACAGGCTCCTTATTAATTCCCTTCTTCACTTACTAGCTCTATGTATTTGTTCAAGTTTCGTGACTCACTCTACCTGTTTCTTTAACAGAAGAGTAAGCATATCAACACCAAACTTAAAGAACTTTTTATCAGTCAGGGTTTGCTAAGAAAAAAAGGAACCACTTATTGGGTTTTAAGAGTGAAGGGTTTAATACAAAGGAGAGAATTACCCAATCATTGAAAGATTGGGGAGTGAAAATGAAGGAAGCCACAGCCCATGTTCTCAGCCTAAAGCACTGATACAGAAATGTTCATGAGCTCACCAGGAAGCTGCTGAAACATCTAGGAGTTCCCACTGACTTTTGGGGTCTGAAGCAGTGAAAGGGGTGGTTCTCAGCAAGCCAGCGTGAATCTCAGCTGCGTAACATCTGGCTGAAATTTCTTCCAGAGAATAATGTCTTCTCCTTTCTTCTGCCTTCCTGACCAAACAGAAATGCTTCTTTTTTGGCACAGGCCAACCTCAAACCAACAAGAAGAGGGATTCTGAAAAATGAAGGCCTTGGCTTTTCTGTATTACAGAGGAGACTTTAGAAAGAGGTACTGATGATGCAACCATCCAGCACAGATGGAAATAAGGGTTAAATTAGATTATCTATGAGAAAAGTGCAGGAAATATTGGTACCACTATCATCGTCATCATAATTATCATCTTTACTAGAAAGAAACATTGGGCAGCATTGACTAAACAAGAGAGATTTGTCTCAGCATTTAGTTCTAGGTGCAGAGGGACTCTACAAAAAAACACACACACACTTTGGTGGTCTGTCAGGGAAAAAAACTACTTTTTCCATACTTTTTATTATTTCCCAAAATATTTTTGGTGAACCCATAAAACTAAGACTACCAGAAATTAAATATTTATAGGTAAAAATGGAAAAAGAAGGAATGGAGGGAGAGAGAAAAGAAGGATAAGGGAAGGAAAGGAAGACAGAAAGAAACTTGGATTTTAGTAGTTATGCTGCTGGGACTTAGCTCAAGCCAAAGCTTTTGCTTCCTGTTCTAGGTTACTTTTAACTGATGTGCTCTATTTATCAGCCTAATGACTGAAAAAGCACCTATTATATCAGTAAGTAGTAGGAGACATGACAATGAAAAGGGCAGTTTTAGTTAGCGGTAGCTTAGGACAGGGGTCCCCGACCCCTAGGCCACGGACCAGTTCTGGTCCACGGCCTGTTAAGGAACTGGGCTGCACAACAAGAGGTGAGTGGTGAGCCACCGAAGCTTCATCTATATTTGCAGCCTCTCCCCAGCACTAACATCACCACTTCAGCTCCACCTCAGATTATCAGGAGTTAGATTCTCGTAAGAGCACCCGTCCCTTGTACCAAAAGGTTGGGGACAGCTGGCTTAGAAAACAGAATCAAACACAGAAATGAATAATCTAAATGGTAAAAATCGCTACTGACAGTTCAGCAAATTATAACACAGAGAAAATACAATGCATTGACACACTAACAATATCATCACCAAAAACAAAAATATATGGAGTCTCTCTAACATGAAAAGTATAAAGAGGTTAAGACAATGACCCATCACCAGAGGCAGGAGACACAGCCAATGGATCCATAACAGCACAAATCAACTCATACCAAGTGTCTACTTGACTGGCAGAGTGAAAGAGTCAAGACAAGGATGTAGTATCTGAAATTAAGACTCAGGAATGGTTTTCTACCAGTCAAATAAAGTAAGAAGTGAATTCAAACTTCTCTCTTTGAAAGAAAGCAAAAAACAAGGGGAAATAAAATGAATGGGGTTGGAAATGTTCCCAGAGTTCTATGAGCCATAAAGCTGTTCACACACTCTCTAAGAGGTTAGTCGTCAGGAGAGTGGTGACCAATCAGTGTAGTCACACTGGAAGACTTCCTCAGGGGAAGTTAAGAAGAAAAATAAAGACCTAAACATGCCATAAATCAAACCCATGAATCTGGGAACGGGATGGTAAAAGATGCATTTATGGTACAAATTAATCCAAGTGACCATGGAGGGCAAATATTTTCCACATGTACCCTGTGTGTCATAAAGTACCCTGTGATCATGCATAAAATAGTGGCACGCTTTGTCAGAACAGTCATCTTGTTTACTATTACTTCAGCCTTTTTACTAGGCCTTATCTGTTCAAAACATATCCATGACGGCTCGCAGCATGCCAATGTATTCAACACGGTAGTCACAGTAAGACTTTTTTTTTTTTTATTCGCTCTGTACTCAGGCTCTTTGATAAACATTAAAATGTTTTACCCTGACACATTCTGACACTTCCTCTCGGGAGAGTGAACTGACATTAGTTGGATTTCACTAGACTATAATATCTGACAGATTAGAAAAAAATTCTAGTCATTTATTCAACAATCATTCGTGAGGTGCCTCCACTATTCTAGTTCTCCTGTTAACTGGCAATGAAATAGATTTATGCTACTCCCCTAAATAAACAATTCCAGCTTCCCACTGCTTTCAGAGAATAAATACCATACCCTGGTTCTAAAGTTCTTCTACAACACATCTTCACTCTATCTTCTGGATACATCTTTTAGTACAAATCTCAACTATCACATTTTTCATGAGTGTTTTCTTATTTTTCTTAAATTGAATGTGGCCCTTCCTCACATAAAATATATTTTCTTTTCTATATTTTCATTATTTCTTGTCTCTAATTAAATACTACTTTATGACACACTCCCCTCAAACTTTAGTAGATAACAATTCGTCATTTTTCGTATTTCTGAGGATTGACTGAGACCCACTAATTTTGCCTATTCTCTTATAAATCTGCACTCGGCTGGCTGTAAGGTCAGCTCAGTGGGAAAGTCTCAAATGGTCTCACATTTAGCAGCTAGTGCTGGCTGCCAGTGACTGTTCTCAGTGTGCTTTCAGGGTGTGTGTTTGTTTTCAATGTTCTTCCATCCTCCTACAGGCTGGACTGACTTAGTAATATTGTGGTCTCAAAGCATCATTCCAAGAAGGCAAAGAAGGAAGCTGCAAAACCTCTTGAGGCTTGATGTTGTAGATCACATATCACTTTGGCTGCATGTTATTAGGCAGAGCAAGTCAAAAAGAGAGCTGTGATTCAAGGAGCAGTAAAGAGACCACTCCTTAACGGGAGAAACTACAGTCTATAGCCATATTAACTCTGCCACAATCCATCCTCTGGTCATGATTATTTTCAATCCTCCCACATGGAAAATGGTCATACACTTGCGCAAGCCTCCTAAAAGTCTTACCCATAAGTAGCATTGAGCTCAAGGTTTGATATCTATCTGTATCTTGCCCAGAGATCTATAAGCAAATAAAAAGTGATGTACCACCACCACCACTACCATCTCCCCACACATACTCTTCTGTCCATCCAATATACATCGGTATAATGGGGACAGAAAACTTCAATAGAAATAATGGAAATATGTAACCTCAATATAAAGAATAGGAACACATAGAATTTACTGATTCAGAGTACACAATTCTAAAATCCAGCCCATCACTCAATGCCAGTTGCCCTAAGTCTGAAGGTTTGGGTTGTTCTTGATCGTGGCCCATAGGTGCTCCTAAGGAATGGTTCCCTATTGTTCTCCCAAGTTCTTGTTTCCTTCTCTGGACTCTTGGTTCTGCTCTCAAAGATGCTTTTTTTTCCTATAGCTCATGATTGTAATTAAGTAGTTCCTATGGCCTACTTTTATCAAGAGGCCCCTTTACTTTTTTAAATGTCACTGCCCTTCAGTCCAAGTTGGTAATCTTTTTATCACTACAATTCTCTTCAAAACCAGACACTCATTATTTTTTAGGCTCATGTAACTTTCTCTACTTTGGGTTGTGTGTGAGGCTCCTGGTGGACAGTGCCTTTAAGAGTCCTAGAAGCTCATTTACCTACCTCAAATGATCAATAAGGCACTGCCTTAAACCTTTTAAAAGTTATTCAATGCCATATTTGGCTTGACCTTTGGTTCTACCTCATTTATTTTATATGTTTATTTGTTTTATTTTGTTTTTACCAGCTAAAGAGACGAAATGAAAGTTTCATTTTTTGATTTAGCAATCCTAAGATCTTCTATTTTTCTCCTAAAGTTTTCTTTCAAATCTAACAGTTTCTTATTTAGTTCATCTCTAGTTTCCCATACTAAATCATACACAGCTAGGAAAAGCTAATGGGTACTTTCAGTATCTGTATGGAGATCCCATGAGACCCACAAGGTATTTGGTGCAATATCTATCTCTTAAATTATAGCAAGTGATAGTTTTCATAACTGTTCAGCCATACATGTGACATACATTGCTCTTTCTTTGGCTTCCAACAACTCTTTACCCACTTTCCTAGCCTCTGTCTAC
Source organism: Cynopterus sphinx (assembly GCA_030015415.1). NCBI lineage: Eukaryota > Metazoa > Chordata > Mammalia > Chiroptera > Pteropodidae > Cynopterus > Cynopterus sphinx. The sequence continues at coordinate 57,925,078 of CM057379.1, read as the reverse complement.
AGTCTCCTGGGATAATCACCTTATCCCAAACATTAAATCCATTTAGAGTTTTGCTAAACAGCCCTTGATTTTGGTTCACATCTGGCAGTTCATGCTTGCCATGAGCTGCCATGTGGCATCTCATCCGCCAATAGGTAATACAAGCTTCCTTATATGACAGTCTTAGGGCAGCATTCTAAAAGCACAAAGTCAGAAGATGCACAATGTCACTTCGACCTTTTTCAAAGAAAGACACAGGGCCAGTTTCCATTCAAAGATTAAAGAAATAGATAGACTCCACCTTGACACTAGTGTGAGGCTACATTTCTACCATATGTTATTGCTACACTTTTATCTTCACCAGTCCTCTAGGTCAGGAATGTTATTACCATGACATACCCACATTGTTTGGCAAAGTGTTTGTTATATATCTTTTGCTTTATACTTATCCCACAAAATGCAATGGTCACCATGGTATTATATTTAAATAAAGGGGTAATAAAGACATGTCCATGCAAATGTTTACAAAAGCAAAATATTTTTAAAAGTTAAAGAAACATCAATTGATGAATAAGTACTCATTATGAAAATTACAAGCCCTTCTAAACTGCTGTTTGTCTGGTTTTTGCTAATAGATTTATTTTCAAACAATCTATCATTTAGGTTCAATTTTTCTTTTTGATTTTGGATTTTGTACACCAAATGGAATTGTACTGTAAGAAAACTTATAAATCACATTGACAAGATATATGATTTAGAAAACCTTCAATAAAGTGAGAAATTGACCTATAAACTCTTATTTGAGCAAGGATACATTTCCTATTATCACAAACATTGTCTCAACTATATTACCTTTTCCTAAACATACCTCAAAAAAATTCCATAATGAGAATACTGTATAATTCATATGAATTATTTTTCCCTATAGATATGATTACTCATTTCAAATACTTAGGTACTTTTATTTTATTTCCACTTAAGTATATTTTAAAATATAGCTGACTACTCACTTATTCTCCCCCAAGTAAACTTTGAAGTACAAGGGGGAAAATAAATTTCATTGAAAGTCAGATTTTTTAACAATTTTTCCTTATACCAGCACTGAGGGAATTAGTCAATCTCTTTGGATCTCTATTTCTTTGAAACAAATAGAAATTTCTTTCAGGTCTTACAGCTCTACAACACCTGGTTCTCCTTATGCCTCTTTGATATCTAACACACCAGTGCAAAAATTGAAGGACTCATTAGGTGTTTTTCGCAACCCAACAGTTTCATTAATAAGAGTTTACTACTTAGAATGGAGATTATGGTAGTAGATGATTAATGAGCCACATCTCCAGCCTAAATATATATTCCCACTTTACTCAGCGTACTGGCTAGGAAAAAAATAGTTTGTATAGTTTGTATAGTTCACTTATGTGGCAATTTCATTTTTCACAGTTAATAAAGTTAATATCTAAGAGACTCATCCAAAAAAAAGTTAAATACATAGGTGTCTGCAAAATGAAGATGGGTGTTGCATCAAAACATAAGGAAAAAGGTAAAGTAAAATAAAATATTAAAGTTAACTTGCAAATAAATTTTTAAAAATCATTAGTCTCAAGTTTTCTTGTTTTCCCAAAGTATTTACACAAACTACTTTTCTCTAATCTTGTTATTCTTCTTTCAGTTATTCTTTGGACTTCTAATCAAATGGTCGAGAGAGCAGAAAACTTACAGATTATGGAACTTATAAACATTTTTTACTGAAAGGTAGCAAGGCTCATTAGACAATTAACTAAGTTCAGCTGGATCAGGTAATATATAAGAGTTATCTGAGATATCCTATTTTGACAGAAAACAAAGAGTACTGTGTCAAAAGAATACAGGAACCAACCGAAAGATAGGTTCTCACTGTCTGAATATGGAACTGTTTCAGCATCAAAATAATACCCAAATAAATGAAGTTGTTCAAGTTCATGATATTTTATAAACTATGGGTTATCTTTGGAGGTTACTACAGTACTCACTCATTATTCTGAAAATTGGTAGAGAAAATAATTAAGCACTTATCCTGCTTCTATTTCATGAATTAAAGTAAACAGTACAAGATGACAACCTCATCTATGCAGACTATAACTGGTCAGAGATTCTGTAAACCGATATTGTTGCAATAAATAGAACAGAAATAGTATGTAAAGATGTGAGAGTGGGATTTTTTTAAATCCCTTAAGCAGTATTTTCTTAAATTCTATTAAAACCAAAAATTTTCTCAATTTCTCTCAAGTGATAATGTGTTCTTCCCTACACACCTCATAATAATATAGGAGACACCTTGGCTCTGAGCTCTTCTGGCCTACTGCGTCCTTTCTCCGTGTGAGTGCATTGGCTATCTAACTTCGAGGTTCCTCCAAGAGGAACATGGACAGCACCACTATGTTGTATCCTTATCACATATGGGATAAGGATACTTGGGAAGGCAATCTTGAATTTGATCCCAAATGTTGTTCTTACTAATTTTTCAACCCCCAAACAAATCTTTGTTTTAGCTTCACTCATTCTCAAAGTACTTTCATATAAATTGTCATTTGATCATCAATACATTATTTAGAACAATAACACTCAATTGGAATGTTGTCAGGAAGAAGTTGTTTCCGTGGACAGAGTGGTTATAGGGTGGAAAGACATCTTTTTGGAGAGGGAGAGGAGGAAAAAGAACAAGAGAAAAAGGAATATTTTGGGTGGGATATAAAAATTACAACTTGGTCGAACTGAAAAAAAAAATGTTTGGGGAAATTTAACACAAAATGAGAGAAATGATGAAGAAGAGATATACGGAGGTAATTTATTGAGAAAAAAAAAAGAGAGAAAAAATCATTTAAAAGTAAGGGAAGACCAAGGAGGAAGAAATTATATGAAAAAGAAAAATGATAGATTAAAAGAGTTCTGAAGTATGTTTATCAAGTTAAACTGCTGACACCTCATTGTGCTGTCCATTTGATCTGTTGCTTTTGAAATAAGTTATAATCCATAATTTATTGTCTTTGTGCTTTGACAGGCTAATTAGCCTTCCTCCAGTTAAACACTATTCAGAGCTCATAGGCTATTCTCATCAACCCTTCAAGTGGCTGTAAATGTATATAGCCAAAGCAATCCTTTAGGAGAGATGATTCCACAGCAAAATAGCAAGCAGAAAAAAACACCTATCAAAACAGTTTTTCTCAAAGTGTGGCCCAGCTCTCTAGCATCAGAGTCACCTGGGATGCTTGGTAAATGCAGACTCAGGTGTTGCCAGGACATCGCATCAGTATTTCTGAAGGTGGTGGGGCCTAGGAAATTGCATTTTTAACAAGAATCTTAGGTATTCCTTACATTCACTTTCTTCTTCCAGAAGAAATAAAGTCAAGAGGCAGCCCAGGTTAATCATCTAAAGTGCTTACTTTCATCAGTTATTTTTGGATCGGTATCTTCCAGAAGGAGAAAGACTAAAATAAATTATGTGTTAGTACTGGTTATCTGTAGTGTGAGGGTCAAGAAAATACAATTCTCTTCTGAATTACTAAGTTTTCAACTTTCTTCTAATACTGGTTGACCGAAGTAAAATATGGCTATCTTTAACAAAAAATTAAACAATAAAATTAAAAAGCAGCAAATGACTTGTAATTATGTGGTATTTATTTCTTTTGCAGGTATTCATTCTTTATTTTATTTATTTCACTGAAAAGGGGATATTAGGAAAATTAAAATAGGAGCACAATTTCATTTGAAAACCTTAGAGAAATTTTGCTTTAGAGTCACAAAGATATGAGAAGCATAGTATCTTATGTAAATAAAAGCCATATCACAAACCATTTTCAAGGCAGATATATAGCAAGATCCAGCAGGGAGTTGCATCTATTTCATACCTTCTTCTCTAGAAACTCTCAGCTCTGTAATCAAACACATTTTTCGCTCACTGGGAGAAGCTAAAATCCATATGGCTCATTTATTCTTCGTTCTTGGACAGAATCTTGATGGGAACTATGCGCCAGACCAAACAGCTATAGATTTTAGGAAAGCTTGTTGAATAGATCTGACTGTTTGGAAACCATATTTTGTCACTGCATCAAATATCTTTGAAAAAATGTCCCAGAAAATACCTGACTCGCAGAGTGTCCAGTTTGTTGTACAAAGCCAGTGTGATTTCTGCCCCACAAAACCTTGGAAAGTCTCAGAGGGTCCAAGACCCAACTAATGTGGTATTGAAGAGATCTGAATAAAACTGAACTTATCCATTTCATATTTAGATCTAGAATCCCATTAAATTATAAGTAAGGAAGGAGTCAAAGTGTCCTTTATAGTCTCATTCATCAGTTTACCCTGATATGAAATAAGACTGTTAATATTTATTCTATTAACTCTCATAGTTGTGAGAATTACTTAAGATAACTTATACAAAAATGCTTTAAAAAGCCTCAAGTACAACATGCAATAGGATCATGTAATAGCATTCTGCGATAGTTATTCTAAGATATTGTGTCTATATTAAAATTCCATTGAGAAAAAATTTTTTAATTATATTTTTACAAATATGTTTGGTAAAAATCACTTACTCAAGTGATTATGCACAAGAAGCTGGTACTGTTTATTAGAAAACTGCTTACTGTTTCCTCTTACCCTTTACACATCTCATTTACATGCAGGGTATCCCCTGGCATCAGTGATGTCCCACCACTTCTGTAATTTACTGTCTCTTGTTATTCACCTAAGGTGGTTAAATACAGCAAAGTGGGGTCTCCTAAATTGTGCATGTCGGAGTTTTTGTTATGTTAATTACTCTGCTAACAGCATATGGAAAGCATGAATATTGCTTTCATTTTCTGCTTTTATTCCTCAACTTCCTTATAGTGACTTCCTCTTTATTTTTTTTTTGCAATAAGTATGAATTTAAGAGGTACCTAACAAGATGTACTGAAAAACATTGTTGATAAGATTTTCTCACCTAGATTTCCATTTAGTCAACTGTTATAAACATGAAAGCATAACAATAGCTAGCATTTATTTTTATTATGTATATGAATTTGTTATTCCTATAATCCTATTTCATAGATAATTATTATTATTTCCATATTAGGTATGCCTAAATGAAGAACACGGAGATTAAATAACTGACACAGGACTTGACTCCAGGAAGCATCCAAGGCCGGTTTGAACCCAATTATATGAATTCACCATTGAGTTAGTTCTGAGCTCCAAGAAGCAGACACTAAAATAGGACTAAAAGACTTTATTTGGGGAGATACCTACAGAGTAATGGAATAAAAAAAAAATAGGAAAGGATGTTAGAGGTCTCACACCACTATCCAAGTCACAACAAAAGTGAAAAAGAGAGGAAATGAGTTGGACAGATATGACTCACTCAGGTGTAAGACAGTCTAAGGAAGGTTTGGCGAGACTGTCAGAGAGTCCTCAAGCCAAAAATGCCAGCAGAGGATTCTCCTACCTCCCAGACTGGCCTCCCTTCATTGCTTTGCTGTGCTAGGTCCCTGACTACAAGTGGAAATGCAGCTATGGGTTTCAAAACACAGCCTTTGGGGCACGTAGTCAGTTATGCTCCCCATAGTTAGTTGCAAGTCTGCATGGCATCTTCTTAGGACCACCAACACATTCTTAAACACTAAACTGTTCTGTCTGTTAGTCTAAAGTGGGGTTGGAGGTTGCAGGGGGAAGTAGCAGAAAAACCAAAAAGAGCAGCCCTGTAGCTAAGTTCTAAGATTGTGTTTAGTAAAGAGAACATAGTGCAGTAGTTAATCCAGGGTAATACGTATTCTACACATCCTTGTGCATTTTTCCAAGTGATAATTGTGATTCTAGAAGACTTCTCTTTGTAAGTCTACATAATTTATAAACAAAGTTAATAATATACAGTTGCTTGGATATATCAGACAGATCTAAAATTTGGGTTTACAAGGGTTTGACAGACTTGAGAAACCCATCCTGCAAACCTGCCTGTTAGGCCCTCAGAACTGTGCTGGGGATGCCACAGTTACCTGCATCCAGGAAGTAGTCAGGCACATACAGAGACAACAAGGCAACTGGGAAGGGTAAGAAGAACCTACAAATTCCTGGAGAGAATCACAAATGGATAGTGAGGGACCTGCTGGGATCTTCAGTGCTTTGAAGCCAGGAGGAGCTTGTTCCTCTATAAGGGAGATTGTTCTTGAGTCTTTTGCATTTCCAAACTATGTAAATATGATAACTTGTATTCTCTGTATACATTTAAAAACACAGCCTTAAAATGAGTCTCTTGACATTTTCTCATCAATTACTTTCACCATATGACACTCAACTGTAAATTCTTATATTTCCCAGCTTAACTTAGATAAGAAAATTCAGAATTTACACAAGAAAGATCCAGGTACTTGGATATTTCAGAAGTCTCCATGTTTTATCTGGCTAATGTAACAATTTACCAGATATTCCTACTGCAGCCTCACTCCCACTGCATTCTATCCTGTATACTGCTGCCAGATGAATCTGCTAGAGCAGGAATATCTAATGAAAACTAAAAAACAAGTGTTTGTTTGGATCTCAAGTTTTTCTGATCACTTGAGTGACTAGCAAAGTGACAAAAACTGCCCTGACACTTGATTTCTTAACCTATAAAATGCAAACAAGATGGTTCTTCCAATTATCAATTTAATATCCTTTGGCTCCAAATTTACCTTTCATTACCTGCTACTGGACCCTATAATTATTTCTCCTTTGCCAGTGGGCATGATGTTAAGCTTTAACAATAGAGGAAGCTAGAGGAACACCAGAGATGGTAGATGTTTCTCTTCCTGATTTAGGTGTTCTTCTCTCACAGATTCCTGCAGCACACAAGGTTATGGTGTGACAGCTAATGGCACCTGATAGTAAGCAATATGTGACAACTCTCCATGAGCTGTTTCCTTTGGCACTCACTTGAGCAGCTTTGCAGAATGTGCTACCATCCCCGCACATCCCTGTGAACAGCTTTCCCTTGGCTTTTCATAGAGTTGAGACTCGGCACTTCTATAGACAGCTTCCCCATCACCCCAGAGCAAGATCCCCAGTGAGACCTCCTTGCAACACCTCATCCATCTTCTGTCATCTGTTGAACTATGGCTGCACCCTTTCCAATAATATCTGGATCTCAATCCCATGGAAAGAAATTGCCCAGATTTCCCTTTCGTGTCTGTAAGCCCTAGCTAAGAGTAGAGGCTTTGCCCAATATTTGCTAATCTGGAAATTAGTTTTCTTTTCCTCTTACTAATCAATTACATAATATAGTTAGTAATTCTTTATATTTAACTTTCCCTGTTTAAATTATTGTGTGATTTCCATCTCCTAATTGGAACCCGACTAATACAACAGTATTACACATTGCCATAGGATTAATTGAAATAAAGGGTCTCAATTGCAAAGCATAGTAACTTGCTAAATGGCAAAAGCATTAAGTAAACTATAACTGTTAATATTATTAATGAAATTTAATTCTGACAATGATAATCCCTTATCTACCAAATTGGAGAACTCACCATTTTACAAACACACTTTTCCCATTTTATCTAGTGCTTTGCTCATACCTCTGCTTACACTGCCTTGAATCTGTACTTCCAGAATATTCAGAACCTCTGGAAAAATACTAGAATTCCAGCCCCAGTACAAGGGAACCTTGATTTTAAATCAAATGCTCTTAGTGGCAATATATTCATTTTAATCTAACAAACACTATTTTAGCATTTTCTATATGCCAAATGTTATGTTCTTCCCAACAGCTACCAGAGAAGAATCAGATAGCTTTCTGCCCTCAAGTCTCTTATATCCCACTGTTATATAAAGAAGTGATGACAGAGAGCTATAATGAAAATCTAATGGGGTTACAAATTTATTTACAGTACACTTAAACGTGCACAGAAAATATATCTTCTTTTACTTATCACTCATCTTATTTTCCAAGTAGTAAACATAAATGTTAAACTTGCCCAACCTAGTAAAATGTTTTTATAACAGTTTCAGTGAATACTCAGCCTCTTGTTTAAATAGATGTGACTCTACATTTGCTCTACTCCAAAAAGGCACCTAGGTTTGTTAAAGGTAATTTATTTGAAAACTTCAGGGTATTAAAGTAAAGGAAACATCCTTGCCTTGTGCTGGTTCATGTGTCTGTGCTGGTTGGGGTTTCTGAGGCCTTATTGCATAAGTTTCCATCCTTGAGCAATATGTTAGTTCCTGCTGCTCAACTTCTGCCTGAAATGCCTTGTGGTATTTGTTTCTATCAACTTGGTTGGGCTTCAGTGAGATCTTATGCCTGACCAGGCCCTACCGTGGTACACTTGTAAGAAATGCAAACACATTCTGATTTTCTTTCCTTTTGTTCACCACAGGTTCGTAGACTTACAGCCTGTGCTATAGAGTCATCTTGGATGCTAAGTAGGTCCTCTCTACCTGATTATAGCACTCTGTTCTCTGTAGGACAGCCCTAAGTCAATTCCAGACAGCAGTGTACTACCAGTTGTTCGTACAGAGCCCTAAATGGGAAGAGGAGCCAAAGTCTCTCCAGCTTTAATGTCCCCTTCTGAATCTGACATACTTTCTGATTTAGAGAAATGACACTAAGGCTCACACATCTCAGACAGACATCTCTCTTCCCTCTGGTCCCTTTTGTCCCCATAATTCCCTGGGGTCAGTAGATTTTTATTTTACTTCTCTAACAGGTTTCATCTACATTGTTTATTTTCTTTCTCAGTTCATTTCACAAGAAAAACTTAATGGCAGACAGAGAAAATGGCTTACTACTAAAGACATCAAAAAAAGTTTTACCTATTCTATCACTTTTATTTGTAAAGATAGTTTAATTATACCATTCCCTTCACAATATTCCCCCCAAACAATAAAAGCTTTTGGTGCCCCTTGTTCTCTTTAGAGGAGGAGATGTCATAAGTTGCATCCAAATCCTCTTCCTTTTCCTGGTGGTCTACCTCACTGGCTCAACCACATTCTAACATGTGGCACTAACTCATAATTCTATTCTTTTTCCCCTTTTAGTAAGAACATTCAGCATGGCTTTTTGAGCCAGAAATTGATTTAGCATCAATTTCATCAATTTAGTGTTCCCACTTCATGTTCAGTGGTATCTTCATTTCTCTGTCTGGAATACATATCTAGACAAAGAATAGCTTGAAATAAAAAAAAAAATCTAAAAATGTGTTTTGAATAGTTAAAAATACTGCAGCCCCATGTTAGAGATACACTAATAAAGTGGGGCTTATTGATTCTAACACAATCCACAAAATATTTCTCTCCAAACTTCGAAAGGATGTATTTTAAAAGAATATTGAAGGATCAAAAGTAGATGTTGAGTTAACTTGAGAGCTAACTTCTAACATCTCACATAGTTTCTCTTGCATGTAGCAACAGTGAGTTTCTGATGAACTGAAATTAGTGGAACTGATATGTCAAACTTGGTTTTATAATGAATAAATAGAAATTAAAGTCATTTACTTATCCCTGATATAAAACCATATTTCTCTGTAAAAACTCATGAAATCTCAGGAAGAACCTGAGGTTTGGAGAGCTGAGTTTATTTTTATTTCTGCTAAAAACGAAAACACTTAAATCTAAAGGCCTAAGTGGCTGCCACTATGTTTCATTTCTACATCCAATTTCATAAATATTTTCATGAACTATTGCTTCTGTTTGCTTTTCGTTGGAGGGAGTTTGGGCTATTTCTCTGATTGGAAAAAAAGAAGAGGTCTTTTTTACGTGTATAGTTCAAAACAGCTTTCATTCCCTGACTGATTTTGTAGTCACAACAAGCCTATCACTGCAGGTGGCTGTGAGTCTGAAATGTAGCTTGAGGGAGAACAAATCAATGATTCGCTTTAAGGAAAAATAGCTAGCTGTAGGCAAAAAATTAAAATTCAGGACAATAAATGAAAGCAGTATATATCACGATCAGAAATTATATTAGTGACTCAAAGAGCTGAGAAATTCAACACTGTTTAGTCTTGCCTTCATTTTTTTCTAAAAAAAAAAAAGTGTTCTGTATGTTTTTTTATATATATATAAAGTCATCTAAGCTTTCTTTGTCTGAAGCAGTGTTGTAAACTTAACATAAAAGTGAAATATCCCAAAAAGCAATTTAGCCAACTCTATCACACTGATCAGAACAGACCATCTATATGACAACCCAGTAGGCAGGATCTAACTATGTCAGTTACACACCACAAAGATAGAATGACCTGATTAGAGATATCCTAGAAATGGTCTTTGGAAAAATTTAATTAATGTATTCAGGTACGGTTTTGAAATGTATAAAAAGAAGTCAGTAAAAGCACATTTGGCATAGACTGCAATAATGTCTAGAAATAAATGGAGAAGCACACACTTGTTTTCACAACTTGAAAAAATAACAGAATTATTTTTATATTACAAACTATGTAAATTAGGTGAAAGAGAAAATAATATGTCATGATAAGCAAAATAAGTCAGAGTGAAAAAGCTGAAAATCATACGGTTTCACTTATATCTGGGATATAAAACTGAAAGCAACAAACAAATATGACAAACAAACAGAAACCCATTGATATGGACAATGGATTTGTGGTTACCAGAAGGCAGGGAGGAGGGGGAGGTAGAAGAGGTAAAAAGGGTCAAATATATGATGATAGAAATCTAACTTTGAGTGGTAAATATACAGTGCAATGTATGACATACTGTTAAGCTGTACACTTTAAAGTTATTTGATTTTATTAACCAATGTCACCACAATCGTTTTAATTAAAAATAAATTAGTAGATAAAGTATTGGCAAAAATTCATAAGGTAGACACTTACCTTGATGAGGTAAAGGACAAAGTGACATGCAGACATTGTTGGAGGGAATGCAAAATGGCACAACTCTTATGGAAAGGAACTGGAAATATTCAGCAGAATTGTAAATATTCTAATCTTTGATATAGCAATCTCTCTCCTCAAAAATTATTCTAAAAATATCATAGAAAAATTTGAAAGATGTACACAAATGTCTGTCAATTAGACCATTATAACTGATAATAACAAATGGCAGTGAGTAACCATTAGTAGGAATTTGAATACATTATTTCATATCTACATAATAAAATATACATATTTATGAAAGTAGTAATTATGTACATGGCTATGGAGTGATCCCTGGTACATATACCTAAGTGAATAAACAATGTAGAGAAAGGTTGTATAATATTCCACCATTTATCTAACAATGGTCCTATTAATATTATATATTTTAATTGGAGACAAACTCAAATACATTTAAATCCATAAGATCATAATTTTTTAAAAAATAAGCCTTGATTACTTATAGATGATGTTATATATAATTAATTCAATATTTTTTAAAAACTGGATAAAGGAAAAATATCAAACATTAATCTGGACTTTCTATAAGAACTAACTGTGTACATCGTCTAAAACTGATGAGGGTAATTTTTTCTCTTTATAAAAGTGTTGCAGGTAATAAAGATTAGAATTTAAATATAATTCTGCAACTCTTGATGAAATAATTAATGACTGCAAAAAGAAGAAAAATCACACAGTAGGTCCTTCTTGATAGGATTGTTCAATATCATCTAAGAATGATTGTTTTAAAATATAGAACCCCTACCTAATCAGGCCTCTAAATTAAACAGCTACTTTATAGAACATATAGAAATAGCATAACATCTTAAAGTAAGAGGAATATAACCAGATTGTGGAATATTTTGCCAAACAATTCTGTAATTTCAACAACTGAATTACCAAAAAAAAAAAAAAAAAAGAGGGAAAAGAAAGGGAGTTTTGGATTAACATAGAACAATGGCATGAACTGATTTCAATGCATTGACCTTATTCTAATCATAATTCAATCAAAGTGAAAAAAATGAGGCTGAGGAATTTGAAACCCTTATGTTTAATATTAAGAAATTATAATTTAAGTGCTATGAGAGTGCTGTTGATAATATCTTAATTTTTCATTTTTAGATATAAATAATATGATTATTTTCTTCAAAGTAAAACAGGGAGATGAAAAGTGAGAAGGAGGAAAGATGAATAAGATTGGCCAAGACTTGATAATTGTTTAAACAGTGATGGATACATAAGAAGTTTATTATACTATTATTTCTAGTTTTGTATATGTTTGAAATTTTAATAAAAGAAAAATTAATTTTATGTACATGATTAACTCTGTACTCTAGACAAATTATCTATCTTCCCTAAACAGTGGAGAAGGTATTTCCTTTTGCAAGGAGATATCAGTTTTGCAAGGTTGTTATCTGGTAGACAATAAGTTAATGCTGCTTCCCTTCATACCTTAACCAAAGTCAACTAAATACAGATCTTTGGCAACTGACTGACATAAAATTTAATATAATCCTGTAGGTTAAGTAAAACATCAACACTACCCATTATGCTAATAGAAAACAAAATCATGAAAACTTAAGCACATATGGTCACTTACAATGAGAGTCAAAATTAAATCTCAAATTAAAGTATTAACTTATAATAAAAATTTTAAATATTTAAAAGTTACTTTAAAATTACCCCAACTTCAATGTTTGTCTCTACTCATGTGAAACAAAACAAATGACTTGAATAAAGACAAGAAATAAGCACCATGGGTAGCAACAGATTTACTTGATGGTTTTAAGCTATATTATTTTACAAAGTAAATACTTATATCTGAGATTTACCTGAGAATTACTATAAACACCAAAACTGTATATAAGACATAAAAAAATTATTTAAAGCTTTACTCCTGTAGGAGAAAAGGTACTAAATGCATCTTTAAATGAAACACACATTTTAAGGCTAACTCATTCTTATACCAATCCTGGAAAAATATAACCTTGGGATTTGTTAAGAGGCATCGAAATTGTCAGAAAGAAATTTTTATGGGCATTGGAACACAGCAAGACAGGTTGCATTTACTTTGTGACATTTTCACAGCCGCTCATCGAAACTATAAATGTAAAAGTTGCTTGGTCAGTTAATTCCATAAATTATTGGCAGAAATGCCAAAAAAAATTTCTCCTGTCCTTCCTTCAAGTGATCCAAGGCAGCATTTCTATATTTTCTCTCCATATTTGAGAGATAGTCACAAATTTTGTTTTAAACTAAAAGCTTCTAATCTTCTGTGACCTCAAGCAAAGTACACACACACACACACACACACACACACACACATACACACACGCATGCATGCACGCACTCAAACATGCACTGCTCTACCCTCCAAACCAACCAAACCAAAAAGAATCACCCCTCCAAGATTATTTTTTAAGGTAATAGAAATAATAAAAAAAAGAACAAATTTAGAGCTATCATGCTCTCTGATTTCAAGCTATTCTACAAAGCTATAGTAAAACAATATGTTACTGACACAAAAATAGACACATAGACCAATGGAAAAGAATAGAGAGGCCAGAAATATATATGGTCAATTAATCCATAACAAAGGAGGCAAGAATATACTTTGGGGAAAAGACAATCTATTCCATAAACGATGTTGGAAAAACTGGACAGCTATATGCGATTGAACTAGAATATTTTCTTATACTTTGATATTATTTTATTTACAAAAATAAACCTCAAATGATTAAAGACTTAAATGTAAGACTAGAAATCATAAAAGTATTAGAAAACAGACAGTAAACTCTTTGACTTCAGTCTTAGCAATTTTTTTTAGGTATGTCTTGCCCATCTAGGGCAACAAAAGCAAAAATAAACAAAACTACATCAAACTAAAAAGCTTTTGCACAATGAAGGTGTCCATCAATAGATGAATGGATAAAGTGCATGTATACACACACACACAGTTACTATTACTCAGCTAAAAAAAAATTTGCCATTTGTGATAACATAGATGGACCTAGAGGATCTATGCTAAATGAAATAAGTCTGCAGAGAAGGCCAAATACTGTATATCACTAATATGTAAAATCTAAAAAACAAAACAATAAACAACAAAACAGAAACAGACTTATAGACATAGAGAACAAACTGATAGTTACCAGAAAGGAAAGGGTGGATGACAGGGCAAAAAAAGCTGAAGGGGAATAAGAGGTACATATTTCCAGTTACAAAATCAATAAGTCATGGGACGTAGCATAGAGCATAGGAAATATAATTCATACCATAATAACCTTGTATAGTGTCAGATGAAGGTTGAACAACCATTGTATATCCGAAACTAATATAACACTATATGTTAACTACATTAATAAAAAATAGAAAAAATAATAGCTTAAGAATGGTGCTCACTCAATTTGTACTGCTAAAACTACTTGGTAAATGAGCAATATAAAAGTAATCACATTTTGGTTTGCTACTTTTAGGAAAATCTGAATTTGATAACTCTTTGATTTTTCCCTTCACTGCACTATCCACATAGGTCTTTGCTACAGCAACCAATTGCTGGTAAGTTTTCTAATTCAGCAGAGAAATGGGAGAAACTATTTTTAAGAAGATGTGGCAGCCAATGGGAGGAATCAGAAGTAAGTAGTGGATAGTAGATCTGTGTTAGTCCAGAAGTCCTGAGCAGGACAGGACAAGAGTCAGTTAAAAGGTAACCAACCATGCCCCAAATTAGTTGGTTCTTATATCCAGATAAGCAAGAAAGAATATCTTGTTGAAGATTATTTGAGGCCAGAGTACTAAGTCAGTAACTAGACTGGGTGCTGAGGCATCTATGAGTGACATATTCCAGTGACCTTTTTGTTTTAAAAAGCTGAGAATGAGAAAGGGAAGCTTCAATTGTGATAAGTCAAGCCCATTATAGACTTTTTTCCAGTTTTCTCTTTTCAAGTCAAGGTGAAAAAATGTAGTTCTTACTGAAAAGGAAAGGAATGGAGGAAAAGAAAAAAATTGTAAAGAAGTATGGATGAATAAATATGGAAGAGTTTTTAAGGCAGAAATATGAAAACAGAGCCAGAACAGAAATAATTCCAGACAGACCTGATAAAATTTATAGACACTATGCTAAATATTTACTTTACATATCTTTAATCTTTAATATATATCTTTAATTTTCTAAGTTTATAAAATAAATCCTATTTTTATTCCTATGCTTTTGGGTGAAATTGCTTAGGCTTTGAGAAGTGAAATGACTTTGTATCATGCAATATGTTCATCATGGTTCCAGAATTTAAAACAAAGCTATCTGATTCCAAGGCTGACCACTTAAACCACTCCTGACAGAATTCAGTGAAGGCAGTCAATATATGATGTTTAAGATTTTTAATGGTATGACAGAAATTTATATAAAGCCAAGGAAGACACTAAAGTTAACAAAAAAAAATCCAGACTCAACTATGGAATAAAAAGGGAAACATAAAAAGGGAACATAAATTCATTAAAATGTTAATAGCTGTTGCTTTTGGTGGTGAGTTTAAGGCTGCTTTTTTCTTCCTTGTTTATATTTGTTCTCATGTAAAATTTTTTCTATAATGACATTCTTTATATAATCAAGGAAAAAATGTGTAATAATTGTTCCAATGCCTCCAAATTATATTCATCAGACCTATTTCAAATGGAAGTCGTGCTACTTCTCAAAAACTAAATTTTATTTATTAAACTCACTACTCATTTTATCCAGAGCCCAATCAGTTTCTCTCTTCCTAAGGCTTTTGATTTCGACGTTATAAAAGTTAATTCCCAATTCTGTATTGTCCTTTTTTCTTCTCAATGAATCCTTTATTCTCTTCTCAAATTTAAAATGTCTAAAACCTAAATCAATATTTTTTAAAACCAAAGTCATCACCCGTCTAGATTTTACTATTATTGTCCGTTTCCCTAATGCTTTAGGCAGAATGCTTGGGACAACAATGAAGAGACAACGCTATCCCTGACATTTGATTAGCCTCTAATTCTTACAGATGCTTCCTTTGAAATGTCTGTCACATGTATCTTATTTCTTTTCCCCTTCTAAATGACACTACTTTATATTCTTGTCGAGCTGGTTGGAGGTATGCTGGGGACACATTTCATACGAAGTTCTTAAAACTATGTTAAAGTACTGCCTCCACCATTTAATTCCTGTGCTCACACATGGTGAAATATTCCCAAGTGTCTATTAGCTCTTTATCCAGGTCTTTAAGCCCCACCTCCTGCCTAACCCATTCCTACCAACTTTTTAATCTCAAATCTCACTACTTGGTTTCTTCATTCTAGCTGGGCTCCAGTTTCCCAAGCTCCATGTACTTTACACTCTCTGTGTTGCTCCCTTTAAAGAGAGTCTTCAACTCCATCCAACAGGTCAGTTAAGTCCTGTCCTTCAACTTCTCTATGGTCTAAAGTCTTCTCATACACTATCAACAATAATGTATCATCCAAAGAAATCTAACAGTATCAAGATGCAGGAAGAGGATCTCTTTATTCCCTTTTAACATATGGAGAGAAAGAAACATACTAAATGATTTATGCAAGTTATATAAAAAGCCAAGGTCTACATAGTAATAAAGAAATATATTGAAAGTACTAAATTGGTATGGGTGGCCTTTTTGTAATTGAGAAATCATATCCATCTTATGAAATGTTTGAGCAAGACATCTGTTTCAAATAAATATGTTTTCAGCAAGTAAAGTGTTGAAACCCAAATGTTTCATCAAGGATGAATGAAAACAATAAGTATTATATCAAGTTTCTTACTCCACATATTTAGTTTAAAGAGACCATGAAAGAAGATAGATACTCTATTTCAGAAATACACTTATCTCTAACACCTGCTCATTTCAGTCACTGCTGTGATGTACACCTCAGCACAAACAATACAACATATAAGTCTGATGAATCAAATTTTAAGAACATTTACTATTTCTCCTAACACAAACCCACCTTCTAAGAAATCCCACTATCTTTAGGAGTAGAGAGCAAGAATGATTTGGTGATCGTAAAGTCTTATTACCACATTAAATTTCTAGATTATCATAATCAACAGAATGTTGGAAGGTGACAGTATAGAAGAGGTTCTAGGAGCCAGTACAATGTATTGATTAATGACAAATGTGCAGGGGGAAGCTCTGGCAGAGATAAGCACATCCCCAGAGCCTTACAAAGAGAATTCTTAGATTATTAGGCTCATCTATTTGAGGTTGTGATCATTTACTCTGGGGTCCTCTTCTTCCTTGTTTTCCTTATTCAATTTCTTCTCTGCTGCTTTTCATTTTGAGATGTTTAGAGGTGTTTCTTGTAAAAAGTATTTGAAAAGTGTAAGAATTATGTTTAGAACACTTTCAGCTCTTCAGAGGAAGACCGCCATAAAATCTAATACATAAATAATAAATCAACTCAACAGATGTTGACTTGCTCTTGTCAGACAGTGACTTTAAACTCCTGATTCAGAATCTCTGACAGAATAAATAAACTACAAGGGAAACTCAATTTGTATGCCTTACCCAAGGACAAAAGATTAAATAAAAAACCTTAGATTAAACAGAATTATCTATAACCTATTAAACAAGATGAGACAAGGAGCATCACTCATATCTTAAAGCAGATTTTGTAATAAAAAGTAACATGCAGAACAGGATATTTTTTCAAGTTGAATATCCTGTGCATTAAACAAAATTAGTAAACTGAAGCCATATGCTCTTAATTAGGTTCTGAAAATAATTTAACATTTCTTATTTTTTTCCTAAAGGAAAGCGATGCTGGATTTATCCCAAAAAATATTAAAATCTAAGCACTAACTGAGAATCATCTTGCAATATCTTTTCTAAAAAAGCACTTTTCTGGAATTACAAGCATAATATTAGTCAAGAATGAGACAATCTTTACATCAAGAAATGGAATATACTCCTCTGGAATTTTAAGTTCAATTTCTATAGTTGAAAGTTTATCTTCATTGCCTATATTTCTACTTTCAGTATTGTTTTGCAAGTACTCGTTATTTAAGAGATAAGCTAAAATTCCTAAAAATTTCACAGCTTAGATTACTATAAACTTTAAATACCATGTATGGGAAAAGTTTGGACTCTTGCTACTCAAAATGTGATGCATGGACAAGCAACATGGGCATCACATTGGAATCTGTTACAGAGAATTGAGGGCCTCACCACAGAATTACTGAATCAGAATCTGAATTCAGACAATTAATGAGAGAATTAATTTTGCCAAAATATTGTCAAACTTTAGGTGTTTTCTTGCATATACTTAATATCTAAAACAAGGTTTCCTTTCTATTGAGGCAGGGCAGGGATGGGGGGAGAATTGGATGAAGGTGGTCAAAAGGTACAAACTTCCAGGAGAAAAAAAAAGACATCTAAGTATACTTAACACAATTTTAAAAGAAAGAAGACCCTGTGTGCTCCTCCCCAGGAAACTAGTTTTACATTTATCAATTCATTGCTTTTTCTTTTAATTATACAAAAATAACTATATTGTTAAATACTGTATCATTTAATTTTACATGGTGTTATATATAATTGTAATCATTCCATATTACTAGCATTTTGATTCAACATTATGTTTCTTAGTCATTTCTGTTTTTTACTTAAGCTGTAATAGACTGATTTTCATTGCTATATAATAATTCAATCTCCCTTCAATAGGCTTTGGGTTATTTCCAGTCTTTAGCTGATATTAATAACACTGTCATGAATATGCTGTACATATCGTCTGGTGTACAGGCAGTTCATTCTTCTGGTATATGGGCCTCAGAGTAGAGTTTCAAGGTCGTGTGGAATGCACATCTTTAAATTGCTAGATAATTATTGTCTAAGCTGGTTTTTCAGATTTCTATCCCCCTAAAAACTGCACCATGCTCATGAGAGGAGAAAGAGGCGCATAACACTCAGGTAGGAAGGGAAAGGTAAATGTTAGAAAACATTCAAAGGGCTAACTGAAAGGAGTATTAACAAATATTTTAAAGAGGTCATCTCATTTGTCCAGAAAAAACTCAGTATCCACCATTGAAGATAAATAAAGTAGTTTCTTGTGTTTGTCTAGAGTAGAAAAATATTGACAATCTTTCTAAGTTAAATGTTCAACTTTTGGAATGTGAAATGAATTACTGTGGATTATGGAATAGCAGACTTCATCACACATTTATACCTATATATTCATTACGTTATAGGCATGCCTTCCCAGTAATTAAAAGAGACCTTTGACAGGATAGACAGAGAAGAAAGGCCTTCCTGATTAGCACAGGCTAATGCTATAGTCAATACTTTTTAGATATAGTATAAAACATATGGTTGAAGCTATTTAGTACTGCACATATACATTACAAAATGTGTACCTCAAAAAACAAGCTGAAATAGCATTTGCCATCCTGAAGGATAAGATTTTGGGCCATCTAGAGAATAGGCATATTTCCATTATTACAGTATCAAATTAATTTGGAATGTTATTTTGCTAGTGGGTGAAGGGCAGCAATTCCTGGCATTGTCTTATTATGAGACTTAGGCATTTCTGTGTTAAAAGCATCACAAAGAGGACCACACACCAAATGAGAAACTGCTATAGTATAAAATAATATACAAACTAAGCAGTTTTTGTCTATCATCTACCTTTTGCTTACATATGAAATTGAGTGATTGCCAGATTCAGCCAGAAAAAATGGAATTTAGGAGATACAGAATCTCTTCTAGATGTGGTTAGAGTGTAAATACAGTGAACTTGTTGATGCTGAGGCAGATTTTTCCTTGTTGATGTTGGCTTTTTGTAGGTCAAGCAGTAGTGGTCAGGGAATGAAACAGAGATGCCAATGTTAGTGGTTAATGGTCTGTGTATAAAGTCAATTTAACTGGATCACCTCAAGTACTGCCTTTTTCAGTATTTATATTGCATGATTTAACATGTTCAACCTTCCTGAATAGAAATTCTTATAAATTCAATGTGCTAAATTTACAAATACCTTGAATTTAAAGTTATCATAGAATGTTCCAATATTGAGAACAATTTAGTATGATTTTACCTCAAATCAAAGCCTAAATTAATTATTTACCTCATTGCTAGGATCTTCAGAACTGTAACTACAAAGACTTTTTGAATGGATATGCTCTTACTCCTTTATATTCATAGGACTATACAATTCTTCGGGATTCTGAATCTTTTATCCAAGTGAATTTTCTATATCTCACTTGGCGTTGTCTGACTCCAGGTCATGTGCATGTGTTTTAACTGATATCTCCCATGATTCAGAAAACACAATTTTACTGAGTTAATAGTTAATAGTTTCTATTTTCTTCATTGATGCAATAAAATAATTAGACCAGGTACATAAATGGCTTTGCTTGAGAATTTATAATTCATGGCTTTTTAGAGTTAATGTGTTTTAATAGACCATGGCTATTTGTCTCCTTTTGATGCTTAGGTTCTCACAAATTTGGTCTGAGCCCCATTAACATTAGTTTCTGTGACCCTTTGACATGATGTTATTAATGTTTAAAAGCCTCTTTGCTTTCAGACACACATGATTTTTCGGTCTCATTTATACTTTCCAGCCTCTAACATTCTTATCTCCAAGGAAGTCTGGTTTATTTGAGTGAAAAAATACAATTAACAATGAGGATCTGGACACCTAAGTAAACCCTTACAGCAGATAAAGTCAGAAAAAACATCTTTTTTCCTTACAAAGGCGTGCATCTATGTTGATACTTATGTTGATAATAGTAAATAGTTCCCACTTAAATTTTAATACTGTATTGTATTTGTGCCTCCTTTAATACTGAAAAACCATTAAATCTATCCAATTAAAAGTCATTATTTGTTTTATCTGAAAATCCAAGAAAATAGATTCAAAATTATATGACATTAAAACAAACAATAACTGATTAAGGTTAAAAATGTTGTTAAGCAGTTTTCTTTGTTCTTAGAATGTAACTCACTAATGATATTTGATCATATTCCTTTGTTCCGGAGTTGCTCTCAACCTGTCATTCTGTGTGCTTATGTAAGTATTATTTGGTGGTTAGTTTGGTTCCATTTTTTCAGGTCACTTTCAATTTGCAAGTTTTGGCATTTCTCTAAGCTCCTAAAATATGGAGGCTTTCAGCTACTAGTCTTTTTTTGGTAAGAAGAAACATCTGAAAGAGAGAAGAGAGTCTTTCCTTCTTTACCATAATTAAATTTTGTTTAATAGTTTCATTTTGCCATTACTTGGCCTATATATAATGACTTTCAAGATAGTTTATAGGTTCAAGATTAACATATGACATCTACCTGAATAAGCCATCTCTACTTCCTTTTGTTTAATTTTTAGTACTATTAAAATTCATGTATGTCTACATAGTGAGTTAACATTTAACTCTACTCAATGCCATCCTGATCTTAAAGCTTTTTAATTTTTTGGTTTCTTATTCTATGGTACAAGTTCTTCATTTTATAATCACTTTTTCCTTACCAATATAATACAACATGTTATGTAGTGTTAAAACAAGGATTTCGCAAATATAGATCCAAAAATTCTTTTAATAGTAGTTGTAGACTTTAATTTTCCTTCAGAGTGATAAAAATATATGTATAGCTTTGAAAGTGCATTTTATTAGCAATAAAGTACAGGCATTTAACGTTTGGCCTAAAATCTTTTGTCACATGATTAGAATTCAAACTTTACTTCATATGTATATTACTGTTATACCTAATTACTAATAAACCTACAGCAAAAACTCAATTTTTAAGAGTCCTTTGGAGAAGTACAGATATATGTTACTAGATACTGTACTAATTCAAATTCCCAAATGCCAATTAGAGAAGTTAGAAAATATGACAAAGATATATCAGATAAACTATAATTAAATTTTAAAATAGCCAGGAAAATGTGTCAGATTATATTTTAAACATTATCTAGAAAATGTGGGTATAAAATATTAGCAAGTTTGTATAATTACAATATTATATGGATGAATCCTGCTAAAATTGATGCATAAAATATTTAGTTTCTATAATTATAGTACATTTTAGTTGTACTCTGCTTCATTTTTACTCCATTTTTTATGGGGAACAAATTTTTTCATCTATAATGCAGATACCAACTTGCAAGTGAAAAAGAGCCATTTACAGTTATACATATTTAAATGTAAACTTTTATTAAATGTCTCCTGATATTCTTTTTTTAAAATACAAATAATTTCTCTACCATTTTGTAATTCAATTTACCCTGAAAAGAGAGTTCCAGTTAGATCTTTTTTCAATTGCTCAAAAGTTAACTTTAATGAAATAATATCCTCCTGAGGAGATAGATATCTTTGTCTATTAAGTGAAGAGTCATGGACTTCCCTGAATACAGAACCTTTTCTGGGTCCTAGAACTTTTTCTATAGTTCCTACATGTTCTAATCCCTGCTTAATGGCTAAGACACCTTAGTGATAATATGTTGGAGATAACGCCTCAAAAGCATTTCGTAGTTACATTTCTTGAAATGTGACAGGTCAAAAAAAAGGGGTTCACACTTTCCCTAAGAAATGGTTGGTTTGGTCTCCTGCTCTTCAGGTTATCTTAAGAGAAAGCTTTTTCTCTAAGATGTTCTTAAAGTCTTTAGAAAGGTTTTACAATCTCTCCATAATTATGAAGTCCCCTCTCTCCCCCACCTCATAAATTTCATCCTCCCATAAATTTCTTGAATATATGTACATTGGATGGAATATTCCAAGTTTTTCCATTAAATATTTTAACATACCATAATTATGGCTTAGAAAATAAAAAAATGCAGTTTTGGTAGTCACATTTTGACATTCTGGAAGCAAATGTAGAGGCAAGAATTTAAGTGTAAATAATTTCTTTCTAAGGTGATTTCGGAAAATAGAAGTGAAAGAATGCAGAATGAGACAACAAGGAGCAAATCAATAAAGTATATTATCAAACCTAACCACTGTGGGTCATTAAAATTCAGTGCTACTGTAGAACTCCAACAGACAATGAAGAACAAGTATCAGAAACATCAAAAAAAAAAAAAAAAAGCAAGGAAACAAGAGTATCTCTTAATATTCCGTTGGCAATTGGCTAATGGCAATATGACATATTTTAAAAGATTCCATAGTAGATTGAGATATAGGCCCCACCTGCGAGATCAAAATAGACTTAATTTATATAAAGGATATGTAAATAAGCACAATCACTATATACAGCAAAGGGATCAGTGAATATCTACAACCAGGACAAAGTATAAGCTTATGAGTCTCCCTAAAAACAGCCATTCTTTTAGTCACACAGTTGTAGATAATTAGCCTGCTTGAGTTAATGTCACATTAGACCGTATGAAAGCTTAGCTCTCCACCTCAAACCAGCATTCTGTACACAAGGACAGAACTGTTTTACACATAGTCTGGTCTGGATACATACTAGGAACTATCTCATCTGAGCTAGTTATAATTTATCAATCAGTCTTAAGAGTTATGCAATACAGAATCCATAGTTTCTGATTACAAAACACATAAACATGGAAAAGATTAAACCTAGTCCTCACTATCACTCAACTTTCCCAGGACAGCACATCCTGGTCCAAGTATTCTATTGAACTGAGATCTCTGGGATTAAAACTGGGTCAGTCATCCAGGTGTTGCTCAGATCATGCCATCAACCCTTAGAAACACTGTAAATTCTGTCTTGCATTTGCTAATCCTGATTCTTGCTGAAAGAAACAAAGATAACTAAGAAAATATTATACATGATTTGAATTAAAGTTGTCAAAAATATTTAAAATTTTAACTCATAACAGTGTCAAAGTTCATAATACCTTTATCCTTATGTGTCCTATTTTGTCTTACAGTGCATAATTTCACAATTATAAAGACAATCTCAAATTCCGCATATCTCAAAGGAATCAGTGTTTTCCTGTCACCAAATTTATTCTTCCTTTTCTAGCATTAATTTTATTGGACTTTTCTATTTGTTTTAATCAAAATTCGGAGTCATTCTTAACATTCTTTTCTCCCTCATGTGCCACATCTAATCAATCTGCAAGGGATGATTCACATCCTGGGTGGGAAGGAACTGGATGTGCAAGATTTCATAAGCTCCTTAGAGTGGCTCATAATTTTAAATTTATGAATTGTTTATTTCTGAAATTTTTTATTTAATATTTTTGGACTATGATTGACTGCAAGTAATTAAAACTATAGAAAATGAAACCACAGATAAGGGAAGACTGCTGAATATCTCAGAGTATTGGTTGCATAAACTTTTGACTGTGTGGTTGACTGGGAGCCACTGTCACCAGAATCACAAGAGAATATTACACCACATATTGCTAGCCTAGGAAAAGATTAAAATTCAAAATTCAAAATAGAGTTTCTATAGAATGAGTGTTGCTTTTGCATCATCCTAAAGAAAAAAAAAATTTAAGTGAAATCATCCTAAATTGGTGACCATCTGTAATAGCAAACTCTAACTTAAAGTAGTTTAAACACTAAGGGAATTTATAATCTCAAAAACCAAATATTTCATAGGCATGGCATATTCCTGGAGTTTTAATTCAGGGATCTGGTTCATTTTCTTTGTAACCCTCTTCGTTTCATTCTCTGTGTGCTGGTGTGATTCTCATGCTGGTAGCATATGGCTACAGCAGTTCCAGTTATCACATACAGATGGAACCTTCCAGCAGGCTTTCTCATGTCTCTTTGGACAAAATTCCATCACATCCTCATAAAGCTCAGCTCAATCACTGGCAAAACAATAGAAATGCCATAATTTGGCTTAGCATAATCAAAGCTCACACCTGGGGCCTGAGCTTGGTCCAACCTTCCCTGAAGCATATGTATTCAGAAGAGGATGGACACATGGATATAACTGAAGTTATATTAGGAAGGAAGAAATATGAATGTCCATAAGGCAAACAGCTTTGTCACAATCTACAAATAAAACCACGCAGGGTGATTTTGTCGATATCTGATAGTGCTGAAAAATGTATTTTACACAGTCCTTAAATTTCCAATAGACTTACACTTTATTCCATAAAGTAAAAAATATTATTTTAGTACTACAAAGCTCATCAGTATCATAGTTTACAAAATTTATCAATAGGCAAAATATAATCAAATAGAATTCCACTTTAAAAGGTCACTTGGATATATCACGCAAAAAGTTTTTCATCTTTTATTATTTCATCAGTAAGTCTGGTCTGAAATCCAATAGTCATAATATTAAATAATATTTTAGACACTAAAATATAGTATTAAAAATATAGCACTTAACAATGAACATTATCTCAAAAATATTAAGGATCTTAACTATAATAAAATATTTATAATTTATCTATAAAATGTAAAAATTTTGAACTGGCAAATAATTTCTAATTATTATTTAAAATCAATGTTGCATGTCATCTTTTGCCTCATACTGAACAATAATATGTTGTCTATTTTGTTTTAGTTTGCCTTTTTCCCCCATTTCACATTTGTATTTGCTAAAAGTTATAATACAGGAGCCAAGGACTAATTAAATATTGAAATATATATGTGATAAAATTAAGAAATCACTGCCAAGACTAATAGTTTATATAAATAATGCAGTCATGACTGAAAAAAAAACATTTTTGCCCTAATCTTTAGAATCTGAGATCTAAGAAGAGGAGAATAGGTTTTTTATTTGGTGAACACTAAAAAAAAATTCTGAATATGACCAGGCATTACTGTGCCATCAGTTTTTACTATAACTCCAACGTGAAAAAGGAAAGCCCTTGCACTTATTAAATGTATGTCCTTGTTTATTAGCTTACATTTTACAATATGACAAAAAGACATGTCGTATTTCTTTTTTCATTAGTATATGAGACTATGCCTATGTAGCAAAATTAACTAGAAAATTAAGTTAGATAATTCATAACACAAGAGAGAATTATTTATGTACTTATTTATGATCACTCACTTTGCCATTTGCAAATCCACTAATACTATGCATTAGAAACAAGGTTGAGGTAATTATTCAGAATGCTTAGGGAAAAAGTAAAATCAATTTACTTTGAGTCTAGAAACCAAATTTGGAAATACTGCCTTTCATGTACAAATTCCAAGATAAAAGAAGCTATTTTTATTCAGTCAGTAATTTACTAAGTGCCAAGCAATAAGCTAGGTACTGCAAAAATAAAGACTAAGACAAAATCATTGCCCTCAAAGAATTTTAAGTTAAGTGTAAAGAGACAAGTGAATAAAGAGGTACAAACTTCATGTTACATTTGATAACTATGACGTAGAAAGATTCCTTAAAAGGTCAAAGATGTAGGGGGAAAAATGGAGGAATGGTGTACAGAGGAGGTGATGCTTAAGCTGATCCTTGAAGGATGAGAGCAAAGCATAGAGAGGAGAGACAAAGAAGATTTCCAGGCCAAGAAGACTTTGTGATCTCAAGTTGCTTAGCAAAGCTGGAGCACAAGCTTAAGTGTGAAGGAATGGCAAGAGAGTCTAATATGGTTGGCCAGATTATGAAGGGCTTTCAATACCAAGTGAAACAGGTTTGTAAGAGATGGGCATAATTTAGGACTTAAAAAAGCAATGGACATATTTGAGTTTTTGCTAGAACCCTTTGATAGCTCTGATAGGAAGATGAATTTGAAGGGAACAAGACTAGAGACAGAGATGTTATGATGTCCTGCAGAAGTACATGTATCAGTCAATCAGTATTTTAAAAAGATTGGCAGGACAGAGATGGAGCAGATCTGAAGAGGATAGAAGAGGTATAATAAACAGAACTTAGAGACAGTTTGGATTTGAGCCTTCAAGGCAAGGTATGAGATGTTTTTGGCTTATGTAGTCAGTTTCAATTTACACAAGAATTATAGAAGAAAGACCAAGGGGCCTTCTCATTATTTTAACATAACCCATTATTTAACATAATAATAATGTAACAATCCATTGTTTTTTAGTCTTAATTTTGTTTGTTCTGAGAGAAATAGGAAAAATGATAAATTAAGTGATGTTCAGTGGTTAATAAATTGATATTTGAAGACACAATTTCCCACATGGGCTGGAGAGTTCCCTACACCATCAAATGATTCTCAGAACACCAGCAGGGTGTCCAAGAATTCAACTCACTCTGACACTGTTACCCAGAGATAGCAGCAGACTCTACAGGTTAAAGGTTCAGTTCTACAAGACAGTATTCTCCCACCAAACACACACACACACACACACACACACACACACACACACACACACACACACACCTCAGTCCAAGCCACAAGTTTAGGCTTGAATTTGTGCTTCTGACCAAATGGCTACGGATTAGAGATTAACAAACCCCTCCAATTCAGAATGCCAATCTCGATGAGTTTGTTACCTATATTTCTGACCGACTGACTTTAAAACAGAGGTTCCTACAACCACCTCTTTGGAATCAAGTAATTTGCTAGAACGGTTCACAGAACCTAGAGAAACATGTTATTTATTAGATCACTGGTCTATTATAAGAGGATATAACTCAGGAGCAGCTAGATGGAAGAAATGAATAGGGTGAGGTCTGAGGAAGGGGCTTCCATGGAGCTCCTAGGCACACCACTCTCCCAGCATCTCCATGTATTCACCAAACCAGAAGCTCTCCAGACCCAGTCCTCCTGAAGTTTTTAATGGAAACTTCATTGCATAGTCACGATTGATTAAGTCACTGGCCACTGGTAACTGATTCAACTTCCAGCTCTTCTCCAGTTCCTAGAGGTTGTGGGGTGGGAATGAAAGTTCCAATCCTCTAATCATATGGATGGTTTCATTGGCAACCAGTCCCCATCCTTAGATGCTTTCAGAATGTCACCTTATTAATATAACAGAAGACACCTTAATCACTCAGATCACTCTGAACACGTAGTAAATTCCAAAGTTTTGAGGAGCCAGGAACAGTGGATGAAGGAACTATAGATAAAGACCAATAATTTATAAATCACAATGTCAAAGTTCACCCTCTAGTCTTTGAACATGGATGCCTCACAACACAATAATCATATAAGGCAAAAGTTATTGGTAAATTACTAGATTCCCATTCAGTCTTTAATAACTATTTGATCCATCATCATATGTTATGAAAATGTCTTCCAGGGCAATGCCATTTAGGTTTACAGGCTTCTATTCAACCTTGTCAGAGGTGGTTTCAGCAATATATGGCTTCACCCATTTAGGCAGCTGGTGCATTTGAGCTGAGAGATAATATCATCTCTTGCTCTGTGCCTCTTTCAAGATGTTAATGTAATATGGATTTTCTGATTACATAACACAACCCATTCATTCATTCCTTTACCCTCAGCTACTACTTTTCCTTTTTCCTATTACACCCAAACTTTTCCTCCCAACAAAGAGAACTATGTCTAAATTTAGCCCATCTTTACACTGCTGTAGACTCCCATGGCCACTCATTTCACAGACCAGCTGGCCATCTCAAGGAACCACATGGGAATTTCTGCTTAGAGACTCCAATCATCTTCAAAACCTGGAAGAAAGTTCTGATGGGCATCAACATATCCTACTTTAACTCAGTATTTAAATGTCAACAGGGTCATGCTCCTACACAGCCATCCCTTTAGCAGGCAAGGTTTCCACTGCACTCTGTCAAACCATAAAGCCAGGCCATTGGCCACTGCCCATGAGTTGATAAAAACCCAAATATAGGTGTTTTTACTGCTATTCAAGTCTTACATCACTGCTAGGAAGAGTATGCAATTCAGGCCAAATAAGATGATCTGTTTTTACCTTCTTGAATCAGAGTGTCGGCCTTCCTAATAGGAAGTGCTGTCCATAATTCAAGCAGCTCTTTCCTGGTCAAAGGTACTTTATAGGGCTACCCCTCACACAGTACCAAAGTCAGTCCCAGAAGAAAAGAGGCTCCCTGCTCCTATGTCCTCTTCTATTTCCCAGGCATGATGGTCCTATATAAACAATTTCCATTTTATTATTGAAATCTTCTGGGCATTGTCATCCTCATCAGACGCCTCAGTTCTCTAGTTCGAAATTTCAGTAGTCATCACTGGGAGGTGCTCACAGCTATGTCCTACAGAGGGCTATCACACAGAGAATCTGCCCCTTCCAGCATTCTGGCTTCTATACAACACTGTGTAGGTGGGGCAATCTCACTAGTGCCCAATCAATGCTGCTTAAAATGAGGATTTATATGCCTTCTGTTTACAATAGTAGGTGGGGGAAATGTTCCCCAATCAGATACAATTTCCATCCCTTTAATACAATCAGGTAAAAAAAAAAAAAAACAACCATTTCACATTATGCCTATTTCAAAAGTACTGATTCTCACTCAAGCTTTTATCTTAATTCCATCAACTCTTATGTTCCCAACTATAGCCTTCATTAGGACTTGGTTTTATAGTTAATACAAATTTCATTCCAAGGAGTCCTCTTTTCTACCCCCTGATCATTTTACCTACCCTGTGCAAAAGGCTTTGGGTCCCCAATAAGGGCTTGAGCCAAGGGATCCTAGGCTCTGCTCTGGAACTGTTCAGTTTTGTAGCAGTAAAGTTATATGAGGTGCCCATGCAACAGAGACCCTCTCAGTCATAGAATGTATCATAACCTGGGTAAAGAGCAAATTCAGCCAGTGAATCTCCTGATCATCAGAAAGCCAGTCCCACATGGCACCTATGTGAAGCACATCGACTGCTTTATCTGAGGTACTCCATCTGGCATTCATATGGGGTGAAGGACAGCCCTACTTCTCATGATAAACATACAGTGATTTTTATCCAGTTCATCAGTCTGTCTGTCTGTACCCTCTGGAATAATCTCTGGTGTGTCTGAATTACATGTTGCTATCTATAATTGTTCAATAGTGAGCTGTAGGTTCTGGATCATGCCAAAATGTCTCTTCTGCAGCATTCAAAATCAAAGACATAGCCCCCAAACTGTTTACTTTTATACCTGCAGAACCAACACAAAACGGTCCAATTTTGTTTCTAACAAAATACTGAGCTGCTTTTCAGAAACAAGAGATGAAATGGGCAAGTCATCCAGCCAAAGCATGCAGAGGAGAAAACTTTGACTTCCTACTACATCGGAAACCAAAACCTGCCCCCATCTTGCAATCCAAAGACTGGAAAAAACAGGAACTTGAACACTGGAAAGTTTTCAGAAGCAAAGGGTCTGTTTCCAGGAAGATGTGATGCTGAAGCTTCTTACCATAAATGACCAAATTCCAAGGCCCTCCAATTAAAACTTGCATCTCCAGCACTTCCACATACCTGTCTCCCCCAACCCCTTAAAAATCCACTTTAACCCCTGAATCACTGAGACAGATTTGAGCAGTGCCTCCTGTCACCTATGAGTCAAGCGGCATTGAGTAAATGGCTCTTTCTTTTCTCAAAAACATGGTGTCATAGTTTTAGCTTCCATTGTATGGGCAGCAGACCCCTGCAGAGTAACACTCTCACAATCCATTTTAATGAAGGTTCTTTAGGGAGCTGGTGACACAGTTCAATAAAAAGAATCAGTCCCTCACACTATATCTCTGTTTTAGTTCTTTCTCATTTTTGCCTTCCCCTACATTAACTGCCTCTTTGTCGAGCTCAGGTGATAGAGGTAATTTCTGTTGCCCCTGCATAATTTTTCCCTTTATAGGAGGCTTTGCATCTGGTGGCAGAATCTCAGACTGATCACAATCTGAGTTTAGTCTAGCATCAAGGTCCAACCTAGCAGTCTCTTTATTTTCATTTGGTTATTCCAGATAGCAGTAACCAAGGGACTTTATATTTCATCTTTTTCTTATTAAGTTTGCATTTCTTTTTCTTTATGTATTAAGTGAACCAACTCTCCAGGCATTGAAGCCATCTCTGAATTCCACTGGTAACTTTTACCTTTAGTAACTGAGTGCAATACAGTTGCTACTCCCACACATGGGTGACCACATAGCCACCCAGGAACCAAAGGTCTCTCATTCCTCACCCTTTCATTCGTTCTCTTCCCAAAACATATGTTTCTGTGAGCTGAGGCCATTCTAGCAAATCCCACTTCACTGATATCAACTTAATCTTATAAATTACAGTATCACAGAAAGGTATTTGGTGATGATTTTCAAAATAATTAACAACTAGTTCAACAGAAGCACCAGCTGAGACCAGCTGAAGAGAGGAGCTAGTGCAGAGTCCTGGAGCCACTCTATTGTGTCAGGTGTTGTTGGGTCCTGAATTACTCAGTTGTAGGAAGACTTGGGCAGCACATTGTGGGGAAGCGGCTGTGGTAGTAGGGCTAAGGGTGTGACTATTAACTAACTGATATGAAAGTATTTAAAATTTTTTGGAAGTAGTATGTTCATAAGGTACATACAACCTAAATGTCATTCTTGAATGAAGTGAGGAAATAGATGATACAAGTTAAAAACCTGTAGGTCTTTTTTTTCCCCACATTTTAAGGTGTAGAGCCAGACTATAACAGTGATGGAAATTTTTCTTTTGAAGAGGAGCACTTTAATTTGGTAT
Organism: Cynopterus sphinx; assembly: GCA_030015415.1. Taxonomy (NCBI): domain Eukaryota; kingdom Metazoa; phylum Chordata; class Mammalia; order Chiroptera; family Pteropodidae; genus Cynopterus; species Cynopterus sphinx. The sequence goes on along the minus strand of CM057379.1, from coordinate 57,893,761 downwards.
TTTATGTATGCAAAGGTAAGTCTCAAGCTCAGAGTCTAGTCTGAATGGTAGAGGTTGAGGGAGAGATAAAATGTCTCGAATAATAAAGGAAAAGACTTTGCATATATTGGAGAGAAGACTTTTTGCCCTAAACTGATATTTTGATACTAGGAGAATTTAGATTTTTTTAATAGTCAATGAAACAATAACTTAACAGGATGAGTGGGTCCCAGTAACATAGTGGCTGCCCAGGCCTGAGCAGAGGAACAGCCAGTCAGGTAGTGTTGGTGAGCAGGACAGGCATTGAGTATAAAGAGGCTGCGAAACACATTGAAGTGGTGATTTGGTGGCCAAAGGTAACAAAGCAGACATTCAACACAATAAATAATATCAATTTAAGTTCCCTCTGGGTATATGGAGGATAACTTGGGCTTCCTAGAGTCAGACAGAATGAAGGAGAAGCCTATGGTTAAAAAGATTTTAAATAAAGTAAAAGAAAAACTTCAGGCAATCTTAGGGAACATACAGATATAGTATTTAAGAAAGCTATGGAGTTTATAAGCTTGAGATCATTTTATTTTTCTACATGGTTTAATGACAGAGTTTGTAGAATTAGGAGAATGCAGGAAAAAATTCTGTGGAACATTAACATCTATGGAACAGTTAGAGAAAGAGGCCTCTTTAAGAAAAACTAAGAATTGAGTCTGAAATGGAAAAGTAGAGAATGAATTTTTGAAGAAACTAAGTAAGAAAGATTTTGGAAGTCTGAATGTTCAGGGCAAGTTAAGATAGGACTTAAAAGAACCAACGGCATTAGGTAATAGGAAAGCTATTAGTAAGCAACATGGGAGGACTCAGGGAAGTAGTGGCAAACACCTATGTGTAGTAAATTGAAAAAAAGAAAGAGTGGAAAGAAAAATGAAATAGGAAATTTCACCCACACTCTTGCTAAATGGATGTTAAGTGATGTGAGGTAAGAGCTAAAAAATTCCTGGGCTAGGGGAGATATTTCTTCTAAGAGGGGATAAAACTAAATATATTTATATGATGGGGGAAAGCCCCAAAGGAGAAAGGTAGATAAAGAGAGACAGGGAAACATAAGGGGTGACAAAAGGTCTCAGAAGAGATATAGGAAGTGATAGCAATCCAAATGCAGTTAAGGAGATAACATCAAACAGAAGTCAACCTTTCTCCATTACTGCAATTCTTGTCTCTATCCCCTGTTTCAGAGCTGGAAAATCCAGAGTACTAAAATAAATGAGAGGTGTCAACCAAAATTAATTTAGACTGGAATAAGAAATAAAAGTATTTATTTAACTAAAAAGAGTTGCAGTCCAGGAGACATAGATCAGGTAGCAACATAAATTGTGCCCTGCTGAGACAAAGAAGAGGCTGCTTTTTATAATCAAACTTATTGTGCATAGTTCCCATTTTGGTTCTTTTCATGCAAATGAGGTTTCCAAATCATAGAATTCTGATCAGATGGTATAGATGCAAATGAGGATACAATTTGTGCAGTTTTGATTGGATGGGGCAGGTTTCAGTCCATTGGCTGAAGAATGAATCCAGGAACGATTTTGCAGTGCTTAACTCAGGCTAGGTAAACAGGCAAGGGCACAGTACCAGAAACTGAAAGCTAAGCCTATATAGCTTTTCCTAAATGTAGAGTGTTTGAGAGGCCTCTGTGAGTATTGGCCACTAGCTCTGGTCATGAATTTGGGCCCAGACAACCACGAAAAGTCCATTTGACATACCTAGTTTTTCTTGGGGTTCACAGAGGTTAGTGAGAGATTATAATAAGAGTATACCTTTCAATAAATTGTATAATAATAACTGAAGTCCTCTTGCACAATTTAAAGAATAGCTTTCAATATCTAAGGCAATACCTCTGGGATGTTATTTTGATAATGATTCTGTTTTAAGAATTAGTATGTAAGTCATTCTCCCACAATACCATCATCACTATAATGTTTAGGGAAGGGCATTTGTTTGTGAAGAGTAAATTCTACCTAAGTCTCTCATAAAAAAAAGAACAGTTTGTTTTAAAGAGTTTTCATCTCATTGCATCCTAAAAGGGTAGGGCTTTTCTTTTTCATTTTTGAGGAGTTTAGAATTATGTGATTCTCAAAAATAAATCAGGCAAATGGCTGAATTATTACATGTAGGTTTATAAATTACTAAAATCATTGAGAAGAGGTCATAGTAGTTAAAAGAGTGGATTTTTAAACTAGACTGTATAGGATTAAATCCCTTTTATTAAGCAAATTTCTTTTAAAAAGTGTGTGTGTGTGTGTGTGTGTGTGTGTGTGTGTGTGTGTGTGTGTGTGTGTGTTAAATTGGGAATGGCTAAAATGTTTATCCCAGGACATAATGAATTTCCTCACTGGATATTCAAGAATCAGAAGACAAAATTATCAAACTGGATGTTTACTAGAATTCACTAAAACTCTTAAGATTTTGAGATTTTTATCATCTTCATAGTGAAGAAAGAAAAAAATGCAGCAATATTTGTGTGACCCAAGGGAAGTAGTAAGTAACAAATCCAAAGATTCTAGACCATCTTCTTGATCAAGATCACCGTAATTTGGAAAATCAACTTAGATTTATTATGTGCTTGTGTTTGGTGTGTCTGTGTGTGCCTTATGACAAATACCAATGAAAGGAAGTGGCAGGTGTCTGTTATTAAAGTCAGTCAGTGACACTTTGCAATGCATCTGGCTGACCTCTTCTGAGGTAAACTGCCACTGGAAATATGTAAATCCAGGTAAAATGCTCCACAGAACCCTATGAGACTTATAAATGGATACAGAGTAGAGATGAATATTCCAAATAGGTGACATTTTGATAATACATTCTTTTGAAATTGGCATCGAGAAAGTGAGACCTTTACTAGCCCTGTCTTGGAATGTCAATGTGGTGCTTCAGGGATTCACTAAACTCCTTATCCTGTTGAACTTTTAACCTTCATTGATCTAAAATTCTTGTTCTAAAAAAAAAAAAAAGTTACCTTTGTCTCATAAATTCCTCAAGGAAAAACAGAGATATGCAATCATAAATTATTGATTCTCTGCCTTTTTAAAAATGGAAAAAGTGGCACTTTGTCGAATGTCTGCAACATTATTTTTTAATCTTTTCTCCACACAGTACCTCAGAATTATCATAGTATAAAGAGATTAGGAATTCACAATTAGAAAACTAATGGCAATCCTGGGGCAGTGGAGAAGAGCTGACTTGCCTTGGGAAAGGGCCACTTTTTTAATGCATGTCAAAGCTACAGTCTAATGACTGTTAAGTATAAGGTAATCTGAAAGTTCTCAATTATCTCTAATGAAAATGGCCAACGGAATTGGAACATGGCTTTGTAAATAATTCCATTGGTTTGAACCAAGGATTAATGAACCACAATTTCCATTTTAAGATGGGGCATTTAGCATCTTTTAATGTTTATGAAACAAATGCCTAATCACACAAGACACATGAGGTTCTGAATAAATGTAGTTATAGCTATTTAATTTATATCTATATCTGTAAAACAATTTAAAGAACAACAGTTTTTAATTAAAATCTTTTTCTAACCCATCCTTCATATTTGTTCTCACTAAAATCAATTAAGCATGCCTTCTCCATAAAAATACAAATAGAGGAGGAAACATTTGTAAATCATATATTAGATAAGAATTTAATGTACAGAATATATAAAGAACTCTTAAAACTCAACAACAAATTAAAAATAACCAAAGACTTGTATAAACATTTCTCCAAAGAAGATATATAAATGGTCAAAACGTGAAAATGCTTAACATCATTAGTAATTAGAGAAATGAAAATCAAAATAATAAAATACTACCTTACGCCCACTAGAATAAATATAATTTAACTGAAAAATAACATGATGGTGAAGATGTCGAGAAATTTGAACTCTCAAACATTGCTGCTAGAATGTAAAATGGTTCAGCCACTATGGAAAGTTTGGCAGTTTCTAAAAAAGCTTAAACATAGTCAATGTGACCCCATAATTCTTCTCCTAGGTATTTACCCAACAGAATTTTTAAAAGGTAATAACGGGTACTCATATATATATTTATGAATGTTCACAGAAGCAATATTCACAATAGCCAAAAGCTAGAAAAAAACATACATGTCCATCAGTGGATGAATAATGCATAAACAAACAAAAAAAAGATACAAAAGGTCACACATTGTATGATCCCACATGTAGATATAATATCCAGAATAAGTAAATTCATACAGACAGAAAGCAGACTAATAGATTTTAGGGCCTGTGGGGAGAGGGAAATTAGGAATAATTACCTGATATGTACAGGTTTTCTTTTGGGGGTGATGAAAATGTTTTGAAACTTGATAGAAGTGGTAGTTGTGTAACATTGTGACTGTATTACATGCTTCTAAAGTGTTTACTATGAATGATTAATTTTATGTTATCTGGATTTCACTTTTAAAATGTCAGTACCTCTGCATGTGCTTTAATTCTATCTCTCTTACTTTCTCAGAAATTATTTCTTAACCATGTATCTTCAACCTCTCCTTCCATTTTTAACAGTTTACTGAGATTTAATTTACATACCATAGACATTTATAGAACATTTCATCCAAAAACTGCAGAAAGAACATTTTTTAAGTGCAACATGGAACAATCTCCAGGATAGATCACATACTAGGACACAAAACAAGTCTCAGTAATTTCAAGAAGATTAAAATCATATCAAATATCTTTTCCAACCACAATGACATGAAACTAGAAATCAATTACAGGAAGAAAACTGAAAAAAATAAAAAACACAAATATGTGGAAACAAAACAATATACTACTTAAGAACCAATAGATCAAAAAGGAAATCAAACAAGAAATCAAAACCTATCTTGAAACAATTGAAAATGAAAATCCAACTTTTCAAAATTTATGTGATAAAGAAAATAGAGTTCTAATAGAGAAATTTACAACTATACAAACCTACCTCAAGAAACAAGAAAAATCCCAAATAAACAATCTTGTTCTATACCTAAAAGAACTGGAAAAAGAACAAAACCCAAACAGGAGGAAAGAAATAATTAACATCAGAGCATAAATAAACAAAATAGGAAAAAAAATAGAAAAGATCAATGAAACTAAGAGCTGCTTCTTTGAAAAGAGAAATAAAAAAGAAAATCCTTTTGCCAAATTCAAGGCAAAAAAAAGAGACACTAAGTAAAATCATAAATGAAAGGACAGACATTACAACTGACACCACAGAAACACAAAGAATCATTAAAGAATACTATGAACAATTATATGAGAACGAATCTGACAATCAAAAGAAATGGATAAATTTCTAGAAATACATAACTTTCCAAGACTGAACCAGGAGGAAGTACAAAATCTAAGCAGACAAATTACTAGCAATGAAATTGAAGCAGTAATCAAAAATTTCCCAAAAATTGAAAGTCTAGAACCACATGACTTCACAGGTGAATTCTATCAAACATTCAAAGAATTGCCTAGTCTTATGAAACATTCAAACAAATTGAAGAGGAAGGAATACTTCTAAACTCATTTTATGAAGCCAGCATTATCCTGACACTAAAACCAGATAAAGACACTATACAAAAAGAAAATTAGAGAAATATAATTTACATACCATAATATATACATATGTACACCAAAAGGTTTTTTAGTATAGTCACAGTTTTGCAATCATTATTGCAATCTAATTTTAGAAGTCTCCCAACCCATTAGCAGTGACTTTCCAGCCCTAGGTAACCACTAAACTTCTTGCTCTATAAATTTGCCTATTCTAGACATTTTATATAAACAGAATTACACATTACGGAGCCTTTTTTCTTTCCCTTAGCATAAGGGTCATCTATACTTCACATATATCGATACTTCATTCCTTTTATAACTGAATAATTCCTTTTATAAGTGAATCATTCCTTTTTTAACTGTATAAATGCCACATTTTGTTTACCCATTCATCTCTTGATGTACACTGGGGTTGTTTCCACTTTTCATACTACCATGAGTAATACTGCTATGAACATTTGTGTACAAGTTTTTACATGAATATGTTTTTATTTTTCTTGAGGGTATACATAGAAGTGAAATTGATGGATCATAAGATAACTCTATGTTTAACATTTTGAAGAACTGACAAACTGTTTTCTACAATGGCTATAGCGTTTTATATTTCTCAGTTTAATATAATTCACCTCCTCTCTCTGCACACTAACTTTTGCATTTAAAATTAATCAATATAAGATTTTCCTCTACCTTTCCTTCTTAGGGTGGCACTTAGATTCCAGAGTATAAGACCATGGAATTAGAGGGAAGTAATAACATGAAAAGGCAAAATAGTGATTAAATTAATCTTTGGAAAAATAAAGTTACAATACTTGGCTAAGTGAATTTATAAACATAAAAATCTGAACCCAGCATATGCTTATATAATTAGAACATTATATTTAGAATAATGCTTATGTGAACACAGGTACAGCAATTGATAGTTTAAAAAATTTTGGAAGCTGTCTTAGGAATTGACTATTATAATTTTAATTGGTTGGGGAAAACAGTGTTGAGTCTGAGAGATTCACTGTTTAAATGATAGAAGGCAAATGGTTAGGCAAGCTTTAGAAGCAGTGGTCCAGGAGGAAAGCTATAAATTTGACTGAGATAATTGAAAGCAAACAACACAAAGATTGAAAGAATAATGGACACTTGGATAAATAAATTTAAAGTAAAATCCTGGTTTAGATTTGTAGGACATTGAAAAGTCACTGTGTAGTACAAAGGAGGCAGGTGGCAAGGTGAAGGCAGAGGTCAAATTGATTTAACAGTAGTTTTGAGAAATTACTGCAGTCAGGCAGGACCAAAGTCTGCAAGTGAAAAAAATATAAAATCAGGCCAGGTGGAAGATACCGGCTCTGAGGCTTGGCAGTTGACATGCTTGGTTAAGAGAATGATAAAACTCTACATGTTGCTAAAAAGCTGCTTGGAAATTGTTTACAGTAGAATAAAAAATGGATATTTGTGAAGACTGGCCTTTGGTTCTTTTTGTTTCCATTTTTTATATAGATTGATGAGAAAAGAAAAGAAAGTCAATTTAGATGATTAAAGAAACTCTCTCCTTCCAGCCATCCAGACTGGATCTGTTTTTTTCCAAACAGGCTTGGTGATAAGAATTACCTGGCAGCAACAAGAAATATCTTTCACTAAACAGAAGGTTTTTCAAAGACCATTCAGTCCAGCAAATGGCTACCTCATTAACCAAACTGGGAAAGATTCCAAATGTTTACAAAATAACTGTATTCAACGCCTACAGGCACATCCCAAGCTTTTGTTCATGGGCTTTCTCTTTTTCAGCTGCATTAAGGCAGCCCACCATTTTCTTAGGTAGCATTTTGATACACTTTTGTTTTTATCCTAGATAAAGCATGACTGACAGTGATAAAAAAAATTATATATTAATTTTTCCACACCAAAACCAAATAGATAAAAAAGACACGTTCAAATTTATCACACTTTCACTGAGATCGGAATATGAATTCCAAGCCATTCATCTAAATGAGTTCACTTCACCCTTTGTTTAGCTATGTATTGCAAGCTGAACCAGTCAGGCTGCAGAAAACGTATAATTACCATGTCTCTTTAAATTTTAAAAATCCCTTTAAATCTTTTTTACAAGTAAATTATTTCAAAAAGAAACATTGTTTTTTTTTCTTGTCTCAGGTCTTCTCATTTTAAAAAAATACACATCATCTGCATCTTGACCAGCCTAAAGGAGAACACTTTTGCCTGAGATGCTCCTCATCTCCACTTAAAACCAACCTTGTATTTTCTGTACAAACCTTAGGTTCTTAGTGACCCTCAGTTTCTTCTTTTTTTTTTAAGATGTGAAGAGATTAAAAACCTAAGACCTCATGCTTCAGATGGTTCTATGTGTTGTGACTGGAATGACCAGACTCAACCTGAGTGCTTTGATATTAGAGGCAGTCTATTAGCAGGCGGCTGTCCTTCCAAAGGAGCAGCCTTGACCCATTTCAGGTTCACAGTTTTATACCCAAAAATCCATTAATCACTATATCCCAATCACAATGGATCTATACATCATCTATTCATGACCCGTCACCAAATGGTGGTCTGATATGATGCGTAAGCGGGGGCACAGAAGCAGAAAGCAGAACGCTAAAAGGTCGGATTCCCAGACCATGTTTCCCATAAATTCCTCCTACTCTTTCTTATGGGAACAGAGTTGAACAATAGCCAACCGATGTAATCGCCAGGTACTCGATCAGGAAATGTGGCTGCTGTGGCGGTTGGCATAGAGGCTTCTGGTCTTAACCCCTTCTTTAATTTTGTTAGGGGCACATCATCACATATGCACCCCACCAAGAAAATGTATTTAAATCAGAACAAAGATCTTCTTTTGATAGTGTTTTTGTTCAAAGAAATAATTTGCAGTGTGGGAATGCCAAGTATCATAGCTACTCAAGATATCTGAGCAAAAAATAGGCAATTGTTGCAACTTTACATCAGACTGACTGCCTCAGTCTAGAAAACAAATGCACATGGAAAACAAATCTTAAAAGAGCAAACCCTAAAGAGGCTAAGTCACAAGAGTCATTTATCACAGTATTAGGTCATTCTTGAGCCTTAGGATGATTGATGTGTTTAATTTAAACTGGCCTGGGTATACAGGACATGTCCCTGAAGTGGAAAGAGGGTGAGTGGGCAGATGGAAGAAAAGATTTTAATGAAAAGCAGTTTTCTTTTGCAAACTTTCATGTGCACATGTCTTAATAACAACAAAAATGTGTTTTAATTGATGCCATATTATACAATTCTAGCCCGTTCTCTGGGTTTCTCTTAAAATTCCAGTGAGACACAATGCTGTCTTAAGTCTCATTGCAAAAATACAATCTTTTACAATAAAGTCTTTTACAGAAAACTCGTTTCAGTGAAATGATCCTAGAACCCAGAGATATGTGGATTAATTAAAATCTCACTCACTCATGATATGTTAAAAGATGTCCACTGAGGTAATGCTGTTCATATTGGTAGTCTTTTAGTCTTTCTGTCTAAGAGAAAATACAGAGGAATTACTGAAGTGGAGATATATGTTACAAATACAAAGCATAATATATTATGACTGGCCTTTATTGTTAGTAAAAAATCCTTTCTATATTTATAATCCAGTATTCCCTATGTTGAGTAGTAGAATATGACTGTTTCAGAGTTGTTAAACTCTAGTGTTAAAATTTGGTACATGAAATGTAGGTAGTTTTGATAAAGAAAATATCTTGGAATGGTCTGATTTGGCTGATTATTTTTATGTATTAAATATTTACCCTTCTGTGGGCCAAACACTGTGCTAGACTTTATAGATAAGAAAGTGAGCTCCCTGTACTTGATCATTTAGATAAGCAAAAAAGTATTAGTAACAAAAAAGTCTCAAGACTAAAAATATAATTACGATATATATCTAGTACCATGAAGAAAAATTACAAGGTTCTTTGAGGACATAGCATAATCCAGCCGGAGAGATCAGGAAAGTTCTCCTTGAGGAAGTGTTATCTGAGCAAGTTCTGAAAGATCGTGCTTGGAAGTTACATGTAGGTTAAAAATTAGGTGAGCACTATGGGAAGAGGATCCAAATAGGAAAAGTGTAGTGCATTTGAGATAGTGAAAGAAAAAGATGACTACTAGAGAGTAGTAGTCTAGGAAGAATTGTGGAAGATAAGGATGAAAATACAGTTAGAAAGCTAATCATGAAGGGCTTCTTATACAGTGGTGAAGATTTCATTTTTCATCCTAAAGTAACTGAAAATGATTAAAATATTTTCATCAGGACATGGCATGAGTCCCTATTCATTTAACACCATCCTGGCTCCAGCTTGGAGACTGAATGAAAATTGAATGAGTTAAAGTGGAACTATTTATTTAAAAGCTATGGTATTAACCTGGAAGTGGGATTATAGCTTCAACTTTAAAGGCAAAGGTCAATTGAGATGTGGGCAGATGTAAAATATATTCCAGAGGTAATGTGCACAAAGTTTAGTGAAGGATGAATGAAAAGATGTAAGTTTTTGAGAAAACATGCGGGTTTTTGTCTTTTACAACTGGGTGGATGTGATGTCATTTGCTAAAATAAAAAACCGGTTGCTGTAATATTAGGAATACAGTGGAAGCAGGAAATTGTGCTTCTCTCTGCTTTGTAGGTGGAGTGAATTCCTATATTCAGTGTGGTAACCCGACCTCCACTCTGCCTATTGCCCAAGAGTCAGAGTCTCTCAGGCTCAGGTTCTTCAGAGAGTGATCTTCTTTTATTCCGGATTGAGGAAGAGAAGTTACTGACAACAGGTAGCTGCAGAGAAAATGGGCATGTCTTCTTATATAGCCTTCTGCCAGGTCTTCTCCCTTCAAGATACCCCATACTCTTGCTTTCATTAGTATTTGGTGCCTCCAACTTCAAACCTATAGGGTATTCTGAAATATAAACTATCTTCAGCTGTCTTTCTTTTGTTACTTTGGTTGCCATTTTTAAAATTCTTTAAACATTATTGGCATCACTCTTCTAGATTAATCTTCTCTATTTTACTTTTTAGAAATATGCAGCACTGACTTTGAGCTGGGCTTTAAGTACTTTACAAAAATTAAGTCATATTGCACCACAAACAATGCTATGAAATAGGCATTGTTATTCTCTCCATTACACAGATGAGGAAACCGATGCTGAGAAAAGGTTAAGTAAATTGCTCAAAGTCACAAAGCTAGTAAACATAAATCCAGGTTAAAATTCAAGTCAGTTGGCTATGTAATCCATGTTCATAACCATTGCTCTAACAAACTCTTAGTGGACATAATTTAGCTATTCTGTAATTGGGAATAAGCACGCTTTTTCTGCATTTATAAATACCACAAATAAAAGGTAAACTCTTTTTATATTACTTATAACCTATGAGTTTTGCTTACCTGTCTCTTTAGTTTTTACTCCATGACATTTAATCAGACATCTTGAAAGTTCTTTAAATGAGAATATTTTAAATACTGACTACATGCATATTTAAAATTTGGTGATGCTACATATAGATATTGCTCAATATGTCAAGTGCATCAAATCTAATGAGAAATACTTCATGATTCCAAATTAATTCATCTGTTTCTGACACTAAATTTCTTTGACCTAAAACTCAAATGAGTTCAAAGTATTAATTGTCTGTTCAAGGAGATAATACTATACCACCATAAATACAAGAGAAAAAGGGATATAAAAAATACCAATAAATTCTGTACTGGTCAGACACGTCTACTTTTAGAACCACATTTTACAGGCGCTAAAATAAGAGAAGGTGACTATAAAATACTATATATATATATATATATATATATATATATATATATATATTATATTATTTTATATATAATATAATTGAAAACAGGTCAAAAGCTGAAATTTAGGATTTCTAATCCTAAATGCAAGCAGTGGTGGTTGAAGGGATGGATCTGGCTGGGGAAAAATCCATTAAAGCCTGGAGAAAAGCAAAAGGTTACTGAGCACCTTCTTCCTCACCATCAATCAATAATTCAGGGCTCTGCCTCCCCACACAAGAGCCCTCAAAGGGAGGGATCTTGGTGAGAACATGGTATCCTCGGACCAGGATCATTTGAAAAATGATTACATAAGGCTTTGCTATTATGTAACATACATGATATTAGTATGAAACAGGACAAGAATGTATTTGGAAATCATACAAAATGGTTTTGAAAGAAGAGTTTTGCCAATCATTACAGCATAAATTATATAAACCAGTGCCTTATTTTCTATTATAACTATATTTGTGTTGCATGTTTTTAAATTTTATAGAAAAATATATACTTTTTTATTCAACAACTACTGTCCAAACTAATACATTAGCTTTAGCTTAATCATTTTTCTTATTGCCCAGTTCCTCTTATTGAATATAACAAAATCTATTCATATATGCCCAATAATTAATAAACATTTAGATTTTACTTTATTCATTGTTACAAATAATATTATAATAAACATTCTTACTCATGCCTTCTTGTTATAAGAATGTAAAATTCTCCAGGACAAGGTGCCTTAACATTCTCACTGTGGATATTTTGGGCTAAATAATTCTTTGCTGTTGAAATTGGGGATGAGAGAATTGTTCTGTGCATTGCAGGATGCATAGTAGCAGCCCTGGTTTCTATCACTAGAAGCCAATTGTAGCCCCTATTTTACAATGAACAAAAATGACTCCAGATATTGCCAAATGTCTCCTCAGGGATAAATATAAGCCCTGGATGAAAACTACTGTTCTATAGTATACACATTTAAGACCAACTGCCTATACATATCTTCAGCTTTACTAAATATTGCCAAATTGCTATACAAAATAGTTGTAGAAATTTCCTTTGCAACAAGATGTTCCATTTCTACGTTTTTATTATGAAATATTTCTAAAATACAAAGTAATAGATATAATGAAGGTATAAGATATCAATAACAACAAACTAAAAGCCTGTTTTCTCAACCTGGTTAAAGAATTAGAATATCACAATACCTTGGAAGTCCACATGTCCCTTTCTGAAGCTATTCTTCTTACTAACTCCTCTTTCCCACAGAGGTAATTACTATCTTGATTTTTTTTTAATTCATTATCCCTTTCCTTTTCACACCACAAATTAGCATATGTCTAAATATAAGGTTATTTCTCGTGTTTTCATATACTTTTTGGTTTTACATACATAAAATCATACTTGTACACTTGGTTGTTTTGTTTTTGTTCAGCCTCATGATTTTTGCTCATTACTATTTTGAATTTTATTAATACTTATGCAAGTAAGTCATTCACAAAATAAGTGATTACAAGCCCTTTCTATTATGGTCTCCAGAATACTAATAAAATTTAAATTCAACTTGACTTAACATTTATATATAAATCTAAAATGTATAAGCCAATACTCCAAATAAAAGTAAAACAACTTGCAGATAATAGAACAACATGGTCTTTAGTGATCTCTTGGTCAAATCCGGACATTTTACAAATAAACTACTAAAACCAAAAGCAATTAAATGACAAAATACGGTTTATAAACCATACTAATTCAGTTGCATAATCTAAGTTTAGAATTTCTCAAGTCCCAATCATAGTTCTTTCCAATTATCAAGTTGCTTCTTCTATAATCACCTCAGAGTAAAAAATGTGTCTTCTACATCTTTTCCTGCCCTTCTCTTTGACCCAGCATGCAAGTTTGATCATACATTACACACAGCAGAATAAAAATTAAATATTTCAACATATTTAGAGTTATGCCTTATTTAAGAATGACTAATTCTAGCTGGCAAACATCTTAATCTTAGTAAGTTATCCAAAGAAAATGGAATCAAAAGAAAATAGCATTTAAGTCAGGAATGCATTGGGATTCATTTTCTGTGAAAATGTATGACCTAAATATTTGCCTCTTCTTTGAATGTCATGAGTGTATTCATTACTCAGGAGTACTTTTATGGCTGATAGATACAAAAGTCTCAGGAGGCAAATGGCTCTTTCAGGATATAAAGATATGCTACCTTTAAAAACTGGACTACAAAGGAGGAAAGAAAATATGTTATGATCTCTCAGAGTTGAAAGAAAATAAACTGGTAATGATGGTATAATGAGGTATTAGTCTGAATGCTTTGCTCACTCAGTCCCAACTAATTGAGGAACAACTACAAAACTGATAATTATATGCATAATTGACATGGAATGTTATTAAACCTGGCATTTTAAAAGTATACTTCCCATTCTGCAGAAAAGCACATGTAAATGAAAGGGAATGTGAGACTTCCCATTGAGCTAAATAGAGACAAGAGTTAGGTGACCATCTTAAAATGTTTAGGAAAATGACATCATAGAATACATTTCTAATCTGTGGGGTATAAAAGGAAATAGAATTCTTTTTAGTGTAGTCAGTGGTTTCGTCATTTATGGCAGAGAGGACTTTTCTAATTAATTTGGAGCTTAAAATTAATTTTTCAGTCAAACTATGAACAGGATCAGACAGCATGGTACCCCTTTAGTTGTGCTGCACCTGCTACCACTCAAGAGATCTACTAAAAAGAAAAAGGCTGGCCTTTGCTAAAAGGATAGCATGCACTTCAAGATTTATTATGTGTGGAGAGTCTTAATTAAGCATATTGCTGTCTCAACATCTTTTTGTACTGCTTTACTAGAAATCAGATTATTAGCTCCACAGCTCTTCTTTTCCCATTTTTTTTTTCTGTTGAACATACACAGTTTTGTATTTATTCAATGAACTTATTTTCTTCTATATTCCAGGCACTGTGCTAGAAATCACTAGACATTAGGGATAGCTCATAAACAGAGCAGATATACTCCTGACATTAAACAGTCATTACATGAATACTGCACAGCTTCATTTGCCCACAGGGAAATAAAAAAATTCAGGTATCTTTGGAAGGGAATAAATCTAGAAAAAGTCAGAGGCAACCAAACTGGTGCTGCATTTGTTATTCACTTCTGACTATATCTTATTCTCCTGTAGGATCGAGAAGAATAAATGAATCCAGTATCAGTTTCCACAGCATAAAGTAATGTGATTCAATTTGAAGGTAAGGACAGGGACTTTCTGTTTACCACTGTATCCCTAGTGCAATGCACAGCACTTGGTACATAGATGTTCAAAAATCTGTTAAAAGAACTTCCAAAATAATAAAGTAAGTACCTCTAAAAATCATCTCCTTTATATAAGCAATGAGAAAGCTGGCAAAAAAAATTATCAGAATTGACTTTCCCGATATATGAAAATTATCCAAAGGTTTACAACAATACCAGGAGTGCTTACACAAGAAAAATATCCCAATCTCTGTAAGGACACATTTTGTTTTACAATTGTACTGTTCCTATCTTCTTCCCAACTCCATTGAACCTCAAAAAGCAGCAACCTTGGAATCACAGTAAGTATGAAAACAGCATTTTAGCAGTTGGTAGGCAGGGCAGAATAGACTGAAGACTCTCCTCCATATACACACAGAAAAAAACCCATCCACAGATAATTGCCATTTGACCTGTCTGAAATCTACTTAGAAAGTTGCATTCATGGGGCTTGTCTTTATTTGACCTGACACAAAGTCCAGTCCTCAAGATATTTGGGGAAACAGTCAATAGCAATTGTTTCACATCACAGCTTTCTGAGGCAGTAATATCAGTGGTGGCAAACAAGAAGCTTGGGCTGGGGGTAGGGGTGGGAAACACCTTTAAAGGAATATCTGGGAAATGAGATGTCCAAGCTTTATAAAGTTTCAAATTTTTTGTGGAAATTTTGAAGGTTGTGTATATGTACAGCACAGTGCACATGCCTAGAAAAGGTCTAAAAAAGGCTATACTCTCTGACCACTGGCTGACATTGAGGCTGTGTGAAAGCAGGAAATGAATGCTGAAGCAGAGGTGCCCAGTGCTGCTGACTTCAGAGTTTCTTGACCTCCCTTGGTACTGGCTTAGGCTTTGCCTCCCTCATGACAAAGCAGTTTTCCGTTGACTATGGCAAGAAATCCAAGTGTCCACAGTAGTTACAGGATCCTACAACTCCACCTCAACCTACAGCACCACCCTGAAGTACTTGATTGCGCCTTCATGGGAATCAATGAGGCCATTTATGGTATCTGCTGCTACAACGAGAACACTGAACACCCTAGCTATATCAACCAGAACTGGCTCATTGGGCAGAATATGTCCTCCATCACTGCCTTCGTGCATTTTGATTGTGCCTTCAATGCGGACCTAATGGAGTTCCAGAGCAATCTGGTACCCTACTCCCACATCTACTTTTCCCTGATGACCTCCTCGCCCATTGTCACAGCTGAGGAGGCCTACCACAATCAGCTCTCAGCGGCATTAAAGCATGCACTAGCCACATACAGAGTCTTTCAGCAAAAGATGAGAGACTGATTGGTACAATCTATTTAAGGAAACCTCTGTCAAATCATTAGGGAACACACAGTTAACTTAGCAGAGACTGTGGTGTCCATACATTACCAAGAACATAAACTTTGGAAATTAGTCCAAGAAACTCACTAAAGAGGAATAACAATAAAAAAACCTTACAGTTCTATTCTTTTAAATATTCAGTTTTTAAATAACAAAATTACACAACACGCAAAGATACAGAAAAAATGTGGCCCATACATAAGAAAATAAGCAGTCAACAGAAACTGTCCCTGAGGAAACCAAAATGTTTACTTTATAGACCGACTTTATATCAACCATTGTAAATAGATTCAAAATTAAATATATTTCAAATATATTCAAAACTAAATGAATATAAATTTAATAAATTCAAACCAAAGGAAAAATGTGTAAAGAATTAAAGAAAACTATGAGAAAAATATCTCATGAAATAAAGAATTTCAACAAAGAGGTAGAAAGCATAAAAGAACAAAATAGAAATTCTGGAGGCAAAAAGGACAATAAATATAATAAAAGTTTTACTAAACAATTGAGCTGTAGAAAAAAGAATCAATGAACTTAAAGATAGGTCAACTGAGATTATTTGGTCTAAAGAATAAAAATCAAAAAGAATGAATAAAAATTATCAGAGCCTGAAACCAGTAGTACACCATCACACATACTTACCTATACATAATAGAAATTCCATAATGAGAAAAGAGAGGGAAAATAACAGAATGATTGAAGAAATCATGGCCAGAACTTCCCAAATTTGATTCAAATGAACCTACACATTCAAGAAATTCAATAAATTCAAATTAAAATAAACTTAAAGAACCCAAACCTAGAAACATGATAGTTAAACTAATAAAAAGACAAATAAAAAAGAGCAACCTCAATAAGATTAGCACCATTTTAAAGACACAAATGGGTTGAAATAGGATGAAAAAGGATATTCCCTACGAACAAAGAGATCTGTATACTAACATCACACAAAATCGACTTGAAAACAAAAAGTTTCCCAGCAATAAAGAGTATATTTTATAGTGATAGAAGGAACAAGTCACCAGGAACATAACAATTATAAATATATATTTTTATATTTTTATAAAATATAATACCCTTTCAATAGAACCCCAAAATACATGAAGAAAAAAACTGACGTATTTGAAGGAATAAAATTAAACAATAATGGTGGGAGGCTTCAAAAATCATACTTTCAATGGTACAAAAATCTAGGCAAAAGCACAATATGCAAATAAAACACTTGAACAATAGAACTAATTAGACCTAACAGACATCTATAGAATGCTCCACCAAAAAAACTTTTTTTATTTAAAAATATACATTTTTCCAGTGCATATGAAATATCCTCCAGAATAGGTCATAAAACTAACCTGCATTGAAAAGATCTAAATCATAAACAGTATATTCTTCAAACTACAACATAATTAAAATAAAATCAATAATAGAAGATATTTGGGATATTCCATGAATGTATAGAAATTATACAAAGCATTCTAAGTAACTGATGGTTCAAAGAATAATCTCAAGAGAAATTAGGAAATACTTTGAGATTAATTAAAATAAAAATACAAATATTAGATATGGCCAAATCAATGCTTACATTTATAACTGTAAATACCTATATTAAAAAAGACCTCAAATCATTGACCAAATCTTTCATGTTAGGAAACTAAATAAAGAGAAAACCAAACCCAAAGTAAATAGAAAAAAGATTAGAGCAGAAATGAAATTTAAAAAAAAAGAGAAAAAAACAATGGAGATAATCATTGAAACCAAAAGTTAATCACCAGATTAAATGTTAAAACTTACTACAAAGCTACAGTAATCAAGACAGTGTAGTACTAGCATTAGGATAGATATATAAATCAATGGATTAGAACTAAGTCCAGAATCCTTACATTATAGTTAATTAATTCTCAACAAGTTTGCCAAGTCAGGTAAATAAAATAGTCTTTTCAACAGTTGGTTTTGGGACAACAGGATATTCAAATGTAATAAAATTTAGCTGGATTCTTACCTTACACCATATAAACATTAACTCAAAATGGTTCATAGACCTAAATGTAGGAGCTAAAACTGTAAACTTCTATGAAAACACAGGAGTCAGTCTTTGTGATACTGGGTAATCTTCAAAGACACTTTTAGTTTCATCTTGCTAAGTTTGCAGTTTACTTACCCAAGACATCAAGCTAATTAATGATAGAATTAAAGGTAAAAACTCCAAAGCTTAAGCTTTTTTAACTAGACCACACTGCCTTTAAAGAGAAGCAAGAAAATAAAATCAAAAGATAGCAACTCTTATTAAAGCATTCTTAAAATAAAACATTACTATTTAAATTCAAATCATTTAATATTGTTTGATTTTGACTTTTTAAGAAAAAAATGTCATTTATATCTTCAACATTTTAATAAGAAAACTGATGTCTCATCTATACTATGCCTTTTCTCTATCCTACTAAGCTAAATTTCTATCCATCATTTTCATATTAGGCTAATAGCTTTGCCTGTATGATTCTCTGCCTAAAATTACCCTCAGTCTTATTCAACTGCAGAAATTCTATTCATCCTTCTTGATGAAGCTTATTGGTTAATTCTCAGGGATGTATCTCCTCTTCCTTAGTCGGTCATATCCTACTGTCTACTTCCACAGCACTTTCTGACCCCAAGGTAGCACTAATTTTCCATTGTATTTGAATTACCTGCTTAATTCTCTCCTCTACTAGACAGTAAGCATTTAGAGAGCATGACTTGTGGCTTATAATAATTTAACTTGTCAGTGCTTAGCATATATAATAGTTATACAATAACCTAACTGAAAGAAAAAATCATCCCACATTGACTGAACTTAGTAAGAAAACTGAGGCATTTAAAAAAGATATTTCCCAGTGTATGGCTATCTCAGATTATATGCTTTAGAGATGAAGGAGAATGCAAAGACAGTTTATTTTTTTCATAGCTATATAAATAGAACACTTTACTAAATCATAAGAATAGATATGTGTGTTTATATTTAATTTAATGATGACTGATAGGGTTCAGAGGCAAAGTCTTTACTAATAAAATACTTTCAGTTATTTTAACCCTCAGTTATTACTGAAATGTCCATGAAGATATGTTTCAAAAATTAAAACATGAAAATATTTTCTCAGCCATAAAAAGAAATAAAATTTTGATATATGCTAGAACATGGATGAATCTAAAGAACATTATTCTTAGTGAAATAAGCCCAACACAGAAGAACAAATATTGTCTGATTCCACTTATATGAAATGTCAAGAATAAGCAAATTCACAGAGATAAAAAGTCAAATAGAGGTTACTAAGAGCTAGGAAAAAGTGAGAAAAGGAGTTATTATACAATAAATACAGAGTTTCTGTTGCGAATGATGAAAATGGTTTGGAAATATACAGTAGCGATGGTTACACGACACTAAATATATTGAAAGCCACTGAGTTTGTACACTTATGAATAGTAAAAATGATATTATGTATATTTTACCATAATAAAGAAAAAATGTGACAAAATGGAACAATTTAGATGAATGAAAAGAAGTTTAAAAATCGATTATAATCCCTTCATCTAAAGATAACTCCAATTATGTGTTGATAAAAAACATTAAGGCTAAATAATGATGTATTTAGATAAGCTGAGAGGACTTGATATCAGCAGACCTGCCCAATAGGAAATGTTAAAGGAAGTTTCTCAGGTAGAAGGCAAATGATACGTGACAGAAGCTTGGATCTACACAAAGGAATGAAGAGTGCTGGAAGAGGTCAATATTTGAGTAAAGACTTTTTTTTTCATTTTTTAATTTCCTTTAAATTGATGAATTTACTTTGGATATATAAAACCAAAATACATAAACATATGTTACCCCATCAAAAAATTTTCTATGGATTTGTTATATTCAACCGTTTTTTGTCATTATTTTAGACACATATTGTGAGAAGCCTATTAGTAAATTTAAAAGCTTTACAGAAATGTTTCTCTTTTTTAATCAGGATAGATTTTAATGGGAAATTGAAAAACATCTCAAAACCATTCAATTAAAAGCAAAACTCACCTAAGCATTATAAACATACAATTTTGTGATAATAATATATTGGAAAATCTTAAAACTTGCAAAATAAATTTTCCATATCTTAGAAAAGATGAGCTCATTTCCTTTACAGACAACACAAAAATGTGTGCACACACACACATACATGTATACACACACAACACATACACACTCAGCTTGAACTTTAAAAGGACATGTGAGATTCAGGGTAAAAAGAGGGCACTGGGATTTCAAGTCATAATGAGTCCAAAAAGACCTCTGCCTGACAGTAAAGAATGAACATATGTAAATTGTAGGTAATTTTCTTTTTTACTCCAGATGGCTATGTGAGGTAGAGTGTATTAAACTAACGCATGTGGAAGAAGTTGCCAAACATATCCAACTAGAACTAAATGGGATACTGTTGCACCGTACAACAGAATTCAACATCCCTCTTCATCATTTCAGCCAAAACATCCCTCTTAATTTACTTCTATAACAGAGACTGGCTGGCAATCTGCCCTGATAGTGATTTAAAATGTTACCCGTAACTTTTCTTGCTCTCAATGCTGTTTGACAGGTCTAGGACTCTTTATACTTTGATTTCAATGTTGATTCAAGTTATCAATCATACATTATTTGATAGAAAAAAAGAAGACCTTATAACACCATTCCCTTATTTTACTGTGAAAAGGGTGACAAGGTTTACAGAGTCTGTAATTTAGAAAGGAATCAGCTTCCCTGGCTAGTATTCAACCACAAAGAAAATGTGATTAGCATTACCCAAAGTAAACAAAATACTTATGCTAATGCCTAATCATGTCAAAAATGTTTGCAGCCTGTTGTGCACTGTTTTTAGAACGAGCCTAAAGATGACTCCCTTGTGCCCCAGTTTATGTTACTATACTATCTCCCCCCAACTAAAACTTAAAATACCCACCTAAAATTCTTTAACCCAAGGAATATATAACTATCTTTCTCTTCAAAGACTGGGATCTGGTTAATATTGTAGAATCTTTTGGCAAAAGCCTCTGGCCTTTGTCATCTAAATTAAGGAGGCATCACAAATGTAAATGGATACGTTTAAAACATACATTCTATTCTGTGAATATTAGAAAGTTGAAGATTAGACCTGTTACAGTTTCAACTATTTCCCCAAAAATAAGGAAACACTATGGCTATTCCTCTGGGCTTCTTTAATTATCAAAATAAAAAGATATAAAATATTAAATACCTTTCACTCCATATTTCAAGGTAATCAGGAAACAAAAGGCTGTCCTCAATAACTGAAAAGTAACTTGCCTGACCAATAATAAATATTAGAATTGAAAGGGGAAAATTTTTCTACAGTATATGTAACTTAGGATTCATTTAATACCTCTACCTGTAAATATGTGTGTTATGGAATATCATATTCAGTAATCAGACATATGGCTAAAAGAACAATCAAGAAATAAAAAAGCTAAATTCCTTATCAAATAGGAAAAGAAAAGGTAAAGAATAGTACAGAAGGACAAGCAAAGAGAAGTATGTTTCATACCAGACAGCTATTTAGACAGTATTATGTCACAGTCACTCAGATACACAAGGATTCTATACTCTTGCTGTCTCTGCTGTATTTTTTCCAGGATTATGATTCAGTATAATACTTAAATCTATTTTCTGGTGTATCACGTTAGAATATTTTTACTTTCTACAAATTCAATTTAAGAAATAAACTCCTCTAGATTTCCCTCCAATTTTTCTCCTCTATATCCATCATGAAATTTTGTCACCTATAACACAGTTGATATGGAAAAATATATTATTTACATTTTTCATAGCACACATTGCAACTTCTTTGCTTTTTTTGTAGTTTGACTTACAAAATTTGAAAAGTTATCAACAGTAATTTTATAGTATAACTTTTTCTCTACAGAACTATTTTGTGTAATTAAACACATAGAGAAATAGAAGCCTGAGTCAAAAGAGGTTACTTCAACATGTCAAATGAATTACCTTTAAAGACTATTTTTATTTAAATAATCATGCAACACCATACAATGGTGACCAGATATTTGGTCAAACATTATTCTGTATATTTCTGTAAAGGTTTTTTGGGGGTGATATTAACATTTAAATCTGCAGATTTTGACTAAAGTAGATTATATCCTCTATTGTGTGTGTGGGCCTCATCTAATCAGTGGAAAGCTTTACCTAATAGAAGACTGAACACACTCCTGCAAGAGGAATTCTGCTAGCAGGCTGCCTTTGGACTCAAACTGAAATTCTTCCTGTATTTCCAGCCTCCTGGATTACCCATCAGATGATTAATTTGTGTATACTAAAAATTCTATAAAATAAATCTGTGTATTTATATTTACCTACCTATATATAAAATATATGGTATACGTGGTATATATTATATGTTACAATATATATAATATATGCATATAACATAAATATACATATAATAATATACTAATATAATGTACACATATAATATATAAATGCTATATATAATTATATACCAATGCATATATTTCATATAAAATATATTAAAATATTATTTTAATCCATGTAAAATTACCTATTTTTATATACACATTCTGTTATATGTATGTCTGTATCCATGCATACACACACACACACACACACACACACACAATCTCTACTCTGTTCATTTTATTGCTCGGGAGGACTCCGACTAATACAATTATTCATAGCATTGAGGACTATCAAGCCAAAAGAAGGAAAGTTGTTGTGGTGGGCCCAATAAGTCATCTAGATCTCAGGTCTGAAACCAACAATTTATTCTTGCAGCTGCTGCAGGTGGCACCAGAAGGCAGCCCTCAGTTGTAAGCTGTTTTAGGAAATAACTCACCCAAGAAAAAAATATCTCATCCTCTGTTTAACCTGCTTCCAGGAGCAGCCTCCTCAATGACTGATGAGTGTAGAGGTATAAAAGGCTCAGTGCCTTCGTCTCATTTCAGGACAATTCTGATGATCTGTCCAGGTACAGAGATCAGGTTTTCACTTGGTTTGCAATGCAGCTCATCTTCTCCCTCCACCAAATCTCATTACCTTCCTCTCTCTTCCATCGGTGCTGCTCCCAAGAACACTCCCCAATCAATGGCCTGCATACTGATCTGCATCTTAGAATCCTCCACTAAAACCTTTAAACTTGCAACAGTCATTCTCTCTCTACCCCAATCACTTTTCATTCCCTTTTTTTCTACTCAAATCGGTACAAAGTATATCAGCAATCCGCTGCAAAAACCAATATCCAACCTGGAAATGGGTTTCCAATCCTTACTTCTAAATTCTATG
Source organism: Cynopterus sphinx (assembly GCA_030015415.1). Taxonomy (NCBI): domain Eukaryota; kingdom Metazoa; phylum Chordata; class Mammalia; order Chiroptera; family Pteropodidae; genus Cynopterus; species Cynopterus sphinx. The sequence goes on along the minus strand of CM057379.1, from coordinate 57,870,456 downwards.
GAGGATGTACTTGAAGTTCTGCTTACTTAGCTTGGCAAAGTGGTGGGAAAACTTCCCTCTCTCCCTGTCATCTCAGGTGCTTCTTCAGTCCTCTGCACTTAGAATTTTCATGCTTGTTATGCCTCCAAAATCACAGGTACACAATTCAGACTTCTCACTTTACTACACTGGATGAATGCAGAGCTCAACAATCTAACAGAGCAACAAGATTCTGCTAGGTATCTTGTGTCTCTAAGGATGTTTCTCTTAGCTTGGTGGGGTGAAATACCCTCTCCCCTTTCCCACCGCATTTCCCTTCTTTACAAAGACTCAGTGAAATAAGATTTGAGGATGATCTGAAGATTATTTATTAATTTTAGTTATCTGTTACATCCTATTTATGTACAAAAACATTGACTATTATGAAAATGCCTGTCAGGTTTGGGGTATTTTCTCTCCATCTCTCTGCCTCTAATTGTTTGCTCTCCTTTGCATTCAAAACTAAATCAACATTTAGTTCTACTACATTTAGTAATGCTGATGAGAACTATAAGTAGGCTTTGCTTTTAGAGTTGTTTTACTCTAGAGCCCAGTTGTAATTATCACCAGAAATAATAAGTAAGATGGCTAGCCAAGGTCAAGAGAGCACTTTTTTTCATGGACCAGGTTTCTCTATCAAAAGCTAAATGGCCCCTGTCATCATTTAGAACATAGTGAAACCATTTAAGCTAACTATTCATCCTATAAAACTTATATCTTCTGCATCTCATTGAACCCAGAAGAAAGTGATTTCACGAATCCTTGGTACAGTGTTTTTTTTTGGAAGTGTCTGAAATAAACTGGCTTACAAACTTGTACCACATATACTTCATGAAATCAAAGCCCCTTTACCTCCCAACCACCAGGCAGAAGTACAACTATTTTCTATAGTATGTATGCTTTAATGCTTAAACACGGATAAAGTAATAATAGTCTATTCTCCTCTAGCTTAAAACTAGAGATTATATCTCCCTCAAAAACATGGTCTAATTAAGTGAATTTTATCTCTCTACTTTAAAAATACTTTTGTGCTTAAATCTTTGATCATGTTTTGTGTGTTCTTCCTTTTTTGAAGCTGATTTCAATGACATTTTTCTTTAATCTTAAAATTCCTTGCTTAAAAATGCTCCACCTTACTGATTAAATGTCAAAGTTTTTTTTTTTACCACCAGTAAAATGTATTCCAGTAGGCAGCAGTCAAATAGACATGATTATTCAAGCATTTCTCAATTAGTTAAGAAACTTCTGATATTTCTCATTTAGTGTTCTCAATGAACAAAACATCTCAGAAATATTTTCTTCAGGTCAAAGGGCATGTTTAGCATAATAACTAGCCAAATTTTTACATAATTAGATCATATGGGGATTGGGGTCTTCTATTATTTTAGTTGCATATGATATGAGTAGTGCTTCCTAAATGTAACCCATTGAGAAAGGAAAATAATTGAGAAAGTGACCTTGGCACATTAGAAAAGGAAGCATGGAGACTTTTGACAGCATAAAATAATACAATTACTAGCAGGCTAAAGTTCAGGGCAAAGAAGCTATAGTCATATGGGGATAAAAAAAAAAAAGGTAGCTGACTATATGCTTTCACATTATTGGTAAAACGCTTTCGGTTCCAGTATGTGACACATTCTATTTTAAATGATTTATGAAAAATAAAAAGAATTTTGTGTGATACTAAATAAGTGATTTGAATTAGAAATTTGGAGGCTATATATTCCATGATTACCAACAACTAAACTTTTAGAAAGCATAGAGAGCCTTCAGATGAACAACAATACCAGTAATAGCTATGGGACAGAATATAGAAATATTTTGGAAAGTTAAGTTTAATGTAACTATCAATTGCATAGTAAATGTAATACAACTATGTATGAGTAGGGTTAGACACAACATCTGTTCCATTATTTACTAGCTGAATGATCTTGACCAAAATGTTCACCTTTCTACACTAGTTTTCTAATGTAAAAAATGGGGTCAATAGTGTTCACACTTTTATAAAGATTAAATGAGAAAGTGTATGTAAAAGAGTTCAATGCCTGGAACATAATAAATATTAAAAAACTTGAAGACATTTTATTAGTAATTTTTGATAATATGAATGGCTGAAATTAGACTGAATTTCCAGAGAGCGCTTTAAATCAAACAACCCTGAAAGAATTTTCTAAAAGTATACAAGTGAAATCAACACAAGAAAGAAGCAGAGACTTTAGTCTTTCCTGCATCTTCCCATGCCCATATTCAATAATTTCTGGTGGCTTTTTTGGAAATTCCTCTTTCTGAGGAACTCAAACTTTGCATAATCATAAATTTTCACTATAAATTTTTGCGAGACTTGCATATAAAGGTGTGTTAATATCTTAAAAATTCTTCAGAAAGTTGGGCAATTCAGTTTCATTTTTATTACCCAGTTAGAAATTTACTTATACACACATAGCACTTGAAAGATGGTACTGCAAATGGTTGACAGCACCTGTCAACATAGAAGTGCTCACTCAGCACACCAGAAAGGCATGCACAAGAAGAGACAAAAACTAGTCATGACAGATTATTTCATTTCTAATTATTAAATGTTTATTTTAATATCTATTGTGTGGTTAGCCCCTCATAATATGGTCATCTGAAACAAATGCTCTGATTAAAAATTGCATTGAGCAAATTTAATTAAACTATGAGACATGTCCGATTATTATGATCTGTTTCTAATTTTTTCCATCCTTCATTTATTTAAAGTCCACATGGATCATGAACAAAAGCTGATTTTTTCTACTACATGGTAAGCCACTAAGAAAATTTAAACTTTTTAAATCATTACACAGAAAAAATATGAAATATATATATAAAGAATTGGAATTCCTTTCTACTATAAACTAGTATTTACATTTAAGAACACTTCATTGGACAAATGTGAAAAGCTACATGTTCAAAATTGAGAGTCCAGAAGTAAACCCATGTTTATATGGACAAATAATTTTTGACAAAAAAGCCAAAAACATACACTGGAGAAAGAAAAGCCTCTTCAATAAATGGTGCTGGGAAAACTGGAAAGCCACCTGCAAATGAATGAAACTAGACTGTTGTCTATCACCACACACCAAAATTAACTCAAAATGGGTTAAGGACCTGAATATAAGAGTTGAAACAATAAAATGCGTAGAAGAAAACATAGGAACAAAACTCAAGGAGGACCTTGGACTTAAAGAGGATTTTATGAATTTGACCTCAAAAGCAGGGAAATAAAAGCAAAAGTAAATGAATGGGACTACATCAAACTGAAAACCTTTTGCTCAGAGAAAGAAATTATCAACAAGGTAAAGAGACAACCATCCGAATGGGGAAATATATTTGCAAGCAACACCTCCAATGAGAGCCTAATATCTAAAACATACAAAGAACTCATATGACTCAATAACAACAAAAAACAATCCAATAAAAAAAATGGGCAGAGGACCTGAACAGACACTTCTCCCCAGAGAACATACAAATGGCCAACAAATATATGAAAAGATGCTCAACATCAATAGCTATTAGGGAAATGCAAATCAAAATCACAATGAGATACCATTGCACACCTGTTAGAATAGCCATAATCAACAAAACAAGTAATAATAAATGTAGGAGAGGATGCAGAGAAAAGGGAACCCTCATACACTGCTGGTGGGACTACAAATTGGTTCAGCCACTATGGAAAACAGTATAGAGATTTCTCAAGAAACTCAGAATTGATCTACCATATGATCCAGCAATCCCTCTACTGGGTATTTACCCCAAAGACTTGAAAACTCATAACTATAAAGACATTTGCACATCAATGTTCATAATAGCATTATTCCCAGTGGCCAGGACATGGAAGTAACCGAAGTGCCCTAGGATAGATGATTGGCTAAGAAGCTGTGGTGCATATATACAGAGGGATATTACTAAGCCATAAGAAGAAATGAAATATAGCCATTTGCGACAATGTCGATAGACCTCGAAATAATCTTGCTAAGTGAAATAAGCCAGACAGAAAAAGTAGAAAATCACATGATATCACTTATACATGGGATATAAACCTAAAAGCAACAAATGAGCAGGACAAACAGAGACTCATGGATATGGACCATAGACTAGTGGTCACCAGAGGACTATTGAGTAGTGGTTATTAGTGGGGTAGGGGAGGAGGGAAGGAGTAGATGGGGTAAAGGAGATATATAGAGAGGTAGGGGGAGGGTGAAGTGGGTAAAGGGGATCAAATATATGGTAGCTGAAGGAAACTGGACTTAGGGTGGTAAATACACAATAGAATATACAGATATCAAATGATAATGTACACCTGAAAATTATATGATTGTATTAACCAATGTTACCTCAATAAACTTAACTTTAAAAAATAGAAAAAAGAAAAGCTACATGTTCATTACAAGCCTAATAGGAAAAAATAAATACTTCTAAATTACCCAGGGACTATAAAATGACAAAATAAAAAGTTTATTTTATGCAAATAGTAAAAAGATCAAAATATTATTATTAATTATATATTTTTAAACTTGTAAAAATTACTGAAGTATTACTTATTTTTTACATCATTTTACTTATAGATAACAGTAAGTTGGAACATGAACTATTATTGTGAAGCAGAATTATTAAGTGTGTCAACAAAGCAAAGGCAAGGAGCTATTCTGAGGTTCTACTTTGAATCCAAAAGCTAAGGTTTTCAGGAAGTGAGAAGACTTTGGTTCAAAAACCTGTTATTTTGTCAATTCTTTAGTGACACCTATTTATAGAACAGATACTAAGTGTGACATTGCCTAAAAGACATTTCTTAACAGAAAAATAAAGTGATTTCAGGATCAAACATACTCAACTTATATATAAAGTCAATGGTCAGGGTGCAGACTAAACACAGCACAGTGTCCCTTGGTACCAAACTTTTAAGTCACCTGCCATCATGTTTTCTGAGCTTAACTGGTTAAAGGCTAACCTGACTTCTGGCGTGTAACATAATGTCTTGTGTTCACACTACACATTAATTTTAGCTGACTAAAATCCATTTGGAATTCTATATCCTAAGCACAGTCATCTTTGTTTACATGAAAGAACTGCTCTAAAGGTATTTAACTCCTATAGAATAACTCTCTTTTTCAATCTATGCTAAACCTACACATCTACAACTCCCAGAGTCCATTTAACAATGTTATCATTGCACTATCCCATCTCTGTGGCCACTGCTGGATGTACCTGGCTCCAACTGAAATTTGAAGAAATGAAACCAAAGCATGGTTTATAGTTCGAAAAGTTAAAAAAAAAATAAAAAAAAAAAAGCTCAAACCTATAACATAACCAATAATGTGAGGGCCCATAACCATTAATAATGCCCTTCATTTGTTTTGTTCTGGTCTGCTCTCTTGACTCACTGTTATCGTCTTTTATTTTTACTCCCTATTTTTTTTTTCTAAAAACCTTTAGTCACTATATCTTTCTCTCTTCACCTTATCTAATTTTTACCCACTTGTTCCTATACTGAAATTCCTTTCACCTTTAAACATCCCTCCTTTTCTATAAGCATTAATATTTCAGACTGATTCCACAATACAGGTTTCTGTCCATTTCTTTGTTTGACTCTCATTCATTAACCCAATTCTTTTCAGTTTCCAACATATGAACCTGAACTTCACTCTGAGAAGTATTAGAGGGATCAAAGAACCTAAAAGGTTTGGAGTGCAGACCAGACTACAATCTTCTGGATAAAAATTAATAAGTTACTTAGTCATATTAAAAACTGAGATTAATAGTAGCTCCCTTCTTCCTGCATTGATGTAAAGAAGAATTACAATTAATAACTGCAACAGAAAGTCATTTTTACTGTTAAGAAACCCCCTTCTACTGCTAACCACAGTGTTATAGATTTAAAGTGGGTGTGTTGTGTCTCTGTGTGTCTGGGTGAGAGAGAACAAACCAATGCCTGTGAGAACTGCTACTTCAGACAACTGAGAAATGGATTTCACATGCCAATATTATTACTTCTTTCCATGTTGTAACTGACAAGCCATCTGTGTGTGAAGTGAAAATTAACTACTACTACTGTTACTAAAAATAATGTGCTAGATTTTACGCACAATGCTCAAAATTTTGTAAGTATAATTCTCTCTTAATCTTGATAACTCTAGAAAGGATATACTGGTTTTTATCCAATTTATATAAGATAAAACTGAGACTTTAAAAAGCTGAGTAATTTCTCCAAAGCCACACAGATTTTAGCTATGAAAATCTTCTGAGTACAATTTTGAAGATATTAACTATTAGAATTTGCTGTCTCTTCAGAAAATTGCTACACATATTCACACACACACACACACACACACACACACACACACACACACACACACATACACACACTCTCCACAATATATCTACAATATTGCAAATAAATTTAAACAATTCTAAATAAAATGTCTTTTGCCTAAAAGTTCTCGGATGGGTGAGATAAATGTTCTACATGTTATATTTAAGTAAAAAAATTTTCAACATATCAATTATTGCATCAATGAAAGATTTTATTATATCTATTAATAGGTTCATCTTTTTGCAATGTCATGTCTTCTTTTACATTTATTACTAAAATACAAAATGCACATGTGGTATTCCCAATTTAGGTTAATAAAAGGGCCTCAAGTCCAGTAAGTTTAACTCCTCAAGGGCCTGTAATTATCCCTTTGAATTTATATTGAATTTCAATTTAATTACATTCATTTGTACATATATCTCTCATCTTTCAAATATTTTATTAAAGCATTACTTAAATAATTTAGCCTTGAACATGATAAAATTCAGATGCAGAACTATAAAATGACCTATATCAACCTATTGTAAATTATCTTAAATTTGAGAAAGACTGCTACATTAAATGCTACATGCAGAAATGTCTACTTTCTTACTTTTGTAATGACAACTTTTTGTAAAAATAAATTATAATTACAGAATGAATTATTAAAATTTTTCCCAATTTCAAATTAAACTTATAGAATTTTCACATGGAGTATAGTCACCAATGATCTGAACTTCATGCCAAAGAAACTCCGTGTAAAAAATACTAGTGAAAGTGAAATATAAAAAGCAGCTCTTGGTTTTTAGTTAATTGTATATTAAGCCTCTTTTGTGGTTCCTTTTTGCCTTTAGTATTAAAAAAAAAAAAAAACTTAAATTGCCTAGCTATTAATGTTGAGATACATTTCTACTAGAAATCATGTCTCTATCATAGATGATTTCTGATATTGTTTTTCAGGAATTCTAAATATTTTCCTTCAAAAAGAGTTTAATTATCCCATGGTTTCTTGTAAACTCAAAATTTTTAAATTTCTTTAAATTAGAAAATATTTAAATAGGGTTAATTTAAACAAATATGATATGAAGCTTGATTTTTCATAAATATTGATAAAATAGAATCTGCCTTAGAGTTCATATAAAACTGATAATTGGATTTTCAAATAATTTCTAGTTGTTTTTAAGAGAATTTTATATACCACAATAAAATATTTTTTAAAAAAATAAAATAACTGCATAGAGGACAAAATTATCACTATTTTTAGATGTGATGAGTTTTATACATGGCAAATCTAAAAGAATCAACTGAGAAACTGGAAGAGTTCTGTAGGAGGACTATACAAAAAAAGCAGCTATTATAAAATATAATGACAAATTTTATAAACAGAAGCAATGTTAAATTCCTATAATAAAATTAAGTAAAATGTGTGACATTTTTTAAATAGAATTTTAAAAATTCTTCAATAAAAAGTTTTTTTGATTAAAAGGACTCAATGGTGTATATCATTACAGAATTTCCCAAAAATTTTTCACAAATTATAAGCCTGGTCAAATATTTTTATCAAAACATGACAAGCAATTTGACACTCGGTCTAAAAGAAATTGACAAATTAATCAATAAGGGTCTAAAGAAAGTATACCATTTAAGAGGAACCAGCCTTAATTAGCAATAAAATATATCACTGTATTAAAGTAATTAGAATAATGTGACATGGCACCAGAGTTGATAGGCAAGTCAATGGACCAAAATGAAAGCTTTAATAGACTAGATTCAGAACATATAGAGTTTGGTATGTGATAAAGATGGCAATTAAATCAGGAAAAAAAAAAACATTAAAAAATTTGTTATAGAAAACTCAGAAAATAAAGCTGGATCTCTACTACAATTTTTATTTTAAAAAATTATATAAAAAGAAAAATATTATGTGAAATAATGTGAAAGAAAAAAATGTAGTTGTAAAAATTTATTCTGGAGTCAAAAGTTACCTTCTAAGAATGTACAAATCTCAGTCACTAAAGAAAACTCTAACATGTTTATTTCAACAGTTTCATCTTTTTTGTGATTTAAGTGCAATGGAGCACATAATAAGTTCCAGGTACATGTCTAAACACAGGGGATATAGCAGTGAGCAAGTGAGACAAAACTTGCTCTGTGTTGTTTCTCAAGCAGTAGATAGATAAACAAGTAAATAAGTGAACACACATCAGATGGTATTAAGTGCTATGAAAAAAAACTAAGCAGAAAAAGAATGGTAATAATAAAAATTTTTGAATAAATGGAGACTGAGAGTATGCAGTATTATCAAGGGTATGGAAAAAATGCATTTCTGTAGATCATTGTTAAAGCTATTCACTGGTAAAATCTCTTTGAATAGAAATTTACACAACTGTAAAATGTGCAAACTTTTTGACTTAGTAATTCTACTTTAAGGTATTTACCTTGCTGATATATTTGGGTACAACTCAGATATATGTATACAAAATTATTTGTACAGCATTGTTGGTATAAGTAGAAGAAGAAGACCTATAAACAACTTTAAAATTTCTCAGCAGTCAATTGGTCAAATAATATATGAAGTAGAAAAGATGACTATATATATCTGTTAAAAAGGATATAGTAGATTTATTATGATAATCTAAAAATTTCTGCAAGATATAAAGCAAACAACCAAACAGGTTGTATGTATATCCTATTGGTATAAAACAAGAGTTATCCATGTGTCTGTCTGAAAAAATTCTTGAAGAATACACAAAATTACTTCTGAGGAGTAGCATAAATATCTTGAGAATGAGACTAATTTTTCTTTGTTCTCCTAAAAAAATTTTCTTATGTGCACTGTTATTTTCATAGAAATAATTTAAAATGTTAAGCACTGAGGCAAATACTGGTTATTTATACCAAAAATTGAAATGCCCTCATGACAATATTGCATTAGATTAGTGATCAAAATAAATATTGAATTTGCCCTATGAGGATGGCCAATACAAATAAATTATGCCAAAAAATCCTCTCTGGGTTTTAAATTATAGTAGCTAGATAACTATAGCAATCATATTAAAAGCATAATTAGTAAAATGCCATCTTCAACTGTGATTTTAAAAAAAGATGATGACATATATAGCACTACTATAGACTGAGAGGCTTATAAACAACAGAAATTTATTTCCCTCAGCTCTAGAGGCTGGGAAGTCCAAGATCAAGGCACTAGAAGATTCAGTGGGCGATGAGGGCCCACTTCCTTGATGATAGATGACCATTTTCTAGCTGTGTCCTCACATGATAGAAGAGGCAAGAGAGCTCTTGGCAGTATCTCTTTTAAGGGAATTAACCCCATTCATGAGGGGTCTACCTTCATAATCTAGTCATCTCTCAAAGGTCCTACCTCTAAACACCATCAAATTACATTGCTCATTAGCATTTAACATGCAAAAATTTGGCAGAGGGGCAGGGGGTACATTTGCCCTATAACAAAAAAAGAAAAAAACAGTATCTTCTTTAAATTACACAACAGCTTTGGATAGTTAAAAACCACTGACTTATAACATGGTTACATGTCTGGAAAATAACCAATGTGCTTTTTGTTTATGAGTCTTTTATATTAGTAATATTTTAGAGATTGTTATTCACTTATAATTCACCCATTGAAGCTACTATGATTCTCATGTGCCCCAAATTTTTGGGGTCTACTGTTTCATAGATTTTTCACCAAAAGCCTGTATTTACATAGCTATTACCAATTCTTACTTCAGTATGTAACTATTGTAACAAGAAGGCAATTTTCCTAAAATGACGGGGGACTCTACATGATAACGTACATGGACACAGAAAAAAAATGCTCTAAAATGTATTACTTTCCTGTTCTTTGCCACAAGCTGATTAATAATGTGGAATTTCAGTCACTCTGAATTGGATAGAGCTGACACTCTTCCCCAGTGATGTAGCAGTGTAATAGCTTGTTTTACTGGAGGTGGTAGATGAAGGCCATGACCAAAAAAAGAAGAAAAAGCTATATGACAAAACACTGAGTATTTTCCTCCTAGAGCCTAACCTATTTCTGAAAAAGCAATGTAAATTCTATGTGTGTTCTCCTTATTTATTCAGACCTCATGAGAAGCAATTATTTAAATTTGGAGGAACACTAAAGACGAGATTATCTGATAATATAAAAATGCTTATAAAGAATCTTAGATTTAAAAAAGATAAAGAATAGGGGATTTTAACATCTTATGGGTGAGTCTCATTTAAAGATATTTTTTCATATGAAATTTTTACCATTTCTACAGAAATTGCTCAAGAAGCAATTTGAATAATCATTACCATGAATCAAAACATTTCCACTTGCTAAAAGCAATAGTATTATGAGAATTCACTGTAGAAAATTCTCAATAATTAAAGAAGAGATACAAACAATAGACACATATGTCAGGAAATCTGTCACACAAGTGAATTATGCTTGATGTTAAAATTGCTGAACTATTTTCTGCATAATTCTTTCACACTTGCATATAATATAAAAAAAATGCTAGTAGACTATATATGACTTGCTGTAGTTGACAATTTTCAGGTGCTACTCCTTGCCCAGGACCATTTCCTTTTCTGATTTGTAAGTATGTTTCCTTTACTTGTGTATACATGTATACCTTTGCAGCTTATATTCTTAAAAATTCTCAATAGTAATCTTTCAAAAAAATCTTACTTAAAGTCATTTGGATACCATGGTACAATCAAATCTACAAATTAGTTGTGCTCACCTCCTTTATCATGATGGCCATAGTTTCTTAGAGAAAAGCAAAAGCTGGACCTGGGAAAGGCTGTTCTTGCCCATAGGGTAGGTACCTAGGAAGTCCCAGGCTAAATGTCAGAATCTGGCAATGTCAAGTAGGGTTTAAGCAGACTTTGTAAGAGGATGGGGTAGGGAGGAAGACTATAATCTGACTGAAGGAACAGAATTATGTGAACAATCAGATTTCAAGTTATCTTTCCTTTACGGCAGATCATCAGCCTTTTGCCTGAAGTTCAAGATGCAGCTGCCCACCTTTCCAAAGGAGAGGACTTAACAGCATTCAGGAGATTTTAAAGATATCAGAAAAGTACTTTGCAATCCAGAAAAGAGTGTCAGCATTGGTTGGAAAGTGAGTTATTTATCCAGATAACTGAAGGCTTTATCCCACCTCTAACTTTTCAGCTTGACAGGACTCACATGGAAAGAGAGGGATTGCTACAGCTGTGGGACTCCATGGGATCCAGAACACATATGTCATGTCAGACATTAGATCTTTCTGGCAACACAATATGATTCCAAGTCCTCTTGAAGGGTGGTGCGAAGAGTGCTGATAACACCTCCCTCTCAGAGCAAAGTCTGGATCAGGGTTCAGCCCACTAATTGGAACTGCCTTGGGAAGCTGGGAAAGGCAAGGGTTCAGGAGGTAGAGAAATTGCAAAGGCCCCATTGCTCACAGAGTAAATCCAAGTTCTTAGGTTTACCATTTAGGGCCTGACCAAATGTGGCTTCAACACGCCTTCTCAAAATTATCTTGTACTCAATTTTTCTCACTTTGTAATCTAACCAGAGAAATTGTGTAGCCTACTTTCTTTATATCTTAGTATCTTCTGTGATTTTTCCTTAATATTTTTTCATGTCTGGGTTTGTCCTCCCACATCTCCTCGTCCTTTTAGCCACATGTTCAAAACAAATCTTATCCTTGAAGGCACAATCAAAATAATCCACTCTGCTCTATAGAACATGCACAGAGCACCACTTTACAAAATAACCTTCCCTTTATTCTCTATAACAAATCACTTCCTGCTCTATATAATGAAAAAAAATCTAATTACTTTTCTTGTCACCCTTTCAAGGTTGTAGCATTTGAGGAAAAGATTTCATAATTATAACTAAATTATTTGCATATGCTCCAGAGAGCCTCACATAGAGCTTCACAAAGAAAAACAATTTTTAATAAATCTTTATTATTAATATTTTTCAACCTATCAAAAAACAAGTCATATGTTAAACTAGTCTAAAACAGATAAGATAGGCAATTCGTTTCTGAGCATCATAATTATGGAATGCACTATTGCTTTAATATGTAGCATGAACACCAAAAGCAAAAATAAATAAACTCCCTTTTCTTAAAAAGATTCCAATTAACCCCGCTAAGATTTTCAATTTACTTGAATGCTGAGTTGGAATATTAACCAAAGGATTAACTACATTAGATTCCAACCCAGCACGGTCTTGGTCCTTTTCTGTTGCCATTGCATTAATGTTTGTTTCAACTGGCAAATACTGACAGTATCTGGTAGTTAAATAATCCAGGAATGGATAGTACACAGCAGTCGAATTTAGAAGGTATGTCTGAGCAAATCAGTATTCACAAAAAGCAGCAAAACAAGTGTACTTATCTGAAGTCATTGTGTAGCAAACAAATCCTCCTGTTTGGGGGGAATTCCACCCAAAACAGTATTCCTTCGAGGTACAGAAAATGTTACTAATCCTCCGAGGTCCAGATGATTTTTTCCTGTTTGTTTTGGTTTTGTTTTTGTTTTACATCTATTTGCCATATTTTTGTACATTTTGATTTTCCTTTAAGTGTTTATTTCTCTCAGTGGAGAACAGATCCTCCTGGGCCTTTAAGAAATAATTTAATTCCTAGTACCAAAAGCTTAGCAGTCTCGAGCAGTTCTGCAACACAAACCATTGCATATGGGTCAAGATTGAAAGTACTGCAGTGAGGAATCAGAATTCTAGAGAGAAAATATTTAGCATGGAGGAATGCTATAAAATAAGGATCACTAAAAATGATGAGTTAGTAACAATCCCTTTTCAGTTGTCCATTTCACTTTCTCGGGTGTGTGTTGTTCCTTTTAAAAATGTTTTAGCAAGTTAAACAAAAAGAACTCTGATTTTACAGTGGGTAATAAATTAAACTACATTCAATTTTAATATTCAGATATAGCAGCTAGGACAGTTATGGGAATTGCATTTGTCGCCTTGGGACCCTATTTAAATGACAATTTATAAGGTCATTTGGGGCATATAAATTTCAGGTCATACGTATTGACTAAATAACATCAGTCTGATCCATAGAAAACTGCTTTTGTCCTGTGAGGACTGAATCTATTGGAACATCTTTAAAACAGAACAGAACAATTCCCAGCCTCAAATAACTTTCAAGGCAAACCCTGGTAAACACATGAAAAAGGACAGGATGCAAGTGTTTTATGTATGTGTTATTCAGCAGTACCATGGATAAGTTTTATTTATGAATGAACACATTCATCACTCCAGGGTGGAAAGGAGTCTGACTTGCTCAGTACTAATTTCAGCTGAAAGTTTAAAATCTCTTTTAGAAGAGAGTAAGAAATTTTTTTAAAAAGAAAATTGTCATTATAACATGAAACACAAAAATTGCATTTACCAGTGGGCAGGGTTAATTAATACCCAAAAAATAACCTGTCACTGGTAAACTGAAAATGTTCCACTTTAGGAACTGAACTTAACTATTCTACAGAAGCCATATACACTGAAGAAAGATACACACTGGTCTCTTGGATATTTTGAAATTTTTTTAATCTGCTCATATCCATCTGCTTTCTCTATCTTGTATAAAGGATTACATCAACATCATTTCTACTTTTAAGACTATCACTGAAAGGGAAAATTCCTACTACAATACAATTGTTGTAGAGGGTACAGGAAAAGAGAAATTTTGATAAAGAATAGAAACAATTTTTAAAAAATAATGTTCTAGCAGACAAGCACAGAAATGGGGCAGTGGCTATAAAGGGATGTGAAATCGAGAGTTTTGAAGATGCAAGAAATTACATGTTGATGTGAATGTTCCAACTAAGAAAGAGAATTTGATGATGCATAAAAAAGAGGGGGAAATTTTTAGAGCACTATCTTTAGGTATGCAAGATGGCTTGAACTGTGGGGCACAAGTGAGAAGGTTGGCCTTAGGTTATAAATGGAAAGAAAATTTATCCATAGTAACAGAAATAAGAAAATGTTGGAACAACATAAAGTAGATAATGCAGTGGTAATCTATGAAGGTCTTCTATGGTTTTCTCTAATTTCTCATAAAATATAAATGAAGATCATCAGGTGAGAGTGAGGACTGAAAAAAAAGAAGTTCTAAAATTCGAGGCAAGAAAGAAAGTAGGTAGAGAGCCTCTAAGGTATTCACCTAATCTATGCTTCCTTGTACCTATTGTCTTAAATGTGTGCTGGACCTAGTGACCCACTTTTAACAAATAGAACATAGCAAAAAATCAAGGGTATCACTTCTGAAATTAGGTTATAAGAAGACTGTTATTTTAATCTCTCTCTTAGGCCTCATTCTAGGAGAAACAAGCTGCCATGTTATGAGTGGCCCTTGAAGGGGTCCACATGACAAAGAACTGGTGACTATGACCAAGAGATAGCAAAGAACAGAGACCGATGAAAAATCCTATCAGTGAGTTTAAACATAGACCCTTCCCCACTGGAGACCCGGCTAACACCTTGTTCGCAGCTTTGTGAGAGACTTCAAGTTAGAAACATCCAACTAAAGGATACCAGATTCCTGACCATCAGAAGTCTTTGATATCATTAACGTTTGTGTTAAGCAGTTTTAGAATGAGATCATTTAGGAGTTGCACTGATAATAGCCAGGCCTGTGTACTGATCAAGGAAGTTTAGTGATTGGGTTACAGTGAAGACACAGAAGACATATAGGAAAATAAATAAAATAAGGAAATATTAAAATCACTAAGATATAATAGAAATTAAGTTAGATATAGAAAGAGTGTTTTACGAGTCATAATCTTCAAAAAATCAGAGATTTATGCCCAGGTGTCAGTAGATAACTAACAATAATGAATAGGTGGTGATTTGATCTGAGGACATAAGAATAAAAACCACATTTTCAGCAATCTGGATGATAGGCACAATCTAAAAGTGACATGAAAGATTTTACTGATTATATCAACAATTATTCCAAAATATTATCACTGGATCATTTGGAACAAGAGTATCAAAGAGTTTCCAGTTTCCCTCATTTCCTTCAGGAAATCCTCACTTAACACTCAAATTAGGGATAAAGTATAAGTATCATCTTCTACTTGCCCCATTAAAAGACTTACCAGAATGTTAGATGATTGTGTGTTGTTTGCACTCTCAACAGATTAAATATTAATATTGCAAAGAACATGTGTGTTGCATTCCCAAGTACTAGCCAATTACTTATAACATATTAGTTACTTCATAAATGCTATTGAAAAAAAAAAGTTTTTTGTTTGTTTTTTGAAAACCACTTCAAAGGCACATGCTACTGAGAGTTATGTCAGGTACAATTCTAAGACCTCTTCACATAATAATTCATTTAATCCTCACAAGTCCCCTTTGAGATCAGTATCACCACTGTCTTATTCCAAACTGAAAAACAAAGAGGTGGAAATGTTTGTCCACACAGTAAGGAACTAGGAGAGCCAGGATTTAAAACCAGACAGACTAGAATAGTTTCGCCCACCTACTTGCTAAAGTAAAGATACAGAACAGCAAAAAAGACTTCTTAGACATGGTCCAACACACACAATTTTGAGCCCATTAGAAAACGAAGCTATTATTAATAGTTAGAGAATGGAAAAGAGATAATAGAAACACTTCATTGATTTTAAAGTGTTTCAACTACCAATGATAGGTTTTATAAAATTCAAAACTTAATGATGCATGAAGAGGTGAAATAGAGAATAAAAATATCAACATGTCTAGCATCATCAATCACTGAAAAATGAGTCAGCAAGCTTGAAGCAATCTTCAACTGACAATATTTCTAAAATTGATCATTTAAAAAAGACAGAGAGCATAAATGAGCTGGACATGCCTAATGATATTTGGCTATCCTTGAACAGAATTTTGAGGGAGATGAGGTTAAGATGGGATAAAAACTAGTTCTATTCATAATCAAATAAAAGGCTACCAACCTAAAATATTATTTATATTATTTCCATAAAATTAAATGTTTTAATATTTTAAAATGTATAATTTTATTGATCCTTTGAAATTGCCAGATGTCTTTAAATAGATAATCTATACCTCACCTAAAGAGATAATATAAATTCAAGTTATTTTTATATCCTGTATATAGTACATAATTGCCTTTTTCTCTCATCCTCACATTATCATCCAAGATTTTATGGAAACTAGAGAGAGTTGTATAATAATATAAAAATAAGATGGTTAGGATTATTCAAACTTCTCTCCCTTTGAAATTTCAAGAGGAATATAAAAGACAATATTATTAGTGATTTTGATATCATTAAGATGTCCAATAAAATTGCAATAGCCTACTGCTCTACAGGTCTTGCATTTATGAGATTATTGGAGGGAAAGTATATGAGAGTTGTTTCAAAATACTTAACATTGCTGGAGATATACGAACATATTCAAGGAAGAAAGTGAAAAATGTAGGCTGATCTTTAGGACCCTGAGTGCTTTGTATGGAAAATATCTGGTTACACTATTAAGCTGTTTTACTATAGTACTGAAATGAGTAATTTATGCATTTAAATTTATGGGTAAATAATCAAGCTAGCAGCAAATTATAATAGTAGCATCCTTATGGAATATGATTAGAATTCTACATCATTTAGGGAAATATGGTGCCTTACTCAAAGAGCATATCAATAATAGAGCAAATACTAAGAAGTAGCAATGAAGAATAATTTTATAATACATTCCTAAAATAACTATATTATGTGTGGCAATTAAGAAGTATTTCAATAATGATCTTAAAAATGACATATTGCAATTCAGGTACACACTACTTAAGTCTAGACAAGATAACATTTTCAGTTTTGAGTGTGTGCTTGAAAGGTTGTTTTCCCAAATGGTATCTTAAAATATTTTGGTATATTCCTCAGCAGCCTTAGCATAACATGTAAGCAATTGGTTTTTTCATCTTTTTTTCCAGGAAAACAAAGAATAAATAATATAATAATGTGGATGACAGAAGCAAGGTTTCTTGTATAAGTGTATGTATGTCTACGAGTGTATTATACACATTTGAATATGTATATGTGTATACATACATATACTTGTTATAACAGCTCTATTAACCTATGCATATAGTTATAATAGAAAGTTTAATTAGAAGTATAAAGATTAAGTATATCAATTTTAAAAATTGTATAATAAATATAGAAAGAGTAAGTCTGAAGACGTGTTACCAACAGAAAAAAATGGGAAGTTACATAACCATATCTGGTGTAAAAACGAGAATATTATATCTATAACAAAATTTTAAAGTCATTCTCTTTAGTCACTCATAACCAAAAACAGACCTTAGTGAAAATTTTTCTATGCACAATAGCCTGGACCCTATTTTAAACCTATCAAATCAGAATTTCCAGGGTGGGACTCAAGATGGGTTGAAATGTGCAGTTTTGATTCGAGTCTTTGATAGAATGTAACTTCTTCCTCATTTTATACCTAAGAACATAAATTCTAATTCCCAAGTATTACCAAAAATTATTATTTAGTAATAAAAGAAAAAATTAAAAATATATTCATAATTGACTGAATGTTGTAATTTAAATGTTACTATCCCATCAAATCACAATAGTACTGTGTATTATCATTTTACTCAACTGAAAAAATTCACAAACAATTCAGAAAATGTCCAGGTTACATGTAATATTTCCATAGTTACATAAGCTCTATGATAAAGAATATAAGTGATGGATAGAAATAAAATGTTGATACAACAGTTTTTCTTCCTATATCAAGATTTAAAAGCAGGCTCTTCTTGGCTTTTATCACAACAGCAGGCTGGATGCAGTCCTTATTCTACAATTTTTCCAAATTTTTGAAATACTGTGAATCTTTTTTTTCCCCCAAAAAAATTAAGTTATCATGTCCTTGGCCAGGTGACAATTATTCTAGTTCTTTTTATGTGTGTTTGATTGCTATTACCCCAAAGCATTGTGGTTAAGGCTAATGGCACTGAGATCAGACAAATCAGACATCATTTGCCACTTCATAAACTCATGTGGACTCCTTGCCCTTGGCCATGTTCCTGTAGCTGGGCAAGTAGCCATGTTCTACTACTCATTCTTCCAACAAACATGCTGAACAGCCATCCTCACAGGGACTGCAACTTAATCATACACCAAAATATCACTATTTGTGTCCTAAGTGAATCATCAGCAAAAGACATATTGTGAATGACACCTTTTGAAAGCCATATAGCTCCATTTTGCACCCAGTAACAACTTTCTTCTGATTCCAATCTTTGATGCAGACTCTTAAGTATAACATACATTAAAAGAAGAGACTCAGTATTCTTTTATCTCAGGATGAATCCAAATTGGCCTTCAAAATAGTGTTCATGTTTTTTTTTTTTTTAATTAAGCTTATTGGGGTAACATTGGCTAATACAATTATATTATTTTCAGGTATACATTATAATTTGACATCTGTATATTCTATTGTGTGTTGACCACCCAAAGTCCAGTTTCCTTCAGCTACCATACATTTGATCCCCTTTACCCACTTTATCCACTCCCTACCCCCCCAAAATTTGACCCCCCTTTAACCATCTACCTACCACCTGCTCCCCCACCCACTACCCCCTGGTAACCTCTAGTCTATAGTCCATGTCCCTGAGTCTCTCTTTGTTTGTCCTGTTCATTTGTTGCTTTTAGGTATATATCCCACATATAAGTGATATCATGTGATTTTCAACATTTTCTGTCTGGCTCATTTTCATGTATTGTTTTTATCACATCCTTTTCTCTATTTTGTAATAGTAGAAAAATAATAGACATTTGTAAGAAAAGGTATTTGGGCATTTGGATTACCAAGACTGAATATGACTGTTTTTTTAGGTTGGTGCGCTAGTAATACATTCCCTAAAATAAACCATAATACTCATTCTTTGTGACTATGTTCCATGAAGAAAAAGATAAAAAGTTTTGTTTGGCAATATAATTTTTGTACAATACACTTTCTTACTAAGTATGTAGTTGGACTCCATCAATGTTAATCCTAATTGTAATTTTTTCAAGTCTACACAAATCGTATTATACTCTTATCCTTTAGCATGAAAAGAGAACTTAGCAGGGCCCCAAGGTCTTTTTCTTCATATGCCAAGAACAAAACGACATCTGTACATTACCAATTGTGGGCAACTTATTGTGAAATATCTAATTAGAAGACATGTAATAATTACATAAATATATACTATCTTATTAACCAGAAGTTCATTTCTCTCTGAACAAAATGTTATCTCATTTATTATTGTCTACTATATTTACACTATTCTTGAAAATAGCATATCTTGTAATCGTGTTTACACAAAGAGTAAAACTTTGAAGAACAGCTTAGGTCTAAAACAGAAAAGCAATATTTTGCATTTGTTCTGAAAGACAAGTTAATGGGTTTACCATAAAATTCACTATGCTTTCTCTGATGCTAAGTTTTAATGACTCATCAGACTATTTTTTTAACAATGTTTTATACAGTGCTCTCAGGACTTTGAAGAAGTAGACTGCAAGCTATCAAAACCTAAATCCAAAAATTAATTTTGTTAATTACTTGATATTTTCCTTCTTTTTGGTCCTTTTGGCAAAAATAACATACTAGAAATTTCACATTACACATGAATCTCCTAATAAAAGACTTACATCTGTATTTGCAATGTACTCTGTTCATTATTTTCACTATTACTGTTATTCTTAGTTGTAATATTTAGAGTACCACTATTATTTCTTTGATTTAATTATCCTTTTGAGTAATTTTGACATTTTTGTGAATCATAGCTATAGTGTTAGTACAATAGAAAAAACAAAACACTAAGTTACAATTATTAAGAGGGTATGAGATGGGCATAGAGGCAGGCATGCAGACCAATAGAACAGAATAAATTACCCAGAAAACAATGAATGTATATGTTGTGAACTGATTTTCAACCAGGGTACCAAGAATAGGCAAGAGGAAAGGATAGTCTTTTCAACAATTGCTGTTGGAAAAACTCAATATCCATATGCAAAAGAAAAAAATTGGACCCTTATCTTATATCATGCACAAAAATCAACTCAAAATTAATTAAAAATGTAAACATAAGACTCGAAACTATAACAATCTTAAAAGAAGAAAAAAACGCAGAGGAAAAGCTTCACGACATTGAGCTTAACAATAAGATGTAGCATGTACACACACACACACACATACACACAAATATTACTCAGTCGTGAAAAAGTAAAATCTTACTATTTACAACATGAATGGATCTCAAGGGTATTATGCTAAGTGAAATAAGTCAGACAGAAAAGACCATATGATCTCATTTGTATGTAGAATCTAAAGAAGAAAATAATTGAAAAACAAACAAACAAACAGAAACAGACTTGGAATTCCATTTCTTACACACGTTACACCTTAGTACTGTTTTTGGGTGAAACTAAATGTGAGTGAGACACTATCCTGTCTTTGTAAAGTACTTAGGGCCTTGGCGGCTCTATAAGGCCCTAGACCCACCTCAGTGTCACTACCATCCAGACACTTTCTCCTGAGATTCTAAAGGGAGAATACAAAGAAAGTAAAATAACAAATAAAAAGTTTTTTTATTCTATTTTTTAAATAAGGCTGTTTAATTATTTAAAGAGATTATTTCACTCAAATTTAGCATTTTAATAATCAAAAGCTTTGGAAACTTAGTTTTTAGCAAAATTAATTTGTACCGGAAAAATAATTATGAATTGCAAATCTTTAGTAATGAGACTTACAAAATTTCAGTATCCTAGATAAGTACTGGGTCCTTCCCAGTGGATTACTTGGTATGCTATCCATGAGGAATTCCTCTTCTAACTTTTCAGTGGCTTCACTCTGAAAGTAAATGTAATATTTTAAAATAGCCAAATCATTTGGAAGCAAACCCCAGGAAGAAGTATGGTATTAACCACCTGGGGTTAAAAAAAGGTATGCCTACAATACATTAAGAGTGATTTTCTTGTGTGGCACATGTTCTGGTTCAAAGACAATTTTTAAACAGAATTTTTAAACAGAATTTAATATGGATAATGATGATGATGATGATAATAGAGAATAACTTGTCAATATCAACAGTAACATTGAAGGAAGTACACTGCTTCCAAATTATTCTGAGTATTAAATATTAGCATGCTAACTTTTTATAAACTAGTATTATTACTATGTAGTCAGACTCCTCATTGATTTTCCAGATTTAAGTATCTGTGAGGTTCTACCAAATTAATACACATTCAAGAAAAGGAGAATCTAGTTCCTTAGCAATTGAAGATTTTTATCTACAAATCCAAATGACCTGATATTTGCCTATGAAGATTTGCTTATTTCTAGCCTTAAACCACAGCCATAACAATTCAGTTCTCTAGAAAATAAGAATACAATGTCTTCTCATGAAATAATTTTTACTTTCAGGACATTTTTATCAAAAAATTATTTTTATTTACAAAACACAAAAGCACCAAAAACATTACCAATTTGCATAGTATTACTCAAGAGATGGCAAGTGCTACTCTATTTCAAATAGTTAAATAAATGAAGAAGTGAAGAATAGTATAGACTTTATTGTTACCATTTCCCACAAATTCCTTAAACAACTTAAGTAGTTGGTCTGTGTGTTCAGTAGCTTAGAGATTTAAAATAATATTGACCTAGAAATTTATTTAAATGGTAAATTAGTGTATACTCAGGCAAAAGGCATACCATGTAATTGCTATGATTGAAATTAATAAGTATAAAGTAAAATAAGACAAACTTAGAAAATAAAACACTAAGGGAAAATGAGTTCTAATAACAAATAGTTTATTTTTCTACCCCAAGTGACTTCATTTAGAGAATTCAATCCATATATAGTGATAATAAAATCTTGGATGTTAGTCACGCATTTTAAAATATAGAAGGTAGCAATATTGAAGTCCAAGTTGGGAAGGATTAATGAACAGGCTTGGTTCTGAACACAAGCCTGCATAATAACAAGGTAACAATTAAATTGTTGAAATTTATGTATTTGAATTTTTGTATCTTCACCTCTCTCAACCCCAACTCAAGGAAGAAAAATATTATAGGCAGCATTAGTTGAGATGAATCATTCATTAGTAAGCGCTGTCTTCCCAGATGAATGTTGGCAGCTGCAGACATCACCTTTTCTGAGCACTTCTGAAGTGAATCTGTCTTGCTTACCTATTTGGTATTCAGAACAGAACAACCTTTGAAGAACTTATGTATTCCCCGAAGGCCATTTTTCATCCTCAATCCAAAAGACCTAAACTTGCTGAAAGACTTTCATCTTTTTTTAGTTTACTGCAGACTACTGTAATTATCAGAAGTGTGTAGGGCAGTAGGAGAAAAGGGGGTTTCTTGTTTTTCCTATATTTACTTACTTCTATTTCAACTTTATGCCCAACTAGGCATTTTTCATTTGACTGACACATTCTCTCTTTCGTTTTCCCTCTACCCCTCCCTCCCTACCTCCCCGTCCCTCCCTCTCTCTCTCCTGTTACCAACAATTTTTGACACTTTGGTCAACAGCTCTTACATATCTAAAACTCATCTTGCTGATAGCAGAAGAGACAAAACTATTGCAGTAGAGATGAATAAAGAGCCTTGTATATTTTCTACCATTTAAAAGAGCGACAGGAGACCAACTGCCTATCCACACACACCATAATTTCTTTACTTAGAGAAATCAAATCAAGCACATTTATTTGTTTAGCTTTTGTGGATATACGAGTATCTCTGGGAGTATGGAGGTCAAGTGCTTACAAACTAATCAGCCACAATATTAATCTTGCCAGAGGTTGATTTTACTTCCAAGCCTCAACAAATATTGCAATATATTTTGTAAATAAAATAACCTTGCTTTTAGATAGTCCTATTCTACAATGAGGGAGAGAATTAATCTACCCTGAGAACTGGTATGCATTGTAGCCATTAGAACAGAGAGGAAGCCAGCAGCCACAGTCATGACTTGGAAACTAAAATTCATCTCCTATTTTGTGCAGGAAAGGAGGAAGCATTAAAGAATGCCCCCAAAAAAGCTCATTAGTGACAACAAATTGTGCAAGGTCCCTGAGTAGGTCCCTGCATATGTTTACAATTTAAGTCTCTCAATGAGAATTTAATTTACTTTCTAATTTTGTCACATATTTGGTCAGTCTTATTCTCCTTATTAATATCCAGCTTTATTGTTTTCATAATATAAATTAAACTATAATACAAATGCCAAGGATATGTTCTGTATTCAACAGAAAGGCAGAGTCACATGGGGAGGTGTCTAAAAACAGGCCTGCCTCCCATGGTCAGTTAACATCAGCCTGCTTACATTGTTTGCAATCTTAATACAGATATGAGAAAAATGAACCTTTTCCAATGCAAAGAATTCTGGATTTCTTTCTAAGCAGTGATGGTGATCAGTAGGCTCAACAAAACAATGGCAATACAATTATATGTCATCTCACACACATATTTACTCAACATGACTATGATGATGACAGTGACTTGACCAAAGTTAGCTGCAGAAATAAATGGCCAAGTTAACCTTAAAACCTCAAGTGTTCTAAGTGCAAACTTTCCCTTTATTCATATTCCTGCCCTTTGAAATATTCTCTTCTACAATACAAAATTTTTCATATTCCACCACATCTTCCCACACCTTCATGAAAGCAAAATTAATGAGATGATTGATGGCCTACCTTTTACTACATTTTTCATTTGAAGATGGTTTTATTAATTATATTACCATTACCATAAAGTAGGTTTCCTCCTCACAAGGCATTAACTAGCAAACTATGAGAAGTACAGCTTTCAGCAAAGACTAAGTTTATTACATTGCTTCTGGGTTCTCCATTGCCTTCACTCTTAGCTCAGAAAAAAAAGAAAAGAAAATTCTATTACTCTTCTAACTTCCCTTGCCTAATTCTCTCTCACTCTCTCCTTTTTAAAACTCCATCTTTCTCTCCATAAAATCTCACTCAAGTTTAAGTCATGGCTGACCTGCAGAGTTTTTTGACCTTCACAGTTTTTCCTCAATTTAATAACCTAATTTTTTTAATGAGTTTTCTTCTTATATTACAGATTTTCCTCCCTGATCAATATTTTGTAATTAAAATTTGTCAAAATATTATTTGCCAAAACAGTGTATAATTAGTATTACTGTTCTGATAAATCTAAAATACATTTAAAAACCAAAGCTAAGGATCAGACTTGCAAAGGAAGAGAGGAGGTTAGAACAGACAGAGATTGAAGAAAGGAGATACTTGTTGAGTCCCTTTCTCCCAGTTGCCCCAAAATGTGGCCAATGTCACCCTCACTATCCCAGGAAACAGCTGACTAATGTGTAATGGCTACACATTATAGCAGCTCCCACTATACCTTTCTGCCTTTAGGAACAATTACTATCAGCTGAGACTCCTATCATAATCTACAATTCACTTTACAACACAAATGTTTTATTAACAAAAAAATAGCATTATGCTTATGCATAATTAACTGCCTTTTGTAGAAAATTGACTTCTGTATACTGAATAGAATAATGAGAACAAAAATTATAGTGGTTAAGATCATAGGCTTCAATGTAAAGAGAACTTTGATTCAATTACAGCTCTAATATTTACTCAGCAGGAAACCTTAGGCAAATCAATCTTCTGAGTCTCAGTTTTGTCATCTGTAAAATGAGGACGATAATCTACCTACTTTACAGGGCTGTTGTTAAGGTAAAGAAGATAAGTAAAACAAGTTGGCATATCATCAATTTAAATTATTTTTTAACTAGATAAGCAGAAAAAAAATCTCAAAGCATTAGCATTATATTAGTTGAGAGTCAAAAAAAACGCATCTATTAAACCTAAATTCACGTCAGCCTTTTTTATGCCTGATGTCATGTTAATTTCTGGTACCACAAAAGAAAGTTTAAGCAATACCCTCAAGTCCTTCAGGGAACTTGGCCCTGAGAGTACTGGCACACTGAGGCTCTGAACAGACAAAAATTATTAATTAGGACTCTCTAAGCTCAGGAGTAGTAAGAGAAGCATGTTTCAACAGGCCTGCAGTTTGCAAGAACATAAAGGAATCTACCTTGTTACCCTTGGTTCTTTAGAATTATAATATGGCTGATCAAAATAAGGTCACAAGAAACACTTTTTGTTCTGTAACTCAAATCCAAATTGTTCAAGTTCATCTTTCTTTGTCTCAGCATATTTTCTCTTTTCTATGTGGTTTAAAACATCTTAACTGCTATTAATAAACCCTGACAATATATATTTAGAAAAGTGCCCAGCACCTGTTGCTATACATGCACATACCACACCTAGTTGTGAAACTATGAAATGTGTGGAATGGAAATTCTCTCTTCCTAGTGTGGGTGCTAATGAAAAGCCTTTCCTTCACACATTTACTTATTTAACCAACAGTTATTCTTTTTGTTTTCATGAAAATAAAATCATTAAAGACTAAAATATAATCGTTCGCTAAATGTTCTTGGTTTTCTAAATAGTATCTGATTAGAGATTTGTAGATATATGGATTAAATGACCATTTCTAGGCAAATTATGATAGCACGAACTATAAAACTTAGGCTTTTTACTAAATCACCAAAGGTTTAGAAGGAAATATGAAAAATCTTCAAAAATGTTTTATTAGACAAGGTAAACTGATGATAACCAGTATTGATCAGCATAAGGAGAAAAAGGTACTTTCATACAATTTGTGGAAAGGTAAATTGGTGTGAACTTTCTAGGAAAAATATTTAATGAAATCTAGTGAAAAAATAGTTTGCTATTTTTCTAAGCAATTACTGAATAATTGCTTTTTTTCTATTGATTTCTCAGTATTTATCATAAGCTAAAATAAAGTTCTATATGTAATATGGTTTTATCTATACTCTGTCTTTATACATATAGTTTAACCGAAAACCTCATTGAATATACTTTATGTCTACATCAGAGGAAGGTTCCTGAGATATATGTAAAGAGATGATCACTGAGAACCTTTGCTGTTACATACCAGTGTCTTAGACATGCATATTATATTAACTTGCATTTAAATTTACTGAAATGTATATTATATATATATGATTTTTGAAAATTGCTAATCCGAAAATCATATTAAAAAGAAGTATTTCTGTCTTCAAAAGTATCAGTTCAATTTATAATCTACAACAAAAATTTCTAAAATCCCTTCTTCTATAGTACATTTAACAAAATTTCAATGATTGATCACAGATCTGGGAGGGAATTTGAGAAGCCACCAGAGTCAACTTTTAGCCTTAACCTACAATGAATGATGATCTGGCCTGATTTTAAAGATGGCCAAAGACAGTGATTTCACAACCTTTTTTAGGTGACTGAAAGTTTCAACGTTTAAACACCATTTCCCTGAAGAAGTTTTTCTCTTGTCTCACCTAATTCTTTACTTGTAGTTTAATTTTTCTTCTCTGTGGGAGCACAGACCAAAGGGAAAAAAAAAAAAGTCCTTTACTTGAATTGATACATGAAAGTTCTTAACTAAATAGAAAAGTGAAAGTAAATTCATTCACAGCAGAAGACAAAATGCTGACTAGATTTCCACATTGTATGTAGTTGTATATAAAAATGATGACCCATTTTCGAGAGTTATATTTAAACAAAAGCACAATATTGTACATATCAATAAGGTTTTGCATGCTTTGAGTTTCTTACCCTCACTTTCAGATCCATAATTATGCTGCTAAACACAACGTATTTCTTATTTCTCCTTTATCTCTAACTCTTAAATCCTTACTTCTGTTTTAACACAATTGCCATCCTCTTGATTTCCTTAGTTGCTATTCCGTTTTCCTTGTGTCTTGCTGGGAGAGACAGCATTCAAAGGTTAGTTTAAGAAATTATTACTAATAGCTACTATGACCCAGTGACATACCTACAGTTTTAGGGCATATCATTTAGATTTTCTATGTCTCCTGTTTCTCATTTTCTAAAACTTATCATAATGACATTGACCTCTAGCCCTCCTCAACCAGGCTAAGAAACTCATTACTGTTGATAAGACATAGAACTATCATTTTGGCTGACAACCTAAGTATTTCCCAACTACAGCATTCTGCCAGAGAATTTCCCTATATCCCAAAGAGTTTTTCTTTTTTTATGCTAAGAAATAAAGTCCTTATTCCTTGACATTTTTCAATGGATCATTTTACTTTAGGAGTTTTCTCAAAATAAAATCAGAAAGACAGGCTCATATCTAAGAAGATTAGGGGCCATTATTATTGGAAACAATTTTGTAAAGCAGAGATTTGCAGGCCCAGAATTCAATTAAGTCAGCTCTATCTGACAATTGCTGTTTGAGAACATTTATATGCTATTATAATTGGGAGAAAAGGGGTGAAGGATAGAACTGACTGTTGGAATGTGAGCAACCTGAAAGGATTTCAAAAGCTTTATTTTGAACAATCTAAGTTGTTTGGGGTGGGGGGGAGGGGTAAGCTTTGCATTTGGAGGCCTAGCCTCATTGGATTCACCACATATAAAGTGAATTTATTCCCTGGGTTGAGAAAGCTCTCTGCCTTATCTCCATGGAGCTTTTTTTTTTTTTTTTTTTACTGCCATATTCTCAGCACCTAAAAAGTACCTGGGATGTAACTGTTGATTAACTTGGTGACTCTTGTTTTACCTAACAGCTTGGGAAATGTTATAGCACTAGATATTCATCATAATCTATGCTCATTTCTGGAAAAAAAAAAAAAGCAGAATTTTTTTGAGATGTCACATGGTAGCAATGATGTCCCTTAATCACATAATGAAATTTTTCTGAAAACAACTACAATCAAAAAATAAAATTGGGGAATTACGTATAGCAGCAGCATGAGTGTCTTATTTAAAGGTGACAGGAACAGTTCCATAATGCATATACTAGAGTTCATTTTTCCTTATATCAGATACCTTAGGGTGTTTAATAGTTATTCATGAGAATGTTTCTTACATAATTTCTCAGGATTTAAAATGAATATCCCAAGGGCAATCAAATTTCATAAGTCAAATTCTATCATACTAAACATTTTCTTCTTGGGATATAAGTAAAGCAATCAATTTAACAACTCATTTTGAGGACAAAGATAAAGAAAAGGAATAAAGGAATAACAAAGATAACTAAGATAAAATGAAATTTTTTATTTGAATATACTGTTATGGCTCCAAGTTAATTAATGCAATATGATATGTAAACATAAGATTAGCTTTAATTAGACACTTCTAATATATAACATGATATTATCTAGTTAACATTTTTAATTTAAATCTTTCTCACTATTCACATAAAATAGAGCATATAAAGTTTCTGTTCTGTGCCTTAAAATTATTCCTACATCTTTATTTCATCCATATTTCTCAGAGAATCCTCTATTACTTTCAACACATTATCTTATTGCTAAGATTTATTTTAACCACATTCATGGCAAAGACAAGATAGTTAGCCATAGCATTCTAAGCAAGCCTGTTTTATTTTGTTACAGAGAATGATTCTCAGCTCCTGGATATGTCCCTTTCATTTAAAGATGCCTAGGCCTAATAAATTTTAAATGTAATCTTATCATTTCTTCAAGACCCCATAACAACAGAAGAGGGAATGTTTTTCTAGATACAATCTTTGGATAATTTAAAGACTAGTGTAAACTTTTTCAACAAGCTAGTCATTTTAGATACTCCCAGCAAATAATTTTAGTAAAATGAGCAAATGAAATACGCATTACTTCACAAGGTCATTTGATAAGGAGATAGCTTGAAATCCAGATGTCATGACAAGTTGAGAAAAATATAATCCTATGTTTGGTGACTTGACTAAAATTTTTGGACGCACAAAATACATAATTATCTTGATAAAAAAAAAGAATTAGTAAATGTCCTCCAGATAAATACAAAACACACACACACACACACACACACACACACACACACACACACACACACGCTACCACAATACATTATATTATTATATACAAAGTTTTAAATCCTTCTTTGAAATTGTACCAGTCAGTCAATTTTACTTCAGGGACACCAAAAGCTCCATTGACAATGATGGTCTTCCTTAGGAAGATGAGTCACAGTGATCCTGGAACCTACATATTGAAGATGTGGAGCTGTGAGATGGAAGAGTCTGAGTGCCTAAAGCACTGCTTTGAATAGAGCCACCCTCAGAAACATCCTTTTTGTACTTCACCAGCATGAAAAATAAGCACCTTTGACCCATTACCCATTCTGAATTTGTTTGCTATAGCAGCTAGTGAGGTCTTAATCCATTCTGCTAAAGAAAAAGCTCTCTTTCTTAACTCTGGGCCTGACAGAAATATTAATTACTTTAAATTTTAAGTTTGAAATAATTTAAACTTGAATGTGATTGTAGAGGTTTGTAAAGCTTTGTAAAGCAACTATTAGTTGTAAAGCAACTAATAGGTTTGATCACCCCTATTAGTTGCTTTTGATCTAGCACCTTAAAAACAAGGTGAAGTGGGTAGGGCATGTGGCATTTTTGACATACTCATTTATCATTTTCAAGGGTTTCAAATATTTGAAATTTTCTCACTGTGGCAAATCAAAATTTTTTAACATAAAAAAATTCTATGTAGTTTTAGTCCAGGCTAAATTGTGGCACCCAAATCACTGCCTATAAGAGAAGGGTTTAAGATGGGAATTCTGTTGCCAACCTACAAACTGTCCCATCATTTAAAATACAATATATCATAGAGTGGATTTCTATAGTGTATTAACAATGAAGATGATAAAGTTGTTGTTAAAATAATAATAATAATCTCAGTGGTGTGAGAAAATAAACAGGAAACTTTGATCTGGGCCACAACATGCCATCCAGACTGAGGAAGACCAGTAAACTTTGGGGTCACATGAGACATGGCCAGTGCCTAATAGGCAAACACCAGAAGCACCCAGGAGGATGAGGTAATGCCGTCCGCATGCATCACTACAGGATCAACTTCAACAAATATCACCCAGGTTTCTTTGGGAAAGTTGGTATGAGGCATTACAGCTTAAAGCGGAACCAGAGCTTCTGCCCAACTGTCAATCGTGATAAACTGTGGACCTTGGTCAGTGAGCAAACATGGGTAAATGCTACCAAAAACAAGACAGGAGCCACTTCTATCATTGATGTGGTGCGATCCGACCACTACAAAGTTCTGGGAAAGGGAAAGCTCCTATAAAGCAGCCTGTCATCGTGAAGGCCAGACTCTTCAGGAGAAGAGTTGAGGAGGGGGGTAGGTGGACCTCTGTCCTGGTAGCTTGAAACCACATGGAAGGAAATTCATTAAATGCTCACAAGTATTTTTCCAAAAAAAAAAAGAAAGAAAGAAAAATAGAAAAAAATTAAAATGAAAAATAAATAGTAATGGAAAAAATGTAATCTGAGAGTCCCATTAAATTATAATAGGTCGATTTAGCGATCCTGCTGCTATGCCAAGCAATAAACAACTCCTTTACTAACTGAGTGCTTTAATATATCTCTCATCCACAATTCTATGACATAGTTACCATTATCTTTATTTACATCTTACACAGAAAAATAAAGTTTTAGTGAGGCTAAGCTACTTGCTCAAAGTCAATTAACGACTAGCCGTAAAACCTCAACACAAAACTGTCTCTATGCCCATATGTTTAATCATTACACTCAAAGGCCTCAGTGCTGTCAGACAATATTGCAAAGTGTTAG
This sequence comes from Cynopterus sphinx, assembly GCA_030015415.1. Lineage (NCBI taxonomy): Eukaryota > Metazoa > Chordata > Mammalia > Chiroptera > Pteropodidae > Cynopterus > Cynopterus sphinx. Next base: position 57,839,419 of record CM057379.1, on the reverse strand, counting down.
TCAATCTGTTGTTTTGTTTTTTCCTATCGTACTGTTCTATAGCATGTGATTCTACCCTATTCTGGCCACTAGACATAAGATCACCATTGTGGTAATTGTTAGCAGAATGAGAGAACAAAACTGTAAAATTCTTGAGTTGACAACACAAGAAAATAAAAATAAACCACAGATAAATAAGGAGGTCTAAAACTACAGTATCTCTACCTGTGTGCCTTTTAGTTGCCTTGCAGAGAATTCTCTGACTTCTACAGCAGGTCAAGCAACTGAGCCAAGGTCAGATGAGGTACATAAGCAGGTGGGACTGAATGAGGCTCAGTCAGCCTACAGCAGTCCCCATTCAGCTAGAGAAGCAGTCACACACCTCATGTTGACAAGAATCATGAATAATATAGAGAAGCAAAGGACTTGAAAGAATATCACTATTATGAGAAGGCACACTAAAACATGACATAAACTGTGGCCCCAGAAGAGAATGCAGAAATGAGCAGAGGCAACCAGAAAAGACTCAGTCAGGGGCCTGCCACCTCCCTAAACCCAATGATTGCACTTAGCCCCTTGGGTTTTTAAGCCAGTGCATGGGGGAAGGCAGGAAAGGGAATGCTCTGTTGACTGAATTTAAAATGGATCTCAGCTGGAGAATCCAGAATTGGGTGCCATTATTTTTTTAATCAGGCAGCAGCAGGACATGAAATAAAGGTTAGGCTGAGATAGAAAAATATAGTTACAATATTTGAAATTATATGGCTTTATATACCCCTACATAAGTAATGTATTGTTATCTTTTTTGTGTGTGGTCACAGCACTTAAGATTACTCTCTTAGCAAATTTCAAGTATAAAAAAGGGTATAATCAACTATAATCACCATACTGTGTGTTAGATCCCCAGAAATGTATACATATATTAAATCATCACATTGTACACTTTTTGAAAAATAAAAATTGCATTATACAATCTAAATATATACAATTTTTGTCAGTCATAGGAGGAAAAGAGTGTATTGTTCATACCTTTGTCTTCCTAGGACACTTTTTCCCAAAATTTCATGTTCATAGGACCCTGATGGATTCTCATAATCATATAGAAAACATTTTAAAGCAAGACATATAAAGGAAAAGTGTGAAGTCCTTAGCACTTAGTAAGCACTTAAAAATTATTTGTTAAATTTAACAGCAAGATGGTAAAGTGACCCCTATATCATCTTCACTTTTCTTAAAAATCTTCACAAAGACACTAGATCCAGTACAATGTCTTATTTTTTCTCTACAAATTAGCTATATCAATTGGATGTCTCATCTGAGACTTTACCACTTACATTTCCAGGTGATTACTAGTCCCTGACTGTACATACAAATTATTACAACACATGTGCATTCATTTTAGTATCTCTATGAATCCATTTTTAAAAAGGATAATTGATATTTAACTATAATCTCAAAAGAAAGAAGGGCAACTCCTTTCTTAATAAAAAGTCAGACTCACTTTTTACTCCTTGAAACTTTGGAATCTAGTCATGATAATAAGAAGAGCAAACATTTCTAGCCTTCTTAGAGCTTTATTTAATTGATGCTAGTATTAAAATCAGTTGTCAAATATCTGTAATTCATTTCAATTTTCTGAGCACTGCAAACAGTTTATTAAACCAAGAAAGTTTACAAATGATTTTATTCTGTAATTGCTTTTCTATCTATGTTATTAGATTTCTTTGCTAACAGTTCTGAAAAATTTTTCCGATTATATAATGAGCAGTGAGTAAAAATTTTTATGGTTACTACCACATCCACCTACATATAACCATTCTTATGAGAAAAATCAAGATTATGCAAAATGGTTAGGAAGACATAAAACCTAAGGAACACTAGATAGTAAGTGGCCCAGCATGTGTGACAGACTACCATCCCCCAGGAATGCCTTAAGTCATCTACTTAGAGTAATATTGGATAAATAAATAAAAGGTTACAGTAGGAGAAAACGGTTTTGTTTTCTGCTAATGAAATTAAGAACTTGAAGTAAGCTACTTTATAAACTAGAACTGTCTTTGATAAGTAGATTAACCATGTTAATGCTTTTAGATGCATTAATCTCCCATATTTAAACTAAGCCAGTTTTTGCAAATGAAAACATGAGTCAGTCTCTAGGTCAATTTTTATCTGCAGTAGGAATAAGCTTTAAAATATATTTTAAAGAAATATATATTTATTCATCTAATCACATGGTAGTGTTGGGAGGCAAATGTTTTTTTATAAAACTCCTAGTAAGTATAATACTGATTATCTTGCCTTTAAGATCTTTTTAAAGAGCCTAATATACTGACAGGGAAGCAAACTACTGATTGCTCAGGCATCAAGTTGAGGGATGGGTTTCCATTGACTAATAGGAAAAATAAAATAGTTTTATGCTTCTTTCTCTCTGTGGTTAACTTTTGATAAGTCTGTAATATATCCTCTGAATTATCATATTATGATTTAAAATAAGAAAAATATACAAATACTTTACATTTTAAAACTTAATAGATCAAAGAAAACCTCTTGTTAAAAAAAGTCTCCTTAGGTTTAGGAGAGGCATCTGATCAACCTCAGTATGTTAAAAATGATTCACAGAACACAGGAAACAAAAATCTACTTCAAAAATTGTTAACATATTAAAAATTTACTTCCAAATTAACTTGCAGGAATATATACTTTCATATGAAATACAACAGCATTTTCTTTTAAGTCAAAAATAAGAAAGAGGGTTAAGCATTATTATTTCTTTCAACATTATGAAAGACCTATCAAATTTAAAACAAAGAAAAAAGTACAATATATTAGAAAAGAAAAAATTATATTTTTGTTTATGATTAATAATATTGTTTAGATAGAAAACTTAAGGGAATTTACAGTAAAATTATTAGAACTCATAAGAGACTTTAGCAAGGTGATATAGATTCAAACCTGGATGCTGGCTGATTGTTAACTAAAGGTCTCCCTTGGTTCTTACCTCATAGGCTTCATTCTAATAACAAGCAAGAAAGCCAGAGAAGGGGTGCAAGCAAAAAAAGACAAAGTCATTTTTTGAAGATGAAAATCAACATTTAGCCTTTATTTTTAAAACTCTGCTAATAAATTAGGAAAGAAACTTTATTAACATGATGTAATAATCTTTTGAAGCAACACCCAGCATTTTTATTGTGCCACAGTCTTTTGTAACCTATCTTGGAAATGACACCCATAATCCATTTCTTAGAAGTCCCTAGGTCCAGCCCTCACCAAAGAGGAAGTTTTGCACAAGGTTATGAATACAAGGGAAAAGCAACCACTGAGAATCATCCCAGAAGAAGCCAACTATAACTATAAAGAGGAAGTAGGCAGTCCTTTAATTGTTCCTGAGGCACATTAATGGGCGTATAGCTAAATATGAAATCCTCTTTGTCGAGCTTTACCTATGGTGGCCATGTTTCCATGTTTATCCAGAAAAATTCTGTTTTATACATGTTATTCCAGTATTCCATCTCAGTAGTGCCATCTTTCATTCTAAAGGTGTCCCTGTTTAGATAATAAATTATATGATCATACTAGACCTTAGATTGTAACTAGGTCCCTCACCCCAGTTAATTCTAATGGATCTTAGAAGTACAGATAGCATCCATAATAGATGAGGGATACATTCCAAATCTCAGCCAAACTCTCATAAAAGGGCATGAGATTTGCATATGCTACCTGAGTGCAATAATAAGCAGCTATCACACAAGGGGCAGAGTGACTTGTGACTATCTCAACAATTCATTATATGGTCATTAATATTCTCAGTTTCTTTAATAATAATATAAAAAAACTGTTACATTGAAAAACTATCGAAGGTTTAAATTCCCATAAGGAAATTTTCTAAATTTTTTTCAATACCTGTATTCAATCAATTATCTCAGAGAAGTAATAAACACCTGCAAGTCATTAATATCTTCAATTAACTTATGATAGCACTGAGGAAAATAATAAAAAAATATATTATTTCTAGCTGGAATATATTTATGGTTATCTTTTGTGAAGACAGAACTCAGTGACGTTAACCAACAATACCATAAATTAAATGATTCATAGCAAATAACTGTTAGATAAAAGTTAATTTAAGGCTAAGTTGAATGATCATTAATAACTGGACTCCTTAAAGAAGGGTTTACAGAAGTGATATTTTATTCGAATCTATCAGAATAGTTCACACCTAGGTAGAAACAGAGGAAAGCAGCTTCAAATAGGTAAAGGGTATATGCAGGGCACTGACACAGGAGAGCCAAAAAATGGATCATATATAAAGTAGTTGTGATCACCTTATAGAGTGATAAGCCTAGAAAAGCAGATTAGAGCCAAAGTATGAAGGATTTCAAATATAGGGAGTTATTGGATCAAAGTGGCAAGTTTTAAGGTTAATCTGACTAAACTACACAGGAGGAATTATGTGAGAAAAGATCAAAGGCAGAGAGACTAGTCAACTAGTTTAGGCATTTAAAAAAAAAAGAGTGATGATACTGAGATTTAAAAAATGCAGATAACATGCAAAAAGTACTGGTAGAACATAAAAATTAATTGGTCTTGGGGGTTAAACAAGAAGAGCTAAAGTCAACTTCAGAATCAAGCCTAGCTGACCAAAATCTTACAGTGACCTGATAAATAATGTAAGTAATCAAACTGAGACGTGTAGGATAACAAATATTTTCCCTTATTTTTCTTGGAGCACACTGCCTTCTTCGTTTAATTCCATAACTTTCATAGAGATAAAAATCTAAAGAAAATTTTGCTCTTGCACAGAAAACATTTACTGTTATTAGGAAAAAAAAATTGCTCTACCATAAGAGAAAGAACTGAGCACTAATGCTTATAATTTCTATCTCAATTCAAAGGTAGGAAGATGACTGAAAGGAAATGTGTCAAAACACAACACACAGGCCCTGTTTTAAAAGGATATATTATTCTCACTTCAAGTCAACTGTTAACCTGAACGAATTCATGCCAAATATAGCAAGATCTTTCAAGAGGAGGCAGAAATATAAATTTTACAGATGTTATCCATCTCAGACTTTTTTTGCTAATTCACCTGAAAAACACAATTTTGATTTATTCAACAGTTACTTTATTTATTCAACTGATTTCTTTCTTTCTTGTCAAGAAATACTTGCCCTGTTCATTAGCCATGTTCAGAGTAGTAAAGTAAAATGTAGAAAGATTCTGATGGAAATTTAGGCAAGTATAATATATATTTACAAACATGTCACAAAATAATTGACTTCTGACCTCTAAGTATACACAGAGTTTTAGTTTATCTAAGTTCACAGGGAAAGAACAATAACCTCCCAGTAAATATATCTTTTTAGAGTATGACCTCTAGGTTTAGAACTAGTGAGTTTACATCAAGTAGTAAAGGTAGTTATCAAGTAGTTATCTTGGGGATAACTAATGGTTGTTATGTACCTTACCTATCATACTTACATATTTCTAAAAATAAATTTTTTTCTTTTAAAATAGTCACCAAAACCCAATACTTAAAATTGGCCCTCGAACTCTCTGAAATTATTTGCACAATTTGGCCTCTGCACTCAGCATTGCTCATAACAAATACTGCTTCTTATAACAAAATTGTCATTTATATTTTGTGGTGAAAAATGTAAGATCTAATCTTTGAGCAACTTTGTAGTATATAATATAGTCCTGTTGATTATAATCACAATACTGTACATTAGAGCTCTGATTCAGTCCAACCAGGAAAATAATAATAGTAACGAGCTAGGGTGATCTGTGGACTAGTACTTCAGTTTAGAGATACTAATATTTAGTGATGTCTTCTCTTTGATTTGTCTTACTGAATAAACTCTAGAATCTCCCCAGTATACCTATTATCTACACATATGGGAAATGTTGGTCATTTATTTCTTTTTCTCAAATTAAGTGAATCAGTAAATTGACAGTTACAGATGGTTGTTTTCTACTGTCCTGTTCTCAAAAAAAGAATTTGGGAAGTTAACACTCAAAAAACTCTTGTCCCAGATCCCTTATGAAGAGCAATCTGTTCATAAAGTTTGGGATGATTTATTAATCCATCAGCTTGCAAAGCAGTATTCGATCAATGAAGCAATATATCCTATTACATCTATGAACATAGAGCCTTAAACTCATTTGTATATAACATAATTTCTATCTTTAAGGAGCTTTCGGCCTAGTAGGAAAAAGAAAACATACACAAAAAGTAAAGCAATTTTATAATATATTCACTTGAACTACATTGCAGTTGCTAATAAAACTATTAATAAATGTTAGAGAATGTGGTATTAATGTATTTAGGAAGAAGTACAGCCATGAAAGTCTGAGATTCCAAGTAAATTATAAATTCTAATTTTACTATCTCCATGAACTTGTACAAATTACTTAAACACTCACTCTTTTAATTTGTAAATTAAATATAATGGCACTTAGCTCATAGTGTTACTATGAAGATTAAATAAAATGTTTGTGAAAACACCTATCATAGGTTCCTGGCACGTTATAAGAGTTAAATAAAATTATAAAAAAGAGGAAGAAAATGGAACTTTAACAGTTTTTGAAGAGTAGACTTCAGCTTCTAAAATTAGTTATTTACAAGTCACAAGTCACAGTTGAAGTAGAAGAATATCAGGAAGAAATGTTAAGATAGAGGCTACTTACAGTGGACAAAATGAACATAATCTCTCAGTAGCACACATGATAAAGCATGATTCTGGGTTTGAAGTCTTCCTCATATAAACAGTTCTGCGGTGCTAATCCACATGAGCTTTCACATAAGATATACTTTCCCCACAAGAATCAATGCAAGGACTCTCTTTGTACCACCTCAAATTGACCAGAAATTCACAGATAATTTATTTACATTAATAAATTATGGGTTTCTTTTTTTTTTTTTTTTTAAGGGAGGGTGTTTTAAGATAGTATGTCATTTCTCTACTTCATTTAAGTAAGTATAATAAAATCTCTAAAAATTACTAAGATTTTTTTCTGAGTTCTATTATCTTAAATATGGAGATGCTGATATATTATTTGTATGTTTAGTCATCCTAACTCATAAATATTTAACATTGTGATTCACCAGTGACCCCCTTATGTCAATATTTTTATTGTCCCTCTGATCTGTTCCTGTTTATTGCTTTTATGTCAAGTATCTTAAAGGGTTCCTGACACAGATGTTCAATAAATATGTGTACAATGAATAGACCAATGATTATTACCTTTCAAGGCTAACATGACAAGAACTCCTCCTCTTCTCCCTAGTTTAGCAATATTTCATTTCATGCATTTATGCTCTGAAATTCTATCCCCTCTCTGTAACATTTTCAATGTAGAACAAAGGATTGTATTTACTCATATCTTGGAGCACAAAAGCTTACGACTCCCCCAAAAAAGTAAATTCAAGATAGTCTTAGACTTCTTAACTTGTGTATAATAGAAATAGTATGTATTGTTTATGTAAATATTCAATATTCTACACATCCTTTAGGTATATTTATATCTACTTCTTTAATGTAAGAAACCCTTCCAAGAGCAGTAGCAATAATTCATAATTGCAAAATCTCTTATGCAAATAAAAGGGTGTCTGTCACACAGTACATTGTCTTCCTCAAAATATGTCAAAAAATCAAATATATCATTTTCTATAAATAGATGTTTCAATATGAAAATTCCTATGCCAATAAAAGATAAATATTATAAAATGCTTTTGTACCATTATGTCACTATTTTAGGATACATAGCAAAAATTTCATACTTTTAATATTCATTTGCTGATTTTTATAATTTAGATGAAAGAGACAAATTAGGTTGGTTCCTCAGCATTTGATATTATTATATCTATATGCCTGAGTTACATCATCTTATGAAACTTATGCCTCCTATGACCATAATTATTCATTTTACTTAATATATATATGAAGTAAAAATCTAGAACAGAAGCTAAGTAAATAGGGAAATGACATGTTGGATGTATGTAGCTTAAGCAGAAAGCAATCTGTGGGAATAACCCATCAATAGGTTAGATTTTCTTTAAAATTTGGTCTTTTTTCTGAAGAAATTACAGTGGCATACATAACTTAACAATAATCATTTATACAAAAATGTTAATTTCAAAAAAACATGATTAGCTATTTCTTTGAACTAAGATACCCTAATTCTGCCTACTAGTCAGTTTATTTTATACTGCTAATTTTTATGTCTTTCTTCTTTTCAGTTGAGGCATAATTGACATAACTTTTTAAAGCCACATAACAATGTGAGAGTAGAATAGAAGTTTTAATATTTTTAAAGTAAAAGTTAAGCCAATAATTTCAACGTTATAAAAATCTTCTCTTATATCTTAATGAGGACATTCCTAAAAAGTTCTAACAGTTAAAATGTCATAACTTTCATATTGAAATACTATATTTATTATGTATTAAAGCCTGAAGATTTAATTTTTTTACTGTTTCTTTATTTTATTTCTAGGGTTTAATATCTAATATCTATTTGTAACCATGACCAGAAAATTTTATAAATAATATAATCTTTTAAAATATTTTTCTTTAAATAAAAGTGAAGTTATTTAATTTGGAGCTCATTAATTTTAGATTTGTGATAATATTAGATGCCCCAATGCATATGATAAATATATGCAATATACATTAATACCAAAAGCTAAATGTGATCTATTTAATAAAATTGTCTGAATAAACCGTTAATAGTGCAAGATCTCTTTCATTCTTGAATGTGTGATGAATCTATCTTCATGTCTTTCAGTGCTGTTGATTGCTGAAGGCCCAATAGTGAACAAAGCAGGCCAAAGGCCTTGCCCTCATTATCTTATTACATGGTTATACATTCTAGTGTGATAGTGTTTATCACAGTAGTGGAAGCAGTAACAAGCACCACTGATCTCTTTGAGAGTGGTTGGTTTCAGAAAGAGCTGATATTTCTTAATTATGTCTTCCCTACCCCCAAAAAGATCTAAATCATGCTAATTTCTGAACTCCTATTTTGAGTTAATATTTTATATGATTTTTTGAATGCATATAATGCTACCTCACCTTATAAATAGCCCTTCAAGGTAATTATTTTTTAATTGACACATGAATAAACTAAAGATCAAAAATTTTGTATAATTTATCTTGGATTCTTTAGTAATTAAGCAGTTGAACCAAGTGCCCATGTTTTATGCATGGTTTTATTTATAGACTTTGTTACATCTTTATGTTCACTTCAAGATTAATTTCTAGAAGAATTTCCACTATAGATTTGTGACATTTTTCTTTGTTGAATATTTATTTTTTTATTTATTCAGAGAGCAATTTATTGAATAAACCTGAAACCAATTTCTGTACTAGGTTCTGGAAATAGAAAAATTAATAATGCATAGTCGCCTCCCTTGCAGAGCTTGAAGAATAGTACAAAGAGAAGGGTGATGTGCGTACATGAAAAAATATTTATGTGCTAAGATAGAATCGTAGAGAAGGTAAACATCAATTCTTACTATGATGTCAGACTTCAGAAGAAGTGATGTTTATGTTGAGTCTCATAAATATGACTTGGTAGATAAAATAAAGAAAATGGTAAATTCAAGAATATGAGCAAGTTATAGAATATAATATATTAAAGAATCATAATAGTCTGGTAGATTTTGTATATGGGATAGGGCTGGCTTCAAAAGACGAGTAGAAACTAGGTCAAAAGGCTGTTTACACCATGTTCAATAATTAGGCCTCTCTAAAATGGTCTTTGAAGAGTTTTAATCAAAGGAGTAACATAATATGATCTAAGTTTTAGAATGATCATTCTGTGGCAATATGAGAAATGGATACTGTGGATTCTTAAAGGAAGAGAGACTATTAAAAGTATTTCAATGGTCCAGAAACAAATCACAAGAGCCAAAACCAAGCCAGTACCAGCAGAGTCAAAAAGAGAATAAATATACAATATTAATGAGGTAGAACTGCTAAATCCTGATCACCAAGCATATTTTAGGATTGAGAGAAAAAGAAAGTTGAGCATGATTCTGGTCTTCTAGTTTAGGATGGCCTATTTCAGCAGTGGTTCATTTCTATAGAAAATGTAATGTAGAAGGTCAGGTTTAAAAAGAAAGTTGCAGTTTTGGATAGGTTGATTTAGGTAATCTATCAGATACCCGACTGGTGATACTAGTAGGCACTTGAAATGAGTCTGAAGCTCAGAAGAGTAGTCTAACACTTTAAATTCTTGCCCAGATGCCCGTGACCTGATGTTTCTGAAATGTGGTTACATTTTTTTACCTTAGGCTCACTGACTTTATTTAAAAATAAGCTTCTGAATTTTCCAAGATTTTCATAAGCTCACATTCCTCTCAGTGATGACAGCCTTGGTCGAGTTGATTTGAAGATATTGTGCTCAGTAAACCAATTCTAAAATACAATTAGAGTTAATCTCAGCTCTGCCATTAACTTTCAATGTGTCCTTAGGCCGCTTATTTAACCTTCCTGTGTTTTAGTGCCCCCAGCTGCAAAATGCAAATACTGTAATACAAGGTAAAACACCAAGCTAAGGGAAAGAAAACTAATATAAACTTTACTAAAGTGCTTAGTAAATAGAAAATCTTATATAAATGCTAATCCAAATATATTCCCCATTTTCTCATTGTGCTGATAATAGCTTAGAAAGGAAAGAGATGACAAGAGCAAGGTACTACTCCACGATTGGTTACAAAGAAAAAAGTGGGATAAAATGTACACACAACACCCCCTATACATTATCTATATATTATCTGATATTTTTGACCAGTGGCTAAAATAATTCTTATTAATTTCTCTGAATTAAAAGCATGGTGTGAATTTCTCTATTCATACCACAATTGAATAGTAAAATCAATCAACAGCTCCTTTCCTACAGAAAACTACAGTCCTGCCTGTGATATTCTGGCTCTCATTTCATATGAGAACCAGGCTCGTTAGCCAGCATTTTCAGTATTTTATCTGAGCTGTTCATTAAGCTAAGATGCAGGCGGAATTTCTGACTTGAGAGCAGGTGCTCAGAGAGACAGAAACTTTTGGGAAAACAGGGAGTCAATCAATCTTAAAAACACATATGTACACAGTCCTGCACAGCTCTGTTCTCCAGGCCAAAACCTAATGGGGATAAACTGCTTTGAAAGGTAACTTTCCTAGATGTTGTTCTTCCCTAATACTTCTCCATTCTTCATTTCTCCCCATGTCTCTTCCTTGTTGTCTCCTCTCTGACTTTCCTTGGCAAAGATCAGAAATAGGGAGGTATAGAAGAGCCAGAGACGTGACTCCTGGGAGAGGCTCCCAGTGCCAAATGAGCTGCTTCTAGATAGAGCTCCCAGTGCATGGCAGTCTTAAAAGATGGCATGCCTTCCTAGTCCAGAATTCTTTGAAGCCTTCAGCTGTATCCCACAAAATAACATTTCCAAGTCATTTATATATTTTAAGAAATATTTATTAATATCTGTTTTGGGCACCATGCTGGGTACTAGAGTTATGAAGATTAGGAGTTTTTAAAGGAGTTCACAGACTGTTAATTATAAGAGTAGTCAAGTTAATTGAGGATTCTCATATGCCAGGAACTATCCTATCTGCTAGTCATATACTATTTAGTACTCATGTATATTCAATGGTGTGTGTGTGTTAGGTTCCTAGGGCTGCCATAACAAATTACCACAAACCTGGTAGCTTACAACAGAAATGTATTCTCTCACAATGGCCAGAGTCTGAAATCAAAGTGCTGACAGTTTGAGTTCCCTCTGGAGACTCTGAGGAAGAATCAGTTCCATACCTCTCTCCTTGATTCTGGCAGCTTCCCAGCAATCCTTGGCATTCCTTGTCTTATATGTATATCACTCCAATCCCTATCTCTGTCTTCACCTTCTCTTCTCTGTGTGGTGTGTTTGTCTCATAGGAGAAACTTTCATTGGATTTAGGGCCCACCTGAATGCAGTACAACTTCATCCCAATTCTTGCATTGATTCTATCTTCAAAGACTATTCCAAATAAGATCACAGTCTGAGGTGCTGAGTAGATATGAATTTAGCGGGGGAGGACCTTAATCATCTCATGATAGGGTACATGAAAGATTATTATAGCTGAGAAAATTGAGGCTTAACTTTTTTAGTATCGGGTAATTTTTGTTACATAATAAACTACTCAAAACTAAGTGGCTTAAAACAGAAAACAGATTATTTCTCACAATATTGTGATCATCTGAATGGGTCTTTTGGATAAGTTTAGCAGAGGCTGGACAGTGTAGTATATTGTCTCATGTGTCTGGTAGCTACCTCATGTCTAGGCTACTAAGATGATTTGACCATGTGTGTCTCTCTATTAGCAGGGAAGCCTGGGCTTATTCAGAAGGTCCCCAGGAGCAAGGGAGGGAAAATCCCAACATATAAGTGCTTTTAAAGACTTTGCTGGTCTTATATTTGCTAATGTCCCATTAGCCAAATCAAGTCACATCCTCAAACCCGGATTCATTATGAGAAGAAACTATCCAATGGTAGGATACAGAAGAGGAATTACTGCAGTGGGTTTTTTGTTTGTTTCTTTGGTGGGGAGGGGGTGTTATTGGGTGGAAGGAGTGGGTATTTTATTTCATATTTGCAAATCATCAATGAGAATGCCTAAATAACTGATTAGTGTAGATTATGGATTTTATCCCAAGAATCTTTTACTCCCCAAAGTACTTTCACCCAGTAAATTCATAATACAGTCTCCAAAGGAAAGAGCTTATTAAATTATCATTTTCTAATTATCTACTGAAAACAGTACATTAAAATAGAAGGAATGTGAATTCTATGGATGTTTCTCTCATGTATATCTTATAATTCCACAAGCCCAGTAATCTTCTGTGAGAAAATATAACTTGTAATGGTAACAATCACACACCATTATATTTTAGTCTTTCTTTTAAATAGGAAAAATGCTAGGAAAAAAAAATTGTTTTGGCAGAAGATTCCTTGGCTCATTACTACTATTTGTGTCCTTTTTTGGGAAGGAGACTATGCCCACTGGCATTACATGTTTTTTTATAATTTGGTAAAACAGCTATACAAGGCATCTCTTTGTATCTCTAATACATAAATTATAAAATTTGGCTAAGCTACAATTTACTTTGCATTTAAGGGAAATATATGACTAAAAAATCCCAGGTTGATAAAAGAGATGTATAGGGATTTTAAACAGCGAGGTATAGAGCTGGGTTACAGAGTACAACCACCATTTTTCACCAGTTGGAAAAAAAAAAAAAAGAATCTTACATTTGCTTTCTCTCTAATTTCATACAGAATCCTGACATTAATTGAATAAAAATAATAAACATTTATTGGACATTTACTGTTTAAGGGATTGAGATAAGTGCTTCACATGTACTAACTATCTCATTCAATTCTATTTTAGGAGATAAACCATTTTATAGATGAGAAAATTGAAGCAAGAGTTTAAGGTATCTCTAATTGCATATCTTGTCTTGACCTTATCAAACCCCTGGTGATTAAAAGGTAAAAAGGTCATCTTTTCTTCATAATTTTTTTTTCTGAAGTATTGAAATAAATGAGGGGCTGAATCCTGTATTCTCGCTCAGTGCTCTCCTCTACAGAAAGTAGATTACACTTTTACGTGTAAATGAAGATTAAATAAAACATTTGTTACTACCTTTAACATGATTTCATATAGGCCTATTTCATACTAAATTTTTTAATTAAAAAAAGGGGGGGAATTATATTGTTCACTTACTTCAACAAATACCTTAATATTTTATTATATCGAAATGTTGAAAATAGCATTTTTATTTCTTGTTCCCACACACAGGAGCAAGAGGGGGGGGGGGAATCCCAACACATAAGTGCTTTTAAAGACTCTGCTGGTCTTATATTTGCTAATGTCCATTTTCAGAGGAAGAATGGCAATATCTTTGATTCTCAGTCCTGATATGTCTTTGGAAAAGACAATTTTTTATGGATATTATGTAATAAGGGAGATAATCTAACATGAGCATTATTTCTTATGTACCCTCTTGGCCAGTGTCTGCTCCAGATCTCTATCCCCATGCAAACACAAATGAACAAAATTTTGTATCTTTTATGTTAGCCATTTTTGATACCTTTATTTTGAAGAGATTTTTTTGCTTGCATATCTCAGTAACTCTTTGCTAGTGAGATTCTACTCTACAGAACACCAGATGGCTAAAACACAGAAATGACACCTGCAAAAGAAATTAAAGACTGAATATTCACTAAGCTTTGCCTTCTTGTGGCTGCCAGCTGTGTGAATAGTAACATGCAAAACAAGTATAATCTATAATGCTGGTTTCCTTAAAGAGACCATGGGAAGCTATAAGCACCATACCCAGAGATTCAACAAATATTAAGTCCAAAAGAATGTAAGCAAGAAAACCCTATTTGGTCTTTACTTGAAGCACTGGCAGTGCTGGGGAATTAAACTAGGACTCTGCCATCTGTGGGTTTGTTTGAAGTTCAAGTGCTGCCATTGACCTACAATAATTTAACATTCCTCTTGAGAGTAGAGAGAGTACAGACACATATGGGGTAAATTTGTACAGAAAAATAAAGGAACAAATAAAATATGGAGCTTGCTACTTAAGTACTTTTAAGGTCAAGTGCTATGACTCTAGATGGCCTAATTAAATGAACAGATTCAAGGGGATAATAATTATTTCTTTTGCTTATGGCTCTCCATTGTTGATCATTCAAAATTTTGTAGGTCTCTCACTGATATGATTATTTATGGGTTATTTATTTTATATAGTTCACATTAAATTCCACTGCCATTATTTCTTGGAAAGTTGTACATGTTTGTTTGTCATCATTTGTCATCATGTAAACTTACTAATAGAGCCAAATATCACCTGAATTGCTTTACCTGATTTCATACATCTTCACAAAGTACAGAGCCATAGCTTCATTTTTAAACCAAGTCTTAAAGGACAATACTTCTCTAAATATACTAAAAACCATTGAACTGTACACTTTAAATAAGTTAACTTTAGAGTAAAAAACAAAAACAAAAACAAAAAAACCTACCTCAAACTTTTTTAAAAATTAGTCCAAAGTTTGACTAAAGCATTGTCAGTTCTGCTAGAGCTTCCTAATCTCTCTTTCTCTCACAAGTTTCTCTTATATTCCCTGAAGACCCACAACAAACCTACCTCAGTAGCCCAGATTCCAACAAGCTCTTTTACAATCATGTCTACCTTATAAAAACATTTTAGTAAAGGCTTTTCTTCTCCTAAGAGCCTAGCTGAGTTTTCAATATTTAACAAGCATATTTACACAACATTTTTCTGTGTTTCTGCCCAGGTAATTAACATATATGGGCTTTGAGAAGGGTATCCTTAGCACAATAAATAGAATTTCAGGCTAGAGTACTATTGAGGGACAGAGAATTGGGGGCTCTCATTTTCCAGGAAAGACACTGCATTCAAGTATTATCCTGAACATGTGCTCATTCTATGTTTCCCTGTCCTCCTTTTTTTTTTTCTACAATTAATTTACTGTTATGACCACTGCTACTGAAGTGTGTTTCTCTAAATTGATTATATTCAGTTCTTATCTCTATACAAAAGCAGAAGAATGCAATGATTGGCCAACATTCAAAGATAGCACCCTTCTTGCCAAGTTTTCTCTATTATTTTTATAAATGGACTCCTGTAAGGTATTTCTCTATTGCAAGTTTTACCATAAAAAAATAAAAACTAAATAAAAATTAATAATGGGGCCTAGGCCATCATTCCATCATCCCTCTGTACAAAATGTTACATATAAACAGCTCTGAAATTTCATGAGCCTCCAATGTCATATCTTTCTTCAGAGTATCTTCACCCATAAAGATTTTCAGCTAGTGAAACTCATAACCAGTCCCTCCTTCTGAGTCATTTCATGCTTATGGTATGAGTAGAAGGAAATGGTCTCTCTCGGATAGAAGTCAATCCTCCATTGGCTCTTTTCTCTTAGTATAGATATTTTTATAGATACTTGGTATATTTAAAAAAGAGAGACCATAAGTAGCCCATGCTTATTTTAGAACAATATGAAACTATAAAAAGTAAAAATAAAAGTAAATAAAAATTACTGATACTTCTACCATACATAAAAATATAACTAAAAAATAACCATTAGCTTTTACCTTCATGTATAGTATTCTTATAGATATGTGTCTATGTGTATATCTGTATGTCTAATATATGGATAGATATTATACATATATACACATGTATCTCTCTCTAATATCTCTTAACTTTTCCACTTCATATTACTTTTTCCATTTATTCAGTAAACATGTATTCAGTAACTATGTTTTAATTTCCAAGCTGTGCACTTGAAATAAATAAGAATAAAAGGCTTGGCCTTGATAGCCCTTTCAAGTAGAAGACAAAGCAAAGCAACATTAGAATAGAAAGACAAAATAACAATGCATTACAGAAAATGTTATAAAGAAAACAATCAAAGGTCTGAGATATAAAATTATATGTGGAGCATTACTTTTGTAATTTGGTAATCCTCCTGAAAGAGCAGCATTTGAACTGAGATTCAAGGATGGAAAAAAATTAATCTTGGAAGACTGATTATGGTGCATTTCCTGACAGAGGGACCAGTAAATTCAAAGCCCCATGATGGTCAGTGTGATGTGTCAACTGGGATAGGCTATAGTGCTCAGTTATCCAATCAAATACTAATCTAGGTATTGCTGCGAATATATTTTCTTGCTGTGATTAATGTTCATGATCAGTTACTTTGAGTAAAAGATATTATTCTTTATAATCTTAGTGGGCCTGTTGCAGTCATCTGAAAGTTCTTAAGAGTAGAACCAAAGTTTTCTAGAACAAGAAATTCTACTTGAGGACTACAGTTTTAACTGCCTGAGAGTTCAAGCCTTTCCTTCATGACTTCTCTTTCATACCTGCCTAGACAGCCCCATAATCACATAAGCCAATTCTCTGCAATAAATACATATTTCCTCCTGGTTGTTTCTCTGATTAAAAGACAACTAATAGAGTCCCTGAGAGAAAATAATAATACAAAACACAACAACAGGAAAGTAGTTACTTCTTGAATGTTTATGTGCTCCAGAAACTGTTTGGAGCACTATGCACATACCATTATTATTTCCATTTTAATAATGAGGAAACCAAGACACACATAGATAATGCTCAGTGTCACACAGCTAGTCATTATTGGAGCTGTGGCTCAAATTTAGGCATTTTGGGTATGGTTACAGAGCTAAAAAAGTATGGCTGGAGGCCAGCAAGCAAAAGAGAGAGTTGCAAACAATGGCTTAAAAGATAGTCTGGAACCAAATGATGTAATAACTAGTATGCCTCAGGAAAAGAAGTGAATATTATTAGATGAATTTTTTTCATCACCAAGGGACATTTTCTGATTAAGTTTTAAGGAGGTTATACTAGTTGCTAAGGAGAGAATGATGTAGAAAAGGAAAAGTATACAAATCAGACAAGTTAGAAGGCTGTTGTACCAGTTAAGGGTAAAGATTATGGTTGCTAAGTGGGAAACAGTGGAAGTGCAGATAGTAGATAGTTTTGAGATTTATCTCTGAAGTAGAGTTGACATGACTAATACAGAGTGGACAAGGGATAGATAGACTTGAATGATCCCTAAGTGTGTGGTTTAAAGAACTGTGTAGATGGTGGTACTATTGTTTGATGGAAAATATATTCAGTTTCTGACATATTAACTTTGAGATATCCAATTTGAGATCCAAGTCTAGAGCACACAGTTTTGAAATGGAAATATAGATTTGGAATTTTAAATTTATAACTATATACTTGATAGTTAAGTCTAAGTGAATGAGATTATTGAAAAAAAACAAGCACAGAAAGAGAAAGAGAACAAAGCAATGTCTGAATCATGAGGTAGTACAAAATTTAGAGATCAAGTAAAGAAAGATGACTCAAATAAAAGTACTTAGGAGTGATAGAAAGTAAACTAGAAGACTGCAATATTGCATCAACAAAATAAGAAAAATATCTAAAGTATAGAATATTAGTTGTGACAAATGTTGAACAGTTAAATATAATGAAGATAATAAACTATCCATGTGGGATAGCAGCTAAGAGAACACTGATGACCTTGACAAGAATAGAACAGTAAGTAGTAAGAACAGAATCCAGATTGCAGTGAGCAAAAGTAAATAGGAAGTTAGAATGTAAAAACAGATTATCTGCCATGCATTTGTAAAATGGCTATAAAGCAAGCAGAGATAGTCAGAGGGGAAAAAATGGCATAGATGATAGAGGCTTTGTTCATCCCTCTTCGGAACAAATCAAAGTTGTGGCAGAAATACAAAGCAAACAGCAAGCAAAGTTGCCTGAGATCTAGATGAACAGAAGCACTAAAACTAGAAAGAGAAATAAGAAATCACCCTACAAAGGTAGAATGTAGGACAGAGTGAGAACAAAAGGCTACCCAGTCCACAGTGGCTGAGTGGGACAGCAGCAACCCGCACCTGCAGACATCTCTTAAAGTTGGTGTGTCTACAAGCGGACTTTCACTGTGACAGACTTGCTCAATCCAAGCACCAGCTTGGAGCACACCAGGGACATAGTTGCGGGAGCAAGGGCAGAATCCCTCTCTTCCAGTGTTGGTCGTATCCATTATGCCTCTGTTGAGCCCTCCCATTGTGCAGACTCAGTACTGTTACTGCTAAGACTGAATTGAACTGGATAAGAAGTTGCTCCACCCAGAGGATTCCCTGAAACTGCTTTTCCCAACTCATGGCCCCATCCAAGAAATATTCAGATGTATCCCCCACAGGTCTCATGCTCCTTGTTGAGGAACACCTAGACTCACACTGGTAGCAACTGATCATGATTTCTGGTGTGGCCTCTTGAGGTAACTGTAAGCACAGCATCTGTGGATTGCTTGCTGAATCTTAACAGGTGGTCCTGGAGGGGCACAGGCTGGGGCTACTTGGTCTGCAGCTGAACACCTCTCAGCTATGTGCCACCGGACACCAAATACACAAAGTTGCACTAATAAGACTGGGAAACTTAGGAATTTTGCTTAGTACATAGAAACAGACACAGAAAAGGCATCCAAAATTGGAAGACAAAGAAGCAGAAACCATATAAGAGAACAGAACAGTGCTCCAGGAATAATGGAGTCAAGCAATCTAACAGATGCAGAGTTCAAAACATTGGTTATAAAGATGCTCAAGGAACTTAGGGGAAGAGTAGATGAACTCAGTGAGAACTTTAACAAGGATAAAAAAACAAAAACCAGAAATGGAAATTATAAAAGGGAACCAGTCAGAAATGGACACATTATCTGAGGTGAAGAGTATATTAGAGGGAATCAACAGAGTGGATAAAGAAGATGACCAAACCCACTGACATAGAATGGTAAAAAAAAAAAAAAAAAAAAAAGGAAAGAAAAAGAAGAAGAAAGAAAAAGAAGAAGAGGGAGGAAGAGGGAGGAGGAGGAGGAGGAAGAGGAGGAGGAGGAGGAGGAGAGGGGAGAAGGAGGAGAAGGAGGAGGAGGAGGAGGAAGAGGAGGAGGAGGAGGAGAAGAAGAAGAAGAAGAAGAAGAAGAAGAAGAAGAAGAAGAAGAAGAAGAAGAAGAAGAAGAAGAAGAAGAAGAAGAAGAAGCAGCAGCAGCAGCAGCAGCAGCAGCAGCAGAAGCAGCAGAAGCAGCAGAAGCAGCAGCAGCAGCAGCAGCAGCAGCAGCAGCAGCAGCAGCAGCCGGGAATGTAACAGTAATTTAAGGAGCCCATAGGACACAATTAAATGTAAAAATATCCTGTCATAGGGGTACCTGAAGGAAAATAAGACGTTGAAGAGCTATTTGAAGAAATGATGGAAAATTTCCCTAACCTGTAAAGGAAATAGACATACAAACCCAGGAAGCTCAGAGAGTCCCAAAAAATCTGAGCCCAAAGAAGCCCACACCAAGAAACATTATCACTAAAATGCTAAAGGTTAAACACAAAGAAAGAATTTTAAAATCAGCAACAGAAAAGCAGTTATCTACAAGGGAGCACCCTTAAGACTGGTACCTAATTTCTCAAAAGAAACTATGTAGGACAGAAGGGCTTGGCAAAAATTATTTAACAGGTTGAAAACCCAGGATCTACAACCAAGAATACTTTATTTAGCAAAGCTATTATTTACAGTCAAAGGACAGATAAAGAGCTTCCCAGACAAAAATAAGCTAAAGGAATTTATCACCACCAAGCCAGTATTACAGAAAATGTTGGAGGGACTTCTTTAAGAAAAAACTTGTATCAAAAACAAGAATAAAGAATAGTAACAGTTACATTCCTATCAATAAGTATGTTAAATGGAAAAGAATTAAGGGCTCCAATTAAAAGATAGAGTGGCTGAATGGATGAGAAAACAGGACCCCTACATATGCTGCCTACCAGAGACTCGTTTCAGATTAAAAGACACGAACAGACTAAAAGGGGATGGAAAAAGATATTGCCTTGATGGACCTAGAAGGTATTATGCTCAATACCCTCTAGAGAATAAGTCTAGAAAAATACAAATAGCACATGATTTCATATACATGTGGAATCTAAAGAAGTAAATAACAACAAAATAGAAATAAATTCATAGATACAGAGAATATTTTAAGGGCTACTAGATGGGAGGGAGGTGGGGGGAGATGATGAAAAAGGGCAAAAAGATTAAGAAGTGCAAATGGATAGTTACAAAATAGACGTGGAGATAATAAATTATAACATAAGAAAAATAGTTAACAATGTTGTAATAAATATGTAAGTGGGAAGAGGGGTACTAGATTTAGAGGAGTGATCACATTGTGCGTTATACAGATCTCTAATCACTCAAACTAAATTTTGTATGCTAATACAATTGTACACCAATATAACACAAATATATTATTGTATGCCAACTATAATTGAAAAAACTCATTGAATTATACAATGTAAATATGAGCAACTAATTGTCTATTATATTTCCATAAAGCAGGGGCAAGAAAGAAAGCAGAGACATGATTAGTAGGGCATGGGAATGTAAAAAAGAAGATTTTTTTAATATATAAATGTAGATATAACATGATCTACTGAAGTGAGAATGGTTGGTGATTCAGGAGCAAGACTATATAAGCAAAGAAACATCATCTTTGAAAAAATAGAAAGAATGGAAAAATAATCCTTTGAAAGAAAAAAAGGACAAATCCTCTACTGTGATAAAGAGTAAGAGGAAAGTCAAGAAATGTAGGTTGTTTATTGATAAAATGAGAGATTTACATCTGATCATTTTTTTTTTCATTTAAGAAAAAAGCAAAATCATCTGAAAACATAGTGAGAAAGGACTATGATACATTTGAGATGAGCGAACATAGGAAATGTTGATCTTAGAGTGTGGGAAAGCTCTGCTATTAGAGAAATATGGGAATGTGATGTTGAATGTCCCTAAGGGTTCTGTGATCCAGGAAATCTAGCTCTCAGCAGATTGCTGCAGAAATAAACAAGGGAGACTTCAAATCTCCACAAATCACCAAAAATAGACAAAGCAACCAGGATATCAAAACAAAAACAAACATCATTGAAAACTGAACAACAAAACTAGTGAAAAAAAATATTCTCTTAAACCTTCAAAACTTAATGAATAAGCACAAATGACCTAAGGTAATATGGCCTCGTGGTAGGGGCGTCTGTGTGGGAAAAAAAAAAAAAACAGAAGAGGCCAGATTTCTGACGGATCAAGGATCTTGTGAGCTGTGTATTAAGAGAAGGGTCAAGGAAACATATGAGAGATTTGCCAAAATAGAGTGGAAGATACAGAGAGCACCTGAGAGAGAGGGGACTATTGGAGCACATGAATGCATCAGGTACACATTTTCTGTCTATGAATTTAGGCCCATGCTTATTTTCAATGATTGCATAGAATTCAAATATGAATGTACAGTGAATTCTTAATCCCTTATCATTGGGTAGACTGTTCTTATGGGGGAAAAACTCATAAAAGTGTGTAAAAATAACTACATAAAATCATCCATGTGCAGTCTTCTTTACAAATGTATTAGATTATTTTCTGAAAATTGCTAAAGTGAAATTACTAGGTTAAAGTGTGCATTTATATAAGGGTTTTGACATATATTTCTAAATTGTTCCTAAAAATATAATACACTCCCACTATCTGAATTCTGAAAATACCAAGTATTAAACATACTAATCACTTGAGTTTATTCATTCTTTTTATTGTCTATCATTTTCTATTATTTTTCAATTTTAATAGTCACTTATTTCTGAAAAAAGAATTAATCAATAAGATTTCAAATGAGTTGACAAGGCCTATATATTTATCTTTTCTGCAATTGTGATTTTTTCTAGTTTTGCCAAATAATTTGTCTGATTTGCGTTTTTCCCGAAAACTATACTCCTATTTATTTATATATTCTATCTTCTACTTCATTAATTTCTGGTTTTCTCTGTTTTAATATCTTCTTCCTGTTTTATTAGGCTTATTTGTGTTAATATAAGAGTTTTTACATTCTTTCTAAATAGTATGTAATTGTAGTTTTGGTTTCCTCTTTGACAAGGTAATGAAAAAAAAAGCAAAAGAAGTATTGCTTTTTTATTCCTTTACTGACAATTTCTAGTTTTAGATCATTTCAAGTGAAGATTTTCAATTTGGAACTAATTGCAGGGTTTTCATGAGAGAGACAGAGAAAGTAAATATAGTAAAAATTAACATTTGGGGAAACTGGATGGAGGAATTCTGGGACTTCTTTGTACTATACTTTTAATTTCTGAAATTAGGACAAAATTTTTTTAAAGGAATTATAATAAGCTAACTTATAAATCAGAAAGTTACTGTATTGCATAAATGTACAAGCAAATGCAGCAAATACAACTTTGAAGCAAGAAATGATATTTTCAAGAACCATTTTGTCTCTTTTCACAATAACTAAGCACATATGAAGATGTTTTCATCAAGAGAAAAAGAGAGCCTAATAATTTCAAGAACAAAAAAAAAAAAACTACTTGGCATATAATGTTGAACGTAAGGAAATTATGGTTAAGGAAGCATCAAAGAATTTTCAGAAAAGACCATTGAAATTTTAGAAGAGAAAGGAGCTTATTAATCTTGATGCAATAAGCCAGGATCACAGAAAATTTCACTGTGAAAAGTGCCTCATCTCACCATTTGTTATTCTGAGGCTTCATGAACACCAACTCATAATCAAACTATTTTGACACATATCACAGAAATTTCAACAGAGAGTTCAAAAATCCTATGGTAAAAAAAAAAAGTTTTTCTATTATTGTAACAAGGTAATTTTCTAGGTAAAATTGTTTTCTTCAATCCAAACTTTCATGAACACATTTTTCAAAAGACTCAACTAGCCTAAACCACTAAGAAAAATTTTCAGAAAGAAATATGTTTTCTTAGGAATTTTAAAAATAGTTCATTTTATATATCTAATAATTATAATCATTATAATAAAAATTTAATAACACAACTATGGTAAAAGATCCTTTGTTACCAAATACCACTTGAATTACACTTCAGATTAGAAAATATACTCTGAGAATAATGTCAAATATGATATATTCTGAGAATAATGTTGAATATATTTTTTGGTTGTAGGGAAGAGATTATATGATTTTCATTTTCATTGTTATATTTATTCTATGGGTTTGAGATTAACATGCAGATTCACATATATTTCTTAATCTTTAAAACAATCTCTGCATAATATAGAGCAGGTATTTTTATCCTATTCCATATATAAGAAAACTGGGCCTATATGATGTGTAGTGATTGACACTGTCACTCAGCATGTAGGTCATGAAATGAAGCATGAGCCTCCAAATTCAGTATTCTGTCTAATATATCAGGTTATTTCATGAGAAATTTGTTCATATGATATTTGAGAGGGAAGATAGAATGAAATAAATTTGATTATTATATACAGGTGCTAGAAAAATTGCACAAATGCATTTTAATCAAAGGAATTACATCTACACCCTAAAATAAGGTGCCGATAACCAATAGTTTAAAAAATTACTTATAATAGAAATGTGTATATAAATACATCCTAAAATATGGTAAGGGAAAAAGGAGACCACGTTCCAGCCTTAGGCTAAGGCAGTCTTGTACATTTCCTTATTTATAAATTTATCTTATGGAGGGTGTACTTTCAAGTTTGTACCTTTTCATATAAAACTAAAGCTTCAAAGTTAGTAATTCACCCCAGGTTGTGAAGGTAACAAATGACTACGTGGTTCTACCTGTGGGTCAGAAACCTAAGTCAGTGTTATTTATCATTACTTATATGAATAAATATTAGTGGTGTGAATCACCACAGCTACCTACAGATCTCTGCGAGTTACAAAGATTAAATAGTTAACCCAAACACCATCAGTAAAATTTCTTGATCATTTGGATTCACCTAAACAGATATCCAACCTTAGGAAAAATCTGAATAGAATGCAAAATTTGGGCACACATAATGACTTCATTGTTCTATTTGTGTTTTATAATAGTCTTCATGATCAGCAAAAACCATTCTGCTTATGACACAATGGGAAAAACAGAAACAGAGCAATTACATGGATAGACCATGTCAGCTCATGCTTTTGATTGAATTATATGGCAGTTTTTACGTAAAGCTGCTTTCGGGCACCTAAATTACCCATGGAATTACGGGGGAGTTATGAGAGTATTGTCCCCTCTGCTTCAATGCATATTGTTGAGTGTCTACACAACTGTTGTATTATACTATTGCCTTAAAGATAGTCAAACTTATATTCTTTATATGTATGAGTATATGATAGCTGTAAATACTAAATGTTCTAAAGGTAATATCTATAAATCTAACATAAAACAAGCATTCTTATCCACAGTTTATAAATTTTTTGTATTTTAAAAGATCTATATTTCTAATTCATATGAAATATCTGAATATGAGTTAAGGAGACTTAGAAAAGGCAAACTAGCAAGATTATTTAAATGTATTATAAGAATACAATTAATATATCCCTGATCTTATTTATTCATTCAGCAAAATTTATAGGATGCCTTACTTTATTCCAGACATTGAGTACAACAGGACAAATAAACCCCTGCCTTCATGATCCTTTTGTTCTAGTGATATTCTCATCAATATCAGCATAATTAATTTTCTCCACACTAGCAAGATATTCCCCCAAGCTTGTATATATAAAATGATTTTGAAGATGCTCCTTTGTGCTGCTGGTGTGACTAACTACTATAGTTTGACAGAAAATCACCTCAAAGTTTAGTTTTGTGTCTTCTTGCATCCTGTAAGCAGAAGTCTGTTTACTAATACAGCTTTAAAATGTCACCCCTGCAGCATTCACTTGAAAGGAAACACGTAAAGTATGGAGACTTTGTTCCTGGAAAAATCTAGCAGAGAAAGACTGATTAAATCAAGAACATGACCATAGCAGAGGTTAAGATCAAGCTGCTAGGATAGCTCACCTCATGCATTTTTGTGTCTCCACACAGATTAGAGTCCTGCTTCTAGAAATGTCTGTGCTTCTGGGAATGCCACCACTAAATCATTTTTTGCTTTTCCCATTTTCTTCTCTTCCGTCATCCTGAGTATCTATTCTAAAGCCAAAGGACTGTATTTGTCAAAGAGATAAGCAATACTGTCATTCAGAGGGAGAATGAAAGATTTTTTTAAAAAATTAAAGGTAAATTTAAGAAACGTATTATCTTCCTTCAGAAAAAAACTGATTAAAAGCACCTATAATCTCATTATTATTGGATCATATCTATGCATCCCCATGATGAGAAAGAACAAATTTAAATTTTGTCTTCTGCTGACCTAGAAATAATTCACTATTTCAATACATCGGGGTTTCTCTTTAGATACATAAATGAATCAGTATGTTCAAGTGTGTTCTGACATACTGAATTCTGTATTTTCCCAAACTTCTTGGACAAACATGTTTTCTCTGCTACCTAGCAACTAGAAGCAAAAGAAGAGGTCTGAACATCAAAGCAAAGCGCAGGTCAAATAATTGATGAATCCTGAAAATTTTGCTTCATTTATTTCAAAGACTCATCTACATAAAAGTTACAGCCACTTAGAATATGTATCACTTAGGAAACAGATAATGAAAGGTTAAAACAGCAGTTTAGACTTGACAGTTGACCACTAATGCACCAAATCTCTAAAACTGCTCTTTTAATCAAACATTTTCTTAAATTTCACAAAGATCTGGAAAAGAAAATAGCTTTAATAAGTCAGATTTTACTACCTGACCCAGTGAGAAATAATATACACTGTGAAAACATTTTCTGCTCCAATTCTCTAAAAAGTATTAGGAAAAATTCTTCCCCTCGCACAGACTTAAAACTATTTAAATTTTGCTCCTGCTACATAAAGCCAGTCAGATTTTCCTAGAATTAGGCTGAGTTATGTTTTTATTTCTCCTCAGTGATAAACAATTTGCTGGGCTCTTTAAAATAATAAGCAACAAGTTGTCCATGATTTTAAATTTCATTCATACACTTAAATTACTAATAGGAAAAAAAAAAGTCTTTTCATTTGTCATTTCTTTTTCATCAGATTTCTAGCCTCTGCCCATTTCTCCCCAATGTCTTTTACTACAGAAGGTTATGCCTTCCTTGAAAAAAACATATTTGGGTTGCATTAGGCTTAACTGAAACACCAGAAGCACATCATTTTTCAAGGAGACATGGCTTAATTTCATTCTACTGCATCTCATATTTTTTATATACTTCATTAGTGTTCTTACTGCCAGCTTGCAATTATCCCCAATAATGGAGAATACAGAACACATGGAACTGGAAAACAAGATATAAATCTCAAACCTTATTTTATCAACATTCTATCTTTTCATGATCTAACTTTTCACTGGAGGGCCTGATAATTAGCAAAACTTGAAGTTTCACATCTCACTTCTGCCAGAAAATGGACTATAAGTAGTGGTCGGGGTACAAGCCACAGTTTAGAGATAGGGGATGTATCAAAGTGAACTGAAGCACAGAGCTCAGCAGTTAAGTCAGCATGCCAGGAATTCTGAGAGCAGTAAAATCAAAAACAGTACACAGAGAAAGAGAAGGACAGGATGCTGCTCTAACCCGGGCTTGAAGCATTCCACAGGGCGTGTTTCTTTTCAGGCCCAGATAATCTACTAAGTCAGTTAAGAGCTACAGTCTCAGGTCCTAAGTACAGAGGATAAAATATATCTGTGGTTTAAGAATGGGATGAAAAACAAGGAGAGAGACAGGAAAAGCTCCTACAGAGTCACAAGAGCTGTAGTTAAAGATTAGCCCAGCAAGGACTGCCCAAACTCCATATTAGGGGGAAAAGACAAAAACAGGAGGGCTACAAAGATTCTTCCCAAAACACTCTTGAATCTTCGCTATCTTTAAAGCAGAGACAAGTGGGAGTGTGTTCTATCTTTCCCTCTATCTTGGCTCCTGCTAATTTAAAACAAGACTCACTGTCTCAGTCCCAGGAATGACAGGAAGGAAATCAGAACGCTCTAGGGCTGGGCTCCTGGCACTATGGACTCATCAGTTGTCCAAGGCACAGGTGGATCCCTATGTGGGAAGAACATTTCTAGGGCTCGAGCTCTAGGACTGTGCCCAGAGATGATGCCACATCAGGAGTAATTATTGCTACAACGTATGTCCTGCAGATAATTAAGGTCTTTATAGTTTTAAAACAATGTTTTTAAAAATTAATCATATATACTAAATGAAAAATGTGTCAAGTAATAAGGAATTAAAGGTAATAAAATCAACATATTTAATATGAAACTATGGCAAATGAACCATAAATTATGTTTGAGTTTCCTGACAGCCAAGGCAAAGGGAGAAATATATTAAGAGGGAATCCCTTGAGGGTAATTTGGTAGTTTATAGCACGTCAGTTTTTTTCCCTTGGTTAGGGTATAAATTAATAGTGAGGTCAATAAGTAAAAATATTGACTCAAATCTATGTTGGGTACACAAAGAGAAGTACAGACACAGAATTAATTATCTAAAAAGAGAAGAATAAAATCTAATGAGTAAACTAGGTGGTAAGGCATATATTAGTAACCTTTTTAGTTGGTTGTTCATTTTTAAGAATTCACAGGGGGACCTCAACCAAAAAAGGATGATATATCAAACAGGCTGCTTCAAGGTGGAGACAGGAGCCAGCCAGAAAGCTAAAGACAACCTAATAATCATAGCAAAGTTTTAAAAGAAGCAGAAAAAAATAAACTCCTAGAAATTTAAACAGAAGCCAATGCCATGTCTCCAGTAGCATTTCATTTCAAGGATCACAGAAAGTAAATTTCATATCATATGGTTATTTATTTTGAGGCAATTTAAAGATATTCACATTGTGACAAATATTACCTTTGCTCCAAGGAGGCAAAAAATCAGTACACGGGCCACGTTCAGAATGTTAGAAGGCCTATGAGTAGTTATGAATAGAGATACATTTGGATCTATTCATTAACTCTGAATTGTAATACCCAAACAGAGGAGTTGGATGGCTTCCAATAGCTGCAATGAGAAACATGACAACCAAAATATGTATGTTTTACAGGAAGGAGTGTTTCTTCAGATACATTTTTAAATCAGCAGTTATTCACTGTAACAAGTATTTCTGTATCAAAGAAAAAATTTTTTACTTTAATTTGTTTAACAAGACAAATATTATCCCAGAAATATTTACTAAATTTATTTACGTGGTATAAGCCCATTTAATTTAGATCTTAATAGTAATGTTCCAAGTTATAATATTAATAAAGACCTTCACTAAAATCATCTGATAAAAATATACATAAATTTAATAAAAATTAACTCGTTACAGTTATCACTTCCTTTTTAATTTATTTTTTACCAAAAAAAATTGAAAATGAGTAAGTATATTTCTATAGCTTTCTGTAATAGAAATACATGGAGAGAAATAATCAAGTAAATATTTTAATATCTTTTAAAATATGCATCATAATATAAAATTTTAATGATGAAATTTTTAAGGTAAAGAAATTTTCTTTAAGTTTTAACTTAAATATGCATTATAATAAATGAGATATTTGGTTTTAAAAACTTATAAAAATCAAATGTTTTTAAAGTTTTAAAAAATGTTAATTTTCCTCCAATTTGAAATTCATAAATAATCTGTTCTTCACTATCTACACCCACTTTTTGGTGATCTCATCCAGTTTTATGGCTTCAGATACCATTTACACATGCTGACATTTCCCAATTTTATATTTTCAGCCTAGTTTGCTCTCCTGAACTCTATGCATGTACATTCAATTGTCACCTCTGCTCAAATATCTAATGGACCTCCAAAACCTAACTTGCCTGAAACGGAACTTCTGATAGTCCCTCCAAACTTGTTGCCTCAGCTTTCCATACCATTGTCAATGGCAAGGCCATTCTTTCAGTTGCTCAAGCCAAAACTTTGAGCTGTCATCAACTCCAGTCTCTTACATCCCACATTCAATCTGTCAGCAAGACATTCCAGTTCTACCTTTGAAACACATACGAATTCCCAGTGCTTCTCACTCCCTTCATTGTTATCTCCAGGATCCAAACCACCACTGTTTCTAAAGCCTTATTTGCAAATTCCTATTGTCTACTCTTAAGATGGCAACAAGTGAGATCCTTATAAAACTTAAATGAGATTATGTCAGTCTTCTGCTCAAAATTTTCCAGTGGCTTCCCATCTCCTTCAGAGTAAAAACCAGTCTTCACAGTGGTTTATCTGGTCCAATACCATTCTGCCCTGTCTCTTACAGCACTCTCCCTCACTTCTCCATTCCAGCTAGGCCTTTTTGGTGTTTCTCAATCTCAACAGGGTGTTTATTATCCTATTTTGCTCCCACTTCCAGTATTCAGGCATATTTCACCTCAAGGCATTTTTGCACACATTCCCTCAGCCTGGAACACACCAACCACAGATATTCACAGGACTCATCCCCCTGCCTTCTTCAGGCCTTAACTCAAATGTCACATTTTCAATGAGGTTTTCCCCATCCAATCTTTTTTAAAAATTGATTTACCTAACACCCTCTATTCTTTTTTTCTATATAATTTAATAAAAATTATAATGCATCCTGACATTTTGTTTGTTGAATCTCCCCCTTGCTAGAATGTAAACTCCGTGAAGGCTGAAGTTTTTCCAGCTGATTCTTTACTTTCTCTCCAGTGCTTAGAATTTTCCCTAGCACATAATAATTTTTGGTTAAATGAGTTGTTTTATCAACCGCACAGGATAGTCCAGGCTGTGGAAGCAGCACCCCACAAGGGAAATTAACCTGAGATTTGAATTCAGAGGACATGATTTTAAATCTCTTCCTCCTAAACCTCACCGTGGCCTCTTCTGAGGCTCAATTTTCTAATCTGTAAAATGGAAATAAAATCTTTCCCAGTCAGAAACTTTAAGAATTAAATTAAGACATTATGACCATCAACTAGATGAGATAACAGTGGTCAGTTTGATTAGGCAGTGTTAAAAGAAAAATTAACTTGCATATATTTACAGAAGTCATATATTATTCTATTAGCCCAGACTCTACTCTTTTGTATTTTTTTCTCTGTTCCTGCCTTCCCACTTCACATGTTTGTTACCTGCCTGATTTATAAAAATATAGACCACTGAGCAATAATCAATACCTATTAGTTTCTATAGTGAACACTGAGATCGAAGTTCTTTGAAAATCAATATATGTTTTTGCAAAGAATCAGTCTGTGTTCATGTACAGAGAAAGCCCTGAAGCATTCCTCAGAACTTAAGTTCATTGGGTGGGACGGGGGAGACAGGACTGATGAAGAGGGAAGTTACCACACTATAGTCCATCTACAGTCCAAGGGAAACTAAGAATAACAAGAAATAAGCTGTTGTAGCAGAATGAAGGCTACAGGCTGTGGACAGGATCATGTAAGTCAGCCCTAAAACTTGTCATTGAAAAGCACCACAAAGAAAATAAAGAAAATACAAACAATAAAAAATAATGATACACAGGGGCAAAATAAAAACCTCCTGATGTTGAGCAACCAACACAGGCAAGTTAGGGGCTAAAATAATTTGAAGGTTTCCTTTTGTGGGTTTAAAATGAGTATGAAAGAGGAAGCTTCATAGTCTTTTATCCCCAAAACATATGTAGGCATAAAATATCTGGCTTGATTTTTTTGACAGGTTTTATTGGAATGTCCAACCAAGTAAAAAGATTCAGCCATTGGGGAATGCTACTGTGAATATTTTCCACTTGCAGGTTTTCTTTCTGTAGCTAGTGGGAGAATTTTTTTTCATCTACTACCCTAAGATTCATTTTAGTCTCCAGGCAACCATTCTCTTCATTTCTCACAAAAGGACAATGAAATTACTGTACTTTTAGAGTTTTAAAAAATCACTATATTGCTGATATTTTTACCTACAAAACTTCAAACAGAACAAATCTCAAAACTAATGTCCATTTTTCACTTTAGACACAGCATAATGTTCAGTGTTACAAATTGAAAACAACTTTACTTTTAAGATGAATAAATATGAAATTAGCTGTCATGTGTCTTTACCAGACACATGAATATTCATAAATGTGGCACTGCCATAGAATGATGGTCTTGGCTTTAAGAAAAACTGGTTGTTACATCACATCAGAGCAGCCACACTGACTAACCCTCCAGCTGATACCCACACAGGAAGGAGGCTCTGAAGCACAAAAAACAGCTGCTTTAATCCAAAGTGAGACAAGCCTAAAGGAGACAAACTCTAGAAGATATAATTGTCTATGCTCGAGGTTTAAACAGAGGAGAGAAACAAAATAATTTCCCCTAAAAGATGAAAGAGCAAGAAATTTTCAATTTGAGGAGTCTATACATTGTCATATGCTACTATAAATTTTTGTAATAAAATACTGAGTGGTCACCATATAGCTAGAACTTCACAAGAAATATCTCTATTTCTCACAATGCTGCAGCATGTATATTTTTTAGATAAACTGCAGCTCAGAATTAAGTAACACGATGCATAGCTAGTAAAGTGGCAGAGCCAGGATTTAAATTTATATCCATTTAATGTCATGGCGAATCCTGCTGTTCACCCTCCCATCCCAGCATTTCCTGTCTGACAAACAACCTAGATTTTTTTAGTAAAGGTTTAGGTTTTGTCTCTATCTGTAAATCTCAGGTCCAGGTAGTATCTTCTTCTGGAGTCCCAGGTCAGAAATTCTCAAAAATTCATGAGGTAATTGATGGCAAATGAAACCACAGCCCCCGATGCCACAGCAGCAGCTGTGCCTTCCAATTTAATTAGGAAGGCAAACTCTACCACTGATAGTGCTGACCACTGGCAAAGCAGTGCAACTCTCCACTAGAAAATACTACAAATTACATGGGGATGAGTTGTCCAGTGGCAATAAAATGGAACATTTGAAGATAGACCAAGTGAGCAAAGTCAACACTTTGGTTCTTAGAAAGCATTCATGTAGTACTTCTGTGACTGAATATAATGTAAAACAATTATAAGACAGAGTAGTAAGATCTGCAGCTTGAGTTATGAGAAATAAACAAAAGCTTTGCTTTATCCAGTCTGGAAGTTGCTTTTAGAACCAAAATTTGCTCACTCATGGAAAATGGGATGGGGGATGCTGCAATTACAGTAACCTTCATAACAGAAAGTATATATAGATATGATCTGTAAACAATCCTTTTAGCGAAAAGGGTATTATCTATATACGTCTGAGATTAATCTAAAACATGTGGATGGAAAACAGGGGTTACATGAAAGGTAACCTCGCAGGGTGATCTGATCATAAATTACTAACTGGGCAGGTCAATGGTGGGTAGTCACTCGCCAGGTATAAAACTTATTTTCCAACAGGTTTATCTTTGCCTCAAACAAGCCCTGTCCATCATTTCTGTGCATCTAGGTTAATGCACCTTTGAAATGCCCACTTTCAGGCCTCTCAAGAGAATACATAGTCTCAACTGCACATAGTCCAATCTCCACATGACCATCCCCAAGAGCACATAATAACTTAACTATCCTGTAATCCCATCCCACCTTTCTGTAATCTTTCTTACCTCCCCTCCTTAATTTCTAATGGTAAAGAGAAACTGCTCACCATTATTCTCTTACGCATTTATGAGGTCTGTTGAGATCTTGTATTTCCTTTAGGCTCCAATAAATTTTTACGAAAACTCTACAAGTCTGGACATTCTTACATCTACAAACATAAGAAAAATATCTCAAATTTCTAAAAAATGCAATCTTCCTTTTTTCTCTGAGGAGAATGTAAAGACTAACTGCAAGAAAAATTCAAGCATATTTATATAACTTTGTTTATATAACTTTGTTAACTGTAGCAGTCCTTATATTGTCTCTTTTAATTATATGTGAACAATTTACACTAGAAAATAAAACCTCACTAGCAAGTTACTCTAAAAACGTAGCTTTTTTTTCCCCTGTATTTCTTTATAAGATTTTGCATCTCTTTGATTAACTGTCTCTCCAGTCAAACCAAGAAGCTGAAATCAGAAAAATGGACACTGTTCTCTTTTTTAATTGCTGTTCTCTTTCTGTATTTCAGGCTTTCAAGATCAGCTCTAAAACTATGACACCTTAATCTAGACCATCCTGATGACCGCCAGGAATGTAGTCTGCTGTGTTCTGCCCAGGGCTGCACCCTTTGGGGCAGCAGCCAGAGGAGGGTGTGTTCCCAGAGTGGCCCTCACCCTCCCCCATCTCAGAAACAGCTCAGCCTCATCTCTTTCAACTCAAATCTTCTCCCTGCTTCTACTTTATCATTAGTTCTCAGATTTTTTTAGTCGTGTTTCTTGGCCGTCATTTACATGTAGAAAAATCCTTTTTGAGTGTGACAGTTCTTGACAAACACACCACAGCCATCACCAAGATCTCTTAGCATTTTGTTCACTTTCTGGCTACATATAGCAGAAGGTGGCTTTCCCTGAGGGTTCTGCTTCCAACTCAGCCCTTTAAAATCGTGGCTATCTTCTCCCATGAGCTGGGGCACTTGACCTTTTTGCTCCTCTCCTCAATGGTGTATTCTCCTTCCAACCTCCCTAAATCTCCAGATTATCACACACATCAGCAGAGAAATCTTGTCATCAGACATATCATTCCCTATACTTGATTGTTCTGTAGTTGACCAATTTCTAATTAATTTTACCTCATTTTTCAATGCGGTCATCTCCTGGTTCATTGTCATTCTAACACTACTCCTATTTTAATTCTTGGTGACTATAATTTCCACACAAATGAGATTTCCAGTACCCTTGCTTCCAAGTTCCTTGACCTCTCCTCCAGCGAACCTGCTCTTCACTCTCTCAGTCACTACTGTTACACGTAGGCACTAGACCTTGTCTTACAGTCTCAGTGCCGTGGCCCCCACTTTCTGACCACTACACATTCTTCCTTCTCACTCCTCTAGTTCTCTATTTCCAACAATCCTTTGATCCCATTCTCAATTTTTCTACCTCCCACTGTTTATCAACCTGTCCTTAATCCTTCTTACTAAGCTTAAATTTTATAGCAGATCTATAACCAATCCCTTTCATGCACTCACAGCATCCTTGCATTTCTGTCAATTCATTGTATTTACTTGCAACACTTCTACTGAGGTTTAATCCAATAACATTTTCTATGCCAGACAGTGGCTAGAGAAAACCACCACTGTGCTGATCTTTCAGCTGTCATCTCACTTTAAAATGTTGACTACCCTCAAGTGGACCCTTAAAGTATCCTAGAGCACAGAGGAGTTAAAAGCAGGCCTGAGATTGCTATCCTTAGAAAGGATTACTTACAAAGTTGGCCCTTCACAGGCCTCTGGAAACTAGAATTCCAGGAGGGTTCCAACCATTCCCTAATAAGATGGTTCATTGTGCCTGAACTGTTTGTACAAACAATACAGTTTATTCTGAATACTTATTTTCCTTCTGGAAGTTTGACTTTTTAATATGTTCTAGACAAAGGGTGCCTTTGTGACCAGTCCCCAATAGAATTTTGGGCAATTGATGTCTAATCAGCTTCCTTCGTAGATAGCATTTCACATGTATTGTCACAACTGGTTATTGAACAAATTGAGCATGTCCTGTGTGACTCCACTGGAGTTTGTATCTGGTTTTCCACAGACTTTGCCTCATGTGCCTTTTCCCTTTGCTGATATTGTTTTGTGTCCTTTAAATGTAATGAATCATAGTAGTGAGTATGACTATATGCCAAGTCCTGTCAGTCCTCCTAGCAAATCATGGAATCTAAGAGTGGTCTAGGGGACCCCAAAACACTTTGTCATTAAGCTGTATTTTCCTAGTGTATGCATTCTCCTAGAATATCATATACCTTCTACTCTAAAGAATCCAATACCTCCTGCCCTGTTCTCACTGTGAGCTTATGACCCTGCCTCCTAATTCTTTGAGAAAATTCAGCAAACAACAAAACAGCAAGGCAGCTACATTCTCACATCTACCCATGTACCAGCAACTGTACCTCCATACGCTGAACTTCCTTCTTTCCCTTTTTTTTTCTTCCTTTTAATATAGGTAAATTCTCTGTTCATATGTAAAACCAATCCCTTGACTTTTCAAGGACCTTCTCATCTACTGAATTTTCCCCTCCCTACTGAGAATCTTACCCATCAATATATAAATGTGCTATAATATCTAATTTCTTTAATTTTATTCTCTTGGCACCATTTTCCCATCTCATTTTTTATTATCTTTTTTGCCCCTCTCTGTAGCAAAATACCTTAAGAGTTCTACGCAATTATTGTTTTCAATTCTTTCTGCATTCTGAATTTAACCTCCACCACTAAACAGAAACTTGGCAAAGTCACCAGTTACCTCCTCATTGTTAAGTTCAATGATCAATTCCTAGTCTACATTTTATCTGACCTCTCAACAGCATTTGAAATTGTCAGTCGCTTCTGCCTCCCAGACATACTTTCTTCACATAGCTTTTAGAATAAAGTATCTTTAGTATTTCTTCTACTCCAACAAGTGCCTCTCTTTTACAATACCTTACCTTAGACCATATACAAAAATTAACTCAAACGGATCAAAGGCCCATATTTAAGAGCTAAAAGCATAAAATTCTTAGACAAAAAACGGGAAAAACTTCAAGATATTGAATTCGGTAATGATTTCCTCTTGGACATAGCAACAACAACAAAGAAATGACTTCATTAAAATTTCAAATTTTTGTTCAAAGAACATTTGTCTAAACAAAAAACAAAATTGTATAAAATAAACATTTAAAAACAGTGAAAAAGTTTTAAAATTTTGTATGAAAGACAAAAAATATAAAAGCAACCCACAAAATGAGAAAATATTTGCATATCATCTATCTGATAAGAGATTAGTACCCAGAGTACGTACAGGACATGTAACAAGTTAAC
Source organism: Cynopterus sphinx (assembly GCA_030015415.1). Taxonomy (NCBI): domain Eukaryota; kingdom Metazoa; phylum Chordata; class Mammalia; order Chiroptera; family Pteropodidae; genus Cynopterus; species Cynopterus sphinx. The sequence goes on along the minus strand of CM057379.1, from coordinate 57,803,051 downwards.
AACAAAAAATCCAATTTAAATATGGACAATGGACTTAGATATTTCTCAGAAGGTATACAAATAGCCAGTAGCACATGAAAATATGCTCAACATCACTAATCTTCAAGGAAATGCAAATAAAAATCTCAATTAGTTACAGTTTTACTATTGGCTAATAAAAAAGAAAAAATATTTGGTAAGAATGTGAAAAAATTGGAACCCTTTCCCTTATACACTGCTGATTGGAAAGTAAAATAGTGCAGCTGCTGTAGAAAACAGTATGCTGGTTCCTCAAAAAATTAACCATAGAATATAGTAATTTCACTTCTGAGAACATACCCAAAATAATTGAAAGCAGGGCCTCAAAAAGATATTTGTACACCCATATTTATAGAAGCATCATTCACAATAGCCAAAAGGTAAAAGCAATTCAAGTGTGCATTCATGGATGAATGGATAAACAAAATGTGGTGTGCAAGTAGAATCCTTAAGAAGGAAGGAAATTTTGGTATCTGCCACAACATCGATAAACCTTAGAGATACTGTGCTAAGAGAAATAACCCAGTCACTAAAGGACAAATGTATGATTCCCTTTATATATGGTACCTTAGAGTAGTCAAATTAATAGAAACAATAAAATGGTGGTTGCCAGGAGCTGGGGGAGTGGAGAATAAGGAATTATTATTTAATAGGTATAGAGTTTCAGTTCGGGAAGATGAAAAACTTCTGGAGATGGTGTTGATGGTTGCACAATACTGTGTGTATTTAATGTCACTGTTCTGTTAGATTCTGTATTTGTCTGTCAGCCATCCATTCATCACAGTGTCAGTTACATTAATTATGTTTTCTTGTTTTCTGTATCGAATGTTATGGCACTTGAGAACTTTCTGAATGGGAAGAGTCAGCCCTTCCGAGAGCTAACTATTTCTTAGAGATAAAGTGCTCAGTTAGAAGCCTGTCTTCCATTTGCAAACTAACCAGTCCAGAGCCACACCTCCTCTTTGTGGCCCAGACATTCTAGCAGGCAATAATCCTCTGCCTCATCCCAGGCCCAGGTATCCGATAAGTAGAGACCATAACCATAGCCCAAAGCCTATCAAAATTATTCCAATTAGCTAGGCCTAAACTGTTTACCTTGTCCTGTGATAAAAGAGAAATTATTCAATATCTCTTGTTAAAGGAACCACTGCAATGAAATTTTACAGTCAAAGAAAGAGAACTGTTCTCTGCATACAACATGGGCAAGTGAGAATTAATAGCCAAGGAGCAGGATTGGAGGTGGTCAGCAAATTGAAAATTACAAAAAGGAAACATCCAAGGTCAGGGGGTTTCGGTGAACTCCACCTAATAGTATTCTTGTTTAAGATAGGCCAGGGTGCCTCTGACCTCAGAAACTTAAGCAGGGTCAGGCCTGGTTAGTACCTAGAGGGAAGAGCACCTAGGAAGACCAGGTGCTGTAGCCATAAAAAGTAAAAAATAAGGAATTGTAAACTGACAAGGTCCTTGCAATCTGTGAGATCAACCAAGGGTTGCTTCACCTAAAGGTAGGTAGGTAGGTAGGTAGGTAGGTAGGTAGATAGATAGATAGATAAATGATAAACATAAAAATAAAATGATTTCATGGTTAAATTTCGTTCTCTCTTTTTATAATTAAACACCAAAAAATATCTGGGGGACTTATAAAAGAAATATTGTTTCATTTTTGTTTTTTCTTTAAACAGCCAATTGTTTACCAAAAAAAACCCCACCACTACATATAACTAAAAGTGTTATACTTAACATCTTAAGTGAAACTTTATTTAAATAAAAAATATAAATTGTTTTCTACTTTCTAATTATTTACGAATGATTGTCAACCATCAGTAAACTAATTGCATAACCTCTTACCTAATGAGTACTTATCTATAAGGTTCACATTTTCTACAACTAAAATAAAATAAAATAAAATCTGTTTTCTTACATTGATCCATGGACTGTCAATATGATCTAAGCTCTGTGCCTCAAAGATATTATATTATTTTTTCTATTACTTTTATTAGAGAATTTCAAAAGGCAAAGAAAATGCCTTGCTTGTGTGAATAGTGTTTAATGAAAGAAAAAAAAACACCTTCTGGTGTTCACAATCTTTTGGCACTGGAAACATTGGACCTTTTTCTTATAAATTCTACTTGGGAGCTCTTTGAATCTAACTTTATTTCAAAATACTCTCTAGTCTAGGGGAAGAGTTGACCTTTATTATCTTCCAGAAAGAAAAACACAAGGCTAATAATGCACAGGCAAGCAATTGTCAGACTCCTGACAATGTGGAAAAGAAACAAATAGGGGGAGTATGTGAAGGCAGGATGCACCCAAGCTAACAGTGCTAAAAATAAGCCAGTGACAACAAATGAGTAATTGCACCACATTTTCTTATATTCAGTGGTACTTGATACATGAGAGGTAAAAGCAGCAGCAAGTGCATTTAAACTACCTTGAAGGTCAGGTAGTTTAAATGTCTGCTACATTTTAGCAATTCTAAACATCAGGTAACAGGCACATTTCTCTTCCCTTATCACGTTTTGGGGCATGATCAAATACCTTTTCAAAAGATAATAGGAATCTTATTCATCACCATCATAATCATCAGATAAAATAAATTAAGCATCTTCTGACTTCAATGCTGTGTTATGTTAATTACACTATAATGAAAGTGGTCCACGTCTCCACCCCCAAGCTTCAGCCTTTCCATACCAATTGTCTGTGGATCCAATAGGTATTCTGGTGCTTCCGTTTTATAATTTGTATAAAATGAATATCTCACAAGCCTGCAAAAGCCCGAATCACTAATGATTCAAATGAGTTTTATTTTCTGAGAAAATAATTTAGGATTAAATAAGTACTTTCATGTATTTCAACTCTTTGTAGAAATAAATTCCCCAAAGAATATATAGTTTGCTGACTTATAAATTACCAAGGGATTTAAATATAAAAAAAAAAATTTGAATCTCATTAAAAATATGTTTTTCAAAAAAAATTATCCAAGATAATTGTAACCTCCAATAGCATGTTCAATGAATGCTATTCTCTGTTAGTCTGTTTCCCATGAAAATAAAACACCAAACATGGAAATCTCCTACAGGCAGAAGTACAGAGAAAGGAGAGGGAGAACAAGTTAAATCAATTAGCACATATTAGAATTCCCTAACTGCAAATCAGAATGCTGAGTTTCGGTAGGGTGGTATTTCTTTTTTCCTTGAGACTTTCATCAAGTTAATTAGAATCTCTGGACCTCAGTTCTCATTTGTAAAATAAAGCCTCAGACCTTCAAGTTTCCTACCTACTCTGAATTTTATACTTTTAAAATAGATAAATTTTGCAGCTCAGAAACTCTATTAAAAAGAATGAAAAGTTACTTCCAACCCCACAAATTATTAAAGCAACTTCTAGTTCTAATTTTATGGCAAATATCATAATTTCTTTATGCATTACCTGTAACTATGTTCTGATTTTTGCACTTTTAAATATCACATACACTCACATAAAAAGAAATGAAAATAAAACTTTAAACTAAATAATTTTAAAATATCTTACTAAAACAATTTCAAACTTTATCAAAGTACGTAACTCATTCTGTCATTTAATAACTCTTGTAACAATTCTCTTTCCATCTCTTCTGAAAACAAATTATACATATACGCACATTTTTAGCTACTATAAAAATCCATGTATTAAAATATTTATATAAAAATGCATAGACATATTTAGTTCATGTAAAATAGAACCTCTATTAAGAGCTCTATCTGAAGATATCTAGATGTAATTTATTACCTTGAGTGTATCTCTATTATAGTATATATTGAACTACATTATGGCTTATTCTACTAATCTTCAAAATCCTTGAGATGAAGAAACATTTTTTAATGGGGTCAGATAACCAGAAGGAATCCATTAAATATTTGTGGAATGGATGAATAAATAAATGCACCTTGTACAGATATGCAGGTAAACTTACAGTGAAACATATGCAAATTATAAATATCTGTATACCCACCTCTTTCTACTTCAGAATTATCTAATTGCCTTTATAAAAATACATCAATTTCAATTTAGTCAACGAATATTTATTGAGCACCTATTATGTACCAGCAATAGTTCTAGGTGCCAGGGATTGATTCATCAGTAAATAAATGTGATAATAAATAAGTGAAATTTAAATTCCCAAAAGACAGGTAAGTATAGGAAAGATTGTGCCACTGAGATTGACACTGGAGCATGAGAAAATCAGGTGTGCTGAAGTGGGATAGAAATTTAAAAAGAACATCAAGAGAGGCCTCATTTAGATAACATGCAAGCAAAGACTGAAAGCAAAACTACTTTTGTTGAATATTCTTAATATTATTCTTTATGATCTCTAACTTTCAGTATTGTGATAGGAATTTAAAAATATCCTTGACTGATGTCTAAAGCTACATATGTGTTAAGTTCTATCTGTAGATAATAGCTCATCTGAAAACTGACAGGTGTTAATCACCTAGGTATATATTAAATTTGTTTTAAAGCTTTTAGGATAATATATTTTAAGCTGTTTTTATTATTTGAAAAATGTATAGTTAAAAACAATTACTAACCACTCAGCAATAATGTTAATTAAATTTATTTTTTTAAGTTCTTATTTAAGCTTTTCTCTGAACTTGGAAGGTTATATCTAAACATTTACATATAGATAACCAGAAGAGCAAAGTAATCAAATATACAGTTTAGGTGGAATTCTACTACTTAAGGAAGGAAAGGAGAAACCTAAATTATCTGAAGTGACAAATTATAAGAACACTTCTCAATTCTCATGTCCATTAGAGCCATGAAAGAAAGTTTTAAGGTATTTATCAATTTCTGTGTGATCTGTGGTGGCTCCAAGAAATATCACATCAAGGATTCTGACACTGCATCTTAAATCACTGAGAAAAATGTCTGTGATTATTAGGAATAACTTCAGTGAAAGAAAGAAAGGGAAAGGGGTAACCCTTTGGCCATACATTCATTAGCCTTGGTCTACATTATGCAGAGGAGCTTATATGGCACATCAAATCCATGCCCAGCAAAAGTCAGGGTTTGTAAAATCAAAACCAGGGGTTGTGCTTCTATGCCTTTAAAATCTGAACTGAGAATTAGCAGAAATGAGTCAGTAACCTAAAAGTTACAGTCTTGGAGAATAAAGCTTATGTCTCAGATCAAAGTTGGAAATATGGCAGATTTATAGTCAGGAATAATAGTCACAGATTATAACTCATGAAAATCAATAACAGTAACTAAAAACAGGGATATACAAGAAATATTCATTAAATGAACCAGCTAGAATTCTGCCCACAGGTGTTCCCGGTCATAATGTCACTTCGCAATGGAGTTCTTGTGCCTTTCACTTTTCTCTGCCACCTCTGAGAGGCTGTGCTCAGCATCTGGCATTTAAAAATTTATTAGAATTGGAAGATCTACTTTTTAACATATTATTACTTTGATGTGCATGGCCCATTAGTCTGCTCCTTCAAAGCTATTTTTTGTGTGTGTGGAAGGCAGCATAAATATGTTGTTAAAGAGTGTGTTTCTGTCATAACAATTTCATAAAGTATTATTTTCAGCTGTAGGGGAAGGCAGCTCCAGGAAAAAGATCTATGAACAGGAATAGGACAGCCAGTAAGTGGACTATGCCAAAGTCACAGCAATTATAAAAGCTAAAGTGAATCACAGCATGTTCCCCTTGTGGGTAAAAAGAAAGGAAAAATAATTATGTGTGTCTTAGGTTAAACTATGAAATGCATTTGACACGTTTTCAGACACCAGGATCTTTATTCTTTTTCAACATCAATATTCCTACAGAGTCTACGAACTGGTAACTTCCTCTTGTCAAATCTAAATAAATGCTCCTTCAGGATCATCTTGCTGACTCTCCCCATCACATTCACTTCTCCTGGAAAACATTTTTTCGTTTTGTTTTTAATTAGATGTCTGACTCCTCTGCCCTTGCCATTCACAGTCTTACCCTTCACAGTCAGTTTAAATTACCCTGTCTCTGACCATTATGCTATTCAATGTCTGACCATTGCTTAGAAATTGAAAGAATTTCAATTGTGTTAGAGGCTTATTTGGGGTTTTGTCTTACCTGTTCCAATTTGTTCAAAGACAATAATCACATTTTCTCATTACAAAATACTTTCATAGTACTAGAAATAAAAATAGTAACTAACTCATAACTTCAGTATAATTGATCATGATGACTGAATATACAAAGAAAAAGATTCTACTGTCACTACAGAAAAAAAAAAGCCAGTTTCAGACTTTAAGAATTTGCCATTAATACTAGTGCCCGATACCTAAAGTAAAGCTTTGCTACATTATTTAAATAAATGTTAATCAATAAATGTCAGTTATTATGATGAGCCTGATACATATTCTGGTTTACAGTTTTCAAGAAATTTGATTTGTTTTATGCTAAAGCTAAATGTGATCCCAATCTGTCTTCCATTGACAGAATTTTTGTTTTTTTCAACCAAGAGCCAAAATGAAAAACATTCAAAAGTTATTTCTTCTAAATATAAAAGAAAAGAAAGCAATGTGAATAGCATCTTCCTCTTGAAACAAGCCAAGCACAGTCTCCAAAGACTGCTTTAAGAGTTATGGCCCTATTTCCACTTTCCTCTACGTGCTGCTTTTAGTGATCTTTTCCACGAATTCAAATTTTGTTTCAACCTAATCTATGATTGATATAAATAGAAGAGGGCCAGTCTGGGACAAGTAGACATGAAATTTTTTTAAACTCTTCTATTAAACATATGTTGATTGTTCAGTTATCTAATGCCATGTAACAGTCCCAAAGTTTAGTGGCTTAAAAATTTATTTTCTCATAATTTTGATGGGTATATTGGGTCTTGCTGGGTGGTTCTCTATTGAAGTCCATCATGCTTTATGTAGTGACAATCAAATGGTGGATGGGACTGGAGTCATTTGTGGACTCAGTTGGACTGGATGTCAAGGAAGACTTTATTCAAATGTCGGAACTTGAACTGGGATGACTGGAACTTATGGAGGCTGTCCAGACCTCTGACCCTTGGTAGCATCTGCTCACAGCTATTGACAGTATGTTTCCCTACTACCAAAAGCCAAAATGAAAAAACTCAAAAGTTCAGTTTATATGTAGTTCCATATAAAAAAAAAAAAAAAGCAATAGCATTTTCAACAGTATTTTTCTCATGCCCCTATGGCTACTGAGCTTCCTTACAATATGAGTCTCAATAAGGTTGTTTTTTGTTTTTGTTTTACTGACTTCTCCCAAATGCACATTCCAAGACTCCAAGAAGTCATGCAGTAGCGTCCCTTCTGCTACTTTCTATTGGTTTACAGAGTCAGTCTAAATTCACGGTGGATGGGGCACTACATGAGACCATGAGTATCTGGAAGTGCAGTCTGTTAGAAAGTCATCTTTGGAGACTAGTTACCAACTTCATGCAGCTATACATAAGGCCATAAGCAAAGCACAATCTTTATCTCTGAATGTCATATGAAGCAGGTAGGTTCAGGTAGGATTTACATCTAGCCAGTGAGAGAGACTGAAATACCCTGGTGATCAACAGAGGTTACATACCCCAAACAGTTTGGCCTGATACCCTTCAGAGAATGTGTGGTACACCTTATTTACTGAAATGTGCATGCAGATCTTACTTTAAAGCATGTCTGTTGCAGAATTATTTACAAAAGTAAAAAATTAAAAACAACATTTTGCCCAACAATGGTTGCTTAATTTCTGAAACATTAGTATAATGGAATACGTGATCCCACAAACACATCTTTAAAGATAATACATGGGAGAAATGCTTATGATATAGTAGTAAGTAGAAAAAGGATATCATATAGAATCTTATAAATATGTATTTATAGATATTATATGTATACACATACACAAATACATACATGCACATTTACATGTAGAAAAGGACGAGAATATATCCACATATGTGTAGTGATTACATCTGACAAAACTGAGGATGGTTTTTAATTTTTTTCCTTGTACTTTTCCACATTTCCTAAACTTTCTATGAATGTTTATTATTAGTAGTTGGCTAATCTGCTTTACACACAGAATGTCCTGAGTTTATGCCTCTGTGGAGGCATGGTACATGATCTATAGCCATGCCACCCTGAACAAGCCCAGTGTCTAATTTCAAAAGCTAAGCAGGGTCAGGCCTGGTTAGTACTTGGATGGGAGACCACCTAGAAAGACCAGGAGTTGTAGGCATAAATAATAATAATAAATTTAAAAAAAAACTTTTTAAAAGATCCTTTATTATCAGTTATCTGGATGTGAAAACAGAAGAATAAGGAGAAAACCCTGATTTTAAACTGTGTTTAGGATCTTTATTTCCAACTACAACTGAGAAATCAACATTTTATTAAAGTCATGCTTTATCTCTATCAGGCTACAATAGAGTATAATTTGGTAGAATAAAATGATGTCTTGCCCCAAAAGTTTAATGCATTTCAAACTGTCATTAAGTTTTCTAGAAAGCATAATAATATACCTCAGTGCAGAGTTTGTGGCTTCAAGTCTAAGATGGCAAACTGATGACACACATCTATCTCTCCTCCCTCCTGACATTCCACTAAAATGACTAAAAATTGATGGGGCAGAAAAGTAGAACAGCACTGAAAAACCAAAACTTTTGCCACTGCACACCAGAAATTTAGATGGCTCCTTCATAAAAATTAAAGAGTCCAAAAAAGCACAGTCCAACACATCAGAAACAGGCAGAAGAATAGAATAGAAAGTACTTGGTATAGAGCTTGGAATACAGTTAGCAAATCAGTGAATGATATTATTGCTGTTGTTAGTGTGTTATATTGTTGCTGAAGATTCTTGTAAGTACCAAACCTGTATATCCAATTTCCTGTTAGACATCATCACTTGGAGGGCCCACAGATATCTCCAATTCAATATACTCAAAACAAATTTATCATCTTTCTTCCCAAGGCTTGCTTTTCCTCTCATAGTCCTGATCAATCTAAGCTAGAACCTTTTGTGTCATCCTTGCCACTCTGTATCCCTCAGTTACCACTTTTCACCGATGACTGCTTCATAATTCTATGTTCCTATCTTTACCTTCCCAGTCTCATGACTCCAGTTTAGGTCAATGTTATCACACAAAGAAATTAAAGTTGTCCCCAGACTTGTTTCACAATGGCCCATTTCCTAAGTCTTCATTTTTAAATTTTGTATTCATTCCTTTATGTTTAATTTTAGTTAATGAGTAATACATGGATACATCTTGTATTAAAATTAGAATAATGTAGGTGAAAGAAAAGTAGTCTTCATTAAATTTTAAGTTCATGGAAGGAGTTTCCAAAGCAGAGAATCAGCCACAGAGAAGTCAGAGGTTTTGTGTAATGGTGCATTTTTGTCTGGTTTCACACAAAGAACTCCTTCAGTGAACTTGAAATTGGATACTTAATTTGTAGACCAGACTGTTCTTGCCCAGGATACATAAGTCCCAGGTTGCATTAACCTGCTTATGCAGGCCTGCCCACCTCTACCTCCGCATTGAATGTCGATCCACAATTTCCGAAAATCAGCCTAAACTAAGTCTGAGTGTCCTATTTAGAAAGGTATCAAATAAAGAAGAAAACAAGAAATTTCTAAATAGAAACTAAAAATACATTAAAGGCTGATTCAAAAAATGGTGGTACATTGGCTGAAATACAGTAATGGCTGGAATGGGCAGGGGCAATTGATGAGACAGTTTGCATAACAAAGATAATTTCAAGCTACGCAAAATTTAAGGTGATGGACTAGAAACTAAAGCACTCTAGAGAGAAATATGCTTTAATGAAAGAAATGCTTAAGTGTACCTCTCACCTATTTTGTCAAAATGGAGAGCCAGAATTTCTATTCTGATAATTATTGAGAAACCTCCAAATTCAAGTCTGTACGTCTCTTCAATCCCAAATGATGTGTGGAAGAAAGTCTTTAATTCTGGATATTTTTAACATCAAAAATATTTGTGAATAATTAAACCCATGTTCTGAAATTATATGCTGATTATATATACTTATATAATAAACACACTAAATTAAAGTATGTTGCCTATAGATTTAACAATAAAAGATACATTGCAAGCTCTGATATCACTATTTCCTCCTTACTTGGAAACCAAGAATAATCTTTAGCCAATACAGGTTGGTGCTGCTGCTTTTGAAATCTCTTCCATGTGTCCTGTAATGCTCTTGTCCCAAACCCAACTGGTTCTACATAGAAATGTCCACTCCTGCTTTAGGACTACTATTAAGACTCAGTTTGCTTTGTAGTCACTGCAAGCACAGTTTTTTAATACTGTATCTGTGATTTGAATGCACAGATTGGGATACCACACTGGTTCTGTGCATGGTGTACACAATCTCCTCAGGCTGTTCTGTTGTCTGGATTTATTTCTAATCATTGTCTGGCAGTTTTAAAGAATTCTTGCAAAAAAAAAAAAAGTCTTCCTTTTGGCATTCAAATTGGAAATAGATCCTATCTTTATAATGATACTCCCTTAAGCACATCATATGAAAGGATAGTTCTGGGCACTTGATTGACTGCTAGCCACTCTGTGTGTCAGAGAAAAACTAAATAAGACATACTCAACATGGAGTTAGTGAACACATGAAGAACGTATTGAATAGTTAGTAAATATACATGTTTTTATCATGGTCATTGATGGAATGATGAGAGATATTTTCTCTAAGCCTGAGCCTAGGCATATGAACTCTCCCACCACGTGACCTCAAGCCTGGAGGGTAGAAGAAAAGAAGTGGTCAGGGAAGCAGAGTGGCTTCTCATAAAACTGATTAGAATCAGCATTTAAAAACAGCCTGATGGTGAATTTGTGGAAAGCTATCTAGACCCCATAAATGGACTTGGGATTCAACGGTCAGCCATGCTGCTCTCTACTTCAACAAACTAATTCTGAATTGACAAGTCAATCACTTTTCCTTATGAAAATTGATAGCTATTACCTTTACAAGCCCCACTCTTACATTGGTCTGAGAGGTAGTCTTCATGGGTTGTTTCCCTCACATATACCTCACATATACCCAAGGAAATCTCCCATGCTTTACACTAATTGTAAATTGTTTTCTCCATCTTAATCCCTCCGCCTAAGAATCTTTATTTTTATTTCCTTAGTAAAAAACTCTGATCAAAAAATCCTTTCAATATGGCCATCAATTTTATAAAAGCTGTAAAATATTATAAACAGACATTAATCTTCAGCCTCTGACCACTTTCCTTGCTAAGCCACGTAGATCCTCACTTATCTATTAACACTCGATTTGTATGGCCACTGATTGTTACAATATCACTTCCTTTGGTTTTCACTAAAACCACTTAGGTTTCTCAGTGTGGATGAAAATAGTTTCTGGAGTTATATTTATTGCTCTTTTAATTTATTATACAGCAGTTTTTATTAGATCAAATTAGATATTACCTATGATAGCATTTAGAGAACTAAAAGGACTATGAAAATATACTACATTTTTATCATTTCAGTTAGGTTTAAGAATTCTATCAAGTATGGAGAAGTGAAATAAGAGGTGAAAGAGTCACCAGTATTCTAGAATACTATCATTCGAATTATACCTTAGCCCTTTGACGACTGCATCATTTGTTTCCATGGTTTTTTGCCAATATGACCATAGTCACACCTCTGAGTGGAATTTCCATACTAAAACTATGAGCTGTCTAATTGTCCTTTCTTCAACCCACAATTATATAGCAGATGGTGAAAATGACTCAGAATAAATTTGTTGGATCAATTTTTAAAAGACAAAAACAGTCAACCAGACTGTTGACTGGCTTGGCACTGAGCCTTATGGATAGATAGGAGGAATTGTCACTGCATGAATATGCAAATAATTGAAATTAAACTATGTAAGGGTGGAGAGGATATTTTGAATCATTAAATGTCTCTTCTAAGTTTCCACAATATCTTAATAGTGCCACCTGACTTCATTAGAGCAGAAGAGCTTTTGCATTCCAATTTTTCATATTTTCTTGATGGCATTTCCTTTTAACAGACTGAGCAATGACTATCAGGATAAATCAATAATTTTCAGAGCTCTAAAGAACCTCAGAGGTTATTTATTCTACTCTCTGTAGAAGATAAAATGAGACTAAGGAAGATTAAAGAGCTGAGGTGACTTGTTCATCTCACACAGAACCTTCCATTCCAAAGATCTTTCTGAATTCATCTTCTTTGCCTAAATTGAATAATTTTTATTAAAAATATAAGTCATTTTTATTAGCATAAATGTGAATAGCATTTAATTTCCAACCTTTATTGCTGGGCTCTATTTACCTTTAATGGAGATAATTTAAAAATTCATAAAATATAGGGAGCTACTGGCTCTTTCAATTTGGAATTATCTTCAAATTTGTCCAGATAACTCCAAGGAAATAATCAAGGTTTCCAGATTAAGCTTAAACATATATATGGCATTGGAAAGAGAACAAAACTTGGTTTTTGAGTGAATAAGCTATGGAAATGTTCAAGAATCTACCTTTCCACACCCAAGATCCTCAGAATTATAGGTCCCAGAAAGTCTGGGAAAGAATTGCAATCTTGATCCCTAAAACCCAGAGTCATACATAGATAACTCAGTTTCTTCTCCTTTATAATAGTTGACTCAGTGGTACAGAGTAGGAGTCTGTTATTCTTCATGGATGCTATACCCCCTTTAAAAAAAAATAGATCTTACATACCTTCTGTATTAGTCTCCCATTGCTACTATAAAACCACAAACATAGTGGGGCATAAAGCAACATGGATTAACTTATTATTTTACAGTTCAGTAAAGAATAGCACTAAATTAGTTTCACTTCCTTTAAAGTAAAAGGGTCAGATCTAGTTCCTTCTGGAGGCTTTGAGGGAGCGGGGACCTGTTTCCTTGTATTATACCATTTCTACAATCTGTCTGTAATCTTTGGCTGTGCCCTCTTTTTCCATCTTCAAAGCCAGCAAAGTAGCATATTCTATTTCCTCTGACCTCTGCTTCCATCATTAAACCTTCTCTCTAAATCTGATTCTCCAGCCTCCCTCTTAGAAGGACCTTTGTGATTACATTGGGCCTATCCAGACAACCTAGGATAATCCCCCTATCTCAAGATCCCTAATCACAACTTCAATGTCCCAGAAGTAACAGACACACTAGTTCCAGGATAAAATATAAACATCTTTGCAGGGTTATTTGGCCTGCCACATTTTCCTATACCCCTGAAAAATCATGGTCTCAAGTCTGGAAAAGTCAGAGCTGTGTTTTCTATAGGAATATAAAGATCTTGAGCATGAAGCTACCTTCCTTCTTTTATCCAATCAGGCTAGGACAATATTTAGGGACCTGTATTTCCGAGGACAATGTGGAATTAAGTAGGATAATAGTTCAGAATCCTCAAGAAGTGGAAAGAGCAAAACCACAAGTTAGAAAGGGGAGTCAAGTTGAGAAGGAGAAGCCAAATGGTTTTTCAAACCAAAGGGAATTGGCAGTGGCCAAATCAATTGACAGAGGTCTGTGATAAAGGCACATCAGAATCACAACTCTGAACCTAAATTTGGATCAGATGTACAGAGAAATTGTATGTTCTTTGTTTAAAACTCTTTGTATAACATAATTACAGCTTAGTCCACACTGATCCTTTTAACAGTATTCCTACGTGCAATGCTCAGTCTCTTATTTAGAAGAAGTGTGGGGCCAGTGGCCAAAATGTCCTTCTGAAGTTTGGGGTGATAATTTTCTTGACCATGTCCTGGTCTTGGGGTACATAATGGTGGACACATCCTTGTGTCCATGGTGCTCATCTTTGCTAGTAATCTTGGTTAGAAGGTTAGAATTAGCAGGTAAGGCAGTTACTCTCCTGGGTTGTCATAATTGGATGCTGCTCCCTGCCTGACCCATCCTGACATTACCTCCCCCTGGCTGAAGGGCCCTCCATAAGTCTGCAACATTTTTTATTCAGCACTCTGGCCTTACATCCCACCCTGTCCTCTTCTGCTATTATGACAGACTTGCAGCCACCACAGTATATCAGTTAGGGCTTCACTAACCATCCACACTGTGCAGGAACTGAAGGTATCATGTGAAAATCTAATCTCCAGGCTTTTCTCTCTGATCATAGTGCATAAGTTGGCTTACTTTAATAAAGCTATAACTATGCCTTCAAGGTTACTTCTGGTGAGAGTTTCAAATAAGAACTCCCTGCCATCATCACCTCAGCTTATCTGGCATGCACATGCACACACGTGTATGCATGTGAGCGTGCACTCTCTCCTCTCCCCCACCTCTCTCTCCCTCCTCTCTCTCTCTTTTCCCTCTCTCTCTATCCCCTCTTCTCTTCCCCTTCTCCCCTCTCCCCAACCTCCTCTAGGCTAAAGACAAGAAGAAATTGGGAGACAGATATCTAATTTCTTTATTTCCCTGACTCCTTTTCTTTTCCCCCTGCCATTCTCTAAGGATAGAAAAGGACATAGTTTTGTTGACACCCCTTGCCTAATGTCATTCCTTGTTCTGACTGCAGCCAAGCCTTAAAGGTACGAAGGAATAACAAATCATAAATATGGGGGTCTTACATGATCTGAGTTATTTAAAATCAGTAATTGTTTTAATTTGGGGAACATAAGTTTAAAAAAAACTTTTCTAATATCCTATTTAACATGTCAGAAACTGAATGTTGTCTTAGGATTTGCTACAAAAGGAATGAGAATATTACTAACAGAAGCCTCAGTGATAGTGTAAAAGTCTTATACTTAAAAAGCGGAAAAGTAGTTGAATATTTTTTTATTTATTGTTTGGAAATTTGTCAAGGTTCACAAAACCAGTAGCCTATCATGTGTATCCTATACACCCTGCTACAGTAGGATGCAAACACCAGTTCAGCTCTGTGGTATTCTTCCCTAAAACCTATAATTCCCCCACAGTGGACAAACTCAAATTGAGGAGTACTGATGACTACTCCATGAAACTCTCAAGGTCATGAAAAAGACAGACTGAGAAATTGTCACAGACCTGAAGAGATTGGGGAGACATGACAGCTAAATATACTAGAGTGTCCTAAATGGGATTCTGGAAACAACAAACAAAAGATATTAATGGAAAAACTGGTATAATCTGAGTAAAGCCTGAAATTTAGTTAATGATATTGTATCAATATTGGTTTCTTAGTTCTGAAAAATGTAGCTTGATAAAATAAAATCTTAACATTAGGCAAAACTAGAAGAGCTCAGAATTTCCTTCATAAACTTTTCTAAATTCTAAAATTATTCCATAGCTATTAAAAGGTTATGTAAAAACAAGAACAACAAAAATGTATTGGAAACCACTTCCAAGATTGAGTCACAGAAACACTGTAGCTTCTATCTTGCTCACCCCCACCCCTAGAGCCCTCACTCTGGGGAGGCAAGCAGCCATGATGTAAATTGCCTTATGGAGAGGCCCATGTTTCAAGGAAATGATGACTCAAACCAACAGCAAGCAAGACACTAAGGCCTGCAGACAGTTATATAAATGAATTTGGAAGTGAATTCTCATTCAATTGAGCCTTAAGATGATGATAGCCTCAACTGACACCATGTTTTCAGCTTTGTGACAGACTCTGGGCATCCAACTAAGCTACAGATGAATTCCTAATGCAAAGAAACTGAAAAAAAAAATAGTTTTAATAAATTGAACTGTCAACTTTAAGGGCCCATCCAATGTAAGTAAACAACAAATTCCTCAGTTATGATAAAAACAAGAGAGATTTATTAAAATATAAAGCAAGAAAAAAATTATAAAACAAGTGAAACCATACATTCTGGCACTTCTTTATGACTATCCAAAACTACTTTTCAAGTATAGAGGATAAAAATAAATAGTGATGCTCTAGAACCGTAAAAGATCTCAAATAGCTATGGCAAGCTTGAGAAAGAAGAACAAAGTTGGAGATATCACATTACCTGATATTGAACTATACTACAAGGCTGTTCTCATCAAAGAAGCATGGTATTGGCATAAAAAGAGATATAATGATCAATAGAACCAAATAGAGAGCTCAGAAATAAATCCATGTCCATACACTCATTTAATATAGGATGAAGGAGGTAAGAATATACAATGAAGTAAAGAAAGTCATTTCAATAAATGGTGCTGGGAAAATTGGAGATATACGCAAAAAAAAAAAAAAATGAAACTGGACCACTGTCTTACACTACATATAAGAATAGACTCAAAATGGATTAAAGACTTAAATGTAAGACCCCAAACCATTAAACTTTTAGAAGGAAACATAAGCAGTAATTGCTCTGATACTGCTACTAGTAATTTCTTTTTTATATATCTCCCATGGCAAGAGAAACAAAAGAAAAAATAAACAAATGGGACCACATCAAATTACAAAGTTTTTGCACAGCAAAGAAAACCATCAACAAAACAAAGACAACCTACTGAATAGGAGATTTTGCTTATGATACATCAGATAAGGAATTAATATCCAAAATATATGAAGAACTCATACAACTCAACAACAAATAATCCAGTTAAAAAATAGACAGAAGACCTGATTATGTCTCCAAAGAGAAAATATAGATGCCAACAGACATATGAAAAGACACTCAAGGTCACTAATTATCAGAGAAATGAAAATTACCACCATAATGAGATATCACCTCACATCTATCAGAATGCCTATCATCAATAAACCAAAGAACAAATGTTGACAAGGATGTGGAGAAAAGGGAACCCTCATACACTGTTGGTGGGGTTGCAAATTGATACAGCCAGTATGGAAAACTGCCTAGAGCTTTCTCAAAAAATTAAAAATGCATCTACTTTTTGACCCAGTAATTGCACTTTGTGGTGTTTACCCAAAATAAGCCAAAACAATAATTAATTAAGTTCTATGCATCCCTATGTTCATGGCAGCACTACTTACAATAGCCAAAATATGAAAGCAGCCTAAATGCCCATCAACAGATGACTGGATAATGAGGTTATATAATGTTCATATATACAATGGAATATCACTTAGCCATTAAAAAAAATGAAATTCTATCATTTGCAACAACATGGATGGACCTAGAGGTGAGTATACTGAGGAAAACAAGTCAGACAGTGAAAGATAAATACCATGTAATTTCACTGATATGCAGAATCTAAGGAATAAAAAGAACAAACGAATTGAAAACAGACCCATGAATACATAGTACAATCAGGTGAAGGCTAGAGGTGAGGAGGATGGGAGGGGCGGAAGAAAGCGGTGAGTGTTTAAAGGAGTGCAAATTAGTAGTTGATAGAGAGTCAGGAGGATACAAGGGGAGTGAGGCACAGGGAATGCAGACAGCAGTAAGGTAATGGCTATATGTAGAGACAGAGGAAAGACAGAGTAATTAGGGAGGTCATTTCATAAACGCTAACCAATGTACTGTATACTTAAAACAAAAAAAAAAAAACTAAAGGCAACAAATGAACAAGACAAACAAACAAACAGACTCATGGAAACAGACAACAGTTTCATGGTTGCGAAAAAGAAAGGGGGAAGGAGGAAGCAGATAGGGTAAAGGGGCATCAATATATGGTGACGGAAGGAGATTTGACTTTGGTTGGTGAACACACAATGCAATATACAGAAGATGTATTATTGAATTGTATTCTTGTAACCTATATAATTTTATTAACCAATATCACTCCTGTGTATTTAATTTTTAAAAGATAACAAAAAAAATAAATATTGAAAACACAAGGCTGGTCTCATTTATTACCCTAAAGAAATCATTAATATGCATGAAAGGGAAAAAAAAAGAGAACATGAATTTAGTGCTAACTGTATCTATACACTGTGTAGGTACTGGAAATGACATGGTTGGCATTGTGTTTCAAGTCTTGTTTACATACACAAGAACTTAGAAAAACATCTGTTATACCAAATATTCTTTATGAATTTTTCCAAGAACTATTTTTAGATCTAGTCTAGACCTTAAATATTAATCTTGGTCTTAATTATAACAGTAGAAGTTATAGTGTAGTGCAATTTTTTTGCATAGTTTTCTACTTTTCAATGGTTAAAAGTATATCTTTATAAATACTGATAAGACTAGTTTATGCCATAAAGGATACAACCAAAGCCATACGAAATTTGAAACTGTAGTGTCCTACTGAAAAATTCTACATCATTCCTAATCATCATTGCCCAGAAGAATTTAATCTTCCTTAAGAGTTAGTTTCTCATTAATGGTATTTAATAGATTATTTTTAAAGGACAAAGAATTATGTTATCTCTGACAGTTAGGAGTAAGGAGAAAGTAAATTCTTTAATATAGGAAAAACTGAGTAAGAGAATTAATAAGAATTCAAATTAGAAAGGTGAAGATTCAAGTAAAAATTGAAACCAGATATCTCTGAAACATTGGGAAAGCAATTCAATATTTTGCAGAAATATAAGAAAACTGAAGGTCTATTATCATGAAGACAATGGATCACTGGGCAACTTTGTAATGTCCATCAAAAATTGAAATGTACAAACCTATTGAACCAGCAATTAAATACCTTGAAATGAATGCCAAAGCAGCATACAAGTCTTACAAATTTATATGTAGAATGACATACCTATCACATTAGTCATACTGGAAAATATTAAAAATAACCAATGTTATCAATGAGTCACTCACTGTACCATCTATACATTGGAAAACGCAGAGTTGGAAGACCAGATATTTACATCTACTTGACCTCAGGATATTGACAGCTAATAATGGAGATGTGAGTTGTTAAGTACATATGTTTTTTTAAGGGCTCTATCTCATTTTCTTTAGTACCTTTTTTAGTCTTGGTTAGCCACTGTTTTTAAGATCTATTGCCTATTCTGGGAAGCCTGGCATACATCTGGTGAAATGTCACTGAGTAGTTTGTATCTTTCATTCTCTCAGGACTTCTCCCAACAAAGGGACACCGAGGCACACATTCCCTGCCTGGCAACTTCATTCTTACTTATCCATTATCAGGAACTCTTCTTTTGCGTACGGGGTGTAAAGTAACTCAGAATTTCTCTGAGAACACATTTTTCTGATTTCCATTCTTTGAATTTGGCTCATAGCAGTTCACATACTATAATGCTTCAGAAACCAGTTGCAATTTTGCTGATAGTTTAGAAAACTGGTTGTCTAGACAACTTTATCCTGTCAATAGAATTCAGCCTTGACCTGAAGAGCAACATTCAAAATAGTACAGAAGTCTAGTCTCCACAAGCACTTAATCTTTTGGCCTCACTACTAAAGCAACTAACAAGGGCACCAATTAGTAGTAGATCTGAAAGTGGATTTAGCCTTCACAAACTCTACAAAAGATGAGAGAGAAAAAAAAAAGAAGTGGGCAGAATGTCTCAGGGTTATTTCTTTGATGAAAAATATCAGAAGTTTTCTCCTTCAGGCTTTTTAGTTTCTATTACAAAAAATAAAAATGAAAAAAGAAAACTGAAAGAGAAGTTTCTAATCAGCTATGTTATTTGTTTCATAAAATACCTGTAGACATTCTCAAATGACTAAAACTTATTTAAATTCCTTGAGGTTTATTACCTACTTCTTGTGTCTCATTAATAATAATATAAGACTAGATCTCTAAATCTTTCTTCCTTCTAAATATCTTATAGTTTAGGGTGTACAGAGAGTATTAAGGATGGAAACCATAAACTTATTTTATTTCATTTGAGTTATTAGCACATAATAAGGTTGTGAGTCTTGTTCTTCCACTACCTTACTTAGAAGGCCTATTGCATTGTTTTTCATTTATCAAATATATTTCCCTGTTGTTCTATGATAACCTCTCCTTGATAAAGGTATTAACCGTAACTGCAAAATGATGAAATATATCCTAAAACTAAAGAGGCTAAGAGTATGGACACTTTGATTTTACTCTTTGTTTTTGTTTTTATTTTGAAATAGGAATATTGGAAGTATATGTGGAAAAATGCCTCTTCTTCTTACCTCTGCTATTTTGTAGCTATGTGTCCTTGGTTGAGTCACCTGTCATTCAGCC
The DNA here is from genome assembly GCA_030015415.1 of Cynopterus sphinx. Lineage (NCBI taxonomy): Eukaryota > Metazoa > Chordata > Mammalia > Chiroptera > Pteropodidae > Cynopterus > Cynopterus sphinx. Next base: position 57,783,017 of record CM057379.1, on the reverse strand, counting down.
TCAGTTTGTTCATCTGTCATAATCTGAACTGAAATACTATTTAGTTCATATCTAGGCTGCAAAAGAAGTAAAACTTTATCAACACTATAAAAATATAAGTAAAATATAAATATAACTATAACTAAAAGCAATTATAAAGTAATAATTCAAATACAAGAGAACTATATTTTACAACCACTTTTTGTATTACTATAACACCTATGTAATGTGGTATGTTGAGATTACATGAAGCCATAATTTTTCTTTACGAACTCTACAATTTTTGAACTGATCAAATATGTTTTAATTTTCATCTTGAGCTACCTCAAATAATAGACAATAAGATATTGCAAATTGGAGGCAACTAAAAATCTTGTTTGTTCTTAACTATCTTATATAGTCATAGACAAGATAATATTATATAAGAATATATACACAATTTTTTTTTAGAAAATACCACCATTATGGAGGTGTTAATTAACCCTACAGTCATAATCATTTTGAAAAGTGTAACTTTACCAAATCATATATGCACCTTAAACTTATGCATTATGTCAACCATACCTCAATAAAGCTTTAAAAAATTAAAACACCATCACAGCTAAAATACTGCAAAAACTTCTCAAATGGCCATATCTACTACAAAGGAATGACCCTCTAAGAGAACATCAGAAGCACCTCTACATCTAATGCGTCATTAGAATGCATTGCTCTAGTTATTTTTATAAAGCTATCTCCCTGCCTCTCAGCCACCTAAGACACAGAGAACCCAAAGCACAAATTAATGGTAGCCTGCCCTTCACCAATGGTTAATTCTCACAGCTGCCTTTCTTGGATAAAATAGAAACTGAAAAGGGAGAGAACTATGATAGCACATAACCCATGATGTATATGGGGTATTATGATTTATCATTCATGTCCAGCTTCCACTTTCCCTTGAAATCCTTTTGATTGTTTTTCTTATAGTACCCAGTGTTAAATTAACTGTATTATGTACGTGATCAGATAATTCATTGATTTATGTTTGTCCTTTCAAGAGTCCCTATTTCATTTGTATTCTTTTGCCTTACATTTTCCCTGTCCTTGCATGGCAGATATCAGAAGTTCTTGAAATTAAAGGATTGTCCTGTCCTGAAATGTTTATATTATGTTCCCCAAAGACAGAAAGGGAAGAATGTGCTGTGATAGCACATGCAGGCAGTTTTTCAAGGCTGCAAGGAAGATGAAGGTCAGCAGGTCTCAAGGATCTAGAGACTCATACTCCATTCTCTGGGAGACTTAGGAAGCAGCAATAGAAACTCACAGGAGAAGGATTAGATCATCCAGAGATGCTGGACACTAGAATCAAGAATTCCCAGCATCAGCAAAACATTTTGTCCCCACTTGGGGATCTTGGCTCAACGCTGGGAACTTGGGGGAAGATGTCTAATGACTGAGATTGACTCTCTCCTCCCCCAGGGATGGCGGGTACTTGGATTTGTATTAAATTTAAAGCATTATTAAAAAAATTTTTCCAGACCTCTGTGACTTCAATTTCAGATTATTGAAACTTCCCTTATGTTAAATAATCTTCTCTTACTCCAACTACTTGTTAGCTTTCTGTCTCATTTCTCTCATTTTCTTCAACATCAGCTTCTCAAAAGAAAGTCACATGTAACCCTTTCCACATGCCCCATTTCTTATCTCCCTTACAATCAGGATTCTATCTCAATACCATAATGAAAAAGGTATTTATGATGATCACCACTAATCTACTTACCAGGACCAATGGCTCCTGTCCAGGTCTCCTACAGATTTTCTGTAACACTGAACCCCTCTTGTCTGTATCCTCTTTCTAGAACTTTCTTATGACTATCATTCTACTCCTCTTCCTCTCCCTGCCCCTCAATTGTTGCTAATCTCTCCAATTTTTGACCATAAATGTTGATTACGATTATGTATGTGAACACATAAAATATTCCTATTGCCTCTCAGCATCAAGTAATATAATCACTGCCAAGAAGACATCCCCAACTTAATACCCTTCTATCTTGTCAAAACTTGTATACTCCAAATGGAACACTTCTCTTTTTTGGAGTGGTTTCTCCCCTCTTTTTTCATTCCTACTCAGTTAATTGGGAAAAACTATCTCATAGTTATCATATGAAAGGTAATGTACAAGGCAAATGGTGACTAGTGTGAGTCACCTAGGACAGTTTACCATAAATCATTCAGAGAACTATATTCTGGTTTTCTAATTTTATACCTCCACAATTAGTGAGAATATGAGGATCCTCTATTCTCTCTTTTTCATCAACTGCCAGCTAGAAGTCAATGCTCAGGAGTCACTGCTGGGCATTGAATCCCCTGCTAGTTGGTCAAGATTCTGTCAGCTTAGGTCCCTGAATAACTGTGTGAAGACAAGTTTTTATTTTTTATGTTTGCCATATTTTTATTGTGTTATACCCACTGAAAGTTAAGAATTTATCCATTACAGAATTAGTTTACCCTAACAGAAAAAAATAAATGCTTATCACAGTGAAATAAATTATAAAATCAAACAGCTAGTTAGTCATATCACAATTTGAATTTTTAAACAAATCCTACTGATTCCAAAATGCTTTTTCTTCACTCAGCTTTGGCTCATCTGATTTATCAATTTACATAACAGTTTTTCACATTGCCACCTACATATATCTTTTATCCAAGTAAAGGATTCTCCCTTCATCAGGAAAACAGAGTAGTTCTCCTCCCATTTTCTGATGCCTATTAAAAGCAGGCAAGCTGGCAAACAAAATGGATAAAACAATTAGAACAATTAATACTAAGGAAGCATGAGCAATGAAACACACTAACCACATACTGAGCTTAATTTTCAAATATGGATGACCTATATCAGAATCATTAGAGATACGTGTGAAAAATAGACTACTGGGCACATCCTAAACCCACTGTTTCAGAATATGTGTGTTTTGTTTATGAATTTGAAGTTCAAATTACAAGTCATTCTGATATATAGCACTGTATGGGAACCAACATTTTAAGTATCCTAAATTTTATCCCCTTGTCTAAAGAGCAGATGCCTGGTTGAACCTCATAAATCTAGGCATCTATAGAAATTTTTCACTGTTACCCTTTAAGTTTTTGTCTTTAAAATTTTTGAAATGTAATGAAAGTCTTAACATAATGAATTACGAACAAAACAATTTGTGCAGAACTCAGGAACCTATTTCCTGAAGTAGCACATTTCCCGTTCTTTTACTTTATTAGCTGTAACGCTATAGTTAATAACTACTACACATGTGAAGTATATATATATATCCCTATGCGGAAACTTGCCTCAAATGAGGTTAGAAAGAATGTTTTCTTCTCGGATTCAATCATCCATTTTGCAATATATTTTTAAATTAAAAATATTTGATACAATTGAGACTTTGACATTTTTGTTTTTTGTTTGATAACCTAGCTAAAACACAACTAGTCACATGAGCAAATAAATAAACATGCCTAAGATTTTTGTTGTTGTTGTTATTTAATGAATTTAAAGCCCAGGGTGTTCATTTGCAGTGTGTGAGCCATACCTTAGGTATATTTGTCTTCACTTTTCAAAGTGCAAAGAAAACAAATGCTTTTTGCATGGCTGATAAACCATACATATAAAGCAAGCACAGTCCAGCTGCCTTTCTGCTAGATTGCCACAGACCATCTGGTTGGCATTTATCCCACACAGAAAATGCCAACAATAAAACATTCACACAAATATTTTTTTCATCCTGGAGAAATTGGAATTTTAGGTATATGAAATCAACTAGTCCCTCACAAAAGTGTAAACCTATGCAAACCTGAATATATTATATCCCCAAATCTATTTCTCCTCAAAGTTTGTATCTGGAACTCTCACAAGCTAATTTAAGAGTTTTGAGAATGAAATTTTTAAAAATTTAATAATGTTTAAGAGTCATCCTCCTAACAGATATTTAGAATGACTCTGCCTTGCCTTTTTTTGGGGGTGGGGGGTAGAAGGGGAGTTCCAATTTATAACAATAACAAAATTTTAAATCTTTAAGAATCTGATACATTGCTTAGATTGGTATCTGCTAATGAATCAAACAAAACAGCATGGGCTTTCTAAATAAAGCAATCATTTTTTTCCTAAGTAGTTTATTTAGATAAATAAATATGAATTATGCATGAATGTCAAGAAATGTTTTATATTAACCAAAGTATAAATGTGATATCTATTGAGATGCGCTCAGAAACAACCAAGTTAGCATGATCCAGCCATGTTTAGGTCAGGTATCAGTCATGTTTACTTCATTAACTGAGATGATACCAGAATAACATAATTAATTTGTTGACACTTATGTTAACATTGGATTTGGGCTAAAAATTAATATAATTTTAATACCAAACCTTTCTCCTTTATTGATGAACTGCTAGAACTATAGCAAAAGGGTTTTACATTAGAGATTTTACTCACATGTCACCTTCCTGTCAGATTGTTTTTCCTCATATACTAGTTTAAAATTATTTTAATATACTATTCAAGTGGCTACTTCTATTTCTAAAAAGTAAACACAGCTAGGCACCAGTATGGATTGTATTTTACATCAGAGTCTGCTTAGATTTATTCTACTCATTCAATATCTGCCTTCACTTTTTTCCATCTTTACATGTTCATTTACTTGTTTCTGTCATTTATACAGATATGTGCAGCCATGACTACAAGATCGGTTCATTAGATAATGTATCATAAACAACTTTACTCAACCTGTTTCAACCAATTAAACTTCTAACAATTAAACTTGCAAAATTAAATTATGTTTTAAATACAAACTTTTTAGCTTATCAATTTTAATTCTTTCCCAGGAAATATACCAAACTGTTCCTGATTATGAAATATATATTTTTTACTGATCATCGACATAAATGGGACTTGAAAGTATGATCTCTGTATATCTAGATCTTTGATAATTTGAGAATAACTGAAAATATTTACTTGGAAAATATGACAGAAAGTTATTTGTAATAAGAATCAAGAAATTTGGGTTATTTACAGCCTTGTAACTAGCTAGCCAGGACTGGAGGTATTTAAAACTCTGTAGACCTGAGTTTTTCCACCTGTAAAACAAAGATGTTGAACAGAATCTCTCCATTTTTTTGAAACATTAATATTATAAATTTAAAGATGTCTAGCTATATCTGAGATTTCTAAAAGTAATATTTATTGACATAGAACAATGCTTGGCATACAAGAGTTCAAATTCTAGTTTGAACATAAAAATACATATCTCCACTATGGTGGGACTGCAAATTGGTACAGCCACTATGGAAAACAGTATGGAGGTTCCTCAAAAAAAAAATAAGATCTACCACATGATCCAGCAATCTCTCTACTGAATATTTATCCCAAAGACTTAAAAAATCATATCCATGAAGATATTTGCACACCAATGCAGCATTATTCACAGCGGCCAGGACATGGAAGCAACCGAAGTGTCCCATGATAGATGATTGGCTAAAGAAGCTGTGGTACATATATACAGTGGAATATTAGCATAAGAAGAGATGAAATACTGCCATTTGCAACAACATGGATGGACCTTGAGATAATCATACTAAGTGAAATAAGCCAGACTGAAAAGTTGAAAATCACTTTTATGTGAGATACAAACCTAAAAGTGGTTACCAAAAGGTAGGGAGTCGGGGAGGAAGGAGGAGTTTTATAGGCTAAAAGGGGTCAAATATAAGGGGTAGGGGGAGTGTGAAGTGGGTAAAGGAGATCAAATATGATAGCTGAAGGAAACTGAACTTTGGATGGTAAACGCACAATAGAATATACAGATATCAAATTATAATGTACACCTGAAAATTATAATTGTATTAACCAATGTTACCACAATAAACTTAATTAAAATATATGTATCCCCTTAAATATATATAATTGTATTCTGAAATAGTCAATTAAAGGGAAATACTAAACGTTTAATCAAAGATTTAAAGTTGTACTCTTAACAATCCCTACTATGACACTTGGAAGATTAAGCATATGCTTGATACCATAATGTATGACGAAGTACACTATAAAAATCTGGCACTTCGTATGGAATTGAGGACTCAAGAAAGCTAGTCACTTTTTTGGCTTGACTACTGTCTCATCCATGAAAGTAACTGAACTGCCATACTGTCTGATGAAATACACTGATTCAATTATTGTTTTCTAGAACAACACTCATTTCTTTAAAAAGTAGTAGATTGCCACAGATGGCATCCAAAAGGCTCTTGGAAATATTACCCTCAAACTTTTTATTAGTTCTGATAGCACATGCTAGTACTATAGTACATGGAACTAATTTAATAGCACTCACCCTTTTACTCTGAATATTCATAATACTTTAAACAAAATCTATAAAATTCTTTAATATAGGTCAGAGCTGTACAAATTTACCATAATTTAGTAGACCTAATTATAAACTACTTTTTCATTCAGCCAGCAATGGAATCATACATTAATGTTTTCTAAGATTTATTCTAACCAAAGATTTTGGTGCTTGAACCCAAACTATTCAGGTACCCTGATGAGTTCTTTTCTTTCCTCAGTGTCTTCAGTACTTTCTTCCTCAATAAAATATATTAAGAAATTCAATAATGTAAAAATAGGAGTGAAACCCTCCAGGGAGAAACAATTACCTAAATTAATGCTCTATCTTCTGTCATCTTTGGTTGCAACAATTAGTGACACTCCCTGGTGGAAGCCTTTTTTTTTTTTTTTTTTACCTTTTAATTGTTTGTGTTCTTACTCCTCTCCCCCCCACCTTTTTTTCACTCATCCCCGGTTCCACCAGGTATCGAGAGGTCATGAGCAAAAGCACTCTGCCTTCATAAATACAGAGCTGGGTTAAAAATCTCAACCCAATCACTTATTTGCTATGTAGCATAAATCAGTAACTTCCTGTGCTTAACCAACAGTAATTCATGAATGTCTAATCCATGGCAGGTGGTTAATAAAAGTATTATCATTAGGGGTTGAATTTTTATTTCAAGGGGTATAAATCTTAGACTATATAGATGTTTCAAAAAATTTTTAGTTTTAGTTTTCCATTCAACTAAATTAAATTTGAACTCTAGTCTCTAACCAACCAGAACAGCAGGAAATTTAATGTCAGCTATTGTGGCCCTGCATTCCTTCAGGGTTAAACCAAAATCCCTTAGGGTCACATCAAAATCATGCAGTGCAGGGGAACAAAAGGGAATCTTTAATCATCATTATATCATGGTCTTCACTTACATGCTCATTTTTTAAGTTTTTCACAGTTCCTTGAAGTAAGCAGCTCTTAGCTTTTTTTCCATGTACAGAGAATACAGAAATCTGTTGAGTTGGGGAAAGTGATACCCATAGTTTTCTCTCCAGGAGTCATACAGATACTGTATTATAAGTCTTCCACCTTCCCAAAACATTACCATGGTTGTTCAGATCCCCCATGACTCCAGAACCATGGAGGCAAACCTATTTGCTCTCATTTTGAATCCTCTGCTTCCTCCCTTCAAAGTTGTGCAACCTCCCATGCCCGCTTCCAAGACCCCTAATATCTTTTCAATGGACTTGCACTTTTACACAAGATCAACAGTATTATTTCCTTTACTCTAGGTGGCTCTCTATCCTGATAGCGTGCCTTTTGCAATTACAAAGACCACAGTTGTCCGCCTACAACATGAAGGAAAGAAAAATCCAACAGATGATTCAGACAGTTATTTTTTCAATCCTGTTATAATTGCCTTTGATCTTCTTGAGATCAGAGAAATATTTTTATGGTCTGTTGATGTTGTATTCTTAGCACCTAGCATAGTGCCTGGCATGTTGTGCTAAATAAATTAGTGACTGACTGATAACTGAATCAATCAGTGACTGAGTAAATGAGTAAGTGATGGCAGGACACTATTTGGAGATTCTAAACTCAGTAGTTGTATTTCTGAAAAAATATTATTGATGTTCTGTGGTTCTTCATTTATTGGACTTGTGGCACTTAATGGCCTCAAGGGGAAGCCTGAATGTTCTGAAACAAAGAAGCCAGCTAAAGTGCTAAAGAATTTTTAAAACTCACAGCAGGCACACAAACACAATGTGTCTTTTATTTGCAAGAATAAGATACTTAAGATATAAAGGGATTTGTTATAAATTTCAAAATCTCTCGGCTTGGAAGATAAGACCCAAGATGTCTAGAGGAGTCATGACTTTTTCTATAAAGTAACAAATTGTTTAGGTTTTGAGGGCCATATGATCTCCACCAAAACCATTCAACTCTGCCATTGTAGCACAAAATCACTCATAAATAAGTTAACCAGCCTGGCTGTGTTCCAATGAAGCTTTACAAAAATAGGCAATGGGCCACATTTGGCCCACAGACTGTAGATGGTCTAACCCCTGGTCTAAAGCATAGAGTTCGTAAATGCTGACCATGGAATAAAAGGTAAGACATAAGATTTCCACCTCAAATGCTCTCAAAATAATCTTTTCCTGGATGTGGAAGTGCCTAGAGAGAATGGGAGAAAAATTAATTTACTACAAAAATAAATATTTTAAAAATTTTTTGCAAAATTAATAAGTCAGTGTCCTTAAAGGAGTCTTTGTGCCCTCTAAAACTAAGAGGATCCAGAGAACAGAAGGTATATTTCGAGCGCCTAAAGGGAGAGAAGTTATATACTCTAGGCCCAAAATTATGTGGCCCTAGTGGAGCAGAAATGGCAAAAACAACAAAAGCTTTGCAATCTTGCCAGGGAGTTGCTGTGATACAAGGTGAAAGGATTCCATAGCAGACAACATTTGGTACAGTGGCTAAGGATGGGGATGTGTAGAGGACATGGCCAAACCATAAGTAGCTTCTGCAAGTGCTGAAGCCTTATCAGCAGGAAAGCCCTTCCTCAGGAGTAACCACTAAAAACAGCCAGTGCTGAGAGAACAAGACACAGCTGCCTTATCAGGGAATGGCAGGAGCTGTGGGAACAGGGGTTAATAAACAAATGGAAATAGATATCCATTGGCCTCAGTGCAGGCCGCTGAAGATCAGACACCTCTCCCACTGCCCTACAGTACAAATGATTACTTCTGTCCAGTAGCCATCCTGAGGAGGAAAAGAAAATATAGAAGGGCATGGGAATTTGGAATAGATTAAATAAAAATCTTGATGTAAATGAACATTAAACAAAACAGTATTCTAAACTACAAGTGAATGATTAACCTTGAAGGGTAAAATTGGAGCTTCTAATCCTAGTTCTTTCCAGTTACAGAAAACATAAAACTAACACACATCTCATTTAGTGATAGACCATGCAGTTACACTGCTCAGGTTTGTTCTCTCAGTAGTGCCACTGGAGATTGGCTCATGGTTCCTCTTTGAACCCTCTAATGCCACTACAAAAATGTTGGCAATGAGGTCTGTTAAGTTATCAAACATCAAAGTACTGCTTTACTGTGTGAGTTACAAATTCACTCATGTAATCTGAGAACAGCTATATGAGGTGGATACTAGTATTATGCCCCTTTTATGGATAAGAATTTGAGGCATACAAAATTATGTTTGTCCAAGTTCACAGAGTTAGTCAATAACAGAGCCAGGATTCCACCCAATAGTCCACTAAAACATTAAAACACCTCTAGAAGAGATGTCACCTCCTTCTAGGAGGACCCAAGGGAGATCTCCCTCTGTTTTTTTCCAACTCCTGACAGTTCCCAATACATATAGCTTTATACTGACCTGTATTTCTTCTGGAGGTACCTGAATTCAGGTATTCACAGGAATTAGAAACTTTTTTTCATATGCCCCAAACAAGAACCTTTATATAAGTCAAACCTTAGATAAAAATTATGTTAGCTTTAAAGGTGAATAAACTACAAAACTCTAAGAACAGCAACCATAAATTTGCATTAAACCTGTCTGCAAACTTTAGAACCAACTTCAATAGGTGATGGTTGATGAAACAAGACTAAGGGAAGCATGCAAAATTCTCCATACATCTCACACATAACCACCCAAGACAAAAAGGCAGGCTATAGACACATTGTGGCTCTGTCCTAGAGCAGAATTTAGTTATTAAGGAACCAGAAAACAAATTTCTAGGAATTCTTGAAAGTTACCCTAAAAAAATGACAGAAACTTCACTAATAGTAACTCTAAAGAAAGATGTCAAGCTTTAGTTTTTGAGTTTTATCATTTCATAGAATGAAAAGGGTAACTGTACATCTAAGTACACTTATTTTTAAAGCCAAATATCTTAAGGCCCAAGGACTCTAGGCATTTCTAAGAACTAACTATCTTAACTTACTTTATAGATCTAAAATTACACTGAGAAACAAAGCACTTTCATTCAGTATATGTGTTTCTCTGATACAAAGCATATTCAAGTAGAGATTTTATTTCCAAAGAAAATGAAACATTTTTTTCTTATCTGCCTATAGTATGTATTACCACCAAACACCATTTATTGAGTTGATCTCCAGGTAAATTATCTGGTATTAGGCATAGAAGGTTCTTCTTAGACGAATTTAGGTTGAGATAAAAAAGAAAATTAGAGGTCAAAAAAAAATGCTATACAGTGGGCAAAAGAGACCTTTTTAGAGAATGTACTGTCATGTTCTGCATCGTTATAACACCTTTGAGGGATGGCTCTGTCTCTGTTGTGCATATTCACTCAGACAAAAGGGTACAATAAGTCACTACTCTGAGGTCCTACTGGTTCTTAGATAGCTCCACATAAATATAGGTGCTACAAAGGAAAAGGAAAGCAAAGTTCAAGGGGCTCGCACTGGGAAAGCAGATGAGCATCATAGAAAGGCATTGTCTATTTTCATGAAAGATTGTGAAAAATCCTGTAACAGCCTTAACCATTGTGCTTTTATATGCTTTCTGTTCACAAAACTTTTAGCATAACAAGTGACTATGTTCTATATTATAATCAGACTTTTCCCCACTTGTAAAAACAAAAATAGATAAAAATGTACACATGTAAAAATAAGCATAGGGAAAAGGCATATGTTAACCATTACTAAAAATATAAGCCACCTACAGACTACAGAACTAAGTTAGAATTTATTGTTATTAAAATAAGCACCAGAAAAAATATGGTAACACCATAAATCATAATCTTATACCAATATACACTTTGGAATTAAGAAAGGTATTTTGATAAGACATTTAAGGGGGGAAGTAGGCGAGGTAAAGAAGTCAAATATACAGTAATGAAAGAAAATTTGACTTTAGGTGGTAAACACAATACAATATACTTATGACATATTATTGAATTATACTTGAAAACCATATAATTTTATTAGCCAATGTAATCCAAATAAATTTAGTTTTTAAAAAAAGGTACTTAAGCAAGGCAAATATGGAAATATCACTTTGTATTAGCCAGGGCTTTCTAGAGAAAGAGAACCAATATATGTATACATACAAAGAAATTTGTCTTAGGGAATTGGCTCATGCAGTTATAGAGTCTGGCAACTCCCAGATGTGCAGGGTGGTCCAACAGGCTGGAGACTTAGGAAGGGCCAATGTTTCAGTTCAAGTCCAATGCCAGCTGCTAGTGGAATTCTTTATTTTCTTGCTCATGTCAGTCTTTGTTCTATTAAGGCCTTCAATTTATTAGACGAGATGCATCCACATTATGGAAGACAATAAAGTTCACTGATTTAAATGCTAGTCTCATCCATCAAAAAACAAACAAAAAACTACCCTCGTAGAAATGTCCAGAGTAGTGTTTGACCAAGTGTCTAGGCACTAAGATTCCGTCAAGTTAAGATGTAAAAACAAGTGTCTGATGATTAATTTTAAAAGTAATTTTTATGTCTTTTAGTTATATATCTCACATATTTAAAAACAAGTGGTATATGTGTGAAACAGAAAAGTAACTAGATCTTGTGTTTTTGTGCTGAAAATTAAGACATATCCAGTCGCTTCTTCATTTACATTGGAAAATTATTTGTTATGATTAAATGTTAACTTGAAAATACACTGTTCTTTTTCTTTCTGAGGTTTTCTAAAATAGTATAACTTTGCCAGCAGGGATAATTTACTGATCTACATGAAATATTTAGAATCCCTGCAACTGCAAGATGACATTTTGTTAAGATTAATAAGGTCCTTAATCTTTCTAAAGTATGCAACTAAATGTTAGAATTTGCTTGGTGAACATTTTTCCAGTGACTTAGCTTGAGGTACATTTTTTTAGATGTTTAAAATGTTATCATAGCCCAATTATTAGTTAGCATTCACACTTCATTTTATTTTTACACTAATCAGCAGACTTCCTTAAACATCATCATTAATCACCTCTAAGTACTTGATGCTTTTCCTCAACAACACCTTGGAGCGAGAGGTCAGCTCTTTTGCTCTCATTACACCTGTGTGTGGAAAGAAATAAGGCGGAGGGAAGGAAGGAAGAGATAAGCATAGAAGGAGGGAGAATGGAAGAAAGGTTGGTTTCAGGAATGTGTTCTCTCAGGATTGATATCTTATCGAAAAGCTACATTCTTTCAGCTTTTCCTATGGAGGAAAATCTCCGTGGTGGAAAGTAATAATATTTACTGCTATTTAGAAGTAATTATCAAGTTACAATTTTAAGATTTTGATTACAGAAAGCTAATAGGCACAGATGGAAGTGCTGAGAAAGAAAGGTAGCAATTCATAGAAAATGGTGAAGGAACATTCACAGTTGTGCTAGGGCTAGGAAGACAATTCTGTCTAAACATACAGATTCCCAGCCAAATGGAAGTTTGTACTAAAGAATATTAAATAAATATTTAATATATTTAATATTTAATATATATATATCTGCCATATATCTGTGGCAGATTCCATTTAAGGTCAGCCAGCCTGAGTTGAAACACATGAGAAGGACATACTAAAACAGTCACATTAAATATCATTAGTAAATGGGCCAGATAAATCACCTCTCACATATAAATTCTACATTTAAATTTATGTAAATACCTTAGCAATTAACAAAATACAAATTAATATTAAAATGCTATGAATTTATAGAGGCAGTATATAGTATGTAGAAGTAAGAAAATAGTTTGGAACCAACCGGGGTTTGAATTCCAGCTTCATCACTTACTAATTATATAGCCTTGGGCAAGTTACAAACCTCTCTGTACCTAAATATTCTCATATGAAAAATGAGTATATTAGAGTTGAATTGAGGATTAAGTGGCTTAAGTTTGTTCACATGCACTATATAAATGCAAAAGTGCTACTAACATAAAATGAGATTCTAATTATTTTTCATAATATTAAAAAGTCTTTGTTCATAAGAATTATAAACTACTAACACAGAGATTCAGACACACATGCACAATTTATAAAAAACTGTTATACATGTACAAGCAGTACACACACATATATTAAAGATTATACTTACCTCATTTTTTACCCAGCCTTGTTTTTTCAATAATCTTTGCTAGCCACAAGAAACTTTGGGCTGTCAATGACATGAACATAATTTCCTTTACTTTGAAATTGAACCAAAGTTATATGATTGAGTGAGGCAAATTTAATTAATCAAATAACTCATAAGATTTATGTTTGAGACCTTTGCTTCTGCAACTTCAAAAATGTTCTCTCCTTTTGCCTTGAAATTGGGTAAAGAAAATTATTTTAATTTTTGCTCAAATCTTGAGTCCCCTCCCAGTATGCTTTAAATGACTTCAAATAATGGAATGAGAGATGTGAAGGGAGATTCACCGGATATCAAGCCATTCTCATTTTTAACTGCATTTCCTTTCTGTTATTTACTAGGAGGGGAGGAAAATTAGATTGAAACACGTCTGACTTCATATGAGAGCATAATGAGAAGCATTTAAGAGATAAGAGAGCAGGGCTAAGAATTTACATAGCCAAAAAGGTTGTTATATGATCTTCATTTAGGAAAACAAAAAAAGAGAACTGCAGTCAACTTGGAAAATGTGAAGCAGATGTCACATTCTATCCTGAATAGCAAAGTGTCCTTATTTAATAAGGTAACTTATTTGCCAGAGCGATACAGTAAATGTTATTCTAGATCACCTAGAGAACAAAATAGTAAATGAGTATAGTAACTAGTCATAAATACTTATGAAATCAGGCAATTATGAATATAACGATTCCTTTTTGATTATTTAGAACTGCACTGATTACCATATGAAAATCGTTCCTCTTGAAAGTTCTTTCGGTTTAAGAATATTTGGCACAACTCCTCTTGCAGAAGATGTATAATACCTAATTTAAAATTCAGTATCATCAATTTGGTGAGGGGAAAAGGTGGAAGTATCATTTTCCAAAGTACTCAGGTTAGAGGCAGTGACCTAGAAAGTACAAAGGCAATTAAAAACAAGGGTGGCAAATATACTAATGTAATGATGTATGAGTAAAAGAGTTTGAGTTGCAACACATTTTTCAAGAAAATAACCCACATTTTCACTTGTGAGAGTCATTGCTATAATTCAGTAATGGTGCCAGTTTATAGAATTTTTATCTATTTCAAATTTGGGCTTAATTTTAAGACATTTTACAATGTAAGAGAAAAGAATTCTTTAGGAGAACCACTTATGCCACTCCCTGGTGTTCTAGAGTATAGAAAGACAGCAGGAAATCATTAAGTTTTTGTTTAGGGTAGGCATTACTAGACTATGCTGTATATGGCAAAAAGCAAAAATTATGAGCTAGAAAAAGAGAAAATTAAGTCAGGCTGTTGAGAGAAATACTGAAATATGCTGGTCTTTCCAGAAGGGAAAAAAAATCCACCACACAGTGTCATGGAGAAAAACCTATGCTGAGCAAAACCTAGAGATGCCCTAGTTTGCAACAATGTTCCATAACCCTGTAAAGTGAAGATAAATCAAGGTATATGTTGTTACTAGATCAGTCTATCTAAATAGTAAATCTACTCATATGCCTCTCATATTTAAACTTTTTTATGATAAAATCCAAATTCATTAAGATGGCACATAATTATGTTCTTTCCTAGTCAGACTCCAGTTACCAGCAATTTATGAGGACAGTGAACTACTCAGACACCACTGTCTCTCCAACCACCAAGACCCTGCATGAGTAGAAGTGTACCAGGAACTGATAGACTTTTGGGGAAATGTTTACTGAAAGAATAAAATTCATCTGAAACAAAGAAATCCTGCCCTCAGGAACTAAAATTTTAACAGCTCTTCTTTAAAGTGAATTTTTTAATTGAATGGGTTATCTGACACAAATTAGTTACCTGAAATAAATGCGATACCCTTATCTAGAAGCCAAAACAGATGGCCACCTATAGTGAGAAGTGAAAGAAAATACAAGATTGAAAAATCAATTCTTCTACATATACGTAAGAAGCCTAAAAAAGAAGTCAGAACATTGAAATGTTTAACAATAAATTAAAATTTTGCTTTTACTGTCATCCCTTGGGAGCTTACCTATCAGAGATAAGGGATAACTTATGCAATAAATAACATGTTCAGCAAACAGAGAACAAAGAACCGTACAGAAAAGGGGAGGCAATAAACAAAATTACAACATATCAAAGATCAAGGGAATACTGACTTAAATGCAATATTATGGCATTTCTGTTCATTAAATTCATACATTCACATTTTCTGTATCTCTACCAACTTCTCTCCCCACTCCTTGGTATCTATTCTTTTTTCTTTTCATGCTATACATTTACTGAACAATTTCATCCTCTGCCTACTATGCTGTTAGTCCATGACTCTAGCACAAACTGCTAAAACACATGTCTAATACTGAACTCATCTCTTCTTTCTGTATTTGCCATCCCAGAAAAATGATGCCATTTTCTCAGTGGACCAAGATATAAACTTGGGACTTCAACTTGGATTCTTTCTCCTTCCTATCCAGATCATCCAATAAATTACTCAGTTGTTTCTACTTTAGTATCTTTCAACACAACACTGCTCCAGCCTCAAAGCTACTCCTTGAAAATCTTGTCTATGCCAATTCATTAAAACCTCAGCTGGGGATCCTTTGCTCTCTAGTTCCCAACAGAGAACCCCAAGCAAGAAATTAGAAGATATCACATAGGCTGCTTCAATCTCTGCCAATCTATGGAACATTTAACATGAACAAAGGTATGTAGCACATGCTCAGAATGCAAAGTCAGCTGTGATTCTGATATAAAGAGAAGAGTATTCTGGGCAGGGTGTGTTGTGGGGATGGGGGAAAGAAATGAATAAATGATGATTAATTTACTAATTAAATGCAATGTCACAAGTCTACTAATAGCATGGAGGGGGAAATAATAAAATCTATATGAACGGGGTGGTAAATTAGCAGAGACTGTATGACTAAATATTGTAGAATGATTTGATTATGAGTAGTAAGAGAAAATTAGAAAGACATAGCATATAAAAATAACAGCAAATATGGAAATCTGAAAACTCAAAAAAGTTTGTTACTGCTGGAGTTTAGAATTTAATGCAAGGAGTTTAATTGGATGAATACTATTGGGAGACAAAAGTGAGAACAGGTAGTGTTCAATTGTTTTATATGCAATTAAATTCATTGAGAAAAGGGTAGGGTTAATATTAAATAACTTACTCCTTTCCAGGCACTGTGTTAGTTGTGTTAGTTTTGTTACACACATACTATCTCCTATTTTTGTTACCTCATTTGACCCCCACTGAGCAGATGAAATGATGAAAGCTCAGAAAGATTACACAACTTCCCCAAAGCCACACAATACAAAGATAACAGTTACCTCCCTCTGCTCTATATATGACACTGCCTTTACTTGGTTTTATGATAAGAATTAATTAGAGCCAAAGTAAACCAGGATCAATACCTGATTTCAGAGCAGTGATTCTGAACCAGTTACACCAGCAGCAACAGCATCACTTGAAAACATTCCAAAAATGCAAATTTTCATACCTATTCCTGACCTACTGAATCAAAAACTAGAGGAGTGAGGTGCAACAATTTGTGTTTGAACAAGTTCAGGTGATTCTGATGCATGCTACAGTTTGAGATTAGAGAAAAAGAGCAGGAAATTATAGAAATTCCCTGAAGTGGATTTCAGCCCAGTTTTCACCTCTGCTGTCATACAGGGAAGCTTTAAGAGCACTACCTGTGGCATTGTGTCATAGTAGAAAAAGAAGGATTTCCACAAAAGCCTTCCCAAATTTTAATATGCATATGAATCGCCCGAGGATCTTGTCAAATGCAGACTTCAGTGGAGTAGGTCTAACAATAGCCTGAAATTCTAAGCATTTAAGGTCTTCAATGACTCTAATGCTGCAGATCTGAGCACTAAACTTAGAACATGAAGGCCAAGAGACACAAAATTGTGTTCTAGAAAAACAAACTTCTAAATTTTACAAGTCAAATGGAATGTTTCACTCAGCCACACTAGAAAATGCCAAAAACCACCATCCAGAGAATAAGGGTAATGGAAAGAACACTACGATGGCCCTTAGAGTACCCCTGAACAGTTTTGTTTGTTTGTTTGTTTGTTTGTTTGTAGACCTTAAAGAAGAAACTCCCCCAGAACTCCCAAGCCACATATTCCTCTATCTAAAAGTTTTTTCTAACTCAAGTGCTCTGGCTGCAACTTAGGCACAACCTCTTGCTTCATTCTCAGTGGAGATAGGAAACAGCTGATTTCAGTCTGCTTTAAATATGTCTTTTCAATCAAAATTGGCCAAAGTCACAATTAGTTCACACTTTATACTTTGACAGGCTGTTAATTTGATTGCCTGAGAAAATAACCAATGTCTTACATAATATCTGACCACAAGCACCTTGCAACCACTGAGATCTTTTAATGGTTAAATCACTATGTTTCTCAAAAAATCCAAGGCAACCAAAAATTAAACCAAACAGCTGAGGGTTTTGAGATATTCATTACATTCATTAAATGTGGCTCTGTGGTATTTATTGCTTTGTTAACTTTCACTTGCAGCTCTAGCTCAAATCTAATGGCACAATTTTCCATTTTGTTTCAATATGCAATATAGCTTTCCACCAAAACAAAAGGGGAAGAGCTGCAATAAAAATGTTATTCGTATAAAGTGTATATGGTTAGTGCACTGGAGGCTTTCACTACAGATTGTCATGCCAGTCTGCAAGTGGTTTATGATAAAGAATAGGATGACATCCTCAGTGAATTTGGGCACTCCTCCAAGTTTTAGAATTTTTTATATTTCTTCAGTATGCCTTGTCTACTTGAACTATAGATTTATTTCAATAGATGTTTAGCAAAATAGTATAGCAAGGACTTTGGGTGAAGCAAAGACAGATACTTGCCTTTAAGAAAATGCAAATGTGAGAGGCAACTGAAAATAGTGGTCAAGAGTAGCTTCCAGAGACACATCTGGGTTCAAATTACATAATCTGTCACTTAAACTCTCTGGGCAGTTTCCATAATCACCATCTGCCTTAATTTCCCCATCTATTTAAAAATAAGGAGATGAAACAAAGATAGTATCTTTTCATGGTGGAATGATGAAAATTAATTAACACTCTGAAAATACCTAGAAAAAAATCTGGTATATCATAACTTTGATAATTTTTTAAATGTAGATAAAACATGAAGCTTAGCTCATAAATTCAGTAAACCAACCCCCCCAACACAGTTCTCTTTATTTTTCTAAAACTAAAAGAAATTACTCCTCTTTGCCCATTTCAAATAGGCTACAAATTTACTTTCAACCAATTATCTAGCCATATCCAGTCTTCATCTGAATTTGTATCCATTCTCTTAAAGGCTTACAAAATGGAAAAGCATCCAAAACGGGAAAGGAATAAATACCGAGTTTTCATCACCTTCTGTCTTTCTCCTGAGACTTCCATCATCCCACCTTCTCCTACCTAAGCAGGTAGCAAACTGAGGTAGCCCTGCCTCTCCTTTTTTGGTGCAGAGAGTCTCATAACTTTTTGATTTTAAGGTTGCAAAAAAAGAATCTAAACCTTATTTCCTACAACTACTTATTTCTACTTGAGAACAAAAGAATGGTTCTCCTTATGAGTCACTGCACACCCTGAAATCTCGATGAGTTTATCCGCCCATCTGCAAACCCTTTCTTCTCTGACTGCAGAGACCCAATGCCAGAAGCAGGGTCCCTTGTGACCCACCAATTTCTATTCCCCAATCACTTCCCTTGTTTTTGCTCCCCCCAACCCCTAGGGGAATTTTTCTAGTGCTAGAGAGGGGAATCTCTCCCTCTCCAAACCCTCTAGTATTTTGGTTAAACTGTGAAACTCACTCCCTTCCCCTAAGACATTAATGTTCTAGAAACCAAAGTCAGGAAGAGCTCTTTGTATGCACTTCCCTGTCTGTTACATCCTTCCCTGGAGGCTTATAAACTTGCCGATTGAATGGGACAAGGGAGAAGAAAGCAAATAGGAAGAGAGAAAATGAGTGGGTTAATTATTCAAAAAGCCATGGAGAAGCAGATTCCAGGCAGCGTGATCCAAGTGTTGTAAGAAAAGGATGCAGAAGAAATTGTCAAGTCTTTAAGAGGAGTGACATCCCTGAAGAGTGAAGGGTAGATCAGAAAAGGCTCTGCAAGCTATACAGGAGTCATGATGATTCTGGGAAAGTTTTTCTGTCAGTCAGGTTGTTGTGTGTGTTCATTAACTAAAAAGAACCAGGCCCCCACTGATGTGTTATAAGAGTTAAAGGAGCTCTGCTATGTGAAACCATCATGTTCAACTTCTAATTTATTTTAAGGTTACAGAAAAAGAACTTAAAACGCTTATTCCCACTAGTCCCCTACTGCCAAGCACAACATCTTTCAGACACAACATAAGGGAATTGACTCATGCATAGTAAATTTTTTTCATTATGACCACTGCATCTTCCTGACCCCAGCGGCTCTGAACAGCATGTGGTACTGCAACATTATGAGCAGTGCAATTTATTTCTTCCCCAAAATACATTGAGGTGTACACTCTCAGTCAGTTTTTCCTGTTGGTTCTTGTAGATTTTAAACTTCTCCATGCTTTGTTCTTTATAGGCATTTATCAAAACAATTTTTAGATGGTCAGAATTCAATCTTGGTAAAGATGAAACAGGAATATTTGTGTAATGAAAAAAGTAAATGGGGTGTCTAACTAAGATGAAAGGTTTATTAATTCAAGGTTAAGAAAAAATTCTGTGTTGAACTAAGAAATCTGTTTAAGTATCATGTTATTCGCATATATTCATTGTACAATTATAGCCAGAGAAAATAGTGAATTTAAAAATCAGTCTTTTACCTTTGAAAACTGCAATTTCTTCCCAATAATCATCTCATTGGATTTTTTTTCTTATATCTATAGCACAAACTGACATTTATCTGACATCATTGGATCTTACGTGATTTGCATTATATTAGCTTTATCACTTCATCATTTGCAGATCTTAAGCCCATCCCACTATTAAATCTCTCTGGCGATAGATAAAGATGAAAAACATGGAAAGATGAAAAACATGGAAAGATGAAATATAGAAATCTGAAAAATCAACAGGAAAAACTTTTACTGGCAAATCTTTTTCTTATGCTGAAAAAATTACCTGATAATCTAACTTTTGTAAAAGAAAATTTGTTTTAAAAACATTAATTTCTCAATGACTTCCATTTCCTATTCTTTAGAGTGATAAAACGGACTTAGCTCCTAAGTGTCTCTTTTCTCTCCTTAGCAATATAATAATTCTTTCAAAATCACTCTAAGAAAATAATCGCTGGACTATAAATTAAAACAGTAAAATAAAGTATTTCTAAGTAAGAGTTAAACAGAGGTTAATACACATTAATTAAATCTGCCTTGACTTTAATCCATATTGTATGGTTCTTTGAGGGCAGGGTGCTAATTGTGGAAAATGCTTTTTATTCAGTATATTAGTAAACAGTGAGAGGGTGAACAGGAATAGAATGCTAATACTCATAGTCCACAAAAATAAACCTATGTTCATGGTGCAAAGTGTTTGTACGTAGGTGACTGATTCCCACCTAATCAACCAAAAAGAGTAGTTACTGAACATATATCTTGTGTCTAGGATTGTGCATCTCCCAAGGCCTGGGATGAAAAGAGATCAAAGAGAATAAAGTCAACACTCTACAATGCCTTTCCTGTGTTTCCAAAGACCCTGAATACCTTAAAGAAGTATATTTAATATTTAGATATAAACAAAGTAAGCAGAGTATAGCTACCTTCTTAAATCCCGAAGGTTACCCAGACTTTGCCGTCATTAAAATTACTACAAACCTGAAATATTCCTAGTCACATGAGAGCAAGATCATGACTTTATGGGTCTCTCTAGTCCCCCTCCTACCTTCTATAAGCTGGGGTCAATTCATTCATGCTACTAAAAGTCAGAAAACCACCACTTATCTTCCTCCAAGAAATCCAGAAATTTCAGGTATGTTCCTAACATTCTGACTTACTCAAGAAAACTAGAAAATCAACTTACAAAAAAAAAAAAAAAAAGTTGAAAACATTCCTGTTTTCCTGCACCTCGTTCTAGGGATGTTCTCCAAATAATGCTACCTCTTTTTAAATATGTTTTTTTTATTAAGGTAGTTATTAATTATTGTTACTCTTTAAGCTTTAACATGAATCCAATTATTCCAAAATTCTGTGAGAAATATTTTATCTTCCCTCAGCCTGAGAATACAGAAACAAGCGATTCCTTTGTAATGGCATGATTTCCTTAATTTCTATACTTTGACTCTATCAGTTACAAATGTATACATTCTGGGGGTCACAGAAGCACTCCAGCCTTTCTTCTCAAAACATGTAAATATCATGCCAGTGCTTTATAACTTGCTTCTATGAAACCATTACAAAAAAAAAAATACATATAAGAATTAGATAAAGTTATGTGTTCTCAGTTTTTCCTAAGACAGGAATCCCTGGTAGTTTCTTTCTTGCTTTATGTATAAATTGTCCTGCTGTTTTAATGACTACATCAAAATCAGGTGGTAACTGGGAAAGTTTCTTTCATCTTTGTTTTCAACTTACCAAGGCAGGTTTTGTTAAAGACACAAATATTGAATAATAAAGTGAAAGTATAGGGTTATCGTAAAGCCCTTCTCCACTGAATCTTGTTAAACCTGTTTCAACTTCTTAACAGCTATTACTGCTGATGTTCAGAACATTTAAAGATTTTACTCTACTCCCCGCTCCTCCAAGCAAGCTTTGTTCCTTTCCCCACCCCCAAGTTCTTAGTTTCTTTTTCATTCTCCTTCCCTCTGGGAAGCTTCTTCTTTTATAAAGTGGATGCACTTTATTGCTCTCCTCTCTTTTCTTATCATCTGCCTTCTGTCACTACCAGCTGGGAATTGATTGAAGGAAAAAAGTGAGAGCTGGAATTGTTTCAAGTCATTTTCTTCTGAGCCTCAGGACACCCCAGGAACCAATTCATATACTTCTCACCTCCTTGCAACCTTCTCTCATCTCTTCCAAGCCCTAGTCTAAAACCATAGAACAGCATGTGGCAGCCTGTCACCAAAGGAAACACGTGGTTCCCAAACCTATTATCACTATGACATTTGATGCCCTAGACAGTGAAACTAATGTATTGCCTTTGCCAACACTTGTCAAGTCACAAAAATTATAAAATGTAATCAAGTTATCCATCTTTGTGAGCTGTGCAGTATCTGTCTCTTACTGTAATTAAATAGAATGTATGCATTGAAATAAAGATCAGCTAGATATATCAGCAAGCCTCATGATAAAGCTCATTTGAAATATCTGCTTAGGACTGCTCACATGAACACTAGTCCTTTACAATCTTCACTTTAAAGAGTAAACTGATTACAATAAGAGGGAAAAAACAGGGTCATAGCCAGAAATTCTAAGCATGAAACAGGAAATATGAGACAAGTATCAGATTGGCTACAGTCTTACCTCCAGCCTTCAGTTCCAGCAGATAGGAACAAGAGACTCCAAATTTCAAGAATCAAAAGTGTATCAATCATATAAACCCTAAAAATAGAGGTCTGGGGAAATGCACATGTCCATAGGGTGGCAATAAGTGAAAGAAGGAACAACTGTAGCCATTAAAGCTAATAGACAAGAATGAATATAAAACCACACTGTAGTCAATCAAGGTTACATGTATATTCTAAGCCAGATAAGCCTAGAACATTTCCAATAACTACACAACAAAAGCAAATTAAGTGAGGATAGCACTACTGTGAAAGAAAACAGGTAAAGATGCACATTGTTGAATTATATTTCTGTTTTTATCTATAATCTTTTTTATTCCTTAGCTTTAAGGGAAATGCTTTTAAAGTTTATTATAAGCTTGAACTTGGCTTCTTTATGTAAAGTGATAAACTGTTTTAACTGTAGGTATTGCTTTATGGGAAATTTTTACTGGGTTTTTAAACTTAAACTATCAGAGTTGCCACTCTGCCTTTGTAAGAAATTGAGCAAGACTACAAATGCTTTCCAGTCATTACAATTTGAGTGAATTAGAAGAACAATGAAAGTAGTCCAGCACGTTGTCAGAAGGGAAAAATAAAATGAGGTTATGAATGGTAAGCACTGAGGAGACTAAATGTATAGGCAGGGATTGTAAAATTGACTTTTTTTCTAAACTTTAGTTATTAAAAAAAAAAACACTACCTGCATTTCTAGTTTACAAATAGCTTAGCAATAAGAAGTCTGATAAACTGCATTCCAGCCCTGATGTTGAGTTGAAACTTCACACTAAAAAATCCCTTATTTCCTCCTATTTCTTCAAGATCCCTAGTCCATGGGTTATTAATTTAATTTCCCTGTGTTTTAAGAGACTACTAACTGCTTCCTAGTATGTATAATTTCTCTCCTTTTTCAGAACTAGAATTTTATGAATTTCAATTGGGCTAATAACTTGTATTAGCAAAGGATTGTATTTCTCAACTTCCCAGCAAGGTGTGGTTATGTGACTAACTTTAGACCACTGGGAAATGGGCAAAAATAGTGATTGCAACTTCCAGATAACATTCTTACTAGAAATTCCCAACACTCTTTCCCTATGGCCTTGAATGTAAATACGGTGCTGGTGCAAAATAGCTTTGTCCATGCAGACAAGGGGACATCTTGAAAACTAGTGGAACAATCAAACAAAAGAAGTCTAGTTCCTGAACACCCTCCTGGATCAAAGCTTTCTACATGCTTTGGATGGTTTCTCATATTTTATGAGAGAGAAATAAGTTTCTAACTTATTCGAGTTGTTTTGTCTTCCTTTGTTATATCAACTTAGCCTACACCCTACTGCAATTATTTTACTTTTCCTTATGCTTTTTTATATTCATAAGGATTTAAAGCAAAAGTACCAGTGAGTAAATTCCAAAAAATAATACATGCAAAAATATTGAGACAATTAAAAAGTTTTATATTAACAACCACCTAAATTTATCATGATGACTTGAAAATGCAAAAACTATCCAACATTTGAATTTTCTATTTAAAAAAAGTCACATAATCCTGAATTGTGAAATATAAAATTTCACATGATGAATTGTAATACTTTAGCAAGAGAAGATTTTAACATATACATATTCAATAGGAATTGTAAAGAGAGGGGCTTTGATTTGTGTTTGATATGTATGAGAGTAACTTTGTAAAAACCTTGTACCTTGCTGGAGAAAAAGATCCCCATTAATCTAATAGTATGGGGTGCTTAGGATAGCAGTTCATGGATTTAAACTCACCTTCACAAACATTTTTGATAGCCCTGTGAAAAAAAAGATATTTTTAAAATTATTTTTGCATTTTATTTCTTTATTTCCATTATTTTGTTTATTGGGGTAACATTGGTTAATAAATTTGTACCATTTTCAGGTGTACATTATAACTTGAGGTCTGTATATTTTACCCTGTGGTTACCACCCAAAGTCCAGTTTCCTTCAGCTACCATATATTTGATCCCCTTTACACATATCACCTCCCCCTACCCCCTATATTTGACCATCTTTACCCCATCTACCTCCCCGCTCCTCTCCCACTGCCTACCCTCTGATAGCCACTAGTCTATAGTCTGTGTCCATGAGGCTCTGTTTGTCCTGTTCATTTGTTGCTTTTAGGTTTATATCTCACATATAAGTGATATCATGTGACCTTTCTACTTTTTCTGTCTGGCTTATTTCACTTAGCATGATTATCTCAAGGTCCATCCACGTTGTTGCAAATGGCACTATTTCATCTCTTCTTATGGCTGAGTAATATTCCATTGTATATATGTGCACAGCTTCTTTAACCAATCATCTATCATGGGACATTTTGGTTGCTTCCATGTCCTGGCCACTGTGAATAATGCTGCTATGAACATCGGTGTGCAAATATCTTTTTGGATATGGGTTTTCAAGTCTTTGGGGGTAAATACCCAGTAAAGGGATGGCTGGATCATGTGGTAGATCAATTCTTAGTTTTTTGAGGAACCTCCATACTGTTTTCCAAAGTGGCTGTACCAATTTGCAGTCCCACCAGCAGTGTATGAGGCTTCCTTTTTCTCTGCATCCTCTTCAACATTTGTTATACTTCCTCTATTGATTATAGCTATTCTAACAGGTGTGAGATAGTATCTCATTGTGGTTTTGATTTGCATTTTCCTAATAGCTGGCGATATTGAGCATCTTTTCATGTGTATGTCCTCTAGGGAGAAGTGTCTGTTCAGGACCTCTGCACAATTTTTGATTGGATCATTTGTGTTTTTTTTGTTGTTGTTGTTGAGTTGTATGAAGTCTAGCCTATTTTAATCAACATTTTGACTCTGTCATGTTTCCAAGAATCCTCACACAGATGCTTTTAAATTGTTTCAGACTTTGTACAGAGTAATCGCTAGTAGCAGATTGGCAGGGGTGGAGGGTGAGAGGGTGGAGGGTGGGAAACTTATGCAGAGACAAGAGTGGAAATTTACTCTCAGAGCTTGTCTTCTGGGGCTTAAAGGAGACAAAATAGGCAAACATAGCCATCACTGAGCATTAAAAGTCTTTTTATTGAAGACTACCCTCCCTACCATTGACCTATTTTTTCTCAAATTGATGGTATCATTTTAAATGGACTGATACATGAGAAACACCAGTGCCCAATGACCAGCTGAAAAGGGTGAAAAACAGAAAATATGAATTTAACTATACAGCAATGCAGTCTTTTGTATATTTACAGCCTACTGTAATGTTATCAAAGAGAAAAAAAAAACCCTTGAATATTCATCATAGTCAAGATGATAAAGATACCAGGTAAAATTCTGTCAAGTACATAATAAACTTATTTTTTTCTTATACCTGAGAGCATAATTCTTTTAGCCTGCCTGAGAATAAGAACTCATCTACTTCTCCATAAAACAAACATTTCAATAGATGTAAAGTAATTTAAAGATTGCATTAAGGAGATTGAAGACTTCTACTCAATAGATGATAGAGAACCCAAAAGTGTATTTATGCAAGCTTCAAATTCAAGGAAATTGCTGGTACATGAGATTACGTTCACATATAGAATATCCAAATTTGAATTTAGCCTGACCAGAATTCTTCTTACAAAATAAGTCAACCTGGAGTCAAAGATAAAATAAAATATGAAAAGAAGAGAGAACAAATTGTCCCAATAATAAAGACTGAAAAATAATACAGAATGAAGCATCATAGATAACATGAAGGAAGACATTTAATTTTACAAAGCTGATGCATTTAAGACTCACATTGACTGATTTGTCAGTTTTTAATCACAGCTCCTGGTGCAAGTGGATTCTCAATGAACATTAACTTCCTTCTCTTACCACACCCTTTTCTTTCATCCTTTGCTTGCTTCTGTTTTATATTTGATGAAGGCAACATAAGTGCTTTTCATGTAATGAGTCATCATGAATTATTTCACAATCAGGTTTCTTTACACTTTCTTCCCATAACATTAATCAAGAACACATCTATTTCAGCAGGTAATGCTTCCAGGCACACACTAGATTCCATTGATTTTTACATTTCTCAAGAAATTCCTTTTACAATGGCTCCCTCCTTTATAGATCTGTAATATTTTCTCTTTCATATACTTTTTCCCCATCTCCCTTTAATTATATTTAAACTTCTTTTCAGATGCTGAGGGACACTTCATAATGATAAAGAAAATCATTAACCAAGAAGATATAATACATTAATATCTATGCTCCCAATCAGGGAGCCCCAAAAGATGTAAACAGAACTAAAGGGAGAAACAGATACACTATAATTGTAGGGGGACCTAAATACCCCATTGTCAGATATGAACAGATTGTCCAAACAGAAAATCAATAAGGAAATAACATCCTTAAATGGCACATTAGACCAACTGGACATAATTGACATATACAGAGCCTTCCATCCTAAAACAGCTGCTTATACATTCTTCTCTAGTGCACATGGAACATCCTCAAGAAAAAGGATCATACAAGAATACTATGAAAAAGTATATGATACCAAATTTAATAACCTAGCAGAAATGGACCAGTGCTTAGAAAAATACAGCCTCCTAGACTGAATCAAGATCTGGAAAATCTAAATGTACCAATCAGCAGTATGGAAATTGAAACAATCATCAAATACCTACCAAAAAGTAAAAGTCTAGGACCTGATGGCTTCACCAGTGAATTCTACCAAACATTCAAAGATTTAATACCTATCCTCCTCAAATTCTTCCAAAAAATCAAAATGGAGGCAATACTTGCAACTCATTTTATGAGGCCAATATTGCCCTGATACCAAAACCCGGTAATGATAACACAAAGAAAACTACAAACCAAGCTCTCACGGACACAGATGCAAAAATCCTAAATAAGCTACTAGCGAACCAAATACAGCAATATATTAAAAAGATTATACATCACGATCAAGTGGGCTTCATCCCAGAGACACAGGGATAGTTCAACATATGCAAATCAATTAATGTGATATACCACATAAACTAAAAAATAAGAATCATATGATCATATCAGTAGATACAGAAAAAACCTTCAAGATATGACATCCATTATGATCAAAACATTTCACAAAATCAATGTGGAAGGAAAGTACCTTTACCATAATAAAGGCCATATGTGACAAACCCTCAGACAACATTATACTTAATGGTGAAAAACTAAAAACCTTTCTTCTGAGATCAGGAACAAGGCAAGGCTGTCCACTTTCACCACTGTTATTCAATATAACATTGGCGGTCCTAGCGAGTACAATCAAACAAGAGAAAGACATAATAGGCATCCAAATATGAAACAAAAAAGTCAAACTGTCACTATTTGCGGATGACAAGATACTCTATAAAGAAAACCCTAAAGACTCCACAAGAACACTACTGTAAACAATAAGCAAATACAGTAAAGTTTCTGGATACAAAATCAATTGACAAATCCAGAGAATTCCTATACTCTAATAATGAAGTGTCAGGAAAAGAAGTGGAGAAAATAATTCCTTTTGCAATTGCAAGAAAAAGAGATAAAATACCCAGGAATAAATCTAATGAAATATGTGAAGGACCTATATAATAAAAACTACAAGACACTATTAAAAGAAATCAAAGAAGATACAAAGAAATGGAAAGAAATTTCACGTTCTTGGATTGGAAGAATCAATCAACATAATTAAAACGACCATATTACTTAAAGCATAATACAGATCTGATGCAAGCCCTATCAAAATCCCATGGGCATTTTTTAAAGTAATGGAACAAAAAGTCATCATATTTGTATGGAAGCACAAAAGACCCTGAATTGCCAAAGCCATCCTGAGAAAAAAAGAACGAGACTGGAAGCATCACTCTGCCCGGCTTCAAATTATAATACAAAACAACAATAATCAAAACGGCTTGGTACTAGCAGCAAAACAGACACGTGGGCCAGTGGAACAGAAATGAGAGCCCAGAAGTAAACCCATATTTATACGGGCAAATAGTTTTCAACAAAAAAGTCAAAAACATAAAGTGGAGAAAGGAAAACCTCTTCAATAAATGGTGCTGGGAAAACTGGAAAGCCACCTGCAAAACGAAACTAGACTGTTGTCTATCACCACACCAAGGACCTGAATATATGACCTGAAACGTAAAATGCATAGAGGAAAACATAGGAACAAAACTCAAGGACCTGGGACTTAAAGAGGTTTTTATGAATTTGACCTCAAAGGCAAGGGAAGTAAAAGCAAAACTAAATGAATGGGACTACATCAAACTAAAAACCTTCTGCACAGCAAAAGAAACTATCAACAAGATAAAGAGACAACCATCTGAATGGTAAAATGTATTTGCTAGTCACATTTCCAATAAGGGCCTGATATCCAAAATATACAAAGAACTCATACAACTCAATAACAAAAAAAAAAAAAAAAAAAACACAAATGATCCAATCAAAAATTGTGCAGAGGACCTGAACAGACACTTCTCCCTAGAGGACATACACATGAAAAGATGCTCAATATCGCCAGCTATTAGGAAAATGCAAATCAAAACCACAATGAGATACTATCTCACACCTGTTAGAATAGCTATAATCAATAGGGGAAGTATAACAAATGTTGAAGAGGATGCAGAGAAAAAGGAAGCCTCATACACTGCTGGTGGGACTGCAAATTGGTACAGCCACTTTGGAAAACAGTATGGAGGTTCCTCAAAAAACTAAGAATTGATCTACCATATGATCCAGCAGTCCCTCTACTGGGTATTTACCCCAAAGACTTGAAAACCCATATCCAAAAAGATATTTGCGCACCGATGTTCATAGCAGCATTATTCACAGTGGCCAGGACATGGAAGCAACCGAAGTGTCCCATGCTAGATGATTGGATAAAGAATCGGTGGCACATATATACAGTGGAATATTACTCAGCCATAAGAAGAGATGAAATAGTGCCATTTGCAACAACGTGGATGGACCTTGAGATAATCATGCTAAGTGAAATAAGCCAGACAGAAAAAGTAGAAAGGTCACATGATATCACTTATATGTGAGATATAAACCTAAAAGCAACAAATGAACAGGACAAACAGAGCCTCATGGACACAGACTATAGACTAGTGGCTATCAGAGGGTAGGCAGTGGGAGAGGAGCGGGGAGGTAGATGGGGTAAAGAGGGTCAAATATAGGGGGTAGGGGGAGGTGGTGTGTGTAAAGGGGATCAAATATATGGTAGCTGAAGGAAACTGGACTTTGGGTGGTAACCACAGAGTAAAATATACAGACCTCAAGTTATAATGTACACCTGAAAATGATACAAATTTATTAACCAATGTTACCCCAAAACTTAGTAAAAAAATTTAATTAAAAATAAAAATTAAATAAACTTCTTTTCAAAATCTTCAGTTTTGCCCTATCCCATTTTTACTCTTCCATTCAATGCCAGACTCGTTGCATATAGGTTCCCTATATACTGTTTCTAAATATTTTTATTTAATCTCTAAAATTTTCTGTACTGATATTCATAAAAATACTAAAGTGCAACAATGATTCTTAGTTTAATTTTTTTGTAGCATCTACCCTAAATGAAACAAATGCCTTGATTTTCAAGACTCTGCACTCTTGTTTTTCTTAGTGCTTTAGTTTCCTTTCTTATAATAAGGATTAAATGAACTAATACACAAAATACTTAAGATAGTATAAGCATATTAAAACTGCTCAATAAGTTTTTTTCTTTAGTTATTATGTATTAAGTATTCTGTCTCAATGTGTAGACCCAAAATATAGGATATTGTCCTCTGCCCACTTTACCATTCAAATGTCAGCTTATTCAGTCTTATAATTCTTCATGCATATACTTCCCAAATGCATCTCTAATCTTAACCTGTCATTCTCCTATCTCATATTTCCAATTGCCCACCTGAACTCTTCCTTCATTCCTATGTCTTACCAACTATAGAAACACATCAGATCCCAAACTAAATTCCTCTTGGCCTACGATGCAGCCCCTCTTAACAATCAATCCTACTGATTTAAAATTTAATTTTCACTTTCTTGATATCTACATCCATGTATACAACTATGTAACCTAAATCTATCTTTATGTCAAAATATCTGAGTTGTTCATTTCTCTCCATTCCTACAGTTCAAATCTAAATCAGACCATACCTTATGCAACAATCTAATTGTCTTAACTTGTTGGGAGTCAAGGCGAAGTACGATCCTTGTTCAGGATCCACTTCCTGGTGAATCGGGCGCGGCCGCGAAAAGCCCGTGCGCGCCAACTCAAGGCACAACCCCTACACACCCCCACTTGCATCACGCCATTGGTGCGACCAATGAGATCCTGCCAAGTACCTCCCTACGTAAGCAGTCCTGCCCGCCTTTGTTCTTCCCGTATATAAGCAGTTGTGAAAAATAAAATTTTGAGGCTTGATCAGAACTTTATCTTGCCTCCATTTCTTCGTATCTCCTGTCTCTCCCCTCCCCCCATCCTCCACAGGATCCTCTTCAACCCGCGTTGTCCTGCCCTGTCGGCCGGGACATTAACTGTCCTCGTCTCCCCTCAAAGCCCTTCAACATGTTACTGTCACATCATTATTCCAAAAGCATGTCTGTCACTGCCATTCCACTGAAGGCCATGATCCAGTCCCTAATCTGTTTTGTGTTAAATGTTTCCCTTTTGCTGAACTCCCTATCTCTGAATCTTTGCTTCTAACTGTGCTATGACTTGAATCCCCTACCCCAGTGCTTCCTAGATTGCCTACTTCATTCTCTCCCTCATCCATTTCTATGCTATGCCACACAGTATTCCTTTCACTTCTACTCACTCTTTCTTCCCCTGCCTCCTAATAGATTCTATTCTTAATTCAGAATTCATTTCTATTTCTTTCAGTTCCTCAACTCTTACAGTTTTCCCTCCAAATCTCCCAGCACTTAGTCCAAAGTAAAAACTGAACAATTCTACAATTTTTATTTTTCCTGATATTCCATGATATTCCATCTTCAGAAATTCAGCACCTTGTGGTAAGCACTTGTTTTATGGTCTTGTTTTAAAATACAAAAACCAAGGAATGGGGAAGATCAAATGACAGATCACCTGTGAAAGGGACCTACTAAAAAGGAACGCTGTGTTCATTTTGGTGTAATTCAATGAGTTACACATATGTGATTTTCTTTGTATGTATATCTTAATAGAAAGTTAAAAATAAAGGGACGAGGAAAAATTATGCAAAACACATGAAGACAATTTATCTACTCTCCAACTGATCAATCTTAGGCTCAGTCCTAGGAGTGAAAAATGAGAAAACAAGAACCCATTAGGGTTGACAGGAATGCTGGAAAGAGAGCAGACAAGAACTTCATCAGTGTCTACCAGGGATTGAGCTGAAAGAGCAGAGACCTCTGAATGAGGTACTGATTACCAGTTGCATCTGCACTTGTTATGGGACACCATAATTCCTTTAAGCTCTATCTCAACTTAGCAATGTTCCTTAACTACATCCACTTCTCTTTGCTTGAGCTGAATCTATGTTTGCCAAAGTCATCTATTACTTACAAATTGGGTTTCTCATATATTGATGTCAAGAATGGTGTCCTGAGAAGACAGCTGGTACCAGTTATAGATTGTACTAGATGGATCTTCCTTTGTAAATAACCTGGACTCTGCTTTACAAATCTGTCTCTTCAGAATCTGATTACTCTGAATCAATTCATCAACATGTGAACTTAGTGCCATTAGCTAAGGAAAAAGAAACCTCCAATGGAGGAAGATGACACAGCAGTATAGAAACTACTGAAGTATCTGCTTCCTAACAAGCCAACCTAAATTTATTATATTATAAAATCAATAAATTGAAATAGATACCAGCTAAGGACTAATCCTGGTCTAACATACTATAAAATCCTGACATTCAACTTTTTAAAATACCACTAATTTGCCCCATGAACTATTACTTCCTCACCATCTTTCTGGGAAATATACTCAATTGTTCATTCAGTGAAGGATGATACTCTCTTTGAGCTTTGACTCCCATGGCACTTTATTTCTAAATGTCTTTCTAACTCCTCTTTAAAACCTTATCTGATGTTGATATCCCAAACCATTTCTTTCTTTTTTTTTTTAATCAATTTATAGAAGACCTTACATATAATCTATCTTTAAACTGTCATAAATAATCGACCAGGAATTTTACCCTATTCTCCATTCCATCCAGGTAATGCTTGTTTCTTTCTATTCTCTTTATTGCCCATATTTTTTCAAGTAATGTAAATGGATAGGCATACAAAGAAGGTAGGAGTGATGTGTTTACGAGCCACTAAAGTATAATCTCCTTAAAGACTTTGGACTTTTCATGGCAGGCAATGAGGAGCTCTTGCAGGATTCATAGTAACATTGCACATTTAGATTTCTATCTTAAATGACTTTAGCAATCATGTGGAAGATGGATTTGAAAGAAAAAAATTAGAAGCAGAAATTCCAAAAAGAATATGATTATAGTAGTATATAAGATTAAAGTCCTAAGATAAAGAATAGTAGGAATTACTAGTATGCAAGGAAAATTTAAAGAACACTTAATGGTAAAAAAAAAAAAACCAGCAGTCTTGACTATATGTAGGAATAAAAATGAGATTAAGAATTTCTTTCAAGTTTTGCACCCAAGTAATTGAATACAATAACAGAACTGAAGAGAAGTCATTGTGGAAGGGAAGATAATCAGTTCAGTGTGAAAATGACCTGAGGTGTCAAAAGTACATTCTGGTGGAGATCTGCAGCAAGCAATTGAATATATTAATGTGAGGCTCTGAGGCAAGGTCTGGATTGGCTTATAAGTTTGAAAACAGTATATAAATGAAAGCTAAAAAATTAGAATAAATGAAGTGATCTAGAACCAGTGTGACCTGTAGGTAAGAAAGGCAAAAGAACAAAGACTGAACATGGAGGAGCAGAGAAGGAAAGATGAGCCCACCTAAGATTCTGAAATGGAACAAAAATAAGAATGGAAAGAGCAGAATATTTAAGTCTGGCCTTCATTGTAGAGAAGGAATGATCCATGGTGACACGTTCAGGAGAAAGTACCAAACCTTTAAGCTGTTAATTGGTGACTTTAGAGAATGCAAGCAGTTTTGGCTGATGATTAAAATGTGTTGAAAGGTAGAAGATTTAAAAAGGAAACATACAATTAATTGTATACTAGTTAATTGAGAAACTGAACAAGCAGAAAAAGGAAACTGGAAATCATTGAGATATGTGACATTAAATCCAAGGTTTTTATTTTTAATTAAATACATATTCAAAATTTTGTATTCAGGGAAAGTAGTAAAGTAAAGATATGAGAGAAGAAATAACTAATGGTAGAGATTGAAGAAAGGAGACTGAGGAGGAGATGTCTTCAGGAGGACAACACAGAAGACTCAAAAACACAGAGGAAGCACACAATCTCTGGAGACTAGGAGAAACAGATAAACAGTTGCTATTAAGGAAAATGTCTTTGGTAATTCTGCTTCAAAGACGGAGAATGTACTTTTTTCAAAAAACAATATAGTTTTCCTTACCAGGCGTCCATTCTACCCTTCATCTAGAAATAGCTTTTTGGGGGAAATTTTGCCTTGAGGAGCAACTATTTCCTACTTCTGTCTTTATGGTTTGAATACAGGTGAAACCATTCTCCTTCTCCCTTGACAAGAACAGAGAGCTCCTGGTGAGTACATTCTGTTCATCTAACCAAAATAACCAATCCAGTGAAGGCACATGACCGAAATAATAAAAGCTTCTTCCATAATGACTAAGCTGACACAAGCCACTGCAGTTCCAAACTGGAAATGCTGAAGCCCGTCTCAGCTCCACCAGAGAAATATGCATAAGATCAATTCAGGGACCAGATAGGGTGACCATGTAATTCATTATTCAAAACATGTTCAGGATGAATGTTAAACAGGCTGCCAAGAAACAACATAAATCTGGACTATCTCAGAAAAACCAGAACATACAGTCTTCTGAACAAAAGATGGAGATAAACAGAATCTGTACAGCATAAAATGAGCATCTGAATCCATGCTTTTTGGTTATGGAACTGGTATGTTCCCAATTGTGTTAAATCCAACTAGACTATGGTTTCTCTTCTCTAAAATTTAGTTGAATTGCAGAGAGAAGCTATGTAAAAAAAAAAAAATTCTGTCAGCCAGAGTCATCTCAAGTGAAGCAACAGTGCCCACAAGCCTGGAAAATTGACAAAGACAAGGAAATCACAACATTCACAGGCATCCTGTGGTAATGTCAATTTTGGGGTTTCTGATGATGAAATATATTAATGTAACATTATGCTTTTTCATGCTTAGAAAATGTATATATGACATGTAATCATTAAAAATCTTAAAAGTAAATTTTCCTAGTGTGGTATTTACCAAATCAATCAGGTTATTAATAAAATTTTTAATCTGTGTCCTCTAAGGTTAAGACAATAAAGACAAAGATAACACATAGATCAAAATCATTTGAGATGGGATCAATAAAGGTGAAACCTATCAACCGAAACAGAGCTCCTAATAAGAATGTCAGTGAGCAAGCGTATGAATCACACACACAGAACGTTAGCAATTGTTTCCACTGGTTTGATTAGGTCATTAAATAGATTAAAGTTCTATTTCTTGGTTTTCCCACTGTAGCATGTTATATAACATCTCTTTATTGAGATTACTGTAAGAGTGAATGTACTTTTTAAGTACTTCAGGCTTTAGGAAAATCAATAAGAAATATTATAAATCTAACTCTTTTACCTGGATTTTGAGGTTAGGTTATAGCTATGAGATGAAGGAAAGGGCAGAATGACTGAATAACTGCTCTGGTTACGTATCTCTCAAGGTGTCTGTATGACAGTGGGATCTTGACAGTCTTGAGAGGCAACAATGTGAATACAAATAAAGGAGCTCTGGTCCAGATGAAAGAAGCCAGACAGTCAGTAGCTCTGATTTTAGGACCAGATTTCACACATAGAGCTGAATAACCTTAGACAGGTCAAATAAACTTCACGGGCCTCAGTTATCTCCTCTTTAAAGAGTTTTGAAGGGCATATAAAATGGTACTTCTGAGGTAAAATGGATTTCATACGCAGATACTTTAAGAGAGCCATTCCCACAGAATGAAGGGGAAAGGGCATGCTGTGAGGAGTTAAGTGATAAATATATAAGACATGGAATTACAGAGTGAATAGCAACTTCTTTGAGAGTTGGCAGTGAATAAAAAAAAAGTAATAATTATAGGAAACAGCAGAAGAGGAGAAGGCTTTTCCAAGATGGAGATGTCCTTCCCTTATTCAAATGTCCTTGTTGGCATCTCACTGCTTTCTTTATCCTGGCACATGGTTTTCTCTCCATTTGATACCAGTCTGTTAACCAACCACATCGCCACTGCCTCCAGCATTAGTCTTAAACTTCATAAAATCATATCTTACTGACACTGTAACTCTTTAGTCCCAAAACTTATCTCAAGTACTTTTTAATGCCATTTTTCCCATCTAGAATACCTTTTTGTCCTGACTTCTAGAATTTGAAGAAATTCTAGCATTTCTTCAGGATGCTCTGTAATTTACCTTTTGTATTACACTGTCTCCGGCACAGTCTATAGTAAGGACTCAATGTTAGATGTGATCACAATGATTTTGATGAAGATTCCAAATAGCTCAACTAAACTAGCCCACAATAGTGTGTGTGTGTGTGTGTGTGTGTGAACAGGAACATTTTTTAATGCTTATAAAATGGCTAGACAATGTATGTTTCATTATTGCATGTTTGCCTGACTCTACTAAGACATTTCAATTTCCTAGTGATCAGTGAGGATGTCATGTATTTTTTGTATTAGTTTTCTAGTTTAATGAATATAAGCCCACAAATATTCAAAAATTAACTTCACATTGTTAGTTGAGCTCTACATCCCCAAATGATGATTGTTCCTATTCATGTGATTTTATTCTTCTTTTTTTTTTTTCTTTCCAGGGTGATTCAGAAATTGTTTATTTCATTGAGTCTAAGAAACCAATTTTAAGATGCACTATCATTTTATGCAATTCCATTCTCCCAATTATATTATAACATGCAACTGTTGATGGGATCCATCTCAATTTCAAAGATGTTAAAAAGTGAAAAGAGAATGTGCCTCTTATAACTGATACAATATAACAGTTAATCTGGGGAACATTTTGTTGTTAAACAGAATTTATTAGGTGTCAATTACTAGGAAAAGCTTTATAGAGTTCTTCCCTAAATAGAATGTCTATTTTTAGAGCAATTATTTCAAAGGACTTTATATCAGTATCTTAAAGTTATACCAAGAAAAATTATAAAGGAATACTAACTAAAAAAATATATTTAAATCAAGTTAATATGGCTGAAGCATGTTTACTCAGCAATTCAGTAAATGTTAATTATAAAACAAACTTCTCCATTACTTTTAAAAATTAGAATTCTGATCTATAATCTAGAAATTCTGAGGCACTTTCTTTGTTGAAGGCACTAAATATCTGTATCATCTATCCATACAATATTTTATGTATTTTTATGTCAAATAAAATTTAAAATTAAAAACACTCGTTATATATCAGCTACAGTAGAAAAGCTATACATGTACTCTATCCATAAAGGACCAAATATAGAACAAGACTAACGGAGAAATATCTTGGTATCATGAATCATGGTTCATGATATCAAGATAGCAAAATCACCTCCTATAGGTGACAAACCTAAGAGCTCATAGCCATGAGAACTCTGTAAAGCAAATAAGAATGATAAATGTAAGCCTTGTTTCCCAATAAAGATGATATTTTGACAAATCATAAGACAGGAAAAATCTAGCTCAATCATAATTGACTTCCTGGAGTTATCAGCCCAACATTAAAAGCACCTATATAGCCTGATGATTTTCTGTCACCCAGAGAAGCAATTGTGCAGGGCCTCAAGAGAATGGTTTTATCTGATGGGATGACCCAATTTCTTTTGGGGCTAATAATTCTTTCAGTTACCAGACAAAGCCCATCTGTTGGAAGTTTTCCTATAAATTACATATGAAGCAAATTCTTAAAGGCTTAGTACTGACCAGGGAATTATTAAAGAGTCTCTAACTGCAACACAAAATTTCTACATGAATTATACTTTTATATTTTTCCTTTTCAGTGAACAATATTTTATATTTTCCTAAATGATTTAACTTATTAAACTAAATCAGGTTCTTTCTCAAGCATAGAATTGTAAAATATCAGAACTATATACCGTAATGACTCCTTGTCTCTAGTGGGACTTTTGACATTTCCATAATAGTTTAAATAAATGCCATTTGATTGTCAAGGACTTGACTTCA
This sequence comes from Cynopterus sphinx, assembly GCA_030015415.1. Lineage (NCBI taxonomy): Eukaryota > Metazoa > Chordata > Mammalia > Chiroptera > Pteropodidae > Cynopterus > Cynopterus sphinx. The sequence goes on along the minus strand of CM057379.1, from coordinate 57,744,850 downwards.
TGTTTACCAGATGTAATTTTGTCTTTATTAGTGCAAGCAAATCAATCAAATCAAAAATTTCATCTCTGATCAGCTACAGTTCTTCTGTAAATTCAAACAGAATTCTGAGAATATTGGTGTTCCTATATATCTGACCAACTAAGTATTTTAGATGTTAGCCTGAATTATGAAAAATAATGTAGACATGGCTCAAAATATTTGAACCCTATAAGAATGGGGAAACTATGGCCTCTGAACCAAATCAAGCCTGCTGTCAATTTTTATACAAGCTACTAAGAATGATTTTTCCATGCTGAAATGGTTATATTGCAAATGGTTACACAAATACCTACATAATATATTCTTGATTTGCCTCTTGACCCCAAACGACTACAATGTTAACTGGCTCTTGACAAAAAGTTTTCTGACCCTTGCTGTAGAACATCAGCGTTAATATTAGGAAGCTTGCCTAGGCCTCATGACCTTGTTTCTGGAAGCAGAAGAAGGGAGGAGAGGGGAGGAGAAGAGTGGGGGAGGGGAAGAGTGGGGAAGGGGAAGAGTGGGGGAGAGGGGGAAGAGGAGGGGGGAGGAGGGGGAGGAGGGGGGAAGAGGGGGAAAAGGAGGGGGAGGAGGGGGAGGGGAGGAGGAGGGGGAGGGGAGGAGGAGGGGGAGGGGAGAAGAAGAAAACAAGTTGCTGCTGCTGCTGCTGCTGCAGCTGCTGCTACACCAATGTCAATCATAGTGTGACAATTGGCTAGGAAGCCAAAGTCCCTGCAAAATAAATCACTGCCCTTCTAATTGAGGGAAAATCTGTACTGACCCTGCAGAGATGCCCCATTTCCCAAAACGATCAGAAGTTACATAGTAGTGCCTAGACTCTGTAGCCCTCAAACTCACAATTCAAAAATTCAGTTATACAACTCCTTTATTTGCAGGACTGAATTCTGCCAGGGGGCAGAATTGTACAGGACAGTCATTTTAATAGTTAAACTATTGAAAGCAGGGTTTATACAAGTTATTAAAGATAGATGAGCAAAGAGGAGCATCATGACATCCAAGTAACTCTCTAGGCATGGTTATTGGAACCACACTTTTTCTATATTTTACTAGCCATGAGCTCTTAAGGATATATTCAAAGATATTATCTCAGGTTTCAACCTAGCCCACCCAGAACAAATGTCATTTGTTTTTATCTAATTCCTGTAAAGGACGAAGCACTTTTCATTCTGATGGTGAACTTTGGCTTGTTTCCTTCATAGATGTTTTTACAAATGTGCAAAACTTAAGTCTTAAATTGCTCAGCTGATAGTGAATGAAGTAGCCCAACCACCTAGGATGTGAAAGGAAGAATTCTGCTAGATGGTTCTACAGCTTAAAAACCACAGCATCCAATGATCTTTCACTACAGGCAGTTTTCAAAAGGCCATATCATATAAAGTTGTCCAGAGACAGGTTTGGGGCACCACACTGATACCAGGCAGAGTGTTACAAATAGAAGCAAGTCACATAACTCCAATTTTCATAACTAACAATTGCCTAAGACATATGTCTTAATAGTTTACATTAGTAATGAGACAAAAAGATGTTTGTAATTCAAATAAACTAGTTTGGAGCCTAAAATATAGGTATCATGAGAAAAATCTGTGAAGTCTGTTTTAATATGCATATGAAAAAGATGACTTCAAAAAAATAGAATATATTAATTCTAACTAAAAAGTACCAGCATTTTGACAATACTTGGTGAATATCTAACTGCTTTCACGCCTTTGGAAAAGAATGTAACAAATGCAAAGTAAAGCAATCAAGTTGATTTTTATTGCCATCTATGAGGTAACCTCAATTTTACCTGCATAAACTTGCCACAATTAGATACCAAGTACGAGAAAATAAAACAAGATTTAAGTTTCAAAAAAAAGTTTAAGAATTGGCTGATTACATCACTATATGCTCATTTAATTAACCATCAATTTCAGTACATGTGAAACTGATAATAGCAAATCTTTTCCAGGTGCTCTTATATACCTAAATGTTTTTGTTTGTTTGTTTATTACCTATGTCTATAAAAGGATAAGGAAATTATTCAGGAGACAAGTTGCTCACACAGGCAAGTAAACTATAAGAGACCTGGTCGAACTTCAACCACTGTTTACTACTGAATTACCAATGACAGTTGGTGCCTTACATTTGATATTGCACTTCATGGAATGTTTCCCTGCCTTTTGATAAGTAAAAAATTGGTCATTAACCACAAAGATACAATCAATTCTTCAACTTAGTGATGTTCTGAACCTTAAAAGAATTAAACACTCAAGTGGAAATATCACAAGATAGAAGAGTGCCACCTTCTGTTCTGTTCTCCACAGTAATGTGAACACATTTATCAATAAATACAAGGAAAAAAAAAAAAACCACTGTCTTGAGCTCTAGCAGAAATCCTATTGGAGTTAACTAAAACATTCCAAGAAAAAAGATTCCTGCTTTAGAACCATCTCGAAATTCTGAAAAAAAATCTTTATTTGTATTGAAAGATTATCTTTCTTGTAGAAGTAACATGATTCTACATAACACTATTCTTCTGTAAATAAAAGAAAATAGGACAATACTTATCTTTTCATATCAGACAGTATGAGACACCATAAAAATGATCTTCATAACACTACTGCATCACATCTAGTGTATAAGATTTCCTCTTCCTTGAGGTACTTATCTTTGCATATATATTTTTTTTTCATTAAAAAAACCTATTTCTACAAATAGGTATCAAATTTTTCTGAAGCCTAGACTTACTTTTCAATTAACTACTTGATGCTTATAATAAAGCATTATCCCGTAAACTTAAGAGAAAAAAATGTTGTACAGTGATTTGAGGGAATCAGTAGAAAAAAATATCTTTACATAAAAAAAAAAACATTCAAATATATCTTTCTTAAACTGTGTCAAGGTCACAACTGGGACTAAAAAGAGCTTTAGAAATAATTAGGTTGTTCTTTTCAAAATAAAACTTTCAATTTCTGATACATGTGATATAATTATATTTAGTAACAGGAGAAAGTATGTATTTATATCACTTGTATTTAATTACCTAACCCTCCTTTTCACTGTGTGCTCCTGTCTAAAAACAAAACCATCTTTTACAATTTAAAAAAATATATATTGTTATATCTGGATAGTACTCACATATCATCATTACTATCCATGGCCAGAATATTCATTGACCATTGTATATGCTCAGCTCTGTGGAGGTACAGTGATCAAAACAAAAAACTACCTATTTATTGGAAGCAAGATATTGAAGATAATGAGAATAGCAAAAAGTAACAACATATTCAATTTTTTTATATTTGTCATTGCAGAATGTATATACGTGGATAAAGTATTCCAGGTAATATTTCTTAAGAGAACTTAGGAAAAAAAGATACTAGAACATTAGAAGTTATCACAAATTCAAAGTCAAGTGTTAAGTAGTTTGTGGTGGCCCTGCCTCTTATGGATGCAGCTACTTCTATTCTCTGTACAGCAGAATCCCCAAAAACACAGCGAGATCTCTCTCTAAAACAAGTGATAATTCTAGGTTTTATAAAATTTACATTCAACATAATTTTAAAGGTTGTTAGATGAGATCTCTGGTTTTTTGACCACAAAATAACCCAAGATGCATAAAAATATATTTAGAATAATCTCTCCATAGTTACTGTACTAGATTCTATTTTAATATAACAATTCTGGCTTTATAGAATTGGGGTTTACTTCACAACCCTTTCTCACTCCTCATCCATGAAAATAAAAGTAAAAAGCCTTAAAAAGAAAGGAAAAAAAGGCATGACATTTTATTTTAGACAGCTGAAGAGAATTAAAGAAAGGTCAAGAGCAGAAAGAGAAATAATTTGGAAGCTAAAAAAATAGAACATGGAAAAATCCAAAATAACCATCAATAACAATAGAAAATAAGCTGTAGTCTAATCACGCCATGGCACATTTTCATAGCAATGAAATGAACAAAATGAAAGGTAGCTACTCATTATATGGATAAGTCCAAAGATCATAACATTCAGCAAAGACCCATATTATGTATGCTCTATTTCCATTAATATTGCTCAAATAGGGAGCAAAATTAAAACATTGCTAAAAGAAGTATTCATAGGTAGTAAAAACAATAAAAGCAAGAAAGCAATTAACAAAAACATCAGGAAAGTGTTTGCCTTTAAAGGAGAAGGTAGTAAAGTCACAAAGACATATTCAAGGTCTTCTTTGGAGCCACCAATGTACTACTTATTGACCCGACTGGTGGTTAAACTACCATCACCTTAAAATCATTTGATATACAGCACGTGAATACTTTATTATTTTCCGTAGGTGGGTGATATATTATGTAAAGGCTAAAAGCAAAAGAGACAAACAAGTGATGACAAATGCAACAGACAAGGCAATCTGAAGCACTGCATTCAAAATTATGAAAAAATATACCTTTTCCAATATAAAATTCTATACCCAGCCAAATATCTGTCAAATATGAGGGAAGCATAAAGACATTTCACATACTCCAAGTCTCGAAAAAGTATCTCCCATTTAATTTTTCTCAGAAAGCCACCAGTATTTCAAAAACAAAATCTGCAAAAATTACTACAGGGAAAATTAGCATTTGTTCAAGACATCATATGGTTCACCTGTGAAAAGTACCAAGGACCCTAAAAACATAAACACTGATTTTAAATATAACCAAAATTGTGATATATACTTAACGGAAAATTGAAATGTACTCATAATATCTGCTTCAATTACCTATTGCTGGTGAAAGAAATTACCACAAATTTAGCAGCTTAAATAAATATAAATTCAGTATCTTACAGTTCTGAAGGTCAGAAGTCTATAAT